>CP136056.1:398957544-399590044 GCA_032464435.1 Aegilops umbellulata | reverse complement strand
CTCACAACTAAGGATGTGTGTGTGTGTGTGTGTGTATGTGTGTGTGTGGAGGGTCCCTAGTTGGAGGGGTATGCATGTGACTACAACTGGGGTCGGGTGGGAGTTGTTGGGGCGAGTTGCATGTTCATCACTAGACATGTAACTGTAAGCGTTGTAACCTAGCTGCAAGTGCAAGTGCACAAAGCGACTACAACTGAAGATAGGCCAATCGGATGTTTCTTTTTTATTTTTAGTTTTATTTTATATATTCTCATGTTAGCCGTATATGCGCAAAGTTGTTGCATATGCTCGATTTGTCTACTAGTCGCATGTGCGCGAGTTAAATGTGACACACACATGCAAAATGTCACCCGTTGCAACAATTGTGCAACATGTGCGACTCAATTGTTTCTTCTCGAAAATAATTTTTTTTCTACTTGCCCACCTTCGTGCAACTGCACAGCACGCACGTCATGTTTGATTGCAACCACAACTATTTGAGACCGGATCGCTATATCCAATTTATACTGTATTTATATGTATGGTTGTGAGTGAACAAGACACACGTCATCATGTTATCTAGGAAAATAAAAGGACACGATCCATGCAAATGCAAAAAAGGAAAAAACAAGACGCAAGCATCAGTGAACATGATGCATCGTATATCCTACTTGACATGCGTGGAAGATGTGCGTTTAAGCACTCCTTCCTTTTTATCTCATATACACTCGAGCCATGTAAATGTATAAGAAAAAAAAAACAAGACACAAGGAGCAGTGAACGAGGCATACGTATATAGCTACGTATTACAAAACAAGCCCAGCCCAGCGCCCCAGCCTACATAACAACAAGAAAAGGCAGCACAAGGGGAAAAACAATGACAATCCATATTAGTGATGTAGGGAAAAAAAAGTGAATGAGACTAAATTATATCTCATTTAGATGAGTTCTAGGCACTCCCAAAAAAGAACCACCAAAGTAAAAGCAGCAGGGCAGAAAATGCTATGATATAGTACAAGCTGGCTACAATGCACTTGTCTTAAAAACAGAGTGTTAGTATAATTTTCTCCTTTTGCGCTACGGTTTTTTTCTCTTCATGAAGTGACGGGAGAGCTGTCATTTGGTTTCAAAGAAACGCCATAGATCATGGGCCAGAGAACACAATTTGCTATGTTTGTGACTATAAGCACTATTGAAACATCATATGTGTGCGTGTCTGTCGTTAATTCTTATGTCTGTTCCTCTTCAGAGTTTCAGTTCATTGACCAAAAAAGATGTCACACGAAAGGACGGTGGAGGAAGTTGTGTCTCCCTTTCTTATGCAGTTAAAGAAAGCAAGATTTCATTCCTTGACACTGGATGGGGATAGTTTACCTTCAGAGATCAAACTTCTGTTTGAAAATATCGAGAGAGAAGCACGTGACATGGAGGATATACTAAAGCGGGTGTCTAGATGGGAAAGTGAGATTATCAATGACTTTGGAGGAATAGCTCGGCATTTAGATGACATCATAGAAGAAGATACCCAGCAGCAGTTTGTACATTCTAAGCTTCAGATTGTGAACACTGAAATGTCCAACTTAAAAGACCGCATGAAATTTCCTCTCCATGTTCCTTTGATCAAGCCAGCAGCTCCTGCGTTGTTATCATCATCTTTACCATCTAAATTGCTGTCCGCAAATGCTTCAGAGCAATGGAAAAAATTGGAGATTGAGAGGAAAATCCTTGAGAGCTCCACGATATCTAGCTTGCAGCTCAGCTATTATAATCTTGACCTTCAGCTGAAGCTGTGCTTGTTATGCTTCTCTATATTCCCAGAAAATTCCATTATTAGCAAGAGGGCTATGATCCATTGGTGGATTGGTGAAGGGTTAGTAGAAGCCACAAGAAGTCAGACAGCTGAAGATATTGGGAAGGAGTGCTTTGAGAAGTTGATCACTGCAGAGATGATTGAACATGTACGTCATAAACGTAACTGTAGTGTGAACCAATGCAAGTTGCATCCTTGGATTCGGCGTATGTTGATTACCGTTGCAAGGCAAGAACGATTTTTTGAATTTGATTCCGATGGCAGTGCAACATGGGGCTTTTCAGGTACTCGCCGTGCCTGTCTTGTTGGTGAACATATTCAGGCAACAGAAACGGCATCACTCAGAAATCAGTCCAATCCAGATTACCTTCTTGCAATATTCAATGTGAGCGAGCAATACCTCCAGTTCGACAAGAATTGGTTCTTGGATTTGAGGAAGATCGAAGTTCTCCAACTAGGTCGGTGGCATAACTTGTACCGACACCATATTGAGGTTGACAGCACGGAATATTTGGAAGGGTTGCAGTCATGCAAACAGTTGAAATATCTTTGTCTGCGGGGTATCTCCCGTATCACAGAGCTTCCTGCTTCAATCGGCGCACTCTCAAATCTCAGGATCTTGGATCTCCATGCTTGTCATAACCTTGAGAGGCTTACTGAGAGCATCACGTCTCTTCAGATGCTGACCCACCTGGACGTTTCAGAATGCTACCTTTTGGAGGGCATGCCAAGGGGCATTGGTTTGCTTACTGAACTCCAAGTGCTGAAAGGGTTTGTCATTGGTGGATCTACAGGCAAGTACAATTGTCAGGTAGCGGAGCTGATCAGGCTGGGCAAGCTGAAGAAGCTAAGCATATATATTGGAAGCAAAGTTCTAGTGACAGAAGACGAACTGCATGAAGTTGAGAACATCAAAGCCCTTCGTGTGCTGACAATTACATGGGCTGTGTTGCTGTCAAAGAAAGGAGCGGATGAACAAGATTCAGCAGCAACGGCATTGTTAAATTCGTTATCCCTTCCTCCCCATCTTGAGAAGCTAGACTTGCGTTGCTTCCCTGGCGAGAACATGCCGGTTTGGTTGAGTCCGAGTAGGCTGTTGAGATTACGCAGGCTCTACTTCACAGGAGGAATGGTGCGCAATTTTGGAGAGAAGAGCATGTCTGAGCAGTGGAACATTGAGATATTGCGTTTGAAGTTCTTGAATGACTTGGTACTAGAATGGACCCAGGTGAATGAGATGTTTCCAAACCTGACCTTTCTGGAGGTATTCAGATGTAGCAACATAGAATCTTTCCCTTGTGACAAGGATGGAGTGTGGATGAACTACGATACCCAGGAAACCAGAGAGTAGAGCAAAGCACCAAATCAAGTGAGTTCTCATTATTACATATGTAATAAGTCAATTTCTGCCCTCAATGTTGAAACAAAAATACAAAGGAAAAAAAGAAGATGCACGAAGCCAGGTTATCCATTTGTTGTCTTAATTATTTGATTGCATATTTTGTACAGCTTATCAGCTACACAATGTTGATAAATTTGAGCTTCATCAAACAAATCTGTGGCCTATGGTTATGAACTTATGATGTAGGAACACAAATAGTAATTCATCCATTTTCACTGATTTCCCGAATCATTCTTCTTTTCAGGCTTTTTCATGTGAGCACATTGTCAGGAAAGAGTGATGTATTAATGGAAAGCAAGTTTGATCAGAGTCTCTACCAAAGTTGTGCAAGTTATGGTCAGTCTCTCTCACACATGTTATTTTACGGCGTCATGCAGAAGTTTGTTACGGCCTTCAAGTGAAAAATTACCAGCCTTTTTAACTTTCTACAAAATGTATGTTTGTCTTGAATTTTTGTCACAATATATTTGTGAAAGCCATAAAGGTCTGACACCTGCACATTTTGTTTATGAGGAAACCGGAAGCACCGAACATTCAATTCTACATGGGGTTCAAACTTATTTTGCAGGGAGAAATGGGTACATGCCTGTAGATCTTCTTCTCACAGCCATTCATAAGAATTTATGACATAACTTTCATGTGACAAATCCATAAAATTCATATACAGTTGCTATGCAGTGTCTTTTTGGTCCATGACAGGCATATTGCCTGCCTTACATTTCCACTACTCAAGCTTAAGTTCCTGGCTAGAAGTTGATGCTGGTAACGTTAGACTTTTTGCGAAGATGTCTGCCATTGCCTTGGCCATTGACGGCAGCCCACCACAGGTCTGAAGAATTTCCTCTTTCAGGTCGTTAATAGCTGCGAGATCGATCGGCTGTCTTTCCTTATTCAGTGCATCCATAAAGATCGCCCAGGCGTTCTCTCTGTCGGCCAGTGGCTGCACACGGTACACACTACCCTTCCCCACCATCATCTCTGCTGCCTGCTCCTGCCGGCTGGTAACGACCACAACTCCACCTCTCTCTTTGGGCAACCCGAGCACAAGGCCGTTCGGCAATTGTTCGCCCCTCGACAAGGCATTTTCATGGCCTGCAACGTTGGCGTACCAGTCGTCGATGTTCCAGACATCATCGAATACTATGAGGTACCGCTTCCCCTTGAGCTGCTCATGGACAGCTAACTCCAGGTCTCCCAGGCTATCAATGGCCAATATGAACTCCTCTTCGAGTCCGAGGGCCATAAGTATGCTTTGCAAGACTTCCTTGCGCACATCCTTGCCAATGCAAGAGGTGCGCGACAGGCACACCCAGATCCTGGGGAAGAAGCGGCGCCTGGCCAACGGGCTGTTGAACACGAGCTGCGCGAGTGCAGTCTTCCCGATGCCGCCCATGCCGACGATGCCGACGCCGGTAAGTCGTCCGGGGCTGCTGTCCCCGAACGCCCTGGACTCTAGCTCCGCGAGCTGTTGGTCGAACCCGTAGATCCTGCTCTGCTCAACCCAAGAAGTACTCCACCGGCTGAACCCAGCGGTGGTGGCATTCTCCTCCGGCGAGGCTGCAGCATCGCCGTTGGGGTCGTCGTTCAGGACACATTGCAGGACTCTGCGCTTCACGGCGATCACCCGTTGCTTGACCTTGTTGGAAAGCCACGCTTCGGAGGGGGAGAAGCAGCAGCTCCGCGTGATTGGCCGGTTGGTGAGCATGCGGCACTGCGAGAGCAGGTTATTGAGTTCGTACATGCACTCTCGGAGCTCATCGGTGTTGGTGGAAGAAATGGCTGCCTTCTCCAACCCGGCCCTCATGTCGTAGAAGTGGGAGCTGAAAGGGAGCTCCGCGTCTCCCTCCTCCGCAAGGCTATCAACGAACTTTCTAACCAGAAACTGCACCACCACGGCCATCGACCCCTTCGGCTTTTCCGGTCAGAAATTGCTCGTAAGAAGGTAGTTTGATGGAGGATTTTTCAGTAGTTGATTGATGGATTCACAGGATAATAAAGGGATAAAGAGGGGGGAGCTAACTGAACCATGAGGCGCAGAGACCAAGACAGTGACGGCCCTTAACTTTTAGTGCCAACTTTGGCTCTTGTTTCTTCTTCCAGACGCGTACATGTCCCATTGAAATCATTAAGAAAACCAATGACGCGTGAGGTTGACCCCATGGAAGACCAGGAGCCAAGTCTCCCCACGATTATTAGGATATGATGATCCTGGAGAAGTGCCAGGCGCCGGAGTGGAAGGCAGAGATGGAGGGGAACGGCATGAGCACACACTCCATGGGAGGCCTACTCACTGTGTGGAACGAGTGGGAAATCCGCGTGCTTGTGCTCACCAGCCTCGCGCTGCAGGTGTTCCTCCTCTTCTCCGCCGGCATCCGGAAGCGCAACGTCTCCGCCTTGCTCAGCGTGCTCCTCTGGCTCGCCTACCTGCTCGCGGACTCCATTGCCATCTACGCGCTCGGGTACCTCTCCCAGACGCGCGTGCCCAGAGGCGCCTGCGACGATGCACAGTCATTCTTCAACCGCAACCACCGCATCCAGGTCTTCTGGGCGCCGTTCCTGCTCCTTCACCTCGGTGGCCAGGACACCATCACCGCCTTCTCCATTGAAGACAACGAGCTCTGGAAGCGTCACCTGCTCAGCCTGTTGTCGCAGGTATGGTTAATTTCTCGAATCTTTTGCACTTCAGACAGAGTTAGTACTGCTCACTTCACAAACTTGAAACAACCAAACCTTGCCTTGTCTTGTGTTATAACAGGTTGCCCTTGCTGTCTACGTCTTATCCAAGTCGAGCCCTGGTGCCGATATCCTATACCCGGCCGTGTTCATGTTCCTGAGTGGCATTCTTAAGTACGGCGAGAGGACATGGGCGCTCAAGTGCGCCAGCATGGACAACCTGCGGAGCGGCATGGTCACGACGCCTGACCCGGGGCCCAACTACGCCAAGTTCATGGAGGAGTATCGCTTCACACGCGAGGCGGGGCTCCAGGCGGAGATCATCATCGAGCCAGAGCGACGCGCTGGGCTCACCGCCCCGGCAATCACAGAGGAGACCGTGCCTTACGCCACGGTCATCACCGAGGCGCGGTGCTTCTTCGTGACCTTCAAGCGCCTGTTCGTGAACCTCATCCTCAGTTTCCAAGACCGTACCATGAGCCAGGCCACGTTTCTGCGGCTGATGCCGGAGCAGGCGTACAAGATCATCGAGATCGAGCTGTCCCTCATGTATGACACCCTGCATTCCAAGGCGGCGGTGATACACACCTGGTATGGCCGCCTGTTCCGCTGTGTCACACTCGTCTCCACGACGACAGCGTGTGTCCTCTTCAATGTGCTACACAAGGGTCGACGCGGGTCATACGACGGCATCGATGTCCTCATCACCAATCTGTTATTCGGAGGAGCACTTTGCTTGGAGGTTTCTGCCATTGCTATGATGCTTGTGTCATACTGGACATACGCAGCTATGCGAGGATCCATCTGCCATTCGCTCAGCCATCTGATCCTCCGGTGCATAAAGTATTTCCGGCCAGAAAGCAGGGCGAAGTGGTCCAATTTGATGGCGCAGCACAATCTCATCAGCTTTTGCCTCCAGGACAAACCAACATTTCTCACCAAGATCCTGGGGCTGCTCGGGCTCAAAGGGCACTGGGACAGTTGGCTGTATATCTGGCACATAGACGTGTCGTCCGAGCTGAAGATCTCGGTGTTCAGGGAGCTGAAAGACAAGGCGCTCAGCATCGTGGACACCGAGAGTTACCGCAAGTTCAGCAACCACAGGGGCCAGTGGGCGCTCCAATGCAAGGGCTACTACAAGGAGCTCGGCTGGAGCGTCGAGGCCGAGTTCGACGAGAGCATTCTCGTCTGGCACATCGCCACAGACCTCTGCTTCTACTCGGACGACAGCAACGACGATGCGAAGCTCACCGAGTATGTCAGCATCAGCAGGGCGGTGTCGAACTACATGCTTTTCCTGCTCGTGGCCCGGCCGTTCATGCTGACTGCGGGCATCGGGCAGATCCGGTTCGGGGACACATGCGCGGAGGCCAAGAACTTCTTGGGGCGGGAGGCGACACGGCAGGATGAGCGTGCCGCGGCAGGATGGTGCTGGAGGTGAACGCGGAGATTGCGCCGAGGGACGTGAAGGGGGACAGGAGCAAGTCGGTGCTGTTCGACGCGTGCCGGCTGGCCAAGTCGCTGCTGGAGCTGCCGCCCGGCAAGAGGTGGCGGCTCATTCGCGTGGTGTGGGTGGAGATGCTCTGCTACGCCGCCAGCAAGTGCCGGAGCAACTTCCACGCCAAGCAGCTGAGCAACGGCGGCGAGCTGCTCACCGTCGTCTGGTTCTTGATGACGCACCTGGGGATGGGCGAGCAGTACCGGATAGAGGCTGGACATGCAAGAGCTAAACTGATCATAGAGAAGAACTGAGAAGATCACCAAACGGTCGTGTACTCTGTACTACCATCAAATTTTTTTTTGATGATCGTACTGCCATCAAAATTCTTAGGTAACATGTGCGCTTTCAAGTAACTTGAACTGATCTGGTCAGTTGGGTGAATTGGAATGCAATGGCAATACGGATGTACTCCCTCGGTTCCCACTGAAACCAGTATAGTAGTACGAGGGGGGAATATCACATGATACCACACTTCACACACGACAACATGGTTCCACTCCTCAAACTTCAAATTTGCAAGTCTCCACAAAATTCCATAAAAGTTGTGAACGTTCAACAAGATATGTTTATACCATCCCTTAAATTTTCAGACCCAAATCAGAAATATACAATGAGAAACAAAAGGGACAAATCTAGCATGAACAGTGTCACAAAACGACAAGTAGCACTATTCACAATTGAATTTGTCTTCTTTGTTTCTCTGTGTGCATTTCGAATCTGGGATTGGAAATTTTAGAGATTGTAGACTCATATGTTGTGAACATCCAGAGTTTTATTTTTCTCTTTTTTTCTAAAAAATTGCATTTTTTTTGAGGAGCTGTATCATGGTATCACGATCATGCAGAGCATGCACAGCACATGAACGAAGTCGAGTCAACGAACCAAGCGCCATACGGCTAGATCTACGCAGAACGAGTATGTAAGTGGGCCCCGACGACTAAGTTAAGCCAGGAAATCATGAAACACACGATCTAGCGGGCTGACCGGCGGTGTGCCCCTCCACTCCACCACCACCCGCCACCGCGACCTTACCCGGCCACCTCACTATATACCGGTACTGCGCTAGCTAGACCTACGTCCTCCCCACTCGCTCCAAGGCGTTCGAATTTTTGTGCACCGGCCGGCGAGCGCAATGTCCCAAGCGCCGGACGCCGAGCCCGACGAGCGCACCGGCTTCACCTGCGGCACGCTGTTCACGTGCCTCTGCCTCCCGGGGCTCTCCAAGAAGAAGCCCGAGGAAACCGGCGAGAGCCAGCAGGAGCAGCCAGCGGCGCCGGAACAAGACCGGCGCACGGAGCAGGAACCCCCGCAGGTGCTGCTAACCCGTGCGGCGTCCCTGGAGAAGCTCGAGTGCTCCTCGCTCTACTCCGGCAGCAACATCGTCTTCGACTTCCTGGTGGAGCCTGGGGAAGGGGACAACCGTGGCGCCGTCCATGGATACTGCCCGTCGCCGTGCTTCGACCTGCCGGTGGAGCTGATACGGGCCGGCGAACGATGCGGGGCCGTCGCCAGCGACGCGCCGGTCACGTCCGCCTTCGTGTTCGACGGCCACCGAGATGGCGCTGCTCTGAAGAAGATGGCGTCGTGCCTGGCGTCCAGCGTACCGACGGGCGGCGAGGGGCGGCCAACGCATCTCGTGAGGTTCCTGTCCGCGTCTGGTTGTGCCGTGCCGGTGCGGCCTCCCGTGACGTCTTTCGGTGGCCCGGCAAAGGGGGGCGGCGGTTGACGAGTCGTGCCCGCGGTGGCATACGACGTGAAGCCGAAAACGATGCGAGAGGGAACCGTCGTTTGCATGAAGTTGGTGTCGCATTTGGTTTTCACAATTTTGACAACAGAAATCCAATTCCTTTTTTAACACAGCGCAACACTCATATATACGCATACACTCATCTCTATGCGTACCCTATCCCTATGAGCACATCTAAGAGACTGAGCCGACATATCATTTTGAGATTGTATGAAGTCATCGTAGACGCCTCGTAGTGGACGGAAACGTCTCCTCCCATTAAACGCACATCGCCGAAAATTTTGAAATAGATCCAGGATAAATGCGAGCATCAGGACTTGAACCCTTGGTGGGCTGGAGATACCACTATCCTCCTAACCATCCAAATACAGGTTGGTTCGCCCCTAAAGCATCTTTAAGGGCAATGCTCAAATCGCATCCCCTATTCATCTAGTACTTACATAAAGTAACAAATGATGTTCTTCGTATCGTTGAAGGAGCTGAAAGTGCCAAATCGATAAATGACACAATCATGGTTCTCATTCCTAAAGTACTGAACCCTTCAATTTATTTCAATTCCGTCCTCCCAGCCTTGCAATGTACTCTATAAGATCGCTTTAAAGATAGTGGTAATTCTCGCAGACATTATTTCAAAGGAGCAATCAACTTTTGTTTCTAGACACTTAATAACGGATAACATTATTTGGTGTTTGCACTTCATGAAGCGGGACACAACAAAGGAACATAGATTTTGTGCCTTGAAGTTAGATATGGCAAACCCTATGACGGAGTTGAGTGAAGTGATTTTCAGGCAATCATGAAAAAGTTGGGTTTTCATCCCCAGTGGATCTCCATCATTACGGGTATGATAAGCTTAGTTTCTTTTTTCAGTGATTTTTAATGGAACAAAGTTGGACAATTTTAAGCTTTCACGAGTAATCCATTATGGAGATCCTCTTTCAACTTATCTTTCTTGTTAGTAGCAGAGGGCCTCTCGTGTCTATTGAAAGCTAGTGATAGTCATCCTACCTTTCTGAATTAAAGTGTCTCAAACGCTCCAGCGGTAATCCACCTACTCTTTTGCAGATGACAACATGTTGTTTATTAAAGTGAGCGGGGGGGGGGGGGGGGTCACACCTTTTGAGTGTTTATTGTAAGGCATCAGGTCGGAGAATCAATTGGAAAAATCATCAATATTCTTTAGTAAAGGGTGTATTCAATCCGTTAGAGAGGAGGTAAAATTGGCGCTAAATCTGCAAAATAAATCTTGAAGTGAAAAGTATCTTGGATGAAAAAATGGCACGTTCAAGTATCTAAAAGACATAATATGGAGTAGGGTACAAGGCTGGATGAAAAAACTCTTGTCAACAGAAGGCAAAGATGTTTTAATGAAGTCTGTTGTCCAAACTATTCTAGTGTATTCCATGGCCTGTTTTAAATTACCAAGGGGCTTGTGTGGACATATAAATTCTATCATCAAAAAATTCTGGTGGGACAGCAAAAGAGGAGAGAAAAAAAGATGCCTGGTTGTCTTGGGAGGTGATGACATGCCTAAACTTTATGGGAGGTATTGGTTTTCATGATCATCTCATTCCCACACGACACCCCTCCTCCTCTTTGTGGGGTGTTGTCGGGTGGCAACCAGACGACCGATCCTAAAGGTTTCACCTCGCTTGGTTAGATGAGGATGGATGGTTGGACGCCGAGGACCTACTCCGCTTGCTCAAGCTAGCATGATCTTTGAACCCGAGTTAGTGTTGTTGTGTTGTTGTTGTTGCATGTGTGTTGTTGTGGCTATTTCATCTTCTCTCCGAAGAAGTTGAATTAGTTCTATGCTCATCTTAAGCTTTGTAACACCTTCTTCATGGAATGAAATGCAACGCTAATCGTCATTGCGTGGTCGTCTGTTAGTGTGTGCCAGAGCGTTGGCGTCTGGTGGTGGTGCTTGGTGTCGGAAGGGTGACATGAGCGGTGGCTCCTGGCGGCGTGGAGGCGGTCGGCCGCGTCGGTGGAGCTGGGATGTCATGGTTTGGTGGATCTACGATCTGGTGGAGGCGTGCGGCTCGACCGTGCGGTGCGGTGGTGGATGGAAGCCCGGTCGGGTCTCTTTCAGGCAGTGGCCCTTGACGAGTGCACCGGTTTGGCCGGCGCCATGTAGGGGTGGCAATGGTAGCTGGACTCGTGCCAGCCGAATGGATTTGCCACGACCCTAGTGGGTGGCGCGGGCCTGGCATGGTGGAGCTAGTCAGGCTCTCTGGGTGGCTGCGGGGCGGCCCGCTGCTCTCTGACAGTAATGGTTCATGTCACCGGTGGGCGGTGTTTGCCGTAGGGGTGACATGAATCTATTCGGCAGTGATGGATGGCGTCCGGCAAAGTACGGGTATTGCGGGCCGACCAAGTCCACGCTGGCTTGCCCTTGCGTTAGTGCTCTCCTTCTTGTTGCTTTATTGTGGCGTCGGTCCAAGTAGGCGCCCTTGTTTCTGTTATGTTGTAGGTCAAATCAACGCCGATGACCATGGGTGTGGCGGCGTGCGAGTTTGACTTGGTTAAGTCAGGGACCGTGTCAGGGCTTGCTCGGCGGTGGTAGTCGGCATCTGCTATGTCATGTTCCCCACGGTCTACGAGGACTGTAGGGGGACGCAGGCGTGGACGCCCCCTACAGGGGAGTTTCACACCTTTTGGATGTTTATTGTAAGGCATCAGGTCAGAGAATCAATTTGAAAAATCATGTAGATTCTTTAGTAAAGGGTGTCCTTAGTCCGTTAGAGAGGAGGTAAAATTGGCACTAAATGTGCAAAATGAATCTTTAAGTGAAAAGTATCTTGGCATGCCCTCTAAAGTGGGAAGATCAAAAAATGGCACATTCAAGTATCTAAAAGACATAATGATGTTGGCTTGAACTATGTCGGTATTTCCCCAAAGAGGAAGGGATGATGCAGCACAACAATGGTAGGTATTTCTCTCAGTGATGAGACCAAGGTTATCGAACTAGTAGGAGAACCACGCAACTCCACGTAAACAGCTCCTGCACACAAAGAACAAATACTTGCAACCCGACGTAAGAGAGGGGTTGTCAATCCCTCACGGGTAAAAGGATAGGTAAAATTGTAGTAGATTGGATAAATAGATCTCGCGGGAACGCGAGATAAAATAAATAAATAAAAATTGCAGCAAGGTATTTTTCTGTTTTTGGATTAATATATCTGGAAATAAAAGTTGCAACTAAATAAAAAGGCAAATAGCAAAATAGATCTGAAAATATATGATAAGAAAATAGACCCGGGGGCCGTAGATTTCAGTAGTGGCTTCTCTCAAGAAAATAAGCATACGGTGGGTAAACAAATTATTGTTGGGAAATTGATAGAACTTCAAATAATTATGATGATATCCAGGCAATGATCATTATATAGGCATCACATCCAAGATTAGTAGACCGACTCCTGCCTGCATCTACTACTATTACTCCACACATCGACCTTTATCCGACATGCATATAGTGTATTAAGTTCATGGAAAAACGGAGTGATGCAATAATAATGATGACATGAAGTAGACAAGATCTATTTATGTAGAAATAGACCCCATCTTGTTATCCTTAATGGCAATGATACATACGTGTCGGTTTCCCTTCTGTCACTGGGATCAAGCACCGTAAGATCGAACCCATCACAAAGCACCTCTTCCCATGGCAATAAAAATCGACCTAGTCGGCCTAACTAAACCAAATATTCGAAGAAGTAATACGAGGCTATAAGTAATCATGCATATAAGAGATCAAACGACTCAAATAACTTTCATGGATAAAAACATAGATCTGATCATAAACTCAAAGTTCATCAGATTCCAACAAACACACCGCAAAAAAGAGTTACATCAAATAGATCTTCAAGAGACCATTGTATTGAGAATCGAGAGAGAGAGAGAGAGAGAGAGAGAGAGAGAGAGAGAGAGAGAGACAGAGAGAGAGAGAGAGAGAGAGAGAGGAATGAAGGGGAACGTAGTAATTTCAAAAAAATTCCTACGCACACGCAAGATCATGGTGATGCATAGCAACGAGAGGGGAGAGTGTTGTCTACGTACCCCCGTAGACCGAAGCGGAAGCGTTGACACAACGTAGAGGAAGTAGTTGTACGTCCTCCTCCCGATCCGACCGATCCAAGCGCCGTTACTCCGGCGCCTCCGAGTTCTTGACACACGTACAACTCGATGACGTTCTCCGGGCTCCGATCCAGCAAAGCTCTCGGGGAAGAGTTTCGTCAGCAAGACGGCGTGGTGACGATCTTGATGAACTACCGACGCAGGGCTTCGCCTAAGCACTGCGACAATATGACCGAGGTGGAATATGGTGGAGGGGGGCACCGCACACGGCTGAGGAACGATCACGAAGATCAACTTGCGTGTCATGGGGTGCCCCCCTGCCCCCGTATATAAAGGATCCAAGGGGGGGGGTGCGGCCGGCCCTATGGTGGCGCGCAGGAGGAGTCCTACTCCTACCGGGAGTAGGACTCCCCTCCCGTTCCTTGTCCAACTAGGAGAGGTGGAGGGAGAATAGGAAAGAGAGGGAGAGGGAGAGGGAAAGGGGGGTCGCGCCCCCCCTCCTTGTCCAATTCGGACTCCCATGAGGGGGGCGCGCGCCACCTCCTGGCTGCTGCCCTCTCTCTCCCCTTGGGCCCAATAAGGCCCATTACTTCCCCGGGGGGTTCTGGTAACCCCTCCGGCACTCCGGTTTTATCCGAAACCACTCGGAACCATTCCGATGTTCGAATATAGTCGTCCAATATATCAATCTTTACGTCTCGACCATTCCGAGACTCCTCGTCATGTCCGTGATCTCATCCGGGACTCCGAACTAACTTCGGTACATCAAAATGCATAAACTCATAATAACTGTTATCGTAACCTTAAGCGTGCGGACCCTACGGTTCGAGAACAGTGTAGACATGACTGAGACAAATCTCTGGTCAATAACCAATAGCGAGACCTGGATGCCCATATTGGCTCCTACACATTCTACGAAGATCTTTATCGGTCAGACCGCATAACAACATACGTTGTTCCCTTTGTCATCGGTATGTTACTTGCCCGAGATTCGATCGTCGGTATCCAATACCTAGTTCAATCTCGTTACCGGCAAGTCTCTTTACTCGTTCTGTAATACATCATCTAGCAACTATCTTATTGGTTGCAATGCTTGCAAGGCTTATGTGATGTGCATTACCGAGAAGGCCCTGAGATACCTCTCCGACATTCGGAGTGACAAATCCTAATCTCGAAATACGCCAACCCAACAAATACTTTCGGAGACACCTGTAGAGCTCCTTTATAATCACCCAGTTACGTTGTGATGTTTGGTAGCACACAAAGTGTTCCTACAGTAAACGGGAGTTGCATAATCTCATAGTCAAAGGAACATGTATAAGTCATGGAGAAAGCAATAGCAACATACTAAACGATCGGGTGCTAAGCTAATGGAATGGGTCATGTCAATCAGATCATTCAACCAATGATGTGACCTTGTTAATCAAATGACAACTCCTTTGTCTATGGTTAGGAAACTTAACCATCTTTGGTTAACAAGCTAGTCAAGTAGAGGCATACTAGTGACACTCTGTTTGTCTATGTATCCACACATGTATTATGTTTCCGGTTAATACAATTCTAGCATGAATAATAAACATTTATCATGATGTACAAGGAAATAAATAATAACTTTATTATTGCCTCTAGGGCATATTTCCTTCAGTCTCCCACTTGCACTAGAGTCAATAATCTAGATTACACAGTAATGATTCTAACACCCATGGAGTCTTGGTGCTGATCATGTTTTGCTCGTGGAAGAGGCTTAGTCAACGGGTCTGCTACATTCAGATCCGTATGTATCTTGCAAATCTCTATGTCTCCCACCTGGACCAAATCTCGGATGGAATTGAAGCGTCTCTTGATGTGCTTGGTTCTCTTGTGAAATCTGGATTCCTTTGCCAAGGCAATTGCACCAGTATTGTCACAAAAGATTTTCATTGGACCCGATGCACTAGGTATGACACCTAGATCGGATATGAACTCCTTCATCCAGACTCCTTCATTTGCTGCTTCCGAAGCAGCTATGTACTCCGCTTCACATGTAGACCCCGCCACGACGCTTTGTTTAGAACTGCACCAACTTACAGCTCCACCGTTTAATGTAAATACGTATCCGGTTTGCGATTTAGAATCGTCCGGATCAGTGTCAAAGCTTGCATCTATGTAACCGTTTACGACGAGCTCTTTGTCACCTCCATATACGAGAAACATTTCCTTAGTCCTTTTCAGGTACTTCAGGATATTCTTGACCGTTGTCCAGTGATCCACTCCTGGATTACTTTGGTACCTCCCTGCTAAACTTATAGCAAGGCACACATCAGGTCTGGTACACAGCATTGCATACATGATAGAGCCTATGGCTGAAGCATAGGGAACATCTTTCATCTTCTCTCTATCTTCTGCAGTGGTCGGGCATTGAGTCTTACTCAACTTCACACCTTGTAACACAGGCAAGAACCCTTTCTTTGCTTGATCCATTTTGAACTTCTTCAAAACTTTTTCAAGGTATGTGCTTTGTGAAAGTCCAATTAAGCGTCTTGATCTATCTCTATAGATCTTAATGCCCAATATGTAAGCAGCTTCACCGAGGTTTTTCATTGAAAAACTCTTATTCAAGTATCCCTTTATGCTATCCAGAAATTCTATATCATTTCCAATTAGTAATATGGCATCTACATATAATATCAGAAATGCTACAGAGCTCCCACTCACTTTCTTGTAAATACAGGCTTCTCCAAAAGTCTGTACAAACCCAAATGCTTTGATCACACTGTCAAAGCGTTTATTCCAACTCCGAGATGCTTGCACCAGTCCATAAATGGATCGCTGGAGCTTTCACACTTTGTTAGCTCCCTTTGGATCGATAAAACCTTCTGGTTGCATCATATACAACTCTTCTTCCAGAAATCCATTCAGGAATGCAGTCTTTACATCCATTTGCCAAATTTCATACTCATAAAATGCGGCAATTGCTAACATGATTCGGACAGACTTAAGCATCGCTACGGGTGAGAAGGTCTCATCGTAGTCAATCCCTTGAACTTGTCGAAAACCTTTCGCGACAAGTCGAGCTTTGTAGATAGTAACATTACCATCAGCGTCAGTCTTCTTCTTAAAGATCCACTTATTCTCTATTGCTTGCCGACCCTCGGGCAAGTCAACCAAAGTCCACACTTTGTTGTCATACATGGATCCCATCTCAGATTTCATGGCTTCTAGCCACTTTGCGGAATCTGGGCTCACCATCGCTTCTTCATAGTTCGTAGGTTCATCATGATCTAGTAGCATGACTTCCATAACGGGATTGCCGTACCACTCTGGTGCGGATCTTACTCTGGTTGATCTACGAGGTTCTGTAGTAACTTGATCTGAAGTTTCATGATCAATATCATCAGCTTCCTCACTAATTGGTGTAGGTGCTACACAAACAGATTTCTGTGATGTACTACTTTCCAATAAGGGAGCAGGTACAGTTACCTCATCAAGTTCTACTTTCCTCCCACTCACTTCTTTCGAGAGAAACTCCTTTTCTAGAAAGACTCCAAATTTAGCAACAAAAGTCTTGCCTTCGGATCTGTGATAGAAGGTGTATCCAACAGTTTCTTTTGGATATCCTATGAAGACACATTTTTTCCGATTTGGGTTCGAGCTTATCAGGTTGAAGCTTTTTCACATAAGCATCGCTGCCCCAAACTTTAAGAAACGACAACTTTGGTTTCTTGCTAAACCATAGTTCATAAGGCGTCGTCTCAACGAATTTCGACGGTGTCCTATTTAACGTGAATGCGGCCGTCTCTAAAGCATAACCCCAAAACGATAGCGGTAAATCTGTAAGAGACATCATAGATCGCACCATATCTAGTAAAGTACGATTACGACGTTCGGATACACCATTGCGTTGTGGTGTTCCGGGTGGCGTGAGTTGCGAAACTATTCCGCATTGTTTCAAATATAGACCAAACTCGTAACTCAAATATTCTCCTCCACGATCAGATCGTAGAAACTTTATTTTCTTGTTACGATGATTTTCAACTTCACTCTAAAATTCTTTGAACTTTTCAAATGTTTCAGACTTGTGTTTTATTAAGTAGACATATCCATATCTGCTTAAATCATCTGTGAAGGTGAGAAAATAACGATATCTGCCATGAGCCTCAACATTCATTGGACCACATACATCTGTATGTATGATCTCCAATAAATTTGTTGCTCTCTCCATTGTACCGGAGAACGGTGGTTTGGTCATCTTGCCCATGAGGCACGATTCGCAAGTGCCAAGTGATTCATAATCAAGTGGCTCCAAAAGTCCATCAGTATGGAGTTTCTTCATGCGCTTTATACCGATATGACCTAAACGGCAGTGCCACAAATAAGTTGCACTATCATTATCAACTCTGTATCTTTTAGCTTCAACACTATGAATATGTGTATCACTACTATCGAGATTCATCAAAAATAGACCACTCTTCAAGGGTGCATGACCATAAAAGATATTACTCATATAAATAGAACAACCATTATTCTCTGATTTAAATGAATAACCGTCTCGCATCAAACAAGATCCAGATATAATGTTCATGCTCAACGCTGGCACCAAATAACAATTATTCAGGTCTAATATTAATCCCGAAGGTAGATGTAGAGGTAGCGTGCCGACCGCGATCACATCGACTTTGGAACTGTTTCCCACGCGCATCGTCACCTCGTCCTTAACCAATCTTCGCCTAATCCGTAGTCCCTGTTTCGAGTTGCAAATATTAGCAACAGAACAAGTATCAAATACCCAGGTGCTACTGCGAGCATTAGTAAGGTACACATCAATAACATGTATATCACATATACCTTTGTTCACCTTGCCATCCTTCTTATCCGCCAAATACTTGGGGCAGTTCCGCTTCCAGTGACCAGTCTGCTTGCAGTAGAAGCACTCAGTTTCAGGCTTAGGTCCAGACTTGGGTTTCTTCTCTTGAGCAGCAACTTGTTTGTTGTTCTTCTTGAAGTTCCCCTTCTTCTTCCCTTTGCCCTTTTTCTTGAAACTAGTGGTCTTATTGACCATCAACACTTGATGCTCCTTCTTGATTTCTACCTCCGCAGCTTTTAGCATTGCGAAGAGCTCGGGCATTGTCTTATCTATCCCTTGCATATTATAGTTCATCACGAAGCCTTTGTAGCTTGGTGGCAGTGATTGGAGAATTCTGTCAATGACACAATCATCCAGAAGATTGACTCCCAGTTGATTCAAGTGATTATAATACCCAGACATTCTGAGTATATGCTCACTGACAGAACCATTCTCCTCCATCTTGCAGCTATAGAACTTATTGGAGACTTCATATCTCTCAATCCGGACATTCTGTTGGAATATCAACTTCAACTCCTGGAACATCTCATATGCTCCATGATGTTCAAAACGTCGTTGAAGTCCTGGTTCTAAGCCGTAAAGCATGGCACACTGAACTATCGAGTAGTCATCAGCTTTGCTCTGCCAGACATTCATAATATCTGGCGCAGCTCCAGCAGCAGGCCTGGCACCCAGCGGTGCTTCCAGGACGTAACTCTTCTGTGCAGCAATGAGGATAGTCCTCAAGTTACGGACCCAGTCCGTGTAATTGCTACCATCATCTTTCAACTTTGCTTTCTCAAGGAACGCATTAAAATTCAACGGAACAATAGCACGAGCCATCTATCTACAATCAACATAAACAAGCAAGATACTATCAGGGACTAAGTTCATGATAAATTTAAGTTCAATTAATCATATTACTTAAGAACTCCCACTTAGATAGACATCTCTCTAATCCTCTAAGTGATCACGTGATCCAAATCAACTAAACCATGTCCGATCATCACGTGAGATGGAGTAGTTTCAATGGTGAACATCACTATGTTGATCATATCTACTATATGATTCACGCTCGACCTTTCGGTCTCCGTGTTCCGAGGCCATATCTGTTATATGCTAGGCTCATCAAGTTAAACCTGAGTATTCCGCGTGTGCAACTGTTTTGCACCCGTTGTATTTGAACGTAGAGCCTATCACACCCGATCATCACGTGGTGTCTCAGCACGAAGAACTTTCGCAACGGTGCATACTCAGGGAGAACACTATTACTATGATAATTTAGTG
Organism: Aegilops umbellulata; assembly: GCA_032464435.1. Taxonomy (NCBI): domain Eukaryota; kingdom Viridiplantae; phylum Streptophyta; class Magnoliopsida; order Poales; family Poaceae; genus Aegilops; species Aegilops umbellulata. The sequence goes on along the minus strand of CP136056.1, from coordinate 399,570,746 downwards.
AGAGATCATCTTATAATGCTACCGTCAATCAAAGCAAGATAAGATGCATAAAAAGATAAACATCACATGCAATCAATATAAGTGATATGATATGGCCATCATCATCTTGTGTGCTTGTGATCTCCATCTCCGCAGCACCATCATGATCACTATCGTCACCGGCGCGACACCTTGATCTCCATCGTAGCATCGTTGTCGTCTCGCCAATCTTATGCTTCTACGACTATCGCTACCGCTTAGTGATAAAGTAAAGCATTACAGGGCGATTGCATTGCATACAATAAAGCGACAACCATACGGCTCCTGCCGGTTGCCGATAACTCGGTTACAAAACATGATCATCTCATACAATAAAATTTAGCATCATGTCTTGACCATACCACATCACAACATGCCCTGCAAAAACAAGTTAGACGTCCTCTACTTTGTTTGTTGCAAATTTTACGTGGCTGCTACGGGCTTAGGCAAGAACCAATCTCACCTACGCATCAAAACCACAACGATAGTTTGTCAAATAGACTCCGTTTTAACCTTCTCAAGGACCGGGCGTAGCCATACTCGGTTCAACTAAAGTTGGAGAAACTGACACCCGCCAGCCACCTGTGTGCAAAGCACGGCGGTAAAACCAGTCTCGCGTAAGCGTACGCGTAATGTCGGTCCGGGCCGCTTCATCCAACAATACCGCCGAACCAAAGTATGACATGCTGGTAGGCAGTATGACTTATATCGTCCACAACTCACTTGTGTTCTACTCGTGCATTACATCAAACCATAATAACCTAGGCTCGGATGCCACTGAAGGGGAACGTAGTAATTTCAAAAAAATTCCTACGCACACGCAAGATCATGGTGATGCATAGCAACGAGAGGGGAGAGTGTTGTCTACGTACCCCCGTAGACCGAAGCGGAAGCGTTGACACAACGTAGAGGAAGTAGTCGTACGTCCTCCTCCCGATCCAACCGATCCAAGCGCCGTTACTCCGGCGCCTCCGAGTTGTTGACACACGTATAGCTCGATGACGTTCTCCGGGCTCCGATCCAGCAAAGCTCTTGGGGAAGAGTTTCGTCAGCACGACGGCGTGGTGACGATCTTGATGAACTACCGACGCAGGGCTTCGCCTAAGCACTGCGACAATATGACCGAGGTGGAATATGGTGGAGGGGGGCACCGCACACGGCTGAGGAACGATCACGAAGATCAACTTGTGTGTCATGGGGTGCCCCCCTGCCCCCGTATATAAAGGATCCAAGGGGGGTGCGGCCGGCCCTATGGTGGCGCGCAGGAGGAGTCCTACTCCTACCGGGAGTAGGACTCCCCTCCCGCTCCTTGTCCAACTAGGAGAGGTGGAGGGAGAATAGGAAAGAGAGGGAGAGGGAGAGGGAAAGGGGGGCCGCGCCCCCCCTCCTTGTCCAATTCGGACTCCCATGAGGGGGGGGGGCACGCGCCACCTCCTGGCTGCTGCCCTCTCTCTCCCCTTGGGCCCAATAAGGCCCATTACTTCCCCGGGGGGTTCTGTCATCGTAACCTTAAGCGTGCGGACCCTACGGTTCGAGAACAGTGTAGACATGACTGAGACAAATCTCTGGTCAATAACCAATAGCGGGACCTGGATGCCCATATTGGCTCCTACACATTCTACGAAGATCTTTATCGGTCAGACCGCATAACAACATACGTTGTTCCCTTTGTCATCGGTATGTTACTTGCCCGAGATTCGATCGTCGGTATCCAATACCTAGTTCAATCTCGTTACCGGCAAGTCTCTTTACTCGTTCTGTAATACATCATCTAGCAACTATCTTATTGGTTGCAATGCTTGCAAGGCTTATGTGATGTGCATTACCGAGAAGGCCCTGAGATACCTCTCCGACATTCGGAGTGACAAATCCTAATCTCGAAATACGCCAACCCAACAAATACTTTCGGAGACACCTGTAGAGCTCCTTTATAATCACCCAGTTACGTTGTGATGTTTGGTAGCACACAAAGTGTTCCTACGGTAAACGAGAGTTGCATAATCTCATAGTCAAAGGAACATGTATAAGTCATGGAGAAAGCAATAGCAACATACTAAACGATCGGGTGCTAAGCTAATGGAATGGGTCATGTCAATCAGATCATTCAACTAATGATGTGACCTTATTAATCAAATGACAACTCCTTTGTCTATGGTTAGGAAACTTAACCATCTTTGATTAACAAGCTAGTCAAGTAGAGGCATACTAGTGACACTCTGTTTGTCTATGTATCCACACATGTATTATGTTTCCGGTTAATACAATTCTAGCATGAATAATAAACATTTATCATGATGTATAAGGAAATAAATAATAACTTTATTATTGCCTCTAGGGCATATTTCCTTCAAGGAAGCCATCTAGCTACTAACTACGGACCCGAAGGTCTACAATGAACTACTCACGCATCATCGGAGAGGCACCAATGAGGATGATGAACCCCTCTGTGATGGTGTCTAGATTGGATCTGTGGTTTCTGGAACTTGCGGCGGCTGAAATTGATTTTCGTCTACTCCCCTAGGGTTTCTGGAATATTGGGGTATTTATAGAGCAAAGAGGTGGTGCGGGAGGCGGCCGAGGTGGGCACAACCCACCTGGTTGTGCTCCCCTCAGAGCCCCCTTAGGTACTTTCTTGGCCCATGGTGTGTCTTCTGGTCCAGAAAAATCACCAAAAAGTTTCGCTGTGTTTGGACTCCGTTTGGTATTGATTTCCTATGAAGTAAAAAACAAGCAAAAATTAGCAACTAGCATGGGGCACTATGTCAATAGGTTAGTCCCAAAAAATGATATGAAGTTGCTATAAAATGATTGTAAAGCATCCAAGAATGATAATGTAACGGCATGCAACAATAAAAAGTTATACATGTGTTGGAGACGTATCACATAATATTGAACAAGGTCCAAGGCTGGATGGAAAAACTCTTGTCAGCAGAAGGCAAAGGTGTTTTGGTGAAGTCTATTGTCCAAGCTATTCTAGTGTATTCCATGGCCTGTTTTAAATTACCAAGGGACTTGTGTGAACATATAAATTCTATCATCAAAAAATTATGGTGGGACAGCAAAAGGGGAGAAAAAAACATGCCTGGGCGTCTTGGGAGATGATGACACGCCCAAACTTTATGGGAGGTATTGGTTTCCATGATCATCTCATTCCCACGCGACACCCCTCCTCCTCTTTTGTGGGCTGATGTCGGGTGGCAACCAGACGACCAATGCTAAAGGTTCCGCCTTGCTTGGTTAGATGGCGATGGATGGCTGGATGCCGAGGACCTACTCCGCTTGCTCGAGCTAGCATGATCTTTGATGCCGAGTTAGTGTTGTTGTGTTGTTGTTGTTGCGTGTGTGTGTGTGTTGTTGTGGCTATTTCATCTTCTCTCCGAAGAAGTTGAATTAGTTCTATGCTCATCTTAAGCTTTGTAACACCTTCTTCATGGACTAAAATGCAATGCTGATCGGCATTACTTGGTCGTCTGTCAGCGTGTGCCAGAGCTTTGGTGTCTGGTGGTGGTGCTTAGTGTCGGAAGGGCGACGTGAGCGGTGGTTCCTGGCGGCATGGAGGCGGTCGACCACGTCGGTGGAGCTGGGATGTCGCGGTTTGGTGGATCTGTGATCTGGTGGAGGCATGTGGGTCGGGCGTGCGGTGCGGTGGTGGATGGAAACTCGGTCGGGTCTCTGACAGGCAGTGGCCCTCGACGAGTGCACCGGTTTGGCCGGCGCCAGGTACGGTGGAAATGGTAGTTGGATTCGTGCTAGCCGCACGGATTTGCCACGGCCCTGGTGGGTGGGGCGGGCATGTCATGGTGGAGTTGCTTAGGCTCTCCGGGTGGCTGCGGGGTGGCCCGCTGCTCTCTGGCAGCAATGGTTCCTGTCACTGGTGGGCGGCGTTTGCCGTAGGGGTGACACAAATCTGCTCGGCGGTGATGGGTGGCATCAGCAGAGTGCGGGTATTGAGGGCTGACTAAGTCCACGCTAGCTTGCCCTTGTGTTAGTGCTCTCCTTCTTGTTGCTTTATTGCGGGGTCGGTCCGAGTAGGTGCCCTTGTTGCTGTTATGATGTAGGTCAAATCGACACCGATGGCTGATACGTCTCCAACGTATATATAATTTATGAAGTATTCATGCCATGTTTACTATTGTTTTATATGATTTTGGTATGATTTGATTAGAACTAACCCAGACTGACGCTGTTTTTAGCAGAACTACTGTGGTATTGTTTTTGTGCAGAAATAAAAGTTATCGGAATGCGTTGAAAATCAACGAAGATTTTTTCTGGAAAATATAAAAAATAATGGAACAAAGAGTTATTGGAGGGGAGTCCCGTGGGCCCCACGAGGGTGGAGGGCGCGCCCCTGTGCCTCGTGGACTTCTCGTGGGGCCCCCTGACTTGTTCTCGACGCCAACCTCTCCTATAAATGCCCAAACCTCCAGAAAATAACCTAAATCGGAAGTTCCGCCGCCGCAAGCCTCTATGGCCACGAGAAATCAATCTAGGCCCTCTCTGGCACCCTGCCGGGGGGAGGCCATCATCACCGGAGGCCATGGAGGAGGATCCCGAAGGGGCCATCATCACCATGAAGGCTAAGGACCAGAGGGAGAACCTCTCCCCATCTATGGGGGAGGCCATGGAGGAGGAAGCACAAGGGGGAGAACCTCTCCTCCTCTCTCTCAGTGGCGCCGGAGTGCCATCGGGAGGGGAATCATCGTCGCGGTGATCGTCTTCATCAACATCAACATCATCATCACCATCCTCATCTCTTTTACGCGGTCCACTCTCCTGCACCCCGCTGTAATCCCTACTTGAACATGGTGCTTTATGCCACATATTGTTATCCAATGATGTGTTGCCATCCTATGATGTTTTGAGTAGATATCCTTTGTCTTTGGGTTGATTGATGATCTAGATTGGTATGAGTTGTATGTTTTATTTTGGTGCTGTCCTATTGTGCCCTCCGTGTCGCGCAAACATGAGGGATTCCCACTGTAGCGTGTTGTAATACGTTCATGATTCGCTTATAGTGGGTTGCTTGAGTGACAGAAGTATAAACCCGAGTAAGGGGGTTGTTGCGTATGGGATAAAGGGGACTTGATATGTAATGCAATGGTTGGGTTTTACCTTAATGATCTTTAGTAGTTGCGGGTGCTTGCTAGAGTTCCAATCATAAGTGCATATGATCCAAGAAGAGAAAGTATGTTAGCTTATGCCTCTTTCTCATATGAAATAGCAATGACGACTATCGGTCTTTTTAACAATTGCCTACGATAATTCCGCACACCGACCCATCATTATTCCACACTCGCTATTTATAATATTTAGTAATATATTCTGACTTTATGATAACATCACCTACTTTTATGTTTTAGCTCTCCGATATCATGCAAAGTTATCCTCTTCATACCCACGACGTAGTTTTATTTCTCGTTTCTAGCTGGAAGCAAATGTTCAGTGTACGTAGAGTCGTATCAGTGGCAGATAGGACTTGAGAGAATATTGATCTTACTTTTACCTCCTTGTGGGTTCGACACTCCATACTTATCACTTCCACCATTGGGAATTGCTATGATGATTCCCTGCACTTGGGGATTATCAAGCTCTTTTCTGGCGCCGTTGCCGGGGAGCAATAGCATGGGGTTGATATTCTCGTGTGTGCTTGTTTGATTTCTTCACTCAGTAGATTTTGTTTTTCCTTTTTGTTTCTGTTTAGTTGTGGGTGAAACATACAATTTTTTTTAATAATGAAAATACAAAAAAATTTACTTGCCTTTCATGCCTAAAAGGTGTTTTCAATAAGAGAAGTGATTGGAAGGTTATGCATTGGAGAAGTGAGGATCGACCTTGAACACTTGTGTTCATGCTCATGGAAACAATGTAAAAAAATTCATGGAAGCTTCTCTGAAAATAATCATCCCCTTGTATATATCCATTGTATTATAAAAATAATGTGCCAAGCTTCGGCTTTAGGATGATTAGATTGCTTGTTTACTATGTGCAGTACAAAAACAGAAACTTTGGCTATAGCGCGTGAGTTTACATATTTTACTGGAAAGTCAATGGGTCTGAAACTTTTTGCACATTACTTCTATACAATTTTTTTAAATTTTCATATTTTTTTAAGAATTGTTTGGAGTTATAGAAGTTTACTAAACTTCTAGATTACTACAGACTGTCCTGTTTTTGACAGATTCTGTTTTCTATGTGTTGATCACTTATTTTGATGAATCTATGCTTAGTATTGGGGGGTATGAACCATGGTGGAGTTGGAATACAGTAGATAAAGTGCTAATATGAAATGGGAATGAGTTTGCAACAGTACCTAAAGGTAGTGATTTGCTTTAGTATACTAACGGATCTCACAAAGTTTTTGTTAAGTTTTTGTCAATGAAGTGTTCGAAGAACGAGGAGTTACCAATGTGAGAAGAATAAAGAGAGGCAAGAGTTATAGCTTGGGGATGCCCAAGGCACCCCAAGTAAATATTCCAAGGATACTCAAGCATCTAAGCTTGGGGATGCCCCGGTTGGCATCCCATCTTTCTTGTTCAACAATTATTGGTATACCTCGGTTTTTGTTTTGTTCACATGATTTGTGTCCTTTGTGTTTTTCTTTTTCTTTAAGACCATGCTAGTATGAGATAGCCCTTCATCAATTTATATAATGCTTCATGTGCTTCACTTATATCTTTTGAGTATGACTTTATAGAATGCTCTTTGTGCTTCACTTAAATCTTTTGAGTATAGTTTTATAGAATGATTCATGTGCTTCACTTATATATTTTGAGCTTGGTATTGGTTAGTCTATATTAATTGTAGAATGCTCCATGAACTTCACTTATATCTTTCGGAGTATGAATGATACTATCATCTAAAGCGGGTTTGGAAGAGTGTCAACTTTAGGAATTAGTGATCCCACTATTTTGGAGGGTGTTGAATCTTAGTGTGATATTTATGAAAGTGGATTTGGTAGAGTGTCGACTTTAGTTAGTAATGATTCCACTATTTCGGAAGAGGTTCCAATTGATTATGAGAAAAAAGTTGCTATATATGATGATTATTGTGATGACATGTATGCTATAAAGAATAATGTTAACCATGAAACTTGTCATCATGATTTCAATGTTCAATTGGATTATGCCTCACATGACAGTTATTTTGTTGAGTTTGCTCCCACTATTCCGAATGAGAAGAATTTTGCTTATGTGGAGAGTAGTAAAATTTCTATGCTTGTAGATCATGAAAAGAATGCTTTATGTGATGGTTATATTGTTGAACTCATTCATGATGCTACTGAAAATTATTATGAGGGAGGAATACATGCTTGTAGGAGTTGCAATAATATCAAGCTTCCTCTCTATGTGCTTAAAGTTTTGAAGTTATACTTGTTTTGCCTTCCTATGCTAGTTGATTATTGTTCCTATAAATTGTGTGCTCACAAAATCCCTAGGCATAGGAAGTGGGTTAGATTTAAATGTGCTAGTCATATTCTTCATGATGCTCTCTTTATGTTTCAATTCTTATCTTTTATGTGAGCATCATTGAAATCATCATGCCTAGCTAAAAGGCATTAAAGAAAAACGCTTGTTGCAAGTCAACCCAATATTTACCCTTACTGTTTTTATGTATTTACATGATTAAGCTACTGTAGTAATCATGTTTTATAGCTTTTGTTTCAATAAAGTGCCAAGTAAGACCTTTGGAAAGACTTGGGTGAAAGTTAATGTGTTCTTGCTGTAAAAAATAGAAACTTTGCGCTCACGAGATTAGCTGTCATTTTTTACAGAAGAGTGCTTTTGAGTTGGTTATTTTTGCAGAAGATTAATAGACAAATTCCTCACGCCCACCAATAATTTTTGGAGTATCAGAAGTATGGTTGCTGTTCAGATCATTACAGACTGTTCTGTTTCTGACAGATTTTGTTTTCATTGCATAGTTTGCTTGTTTTCTAGTTTCTATGGTTTATATTTCTCAAATATAAGTTGTAGAAATGATATAGTATAGTAGGCATTGTGTGATAACAATTATGAACCTTGTCTTTGACAGTACCAAAGTGAATGGTTTACTCTTTATCATACTAACCTATCTCACGAAGTTCCGTTAAGTTTTGTGTGATTGAAGTTTTCAAGCTTTGGGTGAGATATCGATATGAGGAGGATAAGGAGTGGAAAGACCCTAAGCTTGGGGATGCCCAAGGCACCCCAAGGTAATATTCAAGGAATACTCAAGCGCCTAAGCTTGGGGATGCCCCGGAAGGCATCCCCTCTTTCGTCTTCAAAACTATCGGTATACCTTACTCGGAGCTATATTTTTATTCGTCACATGATATGTGTTTTGCTTGGAGCGTATTTTCAATTTTACTTGTTGTTTGAATAAAATCATTGGATCTGAAATCTTGAATGAAAAAGAATCCTCCCATGGCTAGTTAATTATTTGACTACTCAGTGTTCTTCACTTATATCTTTTTGGAGTAATTTGTCATTTACTCACGTGTTTCACGTATATCCTATGAGTAAATGGTTGAATGAATTGAATATCATAAATCTGAATTTATATACGTTTCATATGCTTATAACATGGGGAGTAATGACTTCACACATAATAAGTATAGGTAGTAAACTTATTGAAAGTTAGCAAACGCAGAATTGGTCACTTGAACAATTCATGAAAGAATATTGAAGAAAGAGAGATTTCACATATAAATGTAATATCTTGGACATCTTTTGTAATTGTGAGCATTCATTAAAATATGACATGCTAAAAATTTGATGTTGGACAAGGAAGACAACTTAATGGGTTATTGTCGGTGTCAAAACCGGCGGATCTCGGGTAGGGGGTCCCGAACTGTGCATCTAGGCGGATGGTAACAGGAGACAAGGGACACGATGTTTTTACCCGGGTTCGGGCCCTCTCGATGGAGGTAACACCCAACTCCTGCTTGATTGATATTGATGATATGGGTATTACAAGAGTTGATCTACCACGAGATCAAAGAGGCTAAACCCTATAAGCTAGCCTATGGTATGATTGTCCTTGGTCCTACGGACTAAACCCTTCGGTTTATATAGACACCGGAGGGGGCTAGGGTTACACAGAGTTGGTTACAAAGAAGGAGATCTACATATCCATATTGCCAAGCTTGCCTTCCACGCCAAGGAGAGTCCCATCCGGACACGGGACGAAGTCTTCAATCTTGTATCTTCATAGTCCAACAGTCCGGCCAAAGGATATAGTCCGGCTGTCCGGATACCCCCTAATCCAGGACTCCCTCAGTAGCCCCCGAACCAGGCTTCAATGTCGATGAGTCCGGCGCACAGATTGTCTTCGGCATTGCAAGGCGGGTTCTCCTCCAAGCTCCGAGTACCTGTTAAATAGTGTCCGGCTTCTCGTAAATGTTGCGCTTCTCGGCTTCTGCGCCCAATAATGGCCATCTTCCACGTGTCAAGCGAATGCAAGGAGCCAGGGCGTTTTTACATTTACCACCCTAGCTATGTGAATGAACTGCCTATTAAAGAGACGAGGATTCTCAGATCCAAACCACACCATTCTCCCTCAGCGAGCATTCATCGGAGCGCGCCCGAAAAAATCCATCCCAACATGGCCGGCCAGCGCAGCTCCTCTTCTCGCCCCGGTAGCCCTAAGCCCGGAGATTGGGAGAAGTGTTCCGTCCCGCACAGCCAATTAGTAAAGTTGCAAACCCAGGGATTTCTCCCTCCAACATATATGGTCCCGGTTCAAGCCGGGCTCGCCACCTACAATGGCGGGGAGCAAGCAGAGAGCTTTCCCAACCCCTCTAAGGGAGAGCGGGTATGCCTTGTCCCTTATTTGTTAAGGGGACTCGGATTTCCAATCCATCCGTTTCTTCGAGGGCTCCTGGAGTTCTATGGCCTCCAGTTGCACAACCTCACCCCTGCCTCCATACTGCATATCGCCGGCTATGTAGCCCTTTGCGAACTGTTCTTGGGCTGCGAAGCTCATTTCGCACTGTGGAAGAAGTTGTTCTGCCTAGTGCTCCGTACACAGAGGGGATTAATATATCAAGTGGGCGGAGCCAAAGTATGGCGCATCGCCGGGACCGGATACATATCTGGTACCCCGAAGAAGACGTCCGAAGATTGGCCTTCAGAGTGGTTTTATATAAAGGACTTTCCCCTTCTAGATCCTATTCGGATCGGCCTTCCTGAGTTTAATGATGCTCCCCTTAAGAAGCGCCTGAGCTGGCGGCCACGGAGCCCTCAGGAGGAAGATGATAGAAACGTTCTCTACCTTATGGGCCAGATAAAGGTGTTGGCCCAATCAGGACTGACCATAGCCGAGGTTATGTCAGTATGCCTTATGCGGGGGGTGCAGCCACTTCAATATCGGGGCCACCCTATGTGGGATTTCAACGCGGAAGATGATGCCACCCGCTGCGGCCGCAAAGGGCCGGACTCGCCTGTTGCCCTGGCAAAAATCTTGTCAGGTCTGTACAAGGGGGAGGAAGTGGAGTTCCTTCGTATCAAACCGCAGGATGGATTCTCCATGTACAACCCTCCGAGCTGGGTAGGCCGCCACTTTCTATGCCCACTAATTCCGCATTTCTACAGTCAAATATTTTACCTTGCAATTTCATCGTAGGAGCTGCGGAAGGCTGTAAGAGAAATAAGCAGCCCTCCTCGACAACCAGAGGACCCTGAACGGGCCCTCGATCCCGGCCTTAGGGAGGATCCAGACATATTCGTGGAGCTGATCGATAGGATTTTTTATCAGTTAAGCTGTGATGACGCCATGGTGGCCATTACAGCCGACTACCCTAGGCTACTCCCAGCCTCGCAGGTAAATGAGACCAAAGTCCCAACCTTTGAAAAGGATTTTCTTTTACGCACTTCACCTATCGTATACAAACGGTGTTTTATAGGGAAGGCGCGCGGGACGCCATGCTGAGCCCGCGGCAATTCGCCAACAAGGTGCTCCAAAGATGGATAGGCAAAAAAGGAAGGCAGTCCGGACGGAGACGCCAGCGCAGAGGTATGATGCAACACCTTCCTCCGCGGCTTGTCGCTTTCTTTTAAAAACATAATAACACCCGCGTTTCCTAGAAGGAAGAACGCTCGCCGGATAATATTCGGAGATGTTGCCGATCACGCTTCTACCAGTCGGGCTCCAGGGCCAGACACCGAAGCGGAGGCTAACACGAGGCGCACGCCAGATGCTCCTCCGACAGAGGATGCGGATAGAATGTCCGCCACAAATTCCGAAGTGGAGAGCGCCATGAATCACAGGCGTCGTCGGGCCGTGCTCCGCGACGCTTGTTTCTCCCAAGAGGCTTTTGATGCCTTCAACTCAGGAGACGCGTACCTCCGTGCGGCTCAAAGTGGTCTAGCCAGAGCCACGGAGTAGTATGTAAAGGATATACGGGTAAGAAAATTTGATGATTATATATATCAGTAGCCCCTCTGACTTGAAGCAGTTAGAATAACTGATTTAAGGATCATGACTTTCGCAGGTATTGTCAGAAAAGAATACCCAATTATCTCAGGAGCTGGAAGAGTGCAGGTCCCGGCTTCAGGCCACACTTGCCGCAGAAGAGGAGTCCAAGAAGACCCCCTTTGGTAGCCCTTGTTTCAAAGAATGGTAGGTACCATATAGAGTGCGGTGTGTCTTTTTAATCTGACAATAAATATTGCAGATGATGCCAGAGTGAATCCGGATGAGCAACATGTCGAGCGCGTGCTTGCAAAAGTTAGGCAGGAGAAAAATAATCTCCAGGATGCCAATACCCAGCTGAGCGTGGAACTAAAGGATGTTCGCGCCCAGCTATCGGACTCCATGAAAGAGAATAAGCGGCTTCGACATGGCATTTTCAGTAAGTGCTTGAGCGAACTTGTTAAAAAGAGTTCGGCGAAGAAGCCCGCTAACAGAGTTATGTCTGTAGGTATGTTGACTGGTCGTCCCGCGGATGAGATGCCCAGATCTGCGGGTGATCTTCTACCAGAGCTCTCACAACTGCACGAACAAGTTCGGCAAGTGATGCGAGGCGTCGCCCAGGCCTTGTGGCCATCCGTCTCCCTGCCCGAAGGCCTTGGAGAGCTTGTAGAGAAGCTCAAGGGAGCACGGCGGCGCTTCCGGTTATGGAAGATATCGGCCTGCCGTCAAGGTGCCAGGGAGGCCTGGGCCATGGTGAAGACGCGGTACACCAAGGCTGACCCAAACCACATGGCCGAGGTCGGACCTGTGGGGTCTGATGGGAAAGAGATGCCTGATAGCTTGGTGTTTGGGCAAGTAGAATTAGCTGCAAAATATTCTCAACAGCATTGCAGGTTAGACAGCCTGTTGGATGGTATAGAAGAGGAATTCAGTCAGTCTAAATGACTATGTAATGAAAGTGACATGTATAATGCCTTCTAGCCGGATTGTAGATCATTTGTCATGGCGGACCTTTTCGCTTCAACCTCTGGACCCGATAGTCCGGAGTGTATTCGAATACATGCTCAGTTATATAAGAACTGGGGTATGCGTGGAAACCAGGCGTAGGGGTCATTAGTGCTTGAACAGACAAGTGCCCAACTAGCTATGTTATATTACATGGGTTGTAAGAAACATCTTCCAGGGAGAATAGTTCCGTTAAGGGTTCCTTTCCCTAGGCATGCATGCCCTAAAGTGCATGTCCGGACTGCAAAAAAGAAACGCAGAAAAAGAAACATCTAGGGGCACATATTGAAAATAAATAAAAATCATCTTTTGTTCATCGACCGAATATTCTCTTAAGAACGCTAGCTTTCGGCTTCACCCAGTCTGAGTTACACATCCGGCTGATCCGGCAGTAACAATTGCAGAGGTGCTCCCCTTATGCCCTAGCCGAATTAACGGGAACATAGGGCATAAATACAAGAGCTAGGCAACCCAGCTTGGCCAAAACTTAAGTCATATCGATGCATATAATGGCGAAGAAAAGGTACATGCGGAAGAATAACGCATGTGCGGGGCATAAAGCCTGTATAAGTAATTAAGCTTCTGTGTAAGAAGCCCCCAGGTATAATGAGCGTGGATAGCGCGTCAGCAGCGTGCAGGCCAGGCACAAATTGGCCCTTAAAGGCCTTGAGAAAGGAGAAATCGAAGAAAGAAAGAAAAAACAGATAATGTGTATATAAAAAATGGATAGAGGAAGGAGACGAACATAGAGTCCGGCGCTAGGCGTAGAATCTTCGGAGCCTGGCTGCGTTCCATGGGTTCGGCTCAAGTCGGTTATCTGATGCATCCCGCAGACGGTATGCCCCGCCGGTCAGAACTTGGTCAATAATAAAGGGACCTTCCCATTTGGGCTCGAGCTTGTTCTTTTTCTTCTCCAGCAGGCGTAGAACTAGTTCGCCAACGTTATAAGTTTTGGCCCGTACTTCTCTGCTTTGATATCTTCGAGCCTGTTGCTGATAAAATGCGGAACGGGCTTTGGCCACATTGTGCTCCTCCTCCAGGGTGTCCAGACTGTCCTGCCGATCGAGCTCGGCTTCTCTTTCTTCGTACATACGCACTCGAGGTGAGTCATGGATTATGTCGCAGGGCAGAACCGCCTCAGCGCCGTACACCATAAAGAAGGGTGTGTATCCGGTAGTGCGATTCGGCGTGGTCCGCAGCCCCCAGAGTCGAGCTCCTCTACCCAGTGCATGTTAGATTCCTCTAGGGATCGCACTAGTCTGGGTTTGATGCCGCTCATGATAAGACCGTTTGCTCGCTCAACTTGACCGTTAGTTTGTGGGTGATAGACAGAAGCATAATCGAGCTTGATGCCCATGTTGCTACACCAGAGTTTTACCTCGTCGGCCGTGAAGTTCGTGCCGTTGTCAGTGATGATGCTGTGGGGGACGCCATAACGGTGTACAACCCCGGATATGAAGTCTATCACCGGTCCGGATTCAGCTGTTTTAACAGGTTTGGCTTCTATCCATTTGGTGAATTTATCCACCATGACCAGTAAGTATTTTTTCTTGTGGGTTCCCCCTTTAAGGGGTCCAACCATGTCAAGCCCCCAGACCACGAAGGGCCAGGTAATGGGGATTGTTTGGAGGGCGGTAGGTGGCATGTGGCTTTGGTTTGCAAAACGCTCGCATCCGACGCAGCGTTGGACCAAGTCCCGTGCATCTGCCCGGGCCGTCGGCCAGTAAAAACCAGTACGGAAGGCCTTGCTTACGAGGGCCCGGGCTGCGGCATGATGTCCGCCGAGTCCGGCATGAATTTCTGCCAGAAGCTTCCACCTTCCTCCTCGGAGATGCACCTTTGAAGGACTCCGGTAGTGCTTTTCTTGTAAAGCTCTCCCTCATGGACCTTGTAGGATTTAGATCGCCGCACTATGCAGCGTGCCTCATTTTGGTCTTCGGGAAGTTCCTGCCTAGTTAGGTAGGCCAGGAATGGTTCAGTCCACGGGGCGATGATGGCCATTATTACGTGGGATGAGGGTGTTATTTCGATGGCATTACCTCCGATTACGTCGGAGTTTTTGGTATCGGGCTTTTTGGCTGGGTCCGGGTTCATGTTACCGGCGTCCCCTTCCCATACCACAGAGGGCTTAAACAGCTTCTCCAAGAAGATGTTGGGTGGGACCGCGTCACGTTTTGCGCCGATGTGGGCGAGGATATCCGCCGCCTGATTGTTTTCCCGAGCTACATGGTGGAATTCGAGCCCCTCGAAACGAGCTGACATCTTGAGTACGGCGTTGCGATAGGCCGCCATTTTCGGATCCTTAGCGTTGATATCTCCATTTATTTGGGATATTGCAAGGTTTGAATCCCCACGCACCTCCAGGCGTTGAATGCCCATGGAAACTGCCATCCGAAGACCATGTAGCAGGGCCTCGTATTCCGCTGCGTTGTTGGAGTCTATATACATTATCTGGAGTACGTATTGAACTGTATCTCCGGTTGGGGATGTCAGGACGACACCAGCCCCCAGACCAGCCTGCATTTTGGAGCCGTCGAAGTGCATGATCTAATTGGAGTATGCGCCGTACTCTTTAGGGAGTTCGGCTTCTGTCCATTCGGCGACAAAGTCGGCCAATACTTGCGACTTAATGGCTCGCCGAGGTCTGTATGTTATGTCGAACGGGAGGAGCTCAATGGCCCATTTGGCAATCCGGCCCGTGGCGTCGCGGTTGTTTATAATATCATTAAATGGCACTTATGAGGCTACTGTAATTGAACACTCTTGAAAGTAGTGTCGCAGTTTCTGAGATGCCATGAATACCGCGTAGGCTATCTTTTGATAATGTGGGTACCGTGATTTGCATGCAGTGAGGACAGTGGATACATAATATACCAGCTTTTGAAGGGGGTATTTGTGTCCGTCCGTTTCTCGTTCGACGACGAGCACTGCGCTTACAACCTGATGAGTTGCCGCGATGTACAATAGCATTGGTTCGCCGATGTTTGGTGCGGCCAGGATTGGGTTGGTTGCCAGTATGGTTTTTATTTCTTCCAATCCAGCCGTGGCAGCATCCGTCCATTCGAAGTGTTCGGTGCGCCGAAGGAGGCGGTAAAGGGGTAACGCCTTTTCTCCTAAGCGGGAGATAAAGCGGCTTAGGGCCGCCACACATCCAGTTAATTTCTGGATTTGCTTGAGGTCTATTGGGATAGCCGACTGTGATAGAGCTCGGATTTTGGCCGGATTTGCTTCGATGCCTCTACTGGAGACAATGAAGCCTAGTAGCTTTCCGGCCGGTACGCCGAAAACGCATTTGTCCGGATTGAGCCTGATGTCGTATGTTCGAAGGTTGTCGAACGTGAGCCTCAAGTCATCTATTAGAGAGTCGACGTGTTTGGTTTTAACGACCACATCATCTACGTATGCCTCCATAGTTTTGTCGATCTGTTTTTCCAGACATGTCTGAATCATGCCCTGATATGTCGCATCGGCGTTTTTGAGCCCAAAAGGCATTGTGTTGAAACAGAAGGGGTCGTATGGTGTGATGAATGCCGTTGCGGCTTGGTCGGACTCCGCCATCTTGATTTGGTGGTAGCTGGAGTATGCGTCGAGGAAACACAATGAATCGTGTCCTACGGTAGCATCCATAATTTGGTCGATGCGGGGGAGGGGGAAGGGATCCTTTGGGCAAGCCTTGTTGAGGTCTTTGAAATCGACACATAGGCGCCAGGATTTGTCCTTCTTTGGTATCATCACCAGGTTTGCTAGCCAGTCCGGGTGTTTTATTTCTCTATTGAATCCGGCCTCCAATAACTTGGCTAGCTCCTCTCCCATAGCTTGCCTCTTGGGTTCGGAGAAGCGCCGAAGAGGCTGCTTGACCGGCTTAAATCCTTTTAGGATATTAAGGCTATGTTCGGCCAGTCTGCGTGGGATTCCTGGCATATCTGAGGGATGTCAGGCGAATATGTCCCAATTCTCGCGCAGGAACGCTCGTAGTGCGGCGTCCACGACGGGGTTTAACTCTGCCCCGATGGAGGCTGTTTTTGTAGGGTCTGTTGGGTGGATCTGGAATTTGACTATTTCATCCGCTGGTTTGAAAGAGGTGGACTTGGATCTTTTGTCAAGTATCACATCGTCCCTGTCCACTGTGGAGCGTAGCGCAGTTAATTCCTCGGCCGCAAGGGCTTCGGATAATGCCTCGAGGGCCAATGCGGCTGTTTTGTTTTCAGCGCGGAGTGTTGTGTCCGGATCACTAGCGAGAGTGATGATTCCGTTGGGTCCGGGCATCTTGAGCTTCATGTATCCGTAATGGGGTATAGCTTGGAAAATCATGAATGCCTCCCGCCCTAAAAGGGTGTGGTATCCGCTACTGAACGGGGCCACTTGGAATGTAATTTCTTCGGACCTATAATTCTCCGGCGTGCCGAATACCACATCTAGTGTGATTTTTCCAGCGCAGCGTGCTTCCCGACTGGGTATGATTCCTCTAAAGGTTGTGCTGCTTTGCTTAATGCGGTTCCAGTCTATTTCCATTTTTTTGAAGGGTTTCCTCATAGATGAGGTTTAATCCACTTCCGCCGTCCATGAGTACTTTGGTGAGTCGAAAGCCGTCCACAATTGGACTAAGGACCAGTGCAGCTGGTGCCCGGGCTGTTCGGAATTTAGGTTCGTCACTGGCGTTGAAGGTAATAGCTGTGTCACTCCATGGATTTATAGTTGCCACATGGCAGATTTTGGCAAGGCTGTGGAGTGTTCGCTTGCGCCTATTATTTGATGCGAAGGTCTCAAAGACTGTTAATACTGTATTGTTATCCCTGGAATAGTGCTCTCTGTGGCATCTGTCATGAGAAGATCCTCGCCACTTTTGGCCACCTGCCGGAGGATCCAACATGCTCTAAGGCTATGTGTTGGGATGGTATCCGTTGTACTATGAATTTTGCAGGGTCCGTTAAGCCATCCCTCCAATAAGGTTCCGCGCCCTATAGAGGGTTTTTTCTTCTTTGTAGTTGACTCGGGTGTCTTATGATAGTGCACCCTTTTGCTTCGGACCGGGTGTATATTTGGAGCCGGATTGTCCCAAAATTTCGTTTCGGTTTTCCAGGTGCTTTCCATCGCACAGTATTTTCGCACTATGGACGCCAAGTCAGCAAAGCGTGATATATCACGGCGACTTATGGCGTTAAGGATTCCCTTGTCCGTGCAATTATTGCGGAAAAATAGGATTGCGTCTTCCTCACGACAGTCCTTAACCTTATTCATCATAAGGAGGAATCTGGTCCAATAATGATGTATTGTTTCCTGGGGCTCTTGCCTGATGTTGGAAAGATCGCTTATGCTTGGGTGGGTGGGTGGAATTGAGTCCGAACCCTTACCCGATCTGAGACCCAGGGGCCAAGGAGTTTCCAATCTTGGAAGTTCGGGTTCCGGGGTGTTGTCCGATAAGTCTGGCCCGCTGCCTGACTCTAGGTTCAGGGCTTGGGTGGTGTCTTCCTGTAAATGGGTGTCCGGCTCGGAGGGCTTGGTTAGTCCTCAAGATGGAGGAGGAATCACCGCATTGTTCCTCCACCACCGCAACGTGGTGAGTGACCGGCGGAGAGTTAATCTCCCTTTGATCGGGTTTAAGCCCAATCCGATCATAGTCCGTGGCGAATGATGTCTACTACACAACCTTCTTCTTGTAGACGTTGTTGGGCCTCCAAGTGCAGATGTTTGTAGGACAGTAGCAAATTTCCCTCAAGTGGATGACCTAAGGTTTATCAATCCGTGGGAGGCGTAGGATGAAGATGGTCTCTCTCAAGCAACCCTGCAACCAAATAACAAAGAGTCTCTTGTGTCCCCAACACACCCAATACAATGGTAAATTATATAGGTGCACTAGTTCGGCGAAGAGATGGTGATACAAGTGCAATATGGATGGTAGATATAGGTTTTTGTAAACTGAAAATATAAAAACAGCAAGGTAACAAGCGGTAAAAGTGAGCGTAAACTGTATTGCAATGATAGGAAACAAGGCCTAGGGTTCATACTTTCACTAGTGCAAGTTCTCTCAACAATAATAACATAGTTGGATCATATAACTATCCCTCAACATGCAACAAAGAGTCACTCCAAAGACACTAATAGCGGAGAACAAACGAAGAGATTATGGTAGGGTATGAAACCACCTCAAAGTTATTCTTTCCAATCAATCCATTGGGCTATTCCTATAAGTGTCACAAACAGCCCTAGAGTTCGTACTAGAATAACACCTTAAGACACAAATCAACCAAAACCCTAATGTCACCTAGGTACTCCAATGTCACCTCAAGTATCCATGGGCATGATTATACGATATGCATCACACAATCTCAGATTTATCTATTCAAACTAACACATAGAACCTCAAAGAGTGCCCAAAGTTTCTACCGGAGAATCATGACGAAAACGTGTGCCAACCCCTATGCATAGGTTCATGAGCGGAACCCGCAAGTTGATCACCAAAACATACATCAAGTGAATCAATAGAATAACCCATTGTCACCACGGTTATCCCACGCAAGACATACATCAAGTGTTCTCAAATCTTTAAAGACTCAATCCGATAAGATTACTTCAAAGGGAAAACTCAATCCATTACAAGAGAGAAGAGGGGGAGAAGAAACATAAGATCCAACTATAATAGCAAAGCTCGCGATACATCAAGATCGTGCCAAATCAAGAACAAGAGAGAGAGAGAGAGAGAGAGAGAGAGAGAGAGAGAAATCAAACACATAGCTACTGGTACATACCCTCAGCCCTGAGGGTGAACTACTCCATCCTCGTCATGGAGAGCGCCGGGATGATGAAGATGGCCACCGGTGAGGATTCCCCCCTCCGGCAGGGTGCCGGAACAGGGTCCCGAGAGGTTTTTGGTGGCTACAGAGGCTTGCGGCGGCGGAACTCCCGATCTAATCTCTATTCTGGAAGTTTTACAATACGTAGGTATATATGGGTGCAGGGGGCACGTCGGTGGAGCTTCGGGGGCCCCACGAGGAAGGGGCGCGCCCTAGGGGGTGGGCGCGCCCCCACCCTCGTGGCCAACTCCCTTGGCTCCTGACGTGGGGTCCAAGTCTATCATGTAGCTTTCCTTCCAAAAATAACTTCTTCAGTTGATTTCGTTCCGTTTCGACTCCGTTTGATATTCCTTTTCTTCGAAACACTGAAATAGGCATAAAACAGCAAATCTGGGCTGGGCCTCCGGTTAATAGGTTAGTCCCAAAAATAATATAAAAGTGGATAATAAAGCCCAATATTGCCCAAAACAGTAGATAATATAGCATGGAGCAATCAAAAATTATAGATACGTTGGAGACGTATCAGCGACTCCTAAGGCGGCGATGCGATCCAAAAGCTCGTTCAGGGAGGAGAGCTCCATTGGATCCATCTGCTCGGCAAGTTCCGAGTTGACATGAAGGCTATTTTCGATGACTCGAGAAGTCATCGCCGGCGTAGCAGCCGAACAGGCGGTTATGACGAAACCGCCTAGCCGGAGGGTTTGGCCGATAGTCAAGGCTCCCCCGACGGTGAGGTTGTCTTGAAGGACGAGACGAGACATCCTTCGTTGCGGTGACGGCACAGTGGAACTCTCAATGAAAGCACCAATGTCGGTGTCAAGGGTATGGGGTCCCGAACTGTGCGTCTAGGCGGATGGTAACAGGAGACAAGGGACACGATGTTTTTACCCAGGTTCGGGCCCTCTCGATGGAGGTAAAACCCTACTCCTGCTTGATTGATATTGATGATATGGGTATTACAAGAGTTGATCTACCACGAGATCGAAGAGGCTAAACCCTAGAAGCTAGGCTATGGTATGATTGTCCTTGGTCCTACGGACTAAACCCTCCGGTTTATATAGACACCGGAGGGGGCTAGGGTTACACAGAGTCGGTTACAAAGAAGGAGATCTGCATATCCGTATTGCCAAGCTTGCCTTCCACGCCAAGGAGAGTCCCATCCGGACACGGGACGAAGTCTTCAATCTTGTATCTTCATAGTCCAACAGTCCGGCCAAAGGATATAGTCCGGCTGTCCGGATACCCCCTAATCCAGGACTCCCTCAGTTATGTTTTCCTATATCTGAAACGTTATATTGTCTTGGATCATCCAACATGTTGAGCTTGCCTTTCCCTCTCATGCTAGCCAAATCCTTTGCGCCAAGTAGAGATACTACTTGGCTTCCAAACATTCCTTGACCCAATTTTGCCATGAGAGTCCACCATACCTACGTATGGATTGGGTAAGATCCTTCAAGTAAGTTGTCATCGGTGCATGCAATAAAAAATTGCTCATTAAATATGTATGATCTATTAGTGCGAAGAAAATAAGCTTTATACGAACTTGTGATAGGGAAGAAATAAAAGCGACGGACTGCATAATAAAGGTCTTTATCACAAGAGGCAATATGAAGTGATGTTCTTTTGCATTAAAATTTTGTGCATCCAACCATAAAAGCGCATGACAACCACTGTTTCCCTCTACGAAGGGCCTATCTTTTACTTTTACCTTCTATACAAGAGTCATGGTGATTTTCACCTTTCCTTTTTACACTTTTTCCTTTGGCAAGCACTTTGTGTTGGAGCGGTCCGGATATATATATCCACTTGGATGTAGGTTTTCATAAAGTATTATTGTTGACATTACCCTTGAGGTAAAAGGTTGGGAGGCGAAACTATAAGCCCCTATTTTTCTCTGTGTCCGATTAAAATTTTGAACCCATAAATATCACATGAGTTTTAGAAATTGTGAAAGATTAAATGATAGTTGAATATGTGGAGTTTGTTGAATCAAAGCTCTTACGTAGACCCTTCCCGAAATAACATGAATTGCAATTGTTTGATGACTAAGAGCATGGTTTGTTAGTTTCAAGAAAGTTTATGATCTATACTTTAACATGTGAATAGCTTGTTACTTGATCATGAGAAGTTTTATGAGTTGAGCTACTGTTATGATAT
Organism: Aegilops umbellulata; assembly: GCA_032464435.1. Classification (NCBI taxonomy): domain Eukaryota; kingdom Viridiplantae; phylum Streptophyta; class Magnoliopsida; order Poales; family Poaceae; genus Aegilops; species Aegilops umbellulata. Next base: position 399,549,384 of record CP136056.1, on the reverse strand, counting down.
ATAATGATGCTAGAAAAAGTGATTGAAACTATCATTGATCAAACATAAGCACTTGCTAGCATTCACACTTCATAAATTATTTATTTTATCATTTACCTACTCGAGGACGAGCAGGAATTAAGCTTGAGGATGCTGATACGTCTCCAACGTATATATAATTTATGAAGTATTCATGCCATGTTTACTATTGTTTTATATGATTTTGGTATGATTTGATTAGAACTAACCTGGACTGACACTGTTTTCAGCAGAACTACTGTGGTGTTGTTTTTGTGTAGAAATAGAAGTTCTCGGAATGCGCTGAAAATCAACGGAGAATTTTTCTAGACAATATAAAAATAATGGAACAAAGAGTTACTGGAGGGGAGTCCCGTGGGCCCCACGAGGGTGGAGGGTGCGCCCCTGTGCCTCGTGGACTTCCCGTGGGCCCCCCTAACTTGTTCTCGACGCCAACCTCTCCTATAAATGCCCAAACCTCCAGAAAATAACCTAGATCGGAAGTTCCGCCGCCGCAAGACTCTGTAGCCACGAGAAATCAATCTAGGCCCTCTCTGGCACCCTGCCGAAGGGGGCCATCATCACCGGAGACCATGGAGGAGGATCCCGGAGGGGCCATCATCGCCATGAAGGCCAAGGACCAGAGGGAGAACCTCTCCCCATCTAGGGGGGAGGACATGGAGGAGGAAGCACAAGGGGGAGAACCTCTCCTCCTCTCTCTCTCTCTCGGTGGCGCCGGAGTGCCACCGGGAGGGGAATCATCGTCGTGGTGATCGTCTTCATCAACATCACCATCCTCATCTCTTTTACGCGGTCCACTCTCCCGCACCCCGCTGTAATCCCTACTTGAACATGGTGCTTTATGCCACATATTGTGATCCGTTGATGTGTTGCCATCCTATGGTGTTTTGAGTAGATATCCTTTGTCTTTGGGTTGATTGATGATCTAGATTGGTATGAGTTGTATGTTTTATTTTGGTGCTGTCCTGTTGTGCCCTCCGTGTCGCGCAAGCGTGAGGGTTTCCCGTTGTAGGGTGTTGTAATACGTTCATGATTCAATTATAGTGGGTTGCTTGAGTGACAGAAGCATAAACCCGATTAAGGGGGTTGTTGCGTATGGGATAAAGGGGACTTGATATGTTAATGCTATGGTTGGGTTTTACCTTAATGATCTTTAGCAGTTGAGGATGCTTGCTAGAGTTCCAATCATAAGTGCATATGACCCAAGAAGAGAAAGTATGTTAGCTTATGCCTCTCCCTCATATGAAATTGCAATGACGACTACCGGTTTTTTTAACAATTGCCTAGGATGATTCCGCACACCGACCCATCATTATTCCACACTCGCTATTTATAATATTTAGTAATATATTCTAACTTTATGATAAAAGCACCTACTTTTATGTTTTAGCTCTCCGATATCATGCAAAGTTATCCTCTTCATACCCGCAACGTAGTTTTATTTCTCGTTTCTAGTTGGAAGCAAATGTTCGGTGTACGTAGAGTCGTATCAGTGGCAGATAGGACTTGAGAGAATATTGATCTTACCTTTAGCTCCTTGTGGGTTCGACACTCCATACTTATCACTTCCACCATTGGGAATTGCTATGATGATTCCCTGCACTTGAGGATTATCAATGGCCATGGGTGTGGCGGCGTGCAAGTTTGACTCGGTCAGGTAAGGGACTGTGTCGGGGCTTGCTTGGCGGTGGCCGTTGGCAGCTACTATTCCGTGTTCCCCACGGTCTATGAGGATTGTTGGGGGACGCAGGCGTGGACGCCCCCTACCGTGGAGGCGCTAACCCAGGCTAGGTGATAGACGCCGAGCGAGGATCGGAAGGAGGCACCTTCTATTCCTCCCGCCATGGTTGTGTGTGGGGATGTCGACGGTTGGCGGTGACACGGGACATGGATACCGGAGTGGCGACCCCGGATGGTGGTCCGTATGGTGGCTTTTCGACAGGCCTGCCACTTGTGAGCTACGTTGGGATTTTCCCTAAAGAGGAAGGATGAAGCAATATAGTAGCGGATAGTATTTCCCTCAGTGAGAACCAAGATTATCGAACCAATAGGAGAACCACACAAACACCTAGTCAACAGTATCTGCAGGTACAAGAGCAAATACTTGCACCCAACACAGGCAAGAAGGTTGTCAATCCCCTTGTACTCATTAATTGTAAGGATTAAGTCTCATAGTAGTAGGTAGACAAACTGCAAAGTAAAATAAAAGAACGAAAATTGCAGCAAGGTATTTTTGCCATAGTTTTCACTAGAGGCTTCTCTCTCATGAAGATAGCATGCGGTGGGTAGACAAATTACTGTTGGGTAGTTGATAGAAAAGCACATAGTTATGACGTTATCCATGGCAATGATCGTGTATATAGGCATTATGTCCGTAACAAGTACACCGACTCCTGTCTGCATCTATTACAATTACTCCACTCATCGACTGACTCCTACCTGCATCTAGGGTATTAAGTTCATGACAAATAGAGCAACACTTTAAACAAGATGACATAATGTAGATAGAATAAAACCAAGCAATATGATTAAACCTCGTCGTTTTACCCTTAGTGGCAACAATACAATACATGCCTCGCTACCCCTTCTGTCGCGAGGCGAGGACACCGCAAGATTGAACCCACTACAAAACACCTCTCCCACTGAAGATAAATCAATCTAGTTGGTCAAACCAAACGGATAGATCGGAGAGAACTACAAAGCTATAATAATCATGCATAATAACGTTCAGAAAAGACTCAAAATCTTTAATGAATAATCTGATCATAAACCCACAATTTATCAGATCCCAACAAACACACCATAAAATAAGATTACATCAAATAGATCTTCGAGGAGAACATTGTATTGAAGATTAAAGAGAGAGAAGAAGACATCTAGCTAATCAACATGGACCCGTAGGTCTGTGGTAAACTACTCACACATCATCGGAGATGCAGCAATGTTGATGTAGAAATCCTCCGTGATCGATTTCCCTTCTGACAGAGTACCGGAGAAGGCCTCCAGATGGGATCACAGAAGAACAGAGTCTTGCGGCGGAGGAATAATTGTTCCGGGTCTCGCTCTGGTGTTTTGGGGGTTTATGAGAATTTATTGAAGTGAAATTAGGTCAAACAGAGTTACGTTGGGTCCACAAGCGCAGGTGGCCCCCCAGGGACGCGTTGTGTGAGTTTGTGGCCCTCTTGTACATATTGTGGCCACCTCCCGAAGCTTCTAGGGTCCTTCCTGGTCCAGAAAAATCACCGTAAAATGTTATCGTGTTTGGACTTCGTTTGGTATTGATTTATGCGAAACAAAATAATAGGCAAAAATAGGAAATGACATTGAGCACTAGGTAAATACGTTAGTTACAAAATGATATACAATCGCATATAAAGTATTTAAGATTGATAATATATTAGCATGAAACAATTAAAAATTATAAATACACTGAAGACGTATCAGGTTCCATGGCAATAGTGGTCGCTATGCTCCTTGGTTGTCTGGATGGCGAGGGGTGTAGTGGTGGGTGGTTTGGGCATTCGATCTGTCTTTGGCAGTGGCGGTGCCCCGACCCGGATCAGGAGGCCGGTTCTCGCCACGACTGGTCTGGGGCTATCTCACCGCATTGTATTGTCCATCATGTAACTTGGGTTGTTGTTTTATATATAAAACGGGGCGAAAGGGGCAATGTTGTCGGTCATTTACATGTTACCGACGATGCAAATTAAGGATAGTAGACTATAATTGCTAAGCTTGTGCATACCTTTTGAATGTGTGGTGGATGAGGGGGAGGGAGAGAGAGAGAGAGGGGTGTGATATTTTTGCCTTAAATCCACATCAGTACGTGGGCATTTAGCTAGTTTTGCTAACTGACAACCAACATTGGGTACATAATCCAATTTCCCCACATATCAAATATGAATCGCAATATACAGATTACAGAAGAACAAGAATCCAACACGCAATACATGGATACGATCAATGTGCCTGAAATGCAGAAACTCAAAGAGTAGCTCGGCTCAATTCAAAGTTGTCTGGCCCGGGACTCTCCTCGATCAGGCCCGTCGCGACGACGAAGAGGGACTCGAGAAAGCAGGCGGCGCCGGGAAACTGAAGTCGAGGTCCGGCAGCATGCTCTTGCCCCGGCCCCGGCTGCTGTCGAAGACGAACGCCGCCGTGACGGGCGACTCCATGTCGACGCTGCTGCTCCGGAGCAGCTCCAGCGGCAGGTCGAAGTACGCCGACACCTCCTGGTCGTCCTCCTCGGCGTCCACGCGGCCGCCGAACACCATGCCGGAGGACGACGAGCTGTGGCCGAACCTCTCCATGGAGGCCGCCTTGGACACCGCGCCGCTCCGGGTAGGCTCGTCAGGCCCGGCCGTGCTCGCCGGGGCGTCCGGCTCGCTCAGGCTCATGGACTGCTGCTGCTGCATGATCGGCCGCCGCCTGGACAGGCCGGGCAGGTGCATGCAGAAAGCGCCGCACCAGAAGCTGTCGCTGCCGAACCTGTCCTGCCGCGCCGACTTCCCGTAGTTGATGGACGCGTTGCTCGACATGTCGGTGACCGACGAGCCCGCGCGGGATCGCCGGCCGAACGGCGCGGCCCTGGCCGCGCCGAGCTCGTCCGCGGGGATCTTCTCCTCCTCATCTTCATCGTCTGCCACACGAGCTCCTCTCTTGAAGGACGCATGGGAGGCCTGGAATGGAGCGTCCTTTTGGAAAGAACCCATGGCACCTGGGCTGAGGTGAGCTTGCAGGAGCTGCGCCTGCACGCTTCTTCATGAGCACAAAACTAAGCAAATTGACTTCGGGGAATGGTGGAGAGCACGTCGGCATCTTGCGTTGTTGTCTTCATGTCACACGCTGTGCTGTTGCGCCTGTTGACCTGCCAGTGCCACCTCTTCAAATCTGCAAGGTCGAATCTGCTGTTGTTTCTCTGCCAAACTGTGGTCAGCTGTTGCCTTAGACGACAGAGTTATGCGCATGAGCTAGTATTTCAAAACACCCTACGTGCTGTCTACTACGCCGCATTATTGTTACCCAACTAAACATTGAAGATTGAATCTTAAAATTGCCCGTAGAAAGGATACTGTTAACTAGTAAAGTGGATAGAAATCATCTATGATTTATTTACTCCTATTTATTTTTGCAGGAAGAAAGTTTCCAGGATTCAATCAAATACGCTCTTCAAGAAAAGCTTTGCCGGTTCAGCCATTTTCACCAGAGAAAATCACAACGTATACTACATTCTACTCCCTCCGTTCCCAAATATTTGTCTTTCTAGGCATTTTAAATGGACACAACATACGGATGTATGTAGACATATTTTAGAGTGTAAATTCACTCATTTTGCTTCGTATGTAGTCACTTGTTTAAATCTCTAGAAAGACAAATATTTGGGAATGGAGGGAGTATCTATTTGAAGGAAAGCATAACCACATGTACAGCATTATGGCCTCATGGACGTCAGAAAACAAAAGTAGACTAAAAGTAAGCATAACAAACAGGGAAGTGAGAGAGCCGCCGTACAAACCCACAGAAATGTTGAGCAATGGCACCGAGACTGGAACGTAAAGAAAACCACAGAATAATCAACTTTCAGTTTCCCTAGAAAAAAGCCAATATTTCAAGACCTTTTCCTTTTTCGTGTAGTGTACAACCTCAGGGCTATACAATGTTGTCATACCATTGCAGAAACTATTTTACTATGCGACTAAAGAAGAGTGCTCATTCAACGGCATTGTAACTCGGCTTTACAAGAAAAAGACAGCATCTTCTCAAGAAGCAAAGGTGAGCAGATGTGCACTACTGTAGGGAGTTGTAGAAAAGGATCAGGACGACCGATATTCCAATAATGACAGGAAAGGCTGTCAACAGATACAAAGCACCGTATCCCTGCAGAGCAGAATTAAAATTATATATGGCTGAAAGTGGTGATAAAACAAAATCAAGCCATACGCAATTAAATGGAATGTGTTCAACTGTTTTACATCCACAACAAATTTATGGAATATGTTGAAGACAACATCTTACCACTGCTGAAGGAACTTCATCTTCTTCATCCTCATCCTCTCCTTCATCTATATCAGCAGCAGAATCCCAGTCAATGTTGAGTCTTTTAGCAGCTGCCACAGGATCAATACCAGTATCTGTGGCCTTTGCATAGATAGATCTGCCAAAAAAGCCCTTGCCCTTTTGACTTTCTATCTGCACACAGAATTAGAAAATGGAAAGTCAGGTTAAAACACAGTTCTGTTAAGATTTTGTACAGAAATACATACAAAAGAAAAAAATTGTGGTAACCATTGCTATGAAGTAGAAATTGTATTATTGGTGTTACCTTCACATCAACATCAGGCCATTCTGCCATCTCCTTGGCAAGCAACCTAAGAGTATCACGATTCTCTGGAATTCGTCCTTCATTAACCTATAAGTAGGCAAGGCATATCAGTGTCCGATCTATTCGTCCATCATCAACTAGATGGCATCAAAATGCAATTCATGTTTCTTATCACGCGTTGTGAAGGTAGCTGGTTATCAGTTGTGGATGTTAGTACGTTACATTAAGGAAGAGGCAATTGGTTGCCGCCGCCAGGTCGGCAAGAAACTCAGGGTGGTTGTACTGCAGCAGCAGATGGTCATGTGTCTGCCAAGGTTTTGCGGTGGCAAGTAAACCGAAAGGGGAGAGTCCTTTACGAAAGTATAGGATTTGGACGATGTCAAGTGTATAAGGAAAGGTCTAATAAGTCTTATCATATTAAGAGAGATCAAGGTCCTAGACATCCACTATATAAGGATGTCGTGTATATAAGACTGTCAAGTTATTCTCTCATCTCAACCCATGTCTAACCCGATCCCCCATAGTCATGCCGTCTGGCTATCTTCAGCATGGCAGTTACCCGTTGTGAATCAAGGTTCGCAGCATTTGATATCAGAGCTGTCCACTGTGGGCTTTGCTTTTGCTGCCAAGAAAATGTCATGATTCATCATATTCTCTACCCTATCACGGTGAGTGTGCTTCAGCAAGTCTCTGCTCCCTATGGAAGAGTACAAACCATTGATCAAGGAAAGTCACCAATCATGGCCTTCATCAAATATGGTTTATACCACAAGCAACTCGAGCTTAGTCTACAAGGTTACAGTATCTATGATGGCTGCTGTCAACTTGGTATCAAATTACTCTGTGTTGTTGAGCACATTAGGTGTAAGAAAGTTAGCAGGAGCGACATGACAAGCAGTAGCAGCGACCGCTCAACAAGAAGCAGCTGTTGCACAGACGGCTCCCCTGTCATCGGGCAAGCGGCGGCGGAGTTAGTAAGTGTCATCACATAAAGAGCAAGCGGCGGCGATGAGCACAGAGGTAGAGGTAGAGCAGACTATTTGACCCATGATAGTCATGATGTTCAGTCCGCCCAGCAGCAGGAGAACATCAAGCAGATGTGCATGTGTTGCAACTTGCAAGCATGTTGTTGTCCCAAAGTCATGGTCCACATGCATGTCTTGGAGAAGGAAAACATGTTCAAATGAGTTAGGAGATGAAGTTTCATGGCACAACTAGGATCCATAAGTCCATGTCAAGAATAAAGATGAAACTCCCTGCGCAGGTTTCAGTGCATGCATGAAATTGGCGGCAGTGGTGGTCACGCAGCTGAGAACAGTCGGACAAATAGTTGACATAGAGCAGGACAATTTTCCAGCGTGAATCTGAAGTGTTGATACCAATGAATAAGATTATGAACATAGAGCAGCCAATGGCAAATCAGCAGATGTACTTCAGCATGGATTTGCATGGAGCAAGGAAATGGATTAGCTCACAGTGCACAAGTGAAAGGACGGAAGTTGAGTTGGTTCAAAAGTCTGATTGGAAAAACAAAAGGCCATTAACAAAAAGTTAACCGGATTGAGCTATTTCTATTTTATTGTTCGGCTTGTTTACTTGCAACCCGTCTGCATCGGGGAGACTGAATTGGAAAGGTTAAGTTGCATATGAGGAACAGTCCAAACAGAGAAGGAAGGAGAATTCAACTTCTATATGAACACAAGGCTATATACAGGAGCTGCAAGAAAAGGTTATGTGTTAAACTGCAACACGTGGCCAGTCGTGTACGGATTTTTTGCTCAATTTATTTGCCTAGCGTACCTCGATCTTTTAAGTGCAATGAGTTTACTTCAATGCGTGCAGCAGGATGGAAGAGATCAAATCAGCAGCTATGGTACAGCAGAAGGCCCTACCGGCAAGGCAATTCACGCAAAACTCTGATTTGCAGATATGCTTTTACTTGATGCACCTGATGAAACCACCAACGTTTCAGCAATGGGCATCACACAGGGTTCATACAGGCAATCCCAAAAGTACAGAACAATGGCAAGAACATGCCACTAGCCACAACCTTCAAGGAAGAATGTGCCACCAGCCGCAACCTTGAGGACAAGCTGCTTGTCTGGGAGGGGTGTAGTGTTGTTGACATTAGTACGTTGCACCAAGGCAGTGGCAATTTGGTTGCGGCTGGTCAGCAAGAAGACCAGGGTAGTCGTATCGCAGAAGGAGATGGTCATGTGTTTGTCAAGGACATGCAGCAGAAAGTGAAGAAAAGAGGAGAGTCATTTAGCAAAGTATAGGATTAGGAAAGAGTTCAATTTTATAAGGTCAAATAGGAATAATCATATTAAAAGAGGTCCAAGACATTCACTATAAGATGGTTTCATGTATCTATGTATGGAGACAAAGAACAGTTAAATTATTCTCTCATCTCAACCTATGTCTAGCCAATCCCCATAGCCTTGCTGTCGGGTATCTTCAGAAGGGTAGATATCCTTTCACGAATCAAGGTTCACAACATTAACACTGTTAATGATGCATGCCAAAGCTATTAGACTAAAACTTTCACTAATGAGGCCTTCTGTTGAGACCCATCATAAAGAACTATTGTAGCAAGCTGTTCAATGTCCAGAAAGATGTTATATTGCCATGTCTGAATTTCAAGAGTAAGAGGAAACCATAGCCAGTATTTAAGAAGCAGCTTACTCGTGGATTCATGTCCAATAAAATTTGACATGAATTATCAACTTTTGAAAGTTAGTAATTCATGAATAAGCATTAAAAGGGGATAACTCAGGGTATCAAATTGTAAATATGGTGACAGAGACAGGCATTTGGTTGCAAATAACTAATCATAATGTCATAGCAGGTAGAAAGTGGAATAAACATAGTATATGTTACAACTGGAAAGGGCATGCCTAGGCCTACAGTTGTGCACTATCATTTGAATATCAAATAATAGCAGTGTGGAGGTAGCATAGCATTTTTAGGTGGCATTTTAAATGTAGCATAGCTAGACAACAAAATAAATGAATATCTGTCGGGTCATTACAGATGGATGAAACGTTGGTCACCGAGCAACAATTCACAGAAGGAAGAAGGAAAAAAGAATGTTAACTTTTACACTTCTGCGAGGTGCGCATCGCAGGGCAGAGTAATTTACCTCAACCAAAGCATCAGCTAAATCATCCCTGGTAAGTTCGTCAGGATCCTCTATGCCTAGCAATCTCTTCCTTTCTACATCTCTAGGGTCCTCAATCATGATTGTTAACTTAACCTGCGATGCAACATGAAACAAAACAAAATATTTTAAGTTCTCGTCGGCAAATACAAACGTGCAAACTCAAAGGTTCAACAACGAGAGCTAAACAGCATGCAAACTCCAAGCCTAGTGGACATCCCTCAAAATGTGGCTATTATACTGAGACGGAAACAATCAACGCAGTTCGCTCCAGTATCCACAGAAAATTAAGTACTATTAGCAGTGAAAATCGCATACCTCGCCGAAGGTCATATCCCTGTTCTTCTGAAGAAGCTCCAGCACCTGATATCACATCCAACCAATATACCAAGTAAATAAGAACTCATCCAGATAATGCAACCCACGAGAAAAAGAAGAGGCTGGATACCACGGACCCTTTTGATCTCGCGTATGTTCTCCAGGTCCTCGAGGCTGGCGTCCGCCGGCGGCTCGGCGGAAACCGCGACGGCGCCCGCCTCTGCATCGAAGTTAATCGGTAGCTCGGAGTCGCCCTCTCCGAACTCTCCTTCGGAGGCGATGGGGGCGTCGGAGACTCCAGGCTCTTCCTGCCCGAGCGACGCGGCTATGCCGCCGCGGCGACGGTGCCGACGGGACGGCCAGGCGTTGGCAGCGCAGGGGAGGAGGAGGCTGTGGTGGTGGTGGGGGAGGGAGAGGAGAGAGCTCGGTGACGCCGGGATGGCGAGGAGATGGGGAGAGGCGAGGCGGTGGCGAGCTGGCGTGAGCAGGGGCGGAGCGGAGGGCGGCGATAGCAGCGCCATTTGGCTCCGGCCAGCGGCGGTGGCGGCTTATCTCTTTCGGGTCGGGGCATCTCGGCTCGCGGCCGCACGGTTTGGGACATGACGCGGTGTTGATTTTCTGGCGGGCCCCGAAAAGCAGGACTGTAGTTAGCGGGCCGGCTTAATGTAGTTCTGAATAAGAAGATCTGGTCTGTCTAGGCCTAAAATGGTATTCGGGTCTCGGTCCTAACAACTTGGCGATTAAATCACTAGTTATTTCTTCTGATTCTAAAAAAAATGTTATTTCTTCTTAGCTTAAAGAAAACTAGTTATTTCCCATAAAAAAACTAGTTATTTCTTCTAAAAAATAAAGATAATCACTAGTTATTAAATGTGCAAAAAAGAAACTATAATCATCAAAGCGCCCCTCTCAAAAACAAGTTATTGTAGGAGTACTGCTCCTAAAAAATGTTAAAGGCTTACGTCCAAATTTCTTATGTGGTGACAATTGGCACGTTGCATGTGTGTCACCTATTGCGGCATTTCCTGTTTGGCGCCACAGGCGCCAGTTAATGTGCATTTTGTTAACTGGCGCCTGTCGCGTCCGTAAATGGGCCAGCCCATCTAGGCGCCGGTTGATGATTTTTTTTTCAAAATTCTGTGAACTTTTTTAAGATTGATGAACCTTTTTGAATATTTTAATGAACATTTGTCTTGAAAATGGATGAACTTTTTTGATTTATGAACTTTTTTCAGTTCCATGAACTTTTTCTAAAAATACATGAACATTTTTTTTAATTTCTATGAACTTTTTTCAAATTTAATGAACTTTTGCTAAATTGAATGAACTTTTTTACAAATTTATGAACTTTTCAAAATTTATGAACCTTTTTTTAAAGCTGTGAACACATTTTTTGAAATGAATGAACTTTTTTACTGTAAATCTGTAAACCTTTCTTCATTTCATATTTTTATTTTTGTAAGAAAATAAAAAAAACTTGGGGCAGCATGCTAGTGGGTCGGCCCATGCTACCAGCGCTGCAGGCGCCGGATCGTTAACGGGCGCCTGCAACGCTGTATAGGAGCTCCCACCTATTGCCATCACGAAGTTTTGATCAGTTTTTTTCACTAGTTTGAGACGTATGGAGAGGGTTGTATTTTTTTGTAAGATCCATTTTTTTAATGAAAGTACCTTGTGAACCATGCGTCCAAATTACAAAACCATTTTCACCGTTGTGTTCCCCACGACGAGAGCTTCGAAATTAGACCTCATATTACACATGTCCTGACGGCATGCTTGTCATGGTCGGCGTAACTGACGCTTGGTGTATTAATCCCGTGTACCAGGGGCTTCTAGTACGGTGAATTCACTAATGCTCCCAAGAAGCCAATAGGGCCACCGTAATTCTCCTCACGCCCTCACACAATGCAAGATGTCGTGATTCCACTAAGGGACCCTTGAGGGCGGTCACCGAACCCGTACAAATGGCAATCCTTGGGGGCGGTCACCGGACCCGTACACTTTGGCAACCCTTGGGGCGGTCACCGGAACCCGTTAAATTGCTCGAGGCGATCTCCACAACCTAATTGGAGACCCCGAAGCTTGCCTGGAGCTTTACATTACACCACAATGATTGAGTTCCAAACACCACCAACCATCTAGGGCACCAAGACACCCAAGAGGAACAAGCTCTAGGGTGCCCAAACACCCAAGAGTAACAAGCTTCTCAACTTCACTTCCACGTATCACCGTGGATAACTCAAACTGATGCACCAAATGCAATGGCAAGGGCACACGGAGTGCCCAAGTCCTTCTCTCCCAAATCCCACCAAAGCAACTAATGATAGGGAGGAAAATGAGAGGAAGAACGAAGAACAGAACACAAAGAACTCCAAGATCTAGATCCAAGGGGTTCCCCTCACATAGAGGAGAAAGTGATTGGTGGAAACAAAGATCTAGATCTCCTCTCTCTTTTCCCCCCAAAACTAGTAAGAATCCATGAAGGGATGGAGAGATAGCAAGCTCGAAGAAGGTCAACAATGTGGGGGGGGGGGGGGCAAATGCGAGCTCAAAGGATAAGGTCCATTGGGGAAGAAGGCCCCCTTAAATGGGCACCCCCGAATCCAACCGTTATGCTCACTGAAGGAAATATGCCCTAGAGGCAATAATAAAGATGTTATTTATATTTCCTTATATCATGATAAATGTTTATTATTCATGCTAGAATTGTATTAACCGGAAACTTGATACATGTTTGAATACATAGACAAAATAAAGTGTCCCTAGTATGCCTCTACTTGACTAGCTCGTTAATCAAAGATGGTTAAGTTTCCTAGCCATAGACATGTGTTGTCATTTGATAAACGGGATCACATCATTAGAGAATGATGTGATGGACAAGACCCATCCGTTAGCTTAGCATAATGATCGTTTAGTTTATTGCTATTGCTTTCTTCATGACTTATACATGTTCCTCTGACTATGAGATTATGCAACTCCCGAATACCGGAGGAACACTTAGCATGCTATCAAACATCACAACGTAACTGGATGATTATAAAGATGCTCTACAGGTGTCTTCGATGGTGTTTGTTGATTTTGCATAGATCGAGATTAGGATTTGTCACTCCGTGTATCGGAGAGGTATCTCTGGGCCCTCTCGGTAATGCACATCACTATAAGCCTTGCAAGCAATGTGACTAATGAGTTAGTTACGGGAGCATGCAATACATAACGAGTAAAGAGACTTGCCGGTAACGAGATTGAACTAGGTATGATGATACCACGATCGAATCTCGGGCAAGTAACATACCGATGACAAAGGGAACAACATATGTTGTTATGCGGTTTGACCTATAAAGATCTTCGTAGAATATGTAGGAGCCAGTATGAGCATCCAGGTTCCGCTATTGGTTATTGACCAGAGATGTGTCTCGGTCATGTCTACATAGTTCTCGAACCCGTAGGGTCCGCACGCTTAACGTTTGATGACGATTTGTATTATGAGTTATGTGATTTGATGTACCGAAGTTTGTTTGGAGTCCCGGATGAGATCACGGACATGGCGAGGAGTCTCGAAATGGTCAAGACGTAAAGATCGATATATTGGAAGGCTATATTCAGACATCGAAAAGGTTCTGAGTGATTCGGGTATTTTTTGGAGTACCGGAGAGTTACGGGAATTCGTCGAGGGAAGTATTGGGCCTTAATGGGCCATACAGGAAAGGAGAGAAGGGACTCAAGGGGTGGCTACGCCCCCCATGGCAAGTCCGAATTGGACTAGGGAGGGGGTGGCGCCCGCCTCTCTTTCCTTTTCCCTCTCCTACTCCTTCCTCTCTCCTCTCTTGGAAAAGGAAGGGGACTCCAACTAGGATTGGAAATCCTAGTTGGACTCCCCCTATAGGCGCGCCCTTCCTAGGCCGGCCTCCTCCTCCTCCCTCCTTTATATACGTGGCCAAGGGGGCACCCCAAAGGACAACAGACAATCTCTTAGCCGTGTGCGGTGCCCCCCTCCACAGTTACACACCTCGGTCATATCGTCGTAGTGCTTAGGTGAAGCCCTGTGCCGGTAGCTTCATCATCACCGTCACCACGCCGTCGTGCTGACGGAACTCTCCCTCGGCCTCAACTGGATCAAGAGTACGAGGGACGTCATCGAGCTGAACGTGTGCTGAACACGGAGGTGCCATACGTTCGGTGCTAGGATCGATCGGATCGTGAAGACGTACGACTACATCAACTGTGTTGATATAACGCTTCCGCTTTCGGTCTACGAGGGTACGTGGACACACTCTCCCCGCTCGTTGCTATGCATCACCTAGATAGATCTTGCGTGATCGTAGGAAATTTTTGAAATTACCGCGTTCCCCAATAGTGGTATCAGAACCAGGTCTATGCGTAGATGTTATATCCATGAGTAGAACACAAAGAGTTGTGAGCGATAATAGTCATACTGCTTACCAGCAACGTCTTACTTTGATTCGGCGGTATTATTGGATGAAGCGGCCCGGACCGACATTACATGACCGCGTTCATGAGACTGGTTGTACCGACGTGCTTTGCACACAGGTGGCTAGCGGGTGTCGGTTTCTCCAACTTTAGTTGAATCGAGTTTGACTACGTCCGGTCCTTGTTGAAGGTTAAAACAACATACTTGACGAAAAATCATTGTGGTTTTGATGCGTAGGTAAGAACGGTTCTTGTAAAACCCGTAGCAGCCACGTAAAACTTGCAACAACAAAGTAGAGGACGCCTAACTTGTTTTTGCAAGGCATGTTGTGTTGTGATATGGTCAAGACGTGATGAGATATAAATTTTTGTATGAGATGATCATGTTTTGTTAAAGTTATCGGCAACTGGCTGGAGCCTTATGGCTGTATCTTTATTGCATAAGATACAAGCGCCATATAATTGCTTTACTTTATCGCTATGCGATAGCAATGGTTGCAAAAGCAATAGTTGGCGAGACGACCATGTGACGGCACATTGATAAAGATCAAGATGATGGAGATCATGGTGTCATGCCGGTGACGATGGAGATCATAACTGTACTTTGGAGATGGAGATCAAAAGCACAACATGATGATGGCCATATCATTTCACATATTTTGATTGCATGTGATGTTTATCTTATATGCATCTTATTTTGCGTAGTACGACGGTAGCATTATGAGATGACCCCTTACTAAAATTTCAAGGTATAAGTGTTCTCCCTGAGTATGCACCGTTGCGACAGTTCATCGTGCTGAGACACCACGTGATGATCGGGTGTGATAAGCTCTACGTTCACATACAACGGGTGCAAGCAAGTTTTGCACATGCAGAATACTCCGGTTAAACTTGACGAGCCTAGCATATGCATATATGGCCTTGGAACACTAAGACCGAAAGGTCAAACGTGAATCATATAGTAGATATGATCAACATAGTGATGTTCACCATTGAAAGCTACTCCATCTCACGTGATGATCGGACATGGTTTAGTTGATATGGATCACATGATCATTTAGATGACTAGAGGGATGTCTATCTAAGTGGGAGTTCTTAAGTAATATGATTAATTGAACTTAAATTTATCATGAACTTAGTCCTGATAGTATTTGCATATCTATGTTGTAGATCAATTGCTCGCGTATAGCTTCCCCATTTTATTTATGATATGTTCCTAGAGAAAACTAAGTTGAAAGTTGATAGTAGCAATGATGCGGACCAGGTCCGTGATCTGAGGATTATCCTCATTGCTGCACAGAAGAATTAAGTCATTGATGCACCGCTAGGTGACAGAACTATTGCAGGAGCAGATGCAGACGTTTTGAACGTTTGACAAGCTCGATATGATGACTACTTGATAGTTTAGTGCACCATGCTTTATGGCTTAGAACTGGGACTTCAAAAATGTTTTGAAATGTCACGGAGCATATGAGATGTTCCAAGAGCTGAAATTGGTATTTCAGACTCATGCCCAAGTCGAGAGGTATGAGACCTGTAACAAGTATTTTGACTATAAGATGGAGGAGAATAGCTCAACCAGTGAGCATGTGCTCAGAATGTTTGAGTACTACAATTGCTTGAATCAAGTGGGAGTTAATATTCCTGATAAGATAGTGATTGACAGAGTTCTCTAGTCACTATCACCAAGTTACTAGAACTTCATGATGAACTATAATATGCAAGGGATAACGGAAACGATTCCCAAGCTCTTCGCGATGCTGAGATCGGCGAAGGTAGAAATCAAGAAAAAGCATCAAGTGTTGATGGTTAACAAGACCACTAGTTTCAAGATAGAGGGCAACGGAAAGAAAGGGAAACTTCAAAAGGAATGACAAGAAAGTTGCCACTCCCATGAAGAAGCCCAAAGCTAGACCCAAGCCTGAAACTGAGTGCTTCTACTACAAAGGAAATGGTCACTGGAAGCGGAACTGCCCCAAATACTTGGCGGGTAAGAAGGATGGCAAAGTGAACAAAAGTATATATGGTATACATGTTATTGACGTGTACTTTACTAGTATTCATAGTAGCCCCTGGGTATTTGATACTGGTTCAGTTGCTATGATTAGTAACTTGAAACGGGAGTTACAAAATAAACAAAGCCTAGTTAAGGGCGAGGTGATGATATGTGTTGGAAGTGATTCCAAGGTTGATAAGATCACCATCGCACACTCCCTTTACCTTCGGGAATAGTATTGAACCTAAAATAAATGTTATTTGGTGTTTGCCTTGAGCATGAATATGATTGGATCATGTTTATTGCAATATGGTTATTCATTTAAGTCAAAGAATAATTGTTGGTCTGTTTACATGAATAAAACCTTTTATGGTCATACACTTCATATAAATGGTTTATTGAATCTCGATCGTAGTGATACACATAATATTGATGCCAAAAGATGCAAAGTTGATAATGATAGTGCAACATACTTGTGGCACTGCCGTTTAGGTCATATTGGTGTAAGGCGCATGAAGAAACTCCATGCTGATGGGCTTTTGGAATCACTTGATTATGAATCACTTGATGCTTGCGAACCATGCCTCATGGGCAAGATGACTAAAACTCTGTTCTCCAGAACAATGGAGCGAGCAACTGACTTGTTGGAAATAATACATACTGATGTATACTATCCAATGAGTGTTGAGGCTCGCGGCGGGTATCGTTATTTTCTGACCTTCACAAATGATTTGAGCAGATATGGGTATATCTACTTGATGAAACATAAGTCTAAACATTTGAAAAGTTAAAAGAATATCAGAGTGAAGTGGAAAATCATCGTAACAAGAAAATAAAGTTTCTACGATCTGATCGCGGAGGCAAATATTTGAGTTACGAGTTTGGCCTTCATTTAAAACTATGGAATAGTTTCACAACTCATGCCACCTGGAACACCATAGCGTAATGGTGTGTCCGATTTACCACTATCGTTTTGGGGTTATGCATTAGAGACATCTGCATTCACGTTAAATAGGGCACCATCTAAATCCGTTGAGACGACACCATATGAACTTTGGTTTAGCAAGAAATCTAAGCTATCGCTTCTTAAAGTTTGGGGTTGTGATGCTTATGTGAAAAAGTTTCAACCTAATAAGCTCAACCCAAATAGGAGAAATGCGTCTTCATAGGATACCCAAAGGAAACTGTTGGGTACACCTTCTATCACAAACTAGAGAAAAAGTTTCTTTCGAAAGAAGTGAGTGGGAGGAATGTAGAACTTGATGAGGTAATTGTACCTTCTCCCGAATTGGAAGGTAGTTCATCACAGAAATCAGTTCCAGTGATTCCTGCACCAATTAGTGAGGAAGCTAATGATGCTGATCATGAAACTTCAGATCATGTTACTACCGAACCTCGTAGGCCAACTAGAGAATGGTCCGCACCAGAGTGGTACGGTAATCCTTTTTGGAAGTCATGTTACTAGACTATGAGATTATGCAACTACCGAATACCGGAGGAACACTTAGTGTGCAATCAAACGTCACAACATAACTGGGTGATTATAAAGATGCTCTACAAGTGTCTTCGATGGTGTTTGTTGATTTGGCATAGATCGAGATTAGGATTTGTCACTCCGTGTATCGGAGAGGTATCTCTGGGCCCTCTCGGTAATGCACATCACTATAAGCCTTGCAAGCAATGTGACTAATGAGTTACTTACGGGATCATGCATTACGGAACGAGTAAAGAGACTTGCCGGTAATGAGATTGAACTAGGTATGATGATACCGACGATCGAATCTCGGGCAAGTAACATACCGATGACAAAGGGAACAACATATGTTGTTATGCGGTTTGACCGATAAAGATCTTCATAGAATATGTACGAGCCAATATGAGCATCCAGGTTCCACTATTGGTTACTGACCAAAGATGTGTCCCGGTCATGTCTACATAGTTCTCGAACCCGTAGGGTCCGCACGCTTAACGTTCGATGACGATTTGTATTATGATTTATGTGATTTGATGTACCGAAGTTTGTTTGGAGTCCCGGATGAAATCACGGACATGACGAGGAGTCCCAAAATGGCCGAGATGTAAAGATCGATATATTGGAAGGCTATATTCGGACATCGGAAAGGTTATGAGTGATTCGGTTATTTTTCGGAGTACCGGAGAGTTACGTGAATTCGTCGGGAAAGTATTGGGCCTTAATGGGCCATACGGGAAAGGAGAGAAGGGCCTCAAGGGGTGGCTGCGCCCCCCCATGGCAAGTCCGAATTGGACTAGGGAGGGGGCGGCGCCCCCTCTCTTTCCTTCTCCCTCTCCTACTCCTTCCCTCTCTCCTCTCTTGGAAAAGGAAGGGGACTCCAACTAGGATTGGGAATCCTAGTTGGACTCCCCCTATAGGCGCGCCCTTCCTAGGCCGGCCTCCTCCTCCTCCCTCCTTTATATATGTGGCCAAGGGGGCACCCCAAATGACAACAGACAATCTCTTAGCCGTGTGCGGTGCCCCCCTCCACAGTTACACACCTCGGGCATATCGTCGTAGTGCTTAGGTGAAGCCCTGCGCCGGTAGCTTCATCATCACCGTCACCACGCCATCGTACTGACGGAACTCTCCCTCGGCCTCAACTGGATCAAGAGTATGAGGGACGTCATCGATCTGAACATGTGCTGAACACGGAGGTGCCGTACGTTCGGTGTTAGGATCGGTCGGATCGTGAAGATGTACGACTACATCAACCGCGTTGATATAACGCTTCCACTTTCGGTCTACGAGGGTACGTGGACACACTCTCCTCGCTCGTTGCTATGCATCACCTAGATAGATCTTGAGTGATCGTAGGAAATTTTTGAAATTACTGCATTCCCCAACACCCACTGGTCGTGTACAAGCGGTACTACCGCTTGGAGGAGCTGTACTACCGCTTAGCACGCCCGAAACAGCCAAACGAGGCAGAAAACACGAAAAGTAGATCTGCCAGAGAGGTACTACCGCTCTACTACCGCTTCGGGAAAATAGGCAACAGAACAAGCACAACCATTGAAGCACAAGCGGTACTACCACTCAGGGGTATAGTACTACCGCTTGAGCGGTACTACCGCACTACTACTGCTTAGAGAAAACAGGCTACAGAAACATGCACATAAGACTTTTCCCAAGCGGCAGTGGCTGCGGTAGTCCATAACGGAAGTACCGCAAGTGGTACTACCGTGGTACTGAGAGGTACTACCGCTTGGGTGCCGCAAAATAGCCCAAGCAAAACAAAAGAAACAGGTAGACCGAAACAGTCGCAACTTTTGCAAATGGGCTCCGAAATCAACAAACTCAAACTTGTTGGATAGATGACGACTAGTACTATCCAAACAACGACTGGTAAAAGTAATAAGAGGCATGGGAGGTACGCCAAACAAATAGAGGAGTGAAACCTCCAACAAAGAAGAACCGGCATAACCTCCAACAGAGAAGAACCGGCATAACCTCCAACATCGAAAACATCATAGTAGATGCATGTGAACTCTGTTTTCGATGAACTCGAGCTTGTCATCAAGATGACCATAAGCTCCAAAACTCATAAGGATAAGAACCAAACAAGAAGCAATAAAGATGACGCAAGAATGCAATGGTTTGAGCTCTCTAGGAACGATATGATCAAGCTACTCATCAAGAGCCCCCCTTGATAGTACGTCAATCGATCCTATAACCCGGTCTCCCAACTACCACCATGAAACCTGTAAAATAGAAAACCTATGAAGGTGAACCTTTGCCTTGCACATAGTCCACTTGAGCTAGATGATGATGATCTTGACTCCTTCAAGTTGGACCATCTTTCTTGATTGTGTTGGCTTGATGAAAACTAGTTGATTGCTCCCCCATACTCCACTATGGGTGAGCCACTCTTTGGCACATCTTCACAAGTCCATTGACACCACAATGGACGGCAAGCTTCTAGCACTTGATCTCTTCGTGATGCTCCACTTGACCTTGCACACTGCAATCTTGATGACGATCACCACTTGATGTCATCATCTCCATGGGTTGTATGATATCTTCCTCTTGACGCAAGCCCATGGAAACATACCTAACCCCACATATAACTCTCACGTAGACCATGGATTCGTACACAAAGCATAATGGACAATGCTTACCATACCATGGGATCACTTGATCCCTCTCGGTACATCTTCTATGCTTTGTGTGTTGATCAACTTGAATCACTCTCCGTACTTAGTCTTGATCAACCTTGAATCTTTCCAACTCTCTTGATTTGGATGATGTCTTGAAGGTATATATGAATGATCACACAATCTTCCTCTTCAAGACATGCTTGCAATAAGCTCAACACTCACATGACCAATCTTTGGATAATTCCTTAATAGCACCTTGGTCAACTCATAAACTCCTTGAAACCAACACATGGACTTCAAGAAATGCCTATGGACAAATCCTTCAAATATAACTCAATGCAACCATTAGTCCATAGAGAATGTAATCAATTACCAAAACCACACATGGGGGCACCGCATGTCCTTTCAATCTCCCCCATTTTGGTAATTGATGACAATCACTTTCAAGAGAGTTTATATAAGGAATTATGCATCACCATGCAATGAAACAACCAATAATGCATGCCTATGAGATGCAAATGCTTAGGAACAAAATCAAAGCAAGAAGAAATAACTCTCTAAACTTCTCCACAAAACTCTCTGAAACTTCTCCCCCATTGGCATCGATTGTCAAAATGAGCGAAAAGCTTAGAAGGCCAATATAAAAAGTGTTCCTCCATAAATTATGTATTTCTCAAGAAGAGAGTGGAATGCAATACACATATCCAAAGGTAAATACTTGGAGGAATACAAACTATATAGAGGATCCAAAGATTGCAAAAGGATGATATGCCACAAAGACATAACAAAGAGAGAAACAAGCAATCAAAATATATCAATTGAAGCAAGCAATCAAAGGATATCAATTGAACCAACTAGACCAAAGATCCTATGAGTCACATGAATAAAGGATATTATGATATGATAAAAGGAGTGTTCTAAAGAAACTATAGAAGCTCCCCATGATTTGTGCACAAATAAGAATTTTTGTATTTGGATACAAAGTGCACAAAATAGGATCATAGCTACCCCAAAATCAATAGAAACTTACAAAAAGTGCAAGTGAGCATATAGGAAACGAAGCCTAACACTTGCAACAAACACATGGTTGAGCAACATGTAAAAGAGGCAACTTAAGAATTGGCTCAACCAAAAAGATGTGTGTGAGCCATGGCAAAGAACTTGAGAAGACTAATATAAGGATGAGCATTAAGCATCAACATAGTCTTGGATAAATGAGATACAAGGTGCAAGACATGCCCCCCCCCCCACACACACACAACAAGCAAAATGATACACAAGCTTACTAAAAAGCAAAATAACAACCAAGCTTGTGACAACCCATGAGGAAAAGAATGTTCACCACAAAAGAGTGCATCAAGGTGCAACGATATAAGACCCGCACTCAAGATAAATCCTTTCACAAAACCACCAAGGAAAAAGATGGACGTGAAAGAATAAGGATATCAACTAGAGATGTAACTTCTCTCAAGTGTACAAGATTCTAGGTAGATCAAACTCATGATGATATCAATCCACAAAGAAGGATGAACACACGAAAAACTTACACAAAGGAAAGAACAAGATATCGAAAAGGAAGTCATAAACATACCAATAAGATGTTTGCTTGAAAGCATAGCACATGGCTAGATATGGTCTTATTGTATATAAATGAACTCCTACCACACCTCCATCAAAGACATCACAACTAGCAACAAGAGATCATCGTTGGGATGCTTTGAGAAAGGAAACAAGTATCACAAGATGAAATGAATATCATGCCAAGATGCAACCTACAGAAGGTTGAATGCAAGAGAAATGCATGAATGGATACTTGTTACTGAGATAACATTGGAAGGATGTAGAAGATACTAATTGAAGGTATTAGATAGTAGTTCGTTGAACATCCTAGCTTGACTCCAATAAGCACATGGTGACACCACCTTCCTTGTGAGTGAGCCGAGCATCCAATGCATCTCCAATTGTTCCTAGAACAAAAAACACAAACAAAATGGTACCCAAACTCATTGGGACCAAAGAGTTAGAAACACCAATACATTGGACAAACTCCACATAAATATGTGCACATAGATATGAAAATAAATATCATGCACATCTCATCCAATTTGAGACTTGGTGGAGTTTCCCCTATATATTGGGTCAAAGAAAGAAAGCATGCCAAAGAAAATCCATGAAGTAAATATGCGTGCTAAAGACTTTCAAGAACCAACACCAAATGAAAAAGGAATACCAAGTGAAAAGGATACCAAATTGAGAAATCATCACTTGGAAGATATCAATTAAAAGATACATCGAGGAATGAGATATCCATTGATACAGACAAAAAGAAAGATGTCGAACTCCCAAAGGAGAGAATGGTTCCAAACAAACCAAACGCTCTACAAAGTTTCATGATGGCACAAGTACCAAAAAGAAACGGTTTGCGTTCCACCAACACACACTTGATAAGGATTACAAGGTGAGCGTTCTAAGAAAAATAGGATAGCTCCCCCAAGCATTGTGCATTATAGAGAATTTACATTTGAATACAAAATGCACAAGATGGGATCATCACTTTCACTATATCTATAAAAACACTAGACAAGCTCAAGGAATTAATAAGATCCACAAGTGGTATGGGATACAATGAGACTTGACACAATCCTAGGCAAGAGATAAGGCAAATGAAAGTAAAGGCCAATGTAAAGATGATCAACAATTTCTACCACACAAATGATTACCAATTGTCAAGAGGCAAGAAGTATTTGGAAATAAATCCCGGTGGTAGATTTCAAAGATATCCATCATCATCTTCACACCCAACACAAAAGCAATTTGCAACTTGTAGAGCTAATATGCCACCTAGGAACAAGATAATTTACAATATCAATTCTAGGTGACAATATCTCAAATGTACACATTTTCTAGGCTTGTAATTTGCACATAGCACATTACTCCCCCATAATGTGATACCAAAGAAAACTTCACAAGAGGCAATAAGAAGATCCAACAAGGGATAATCAATGGACTTTTTAGAATTAGAATTTCTCATGAGAGATATACCACCTAGCGACTAGATAATCTTGTAATATCAATAGTAGATGGTATTCCTCGTGTACACACATTTATAGGATTGTGAGGTGCACAAAGCATATAACTCTCCCAAAATGGGATGTTCCATTAATCTCTCACACGAGCCAACTAGGATACAAACAAGAAGCATAAAGGCTCAACGCACGACACACACGTACATGATGTGCAAACCAACACACACATACTTGATTGCTCAAGATAATCAAGTTGGAAGCACAACATATACAAACACATGAAAGGAACAAAACCAAACATGCAAAGGGGCAAGCAACTTACAATGTAAACAATTTAAGTACAAGTTACCGCAAGGAGGTACATTGGATATAAGATAGAAACTTGATAATCCAATTGACTTGGCTTGAGACAATAAGAATGATGAAGTCCCCTTAATTCTTCACAATGTAGCCAAGTCTCCAATGCCCTCCAGCAACACCTATTGATCAAGTTTGAGCTTGTTGGTCCCCAACCAAGTTGGGTCCTAAGAGGTTAGTCACAATAGGTTTGGCAACACAAATGGTTCTTTTCTTGACATCACTTTGAGTACCAAATTTTTTGGCAAACACATTGCCAACCTTATCCTTCCCAAGAGAATAGATATCATCAATTAGAATAGGGTTGGATAAGGTACCATTCGTGCATGAAGAAGCGACGTGACCTTTCTCACGACATAAGTAGCAACGTCTACTCTTCACTTTCTTCTCACTTGATTTCTCAACTTGAGAAGCATTAGCTTGAGTCTTCTTGGGAAGAGGCCTTTCTTCAACTTGAGGTTGAGCATGAGAATGAACTTGCGGCCGCTTCACTTGTTGCTTGTCACTAATGGGCTTCTTCTTCAATGGGCAAGATTTAACATGATGCCCTTCAATTTTGCACTTGAAGCAAACAATCTTGGCCGAATTCTTGACTTGTTCTTGGCCCTTATTCTTGTTCATCTTGGACTTCTTCTTCTTATTGGAGTTGAATCCAAGTCCACCTTTGTCATTGGGGGATTTTTGCACACTCAAGATATTGTTGAGTGTGGAATTACCTTCATGGCCCTTTTCCAAGTCTTCCTTCAAAGAAGTGACTTGGGCCTTGAGCTCTTTGACTTCCTCTACATGGTTAGAATCAACACAAGTACTAGAGGAAGTATAAGCTTCATCATTAGAGCAACAAGGCAAGGAAAGCAATTCATCACAAGATGTACCAACATTTTGAGTAGATGAATTACAAGGACTAGCACATGGGAATATAGCATTTTGACTTGAAGTAGTGCTAGTATCCACATGAGGCTCACTAGATGTTACCTTGGCAGTCATGGCCTCATGAGCTATCTTTAGCACATTATGGGATACTAGAAGGTCATCATGAGAGCTTGAGAGCTTTTCATGACTTTCATCCAATTTCCCCTAATTGCTAGATAGAAACTCAAGTTGAGCCCGTAGCTCAACATTCTCCTTCAAAACGGATGCTTCACAAGTAATAGAGTTAGTAGCACAAGCATCATCATTAACAACAAGAGGAGAGGACAACTTGGCAAGCTCTTTTAAATAAGAAGCTTCAAGTTGAGCACGAGACTCGGTGAGTTTGATGAGCACACCCTTGATGACCCTTGAGCCATTTTCGAGGTGCTCAAAATCCTCAAGGAGTTTAGCATGATCAACTTCAAGCTTAGCATTTTTTTGTTTTGAAATCATTGGCCAACTCAAGTGCTCTATCATGAGATTCCTTCGTTCTAGATAATTCTAGAGCAAAGGTCTTCTCAAGAGATTCCTTGGTGGTTTGTTCAAGTTCAAGAGCTTGAGTGAGGTCCGCAATATCATTAGCGTAAGCACGCTCATGACATTCCACTTTATCAATGGTGACCTCATGCTCCTCGAGATGAGATTGCAAATCCTCAATGTAATTCTTGCCCTCAATGGCAATAGACATGATTTCCATGAAGTTGGAACGAGCAATTTTATTCTTATGAAGAGCTTTAAAAATCATTTCTCCCTTAATTTTGAAGGAATCAACATTATCATTCTCTTCATCTTTATGCTCATCATCATGAGCATTAACATCATCATCAAGAGACATATTGGGGTTCAAAGTAGGAGATACGTTTGAAGCCTTAGCCATAAGGCGAAAAGCAATAGATGATGATGTAGGATCCCTTGAAGCACCGTTCAAGACCACATCTTGTTCCATGGAGTGTTGGGTTTCCTCTACATTGTTAGCACAACAACTTGAGTAAATACAAGCATTTTTATCATGGCAACAAGATACAGAAAGCATATCATCATGAGATATAGTCGAGCAATTTATACATGATATGCATGGACTATCAACACAAGCATGTGAAACATGTCAGGTGCATGAAGTGTTGAAGTCCAAAGATGGAGCATTGCAATAAGATAGTGATGAAGAGTCATCAATGATAAGCACACTATCATAATTGAAATGACCAACACTACTCACCATAGCATTACCCTGTGGCAATCCACTTGTAGGTGCAGTAGAAGAAGTTGAGAAGGCAACACAGCCGGAGGTGGAGCGAGAACAATCATCCCCACAAATCTTGGACACACCATATTTATCTTGAAGCTTTGTCCACAACTCATGAGCATCCCGGAACGACACGAGTTGAAATATAACTACATTGCTCAAAGCATCGAAAAGCACATTAGAAGCTTGAGCATTGAGATAAGAGTTTTTCTCATTCTCTAAAGATAATCTTTGGGGATCCTTTGGAGGAGAAAAACTCATATCTACAATTCGCTCTAATTTGGGTCCATGACCCTACAGATATTAAGCATGTGAATTACCCAAACATCAAAATTTGTGCCATCGAAACTAAGAGTGTAAGAGAATCCTAATCCCCTAGTCGACATCTTTACTCTCTAGGCGATTAAGCCTAATAACGAGAGACGAGGCTCTGATACCAATTGAAATATCGAGGATGACGCCTAGAGGTGGGTTGAATAGGCGTTTTAAAATAATTACGGTTTACGCTTGTACAAATGCGGAATAAACCTAGCGGTTAATTTGTCAAGCACAAAACCTACAACAACTTGGCTCACCTATGTGCACTGATACGTCTCCAACGTATCTATAATTTTTTATTGTTCCATGCTATATTATATTCTCTTTTGGATGTTTAATGGGCTTTATTATACACTTTTATATTATTTTTGGGACTAACCTATTAACCGGATGCCCAGCCCGAATTGCTGTTTTTTTTGCCTATTTTAGTGTTTCGAAGGAAAGGAATATCAAACGGAGTCCAAATGGAATAAAACCTTCGGGAACGTGATTTTTGGAACAAACGTGATCCAGAGGACTTGGAGTGGACGTCAAGAAACAAACGAGGAGGCCACGAGGCAGGGGGCGCGCCTACCCCCTGGGTGCGTGTCGGCGTTCTGGGAACGGGGGTCCCCAGACTTGCCTGCCTACGGCCTACGGCGTGGCTCAAAGGGGGCCCAACACGGCCCATCTTCATCAACACAAGACCCAAGACCCTCGCGAGGGGCCAAGCCTCGCGGGGCGGACGACACGGTGCTTCCTCCGGCGCGGCCTCATCAGGCTGGCTCATGAGGAGGCGGAGAGATCAAGGCAGGGTACCTCACGAGGTGCCCATGACGCAAGCCATGACGACCAAGGGCGCCAGGCGGGCGCCAGCCCGCGCAGTGTCCTCCCTTTTCCTCTTTGGTGCAAAGGGGGCAAGCGCAGGCGAGAGGATCAAGCAAAGGTATCCATTTCGGTGCAACGAGACCAGGACCAGTCCAACGGTGGGAAGGAGGTCATCGTGGAGCCCAGAACGGCGTCACCACAGGGCCTTTGGCAGGCGAGGACCAACTTTAGTCAGGATAAGTGTACTGGATATTCCTCTTCAAATTGGCCAATTGTTGGCGCCCTTCCCGCTCAATATTTGGGAAGAGGCCCAGGGCCCTTGCCTATAAATAGGACTAGCCACCCCCAGGGCATCGGGTATCTGGTCCAGAATCCGAGCAAGCAGAGGGCAAGAGAGAGAGAGAGAGAGAGAAGGGCGGTTGAACTCCTCCTAGCAGTTCATCCCCCTTGCCAAGAACAGACCCTCGTGAGGCTGTTCTTCACTGTATTGTTCACCATCATCAGCCCAAGAGGCAATCCACACACCAAAAACTAGAGTAGGGTATTACACCACAATGGTGGCCTGAACTAGTATAAACTCTGTCTTTTGTGTTGCTCTTTTAGTAAGATATTTGCGAGACGGAGAGGTAGAGGGCAGAATCTCCACGCGCACCCCAGAGTTTGAACCTCAAGGGTCTGCCGGAACCCGAAATCCGACATTTGGCGCGCCAGGTAGGGGTGCGCCGGAATTTGTCTTCCACCGCTTCGTTCTCCTCCAACCGCCGCGTCCATATCCGACGCTCGTCGAGCCCGCGTCGCCCAGGCGGCCCCCGTCGGTGGACGTCCTCGTCGTTCCCCGTCGCCCGCCACCAACGCCGCCACCGGCCTGGCGGGGAACGAGCATCAAGCGTCATCCCAACATCTGCCTGTGCGGCGAGATAACCGCGCCGCTACACCAAAACCCTCGGTCGTCGTGGCCCTCCTGGGCGGCTCGCAGGTGCCGCTCACAAGTCGCCACGTCAAGCCGTTTATCCGCCGGGTCGGTGCCATTTCTGCACGGCAGGGGGCTCCCACGGACCAGGTGGCGTGCGAGGACGGTCTGGCCTTCAGCTCGGAGGACCACCCCGCCAACGTAGATGGCTCGGGCGCGCTCCCCATGTTGTGCACCCCCACCATCTGCCAGGTGGCTGTCACCAGAACCCTCGTCGACGGCGGCGCCGGCCTCAGCGTGCTTTCGGTTGAGACCTTCAACCTCCTCCGCATACCCCTGGAACGGTTGCGACCCAATCGGTCTTTGTTGGGCGTCGGGGGTGGGTCATCCAGCTCCTTGGGACAGATCCGGCTCCCAGTAACCTTCGGCACCTACGACAACTTCCGCACGGAAATGGTCGACTTCGACATCGCCCCCATCGGCCTTCCTTACAACGCCATCATCGGCTACCCGGCGCTGGCCCAGTTCATGGCCGCCACGCACCCGGCGTATAACCTCATGAAGATGCCCGGGAGCAGCGGTGTCCTCACCGTGCCTGGGGACACCGAGGATGCCCTGCGGGTACTCAAGCTCGCCTACAAGACAGCGGCCTCGGCACAGCTAGCCGACGCGGGGACCCCCGAACCCAAGGGGGCTGCACCGGCCAAGAAGAGGCAGTTGTTCACCCAGGACAAGGCAGAAACCAAGCAGATACCTGTCGACGAAGACGGGTCCTCCAGTGCCACTTTCACCATAGGCGCCAACCTCGAGCCTGAGCAAGAGGAAGCTCTGATCAGGTTCCTACGCGCAAATAAGAAGGTGTTCGCTTGGGAGCCCGATCAGTTGGTAGGGATCCCCCGGAGCGTCATCGAGCATCACCTCAACGTGTGCCCGAACGTGCGCCCCGTGAAGCAGAAAGCCAGGCGGCAGTCCGCAGAGAAGCAAGCCTTCATCGTCCAAGAAACCCGCAAGTTGGAGGCTGCTGGGGTCATTCGCGAGGTCCGATACCCGGATTGGTTGGCCAACCCTGTCGTTGTGCCCAAGAAGGGGGGAAAGGAATGCATGTGTGTCGACTTCACCAACCTCAACAAGGCATGCCCACAAGATCCGTTCCCGCTCCCCTGCATCGATCAGATCGTCGATTCCACCGTGGAGTGCGACCTACTCTGCTTCCTGGACGCCTTCTCTAGGTACCACCAGATCAAGATGGCGGTAGAAGACGTCGAGAAGACCACCTTCTTAACCCCATGCGGGGTATACTGCTATACATGCATGCCATTTGGGCTGCGTAACGCAGGGGCGACCTTTCAGTGGCTGATGCACATCACCTTGGGCCCGCAGCTCAGGAAGAATGTCGAAGCTTACGTTGACGACATTGTGGTGAAATCTCGGGAGGCCGAGACCCTGATACAAGACCTGGAGGAGACCTTCGCGAGCCTCGACGCAGTGAACCTGCGACTCAACCCAAAGAAGTGTGTGTTCGGAGTCCCCTCAGGCAAGCTCTTGGGCTTTCTCGTGTCCCATCGGGGCATCGAGGCTAACCCAGAGAAAGTCAAGGCGGTCGAGGACATGAGCCCGCCGAAAACCCTCAAAGAAATGCAGAAGCTCACTGGACGCGTGGCCGCGCTAGGGCGCTTCATCTCCAAACTGGGGGAGCGAGCACTGCCTTTCTTCCAACTAATGAAGAAGAAGGGGCCTTTTGAATGGACTGAAGAGGCAGATAAGGCGCTTCAAGATCTCAAGAGGTACCTAACCAGTCCCCCAGTCATGGTGGCTCCGCGCCCTCGAGAGCCCCTGCTACTCTACCTCGCCGCCACTCCCTACTCTGCCAGCGCAGCCCTGGTGGCGGTTAGGGAAGAGCGCCAAATCAGAGCCACATCAGCAGCCCGAGACAAGGCAAGGCAGGAACAAGGAAGGCCCACGGGAGACGTAACTACGGCTGAGGGGGATTAGCCGTCGAAGAACGCACCAGAAGCAGGAGAGGCCACTCACCTAGACGGACAACCTCCCGAGGCCACATCACCTCACCAAGCGCCCTTGCCTCCGGAGGGCGCTGCGAACACTGATGCTCTCGGCCTTGTTGAGCACCCAGTTTACTTTGTCAGCACGGTGTTGCGGGACGCGAGGGCACGGTACCCCATGCCCCAGAAGCTCCTCCTCGCACTACTAATGGCCTCGCGCAAGCTGCGTCACTACTTCCAAGGGCATCCCATCAAGGTCGTCTCGTCGTACCCCTTGGAGAGAGTGCTCAGGAGCCCCAACTCAGCTGGACGGGTCGCCGAGTGGAACATAGAACTGCAGGCGTTCCAGCTCGAGTTTAGCATGACCAGGGTCATCAAAGGAGCAGCGTTAGCAGATTTCGTGGCAGAATGGACGGAGGCACCCGGCCTCGAGAACAACGAGGATCGGTCCCTCTCCCCAGGGAGTGAGGCACCAGAAGGCTGGGTCGTGTACTTTGATGGGGCGTTCTCCAGGCACGGCGCCGGGGCAGGTGCGGTGCTGATATCGCCCACTCAGGACAAGCTCTACTACGCCGTACAACTCTGTTTCCAGCAAGGCGAAAAGGTCTCGAACAACATAGCGGAATATGAGGGTCTGATAGCGGGGTTGAAGGTAGCAGCAGCCTTGGGGGTGAAGCGCCTCACCGTCAAGGGTGATTCGCAGCTCCTTGTCAACTTCTCGAACAAGGTGTACGAACCAAGGGATGAACACATGGAGGCCTATCTAGCGGAGGTCCGCAGGATGGAGAAGCAGTTCTGGGGGCTAGAATTGAAGCATGTGCCCTGTGGCACCAATCAGGAAGCCGATGACATTGCCAGACGGGCGTCCAGGGGGTTGCCTCAGGAGCCTGGCGTCTTTGAAGAACGGCTCTTAAAGCCCTCAGCCCAGCTGTCGTTGTCAAACACTGCCCAGCCTCGGGAGGAACTCCCCCAGCCACCTACCTCAGGAGCCCCGGCCTGTGGCCCTGCCTCAGGGGCACGCCTGCTCCTGACTATGGAACCTCAGGAGGAATGCTGGATCACGGAACTCTGGAGTTATTTAACACAGGGGGCCCTGCCGGAGCAGGAGGAAGAAGCGGAGCGTGTGGCGCGGCAAGCCACGGCATACTGCATCAGGGACGGAGAGCTCTACCGGAAGCGGCCAAACGACGTATCCCTGCGCTGCATTTCCAGGGAGCAAGGGAAGGAACTGTTGGAGGACATACACGGCGGCGACTGTGGGCATCACTCGTCATCACGGACCCTCGTCGGCAAAGCATTCCGCAACGGGTTCTATTGGCCCACCGCACTCAACGACGCTGTCGAGCTGGTGAAGGCTTATGAGGCTTGCCAATTTCACGCCAAACAGATCCATCAGCCGGCAGGAGGCTTGCAGACTATACCCCTTTCATGGCCATTTGCAGTTTGGGGGCTGGACATTCTGGGCCCGTTCCCTCGGGCGCCAGGGGGCTACCGCTACCTCTACGTCGCCATTGACAAATTCACCAAGTGGGCAGAAGTGGAGGCTGTCCGCACCATCCCCGCGGGTTCCGCGGTCAGGTTCATCAGGGGCATCGTGAGCCGGTTTGGGGTGCCGAACTGCATCATCACAGACAATGGTTCGCAGTTCACCAGTAACCTCTTCAAAACATACTGTGCTAACCTTGGAAGCAGATATGCTACGCTTCGGTGGCGCACCCGCGAAGCAACGGCCAGGCCGAGCGAGCTAACGCGGAGGTCCTGAGGGGCCTCAAGACAAGGACGTTCAAGAAGAAGCTGGAGGCCTGCGGCAGAGGTTGGTACGACAAGCTCCAGTCCGTGTTATGGTCCATCCGCATGACCACGACCAAGCCAACCGGAGAGACCTCGTTCTTCCTGGTCTACGGAGCCGAAGCAGTCCTCCCTCACGAGGTCAGACATCGCTCCGCGTGGGTCCTAGCGTTCGATGAGGCGCAACAGGACGCCATGCAGGGGATGGACCTTGTGCTGGGGGAGGAATGCCGCCGAGAAGCCGTGCTGCGAGCGGCGAGGTATCAGCAGGCGCTGCGACGATATCACTGTCGCAGCATCCGCCCCAGGACCCTCGAGGTAGGAGACCTCGTGCTTAGACGGGTTCTCTCCAGGGAAGGGCTGCACAAGCTCTCTCCCATGTGGGAGGGCCCGTTCAAGGTTGTTCATGTTTCCAGGCCGGGCTCCGTGCGCTTGGAGACTTAGGAAGGGGAGCCGATCCAGAACGCGTGGAACATCCAACACCTCCGGAGGTTCTACCCATAAAAGGCCCTGAGCTTGTGAAGATCAATCCTTTTTGGAGAAGGCCCGGAGCCTGTGAAGAAGGCGAACGCCTGTGAAGACCAATCCTTTTTGGAAAAGGCCTGGAGCCTGTGAAGAAGGCGAACGCCTGTGAAGATTAATCCTTTTTGGAGAAGGCCCGGAGCCTGTGAAGAAGGCGAACGCCTGTGAAGACCAACCCTTTTTGGAAAAGGCCCGGAGCCTGTGAAGAAGGCGAACGCCTGTGAAGACCAAGCCTTTTTGGAAAAGGCCCGGAGCCTGTGAAGAAGGCGAACGCCTGTGAAGATCAACCCCTTTTGGAAAAGGCCCAGAGCCTGTGAGGAAGGCAAGAGCCTGCGAAGCTCGTTACCCCAAGAAGAAAGGCCCGGAGCCTGTGAAGAAGGCCAATGCCTGTGAAGCTCGCCGCCCGTGACACTCTCACGTAATAATGAGTGGGGCTGTACACGCCCCGGAGTCTCAGGAGCGCCGGCCTCAGGCCCTAGGGCTCCCTCCCACGCCCAGTGGCAGCACTTAGCTCCGCGCTGGTGAGAAGACGTCGAAGACTAGACTAGGTGCCGGACGCGGCTTTTCATTTGCTTTCCGCAGTTGGTTCGCTTTGTTTGCAGTTGAAGTTTTATTGAAATTATTGCCGTCATTGGTTTACATTTCATTGATTTTCACTCCCCCGTTTTGATTCCTCTTGCAATAAGTCTCGCGAGGAGGAGCAGCCGAACGCCCTTGTGAGGGTTCCTGTTCTACTCGTTCTAAGGTTTCACGACCCGGGTCCATTACGGGAGCACCCCTCCGGTCCGTGCCCCTCGGGCACCGCGACACACACACTGGGCCTGGGTCGGTCGCCCCCCACGGCTGGGGCCGGGAACTATTTACGTGCAGACACACAGCTGAAAAGCGCGAAAGCTAAATCAAGGTAGTTGTTAACAGCAATAACTTCCAACACGCCCCCACAGGGCTCCATGTAGCTGTTCTCTTTTATGCAGGAAACAAAAGGAAAAGAAAGGACGAGCCCGGCGCGGCTCGCCTCGCTTCGGCCAGCTGAGGCGACCCGGGATGCCTCCAGGGCTCAGGCAGACTCCCTCTTGCGCCTCACCGGGGCGCGGCGACAGGCGGACGAATCGCCACCCCCCAAGCAAGCGCGACGGCGTGGGGGCTGGCTGCAGCCACCGCTGGAGGAGTCTCCTGAAGAAGAGTTGGTGGAGCTTGGGGAGCATCGAGCGCCGCCATCCGAGTGGGCGCTGTCTCCTCCATCGTCGTCGGGGCGAGGCCCCAGGCCGCGGTCATCGCCCTCGGGGCAGCATCCAGCACGGCGACCATCTTCCCCAAACACCCTCACATAGAGGGTGCCGTCGCCGTCGAACTTGAAGTGCAGGGTGCACTGCTGACTCAGGCTGCGCGCGCGGGCAAACGTTTGCCAGCCACGAGTCAGGGCCCCGTTTCCAGAAGGGGAGACCTCAAGCGAAACCCAGGAGGCCCTGCTACAACAACCATCAGCTTGGAGCCAGAAGCCGCACCGGGCACTAGCCGGCAGCTCGCCGATGAAGAAGCGAGGGAGCTGGAGCCAGGTGTTGGTCGGGTCCGCCGACCACACGACGAACTCCGGCAGCACCTCCGCCGAGCGAAAGCGCGGCCTGGGGGGGCGCGCAGTCACGGCCTGCCCCTCCTTGGCAGCCAAGCGCTCACCACCACGCGGGGAACCACCCCTGCGGCCACGGGAAGCCGCAACGGGGACCGCGGGATGCTTGCGGGGACGACCCCGGCCGCGCTTGGCCAGGGGGGAGTCAGGCCCTGCCCGACTGGCCTTTCCCTTCTCTGCGGCTGAGAACCTCTTTGGAGCCATGAGGGCGGCGAGTGGCCAAGGAGAAGAAGGAGAGAAGCAGGAAGGGGCGGACTGGCGGAGCTCATGCGGCCCCGTACTTATAGCCGGAAAAGGCCAACCGCCGAGCACCACGATCGTAGGTAATAATGACCCGTATCTATGCATGCAGGGACTAGTCAAGTCACGCAGTTGCCAAAGCATCGTGGGGAAGCGGAGACGCCCACGTCCAATCAAACCGCCACGCGGCGCCCAAGGCTGTAGGCTGTTAGGGCCCGCGGCGCTTCGCCCTTGCCCTTTCGCTCCTCGGCATGGCCAAGTCCATGCGCGCCTTGGGCCCGGGGGCTACTGTCGGCGTTCTGGGAACGGGGGTCCGCAGACTTGCCTGCCTGCGGCCTGCGGCATGGCTCAAAGGGGGCCCAGTACGGCCCATATTCATCAACACAAGACCCAGGACCCTCGCGGGGCGGATGACGCGGTGCTTCCTCAAGCGTGGCCTCATCAGGCTGGCTCATGAGGAGGCGGAGAGATCAAGGCAGGGTACCTCACGAGGTGCCCATGACGCAAGCCATGACGACCAAGGGCGCCAGGCGGGCGCCAGCCCGCGCAGTGTCCTCCCTTTTCCTCTTTGGTGCAAAGGGGGCAAGCGCAGGCGAGAGGATCAAGCAAAGGTATCCATTTCGGTGCAACGAGACCAGGACCAGTACAACGGTGGGAAGGAGGTCATCGTGGAGCCCAGAACGGCGTCACCACAGGGCCTTTGGCAGGCGAGGACCAACTTTAGTCAGGATAAGTGTACTGGATGTTTCCCTTCAAATTGGCCAATTGTTGGCGCCCTTCCCGCTCAATATTTGGGAAGAGGCCCAGGGCCCTTGCCTATAAATAGGGCTAGCCACCCCCAGGGCATCGGGTATCTGGTACCCAGAATCCGAGCAAGCAGAGGGCAAGAGAGAGAGAGAAGGGCGGTTGAACTCCTCCTAGCAGTTCATCCCCCTCGCCAAGAACAGACCCTCGTGAGGCTGTTCTTCCCTGTATTGTTCACCATCATCAGCCCAAGAGGCAATCCACACACCAAAAACTAGAGTAGGGTATTACACCACAATGGTGGCCCGAACTAGTATAAACTCTGTGTCTTTTGTGTTGCTCTTTCAGTAAGATCTTTGCGAGACGGAGAGGTAGAGGGCAGAATCTCCGCGCGCACCCTAGAGTTCGAACCTCAAGGGTCTGCCGGAACCCGAAATCCGACAGTGCGCCCTCCACCCTCGTGGGCCCCTCGTAGCTCCCCTGACCGATCTCCTTCGCCTATATATACTCATATACCCTAGAAACATAAGACACAGAGCCAAAACCCTATTTCCACCGCAGCAACCTTCTGTACCCATGAGATCCCATCTTGGGGCCTTTTCCGACGCTCCGTCTGAGGGGGCATCGATCACGGGGGGCTTCTACATCAACACTGTCGGTGTCAAAACCGGCGGATCTCGGGTAGGGGGTCCCGAACTGTGCGTCTAAGGCGGATGGTAACAGGAGGCAGGGGACATGATGTTTACCCAGGTTCGGGCCCTCTCGATGGAGGTAATGCCCTACTTCCTGCTTGATTGATCCTGATGATATGAGTATTACAAGAGTTGATCTACCACGAGATCATAAAGGCTAAACCCTAGAAGCTAGCCTATGCTATGATTGTTGTTGTCCTACGGACTAAACCCTCCGGTTTATATAGACACTGGAGGGAGCTAGGGTTACACAGAGTCGGTTACAAGGAAGGAGATCTACATATCCGTATTGCCAAGCTTGCCTTCCACGCCAAGGAGAGTCCCATCCGGACATGAGACGAAGTCTTCAATCTTGTATCTTCATAGTCCAACAGTCCGGCCAAAGGATATAGTCCGCTATCCGGATACCCCCTAATCCAGGACTCCCTCAGTAGCCCCTGAACCAGGCTTCAATGACGAAGAGTCTGGCACGCAGATTGCTTCCGGCATTGCAAGGCGGGTTCTTCCTCCGAATACTCCATAGAAGATTTTGAACACAAGGATAGTGTCCATCTCTGCAAAACAAATTCCACATACCACCGTAGAGAGAATAATATTTCCGCACATCTAATCTGCTGACACGTTTTGTGGCATGACATCACGCCACGGCCTGGTCATTATTCAAATCGTTTCTCTCAACCCACCTCAGCGCATATTGCGAGGCGGTTTTCTTGGCACGTCTTGTCAAAGCAGAGATCGTGTCCCCTTATCACGGGATTCTCATCAATACGGACGTGGGTAACCCAACCGCGCCATCAATTACGGCGCTTGGGGAACAACCGAGTTTACTAGGCAGGTGGGGGCACATAGTTTCGTCCGCCCTTATAAAGGGATAAGGGTTCACCCTTTTCACCCATGCCTTCTTCCTCCTCGCTCATCCATTCTCGCACTCCTGAGCTCCAACGCCCAAGCTCGCGTCTTTCTCCTCAAACCATTCCAAGCATGTTCGGAGCGGGAGGCAAGTGGATGAAATCCTCCGTCATGGAGGAGGACATCAAAAAGCTGCAGGGAGCCGGATACTTGGCCGCGGATATCGCACATCATGGGGAAGATCGTCCCTACCCCGGAACCTCATGAGAGGGTGGTTTTCCTCACCCACTTCGTCCGCAGGCTGGGATTTCCTCTCCACCCGTTCGTCCGCGGCCTCATGTTCTACTACGGGCTGGACTTACACGATCTGGCCCCAAACTTCATCCTCAACATCTCGGCGTTTATCGTCGTGTGCGAGGCCTTCCTCCGCGTCCGCCCCCACTTCGGCCTTTGGCTGAAGACCTTCAATGTTAAACCGAAGGTGGTGGGCGGCCAGCAAGCGGAATGCGGAGGTGCCATGGTGGGCAAAATGCCCAACGTCACATGGCTCGAGGGCTCCTATGTGGAGACCATAAAGGGGTGGCAATTGGGTTGGTTCTACATCACCGAGCCGCACAACACCAACTGGGTGGCGGCCCCCGAGTTCCGATCCGGAATCCCCATGCGGCTCACCTCCTGGAAAGAGAAGGGCCTGTCCTGGGGTTCACCGGTGGAGCTGATCGGACTCCAGAAATGCATCCGGAACATGATGAGCAAGAAACTCAAGCTTGTCAATGTAGTCCAGATCATGCTCTTCCGCCGGATCCTCCCGTGTCAACAACGGGCATTCAATTTATGGGAGTTCGACCCGGCCAAGCACCAGACGCTGCGAGAGCTCTTCGACACGACGCACAAGAACGTCTGGAAGGTGCTATTCAAGGGCGCCGAGGTACCTCCTCCCCTTACCGAGGACCGCGGACTTAGCACGAAGCGCCCCGCGAATCCGGTAAGTTTTTTATAAGATGTTTATTTTCCCCCATATGATCGTGTGCGGAATCTAAGCTTCCATGCCTTTAACAGGACTGGGTGGAGACAACGGAGTAGATTGACTGCCCAACCCCCCCTACCCGAAGATCTGGCGGATGCTCTCCTAACGGAGATGCTGGTCCCGACACCTTATAAGGTGCCGCAGAAGAAGACCAAGAAGACCGCAGGGACCCGAAAGGGTCTCCGGCGCGTGGTTGTGTCAGACTCATCGTCCGAACACTCCGAGGCGCACTCCTCCCAGGAAAACAAGGAGGAGGAAGAGGAGGAAAGTTCTCCCCCCAAACGGGGGAGATAAGAAGAGGAAGGCCGCCCCAACCGGGGAGGCCGAAGGGTCCAAGAAGAGAAGGACCCCCCTTCCGGATTGCTCCATGACCGCCCGCTCATAGCGATGACGAGTGGTTTCCCAGGGATAAGCCCCTGGCGAAGTCGTAAGTATCCGGATACCAGAGTAATTTGATACGTTCCTTTTGCACCTCTTCACCTTACGCCGAACATGATTTTGCAGTCCATCCCGAGCCCATATCAACGTATCTTTGTCGAACGGTTCTTTGGACCCGTCGGATATGAGCAGCGGCTCTCTTCCGATCGCCTCCACCCCTCGCCCTATGGACAACACTGAGGTGTTATCTCAGAAGGCACCAAGCCGAGGGGAGGTAGTCCTGGAGGCGCCTCAAGGCGGCCTTCCGGACCCTGGGCGCAAAGGGAGCAAGACTCCCACAGGCTCCAAGTTCGGCCCTCAGCCGAACACTGCGCCGGAACCTCCTGTGGTTCCGGACTCCGGCAGGCGACCCCCTACTAAGAGGGGCAAGCCGCCCGTGCCGGTGACCTCTGTCCATCCAGAGGCACCGAACAACTTGCTGGAAGCACTCCAAGGCGCTTCCACCGACGAAGAGCACCGCACTATCATGAGTGCGGTGATCGAGAAGGTTTGGTCGACCAAAAGCGGACTGACTGAAGCTTGTGCCAGTCTCCTAACAGGCTTTCAGGTATGTAATAGAAATATGGGAAAATATAACCGTATAGACAGTAGCCCCTGATGCTCTGTTTGGCATTCGCGAAGAAAAGCCGAATAGAGGATCGAATAACAAACACATGAGTCTAATTATAATATGTCTATGTGAATATGCAGGCTTCACTGCTGGCCGCTTCCGCACGTACTGCGGAGGTCGCTGCACTGAAGCAGGACCTTGAGCGGTTCGGGGAAGATCTCGGCCTTGCCAAGAGGCAGCTCGAGGAGAGCAAAGGTAAGCAATACCTTGTCTATATGAGAAAAGATTTGGTTGCAGAATAATAGGACCATCATGAATTTTTCCAGGGGCCACGACTGAAGTGGCGACCCTGAAGAAGGCGTTGTCCGAGGTTGAGAGCAAAGCGGCCTGGGAGCACATTGATCGATAAAAACAAGAGGCCCGAGTAGGCGAGGTACAGCAAGAGCTCCAAGCTCTCGTCAAGAAGCACGAGGACCTGGAGCTTGACTCGAAGACGCGAGAGTCCGAGCTTGCCAAGGCGCTCGAAAGCGCGAAACATGCCAAGACCGAAGCCCAAAAGGCCCTTCAGGAACTTGAGGCGGTTAAGAAGATAGCGGCGGGTAAGGCATTCAATATGCAAAGCAAGCATGTGAGAGAAAATTTCTTTTTACTTACCCGGGTTCGGAGCTCTCCAGGAGCGTTCGCAGATCTGCCCCGCAGTGTGTCTGATGCCGCAGAGT
This sequence comes from Aegilops umbellulata, assembly GCA_032464435.1. Lineage (NCBI taxonomy): Eukaryota > Viridiplantae > Streptophyta > Magnoliopsida > Poales > Poaceae > Aegilops > Aegilops umbellulata. The sequence continues at coordinate 399,510,260 of CP136056.1, read as the reverse complement.
TCTACCGGGCCGAGGAGGGGAGCTCGACGGAGAAGCTATTCTGGTCTCAGTATACTGCGACCGAACACCCTGTGCTCTTGAGCGATCAACTGAAGCAATTGGTTGAGCTTCACGAGGCCGCCGAACAGGCCATGAAGGGGCTCATAGTCCGGCTGTGGCCTGGCGAGCCCCTGCCGAACAGCTACTTCAGCCTGGTGAGGCGACTTGTGGATGCCTGCCCACGGCTAGAAGTCATCAAGCGGTCCGTCTGCATCGAAGGTGCACGCAGGGCTTTTGCCCGTGCGAAAGTGCACTGGGCCAGGATGGACGCCGAGAAGCTGGTAAAGGAGGGGCCACCGCAGGGCAAGGAGCATCGCCACCCCGAGATGTATTATGAAGGTGTCCTAAAGGGTGCCCGCCTTGTGGCGGAGGAGTGTACCAAAGATGTAATTTTTGAATGAACTTGCTCGTGTGATCTTGTAATATGAAAACTAGTTCATTTGCGCTATGCAATGCTTTTTGAATTTAAAATATTACCTTCGGTGCGGCCGTTTATAAAATCTGAGAGTTGGCCAGTCGTCGGCTTTTGCCCCCATGCAGCTACTGCTGGGGTGTTCAGGATATATCTGAGCACTCTTTTTCCCATTTTTGGGTCCTTCGAGGGAGGTGCTCAGCGCAAGGAACCATGCAATCGGACTATAATGCTTTATCATTCTCACTTAGCCATAGAAGTCTACAATTTTAAATTTTGGTGAAGCCCCTAGTATTCGGAAGGCCGAATTTTGGGTGCTATATACACCTAAGTCGGACAAGGCCGACTCCTCACTCGAAGCGGAAAAAGTCTTTAAGGACTTGAGACCTCTCGAACAGCGACCAACTCTCGCCTCATCATGACAGTCAGTTTTGGCTTTCTCTACTAAGGTGTTCGTTCGGAAGAACCGGGACAGAATCGCAGTAGTTCTCCCAGTGCTACCTTAGCCGATATAGTGGAATGTAAGGTACCAAAACATGGGAGCCGGGAAAACCCAACTATTGACCAAAACATGATTTAGAGCTGATGCATATAATGCTATAAGTTTGGGGTGCCGCACTGTCAAAAGTGTTCATACTTCTCATGCCGTATTGTGGGCTATATGGAAGCCCCTGGCATTCCGGCCGTACCAGAATGTACGGGTGCTGATTGTTGTAAATAAACATACATAAAAAGGAATAGATAATGCAATAATAGTCTAATGTTGTGCTTTGTGATTCAAAGAATACGTTGAAACGTACTGATACAAGTAGTGCGATAAGCAAAAGATAGGACTATTTGACATGTCCTATCCAAGGGCAAGCTGCAGATTGGTATTTAAAGCGGGTATTTCGCTCGTTATCAGAGACCACCTTGGGATTCCATTGTACGACGTAGCCTCCTGCCTCCTTGGTTGTTGTATTGTGTGTCCGGCAATCGCGCTGCCGGATAGGGCTTCCAGAGAGTAAGGTCCTGAAAGAAAGGAGATGATAAAGGTATTCAGCCCCTAGGGCGGTTGAGCCGCACTGTGGGACGTGCCATGGTCGTGCCCCCGCCTATGCCCATGGTATTTTCAATGCGTAATTATGTGCGCGCGGCACAGATTTCGCCGTCTGACTGGGAATGGGGCGGGGGCCAAATTGCTAGGCGAGCTCTGAACATGCCAGGCGATCCTGTTGCAGGTTACTCCGGACTCGCTTGACGGTGTCCGGAGGTTTTATCACCGAATTGCTGGATTGCCATAAGAGGCTGCTTTGTGCTTCTGTTGCGAGTGCCGCCGTGTGCTCCTCTGTGCGGAGCGAGCGCTCTGTATTTCCATTGACTGTTATGACCCCCCTGGGCCCTGGCATCTTGAGCTTGAGGTATGCGTAGTGCGGTACCGCATTGAATCTTGCAAATGCGGTTCGCCCGAGCAGTGCGTGATAGCCATTGCGGAACGGGACGATATCGAAGATTAACTCCTCGCTTCAGAAGTTATCCAGAGATCCGAAGACCACCTCCAGTGTGATTGAGCCTGTGCAATGGGCCTCTACACCTGGGATGACACCTTTAAAGGTCATTTTCGTGGGTTTGATCCTAGAGGGGTCTATACCATTTTGCGCACTGTATCCTGATAGAGCAGGTTCAGGCTACTGCCGGCGTCCATAAGGACTCGAGTGAGATGAAATCCGTCAATGATGGGGTCTAAGACCAATGCGGCAGATCCGCCATGAGGGATACTAGTGGGGTGGTCCCTGCGATCGAAGGTGATCGGATAAGAGGACCATGGATTGAACTTTGCAGCGACGGGCTCCATCGCATAGACGTCCCTTAGTGCATGCTTCCGTTCCCACTTGGGGATGTGGGTTGCGTATATCATGTTCACCGTCCTTACTTGTGGGGGAAACCTCTTCTGTCCTCCTGTGTTCGGCGGCCGGGGCTCCTCCTCGTCGTCACTATGCAGCCCATTGTCCTTATTTTCGGTGTTTAGCTTGCCGGCCTGTTTGAACACCCAGCATTCTCTGTTGGTGTGATTGGCTGTCTTATCGGGGGTGCCATGTATTTGACACGAGCGATCGAGTATGCGGTCTAAACTGGACGGGCCCGGAGCACTTCTTTTGAATGGCTTTTTCCGCTGACCGGATTTAGCACCACTGAATCCGGCATTGACTGCCGTATCCTCGGTGTTATCGCCGTTGTTGTGGTGCTTGTGTCTGCTACGACGTGGTCTGCCGTTAATATCCTTGGTATCCGAGGTGCCAAGGTTTATTGATATGTTGTTGCTGCGAGCCAGCCAGCTATCCTCTCCCGCGCAAAAGCGGGTCATGAGTGTCGTGAGGGCTGCCATAGACTTCGGCTTCTCCTGGCCGAGGTGCCGGGCGAGCCACTCGTCGCGGATGTTATGCTTGAATGCCGCTAAGGCCTCTGCATCCGGACAGTCGACAATTTGATATTTCCTAGTTAGGAACCGTGTCCAGAATTGCCTGGCTGATTCCCTCGGCTGCTGAGTTATGGCTCAGGTCATCGGCATCCGGTGGTCACACATAAGTGCCCTGGAAGTTGTCAAGGAATGCATCTTCCAGATCCTCCCAACAGCTAATGGAGTCTTCTAGCAAGCTATTGAGACAATGTCGAGCTGGTCCTTAGAGTTTTAGCGGGAGATACTTGATGGCATGTAGATCATCACCGCGGGCCATGTGGATGTGGAGGAGGAAATCCTTGATCCATACCACGGGATCTGTTGTACCATCATATGATTCGATATTTACGGGTTTAAGACCCTTTGGGAATTCGTGAACCATTACTTTGTCAGTGAAGCATAGGGGGTATGTGGCACCTCTGTGCTGGGCTATATCACGGCGCAGTTCATATGAGTCATGTTTGCTGTGTTCGGCCCGGCCGGATTTGCTTTTACTGTATCCGGCGTGACGTTCATCGTCTCGCGTAAGTGCACGCCCCCGTGATCCGTTGATCTATCTTGCGTGTTTTGCCCTATTTTCCAATACGTCTCGCAGGTCTCGCGTGTTGCCCCGGGCCTTGGTATTTTTATTTAAGCGACGACGGGGTGCAGGCTGAGCTTCAGGCTGAACTGCCTCTCTGTCTCGGCCTCGAGGTGGCCGATCAGCCGCATCGTACGCTGGTGATGTAGGTTTTAATGCTTCCTCCTCGAGTCGGGGTAGCAACCTGTGCTTTGGGTAACCTTTGGAGGGGCATTCGAGTTCATATTCCTCGGCCGCAAGGACTTCAGTCCATCTGTCTGCTAGCAAATCTTGATCAGCTCGAAGCTGTTGTTGCTTTTTCTTCAGGCTATTAGCTGTGGCTATAAGCCGGCGCCTAAAGCGCTCCTGCTCGACGGGATCCTCATGCACGATAAAGTCTTCGTCGCCGAGGCTCACCTCATCTTCACAGAGAGGCATGTAATTGTTGTCCTCTGCTTCTCCATCTGTTGCCGGCTCGTGAGGGCTGTCTTGGTCATTCTCCCATTCTAATTCTTGCTGGAGGGGATTGTCATTGTCTTCGGCACTGTCCGGAGTGTTATTGTCTCTTGTGTCGGTATCACTACTTTTGCTATGGCAAGACTTAGAGCGGCGCCGCTGATGTCGGCGCTTGGGTTGCTTCTTGGAGGGGTCATCGTTCGCTGTCTTATCGCCATTGCTTTCTTTGGGTGTATCCACCATGTATATATCATATGATGATGTGGCAGTCCAGTGCCCTGTGGGATGTGGTTCCTGTTCGTCTCCTGCATCGTCATCCATACCATCGATGTCTTCAGAGTCAAAGTCGAGCATGTCGGTTAAATCGTCGACAATGGCTACTAAGTGGGTGGTGGGTGGGGAGCGAATTTCTTTGTCGTCCGCATCCCATCCTAGCCGGACATAGTTTGGCCAAGGTTCTCCTGATAGGGAGAGAAATCTTAACGAGTTTAGCATATCGCCGAAGGGCGAGTGCTGAAAGATATCCGCGGAGGTGAACTCCATGATCGGCGCCCAATCAGATTCGACAGGCATAGGCGCAGGCGGCTCGGAGTCCGTGGCCGGAGATGAATCCAGTGGTTCGGCCTCCATGGCGGGGTCTATCCACCCGTCCTTGGATGGCACAATTCGCTCCGGATTAAAGGCCAGAGTAGTTGCCGGTGTGATCTCCCGGACACCGTCCGACGGTAGAGCTATATCATGCTCATTGCGATCGTGCGGTGCACCTGGCAAGGGATCGAATCCGTCGAAGATCAAGTCTCTGCGGATATCGGCGGTGTAGTTCAAGTTTCCGAACCTGACCTGGTGGCCAGGGGCGTAGCTCTCGATCTGCTCCAGATGGCCAAACGAGTTGGCCCGCAGTACGAAGCCGCCGAATACGAAGATCTGTCCAGGGAGGAAGACCTCGCCCTGGACCACATTTTTACCGATGATCGAAGGAGCCATCAAGCCTTATGGCGACGGCACAGCGGAACTCTCAATGAAAGCACCAATGTCGGTGTCAAAACCGGCGGATCTCGAGTAGGGGGTCCCGAACTGCGCGTCTAAGGCGGATGGTAACAGGAGGCAGGGGACACGATGTTTACCCAGGTTCGGGCCCTCTTGATGGAGGTAATACCCTACTTCCTGCTTGATTGATCTTGATGATATGAGTATTACAAGAGTTGATCTACCACGAGATCGTAAAGGCTAAACCCTAGAAGCTAGCCTATGGTATGATTGTTGTTGTCCTACAGACTAAACCCTTCGGTATATATAGACACCGGAGGGAGCTAGGGTTACACAGAGTCGGTTACAAGGAAGGAGATCCACATATCCGTATTGCCAAGCTTGCCTTCCACGCCAAGGAGAGTCCCATCCGGACACGAGACGAAGTCTTCAATCTTTTATCTTCATAGTCCAACAGTCCGGCCAAAGGATATAGTCCAGCTGTCCGGATACCCCCTAATCCAGGACTCCCTCAAACACCATAGCCTCTTTGATGATGTGTGAGTAGTTTACCTCAGACCTTCGGGTCCATAGTTTTTAGCTAGATGGCTTCTTCTCTCTCTTTGGATCTCAATACAAAGTTATCCTCGATTCTCTTGGAGATCTATTTGATGTAACTCTTCTTTTTGCGGTGTGTTTGTCGAGATCCGATGAATTGTGGGTTTATGATCAAGATTATCTATGAACAATATTTGGATCTCCTCTGAATTCTTTTATGTATGATTGGTTATCTTTGCAAGTCTCTTCGAATTATCAATTTGGTTTGGCCTACTAGATTGATCTTTCTTGCAATGAGAGAAGTGCTTAGCTTTGGGTTGAATCTTGCGGTGCTCGATCCCAGTGACAGTAGGGGAAACAACACATATTGTATTGTTGCCATCAAGGATAAAAAGATGGGGTTTATATCATATTGCATGAGTTTATCTGGGCCAACTTTGTGCCCCAATATCAAATTGAAATATACTTAAAAAGCTTTTATGTTGCCTTACCTTCGTCGTTTAAGAATGTCTTAGACTCTATTTTTGAAGAAGGTTTTCTTAAAGGGGATGCCGTAGATACCTATGAAAAGATGAAAACCATATTTGGGCACCCCATGAATGAGAAGGTCGAATCTACCTCTCTTTTGCTTTCCTATCAAAACGAAACTATCAAAGAGATGAAGGCTAGCTTAGATGCTAATTTCTGTAACGTGCTTAATCTTTCTTCTACCATTAATAGCCATGTGCTTTATCAAAACAGAAAGATTAATGCCATAGATAACAAGTTTGCTCTTTTCTTTCCTAAAACTAAAGATGGCAATACTTAGATCTATCATCGCTTTTATGCCTAGCTAAGGGCGTTAAACGATAGCGCTTGTTGGGAGGCAACCCAATTTTATTTTAGTTTTTTCTTTTTACTTCTGTTTAGGAATAAATCCTTGATCTAGCTTCTATTTAGATGTGTTTTTATGTTTTAATTAGTGTTTGTGCCAAGTGAAACCTATAGGATCTTCTTGGATGATAGTTATTTGATCTTGCTAAAAATTCCAGAAACTTTCTGTTCATGAAAATAATTGTTAAAAATCATCAGAACGTGATAAAATACTGATTCTAATTGAAGCAGATAAATAAACAAATTATATAGGTCGTCCTATTTTGGTGGAATTTTTGGAGTTCCAGAAGTTTGCGTTAGTTACATATTACTACAGACTATTCTGTTTTTGACAGATTCTGTTTTTCGTGTATTGTTTGCTTATTTTGATGAATCTATGGCTAGTAAAAGAGTTTATAAACCATAGAGAAGTTGGAACACAGTAGGTTTAACACCAATATAAATATATGATGAGTGCAATACAGTAGCTTGAAGTGGCGTTTTGTTTTCTTTCGCTAACGGAGCTCACGAGATTTTCTGTTAAGTTTTGTGTTGTGAAGTTTTCAAGTTTTGGGTAAGGATTTGATGGATTATGGAACAAGGATTGGCAAGAGCCTCAGCTTGGGGATGCCCGAGGCACCCCAAGGTAAATCCAAGGACACCAAAAAGCCAAAGCTTGGGGATGCCCCTAAAGGCATCCCCTCTTTCGTCTTCGTCCATCGGTAACTTTACTTGGAGCTATATTTTTATTCACCACATGATATGTGTTTTGCTTGGAGCGTCTTGTATGATTTGATTCTTTGCTTTTAGTTTACCATAATCATCCTTGCTATACACACCTTTTGAGAGAGACACACATGATTCGGAATTTATTAGAATACTCTATGTGCTTCACTTATATCTTTTGAGCTATATAGTTTTTGCTCTAGTACTTCACTTATATCTTTTAGAGCATGGCGGTGGTTTGTTTTATAGAGAATATTGTTCTCTCATGCTTCACTTATATTATTTTGAGAGTCCTACAAAACAGCATGGTAATTTTCTTTAATTGTGAAATTAAGTTCTAATATGATAGGCATCCAAGATTAGTAAAAACTTTCTTATAAGTACGTTGAATATTAAGAGAAGTTTGATGCTTGACAACTGTTTTGAGATATGAAGATGGTGATATTAGAATCATGCTAGTTGAGTGGTTATGAATTTGAGAAACACTTGTGTTAAAGTTTGTGATTCCCGTAGCATGCACGTATGGTGAACCGTTATGTGATGAAGTCAGAGCATGATTGATTTATTGATTGTCTTCCTTATGAGTGGCGGTCGGGGACGAGCGATGGTCTTTTCCTACCAATCTATCCCCCTAGGAGCATGCGCGTAATACTTTGTTTTGATAACTAATAGATTTTTGCAACAAGTATATGAGTTCTTTTCACTAATGTTGAGTCCATGGATTATACGCACTCTCATCCTTCCACCATTGCTAGCCTCTCTACTACCGCGCACTTTTCACCGGTATCATACACCCACCATATACCTTCCTCAAAACAGCCACCATACCTACCTATCATGGCATTTACATAGCCATTCCAAGATATATTGCCATGCAACTTACCACCGTTCCGTTTACTATGACACGCTCCATCATTGTCATATTGCTTTGCATGATCATGTAGTTGACACCGTATTTGTGGCAAAGCCACCATTCATAATTTTCATACATGTCACTTTTGATTCATTGCATATCCCGGTACACCACCGGAGGCATTCATATAGACTCATATTTTTGTTCTAGGTATTGAGTTATAATACTTGAGTTGTAAGTAAATAAAAGTGTGATGATCATCATTATTAGAGCATTGTCCCAAGTTAGGAAAGGATGATGGAGACTATGATTCCCCCATAAGTCGGGATGAGACTCCGACGGAAAAAAAGAGGCCATAAAAAGGAGAAAAGTCCCAACTAAAAAAATGAGAGAAAAGAGAGAAGGGACAATGCTACTATCCTTTTTCCACACTTGTGCTTCAAAGTAGCACCATGATCTTTATGACAGAGAGTCTCTTGATTTGTCACTTTCATATACTAGTGGGAATTTTCATTATAGGACTTGGCTTGTATACTCCAATAATGGGCTTCCTCAAATTGCCCTAGGTCTTCGTGAGCAAGCAAGTTGGATGCACACCCACTTAGTTTTCGTTATTGAGCTTTCATACACTTATATCTCTAGTGCATCCGTTGCATGGCAATCCCTACTCACTCACATTAATATCTATTAATGGGCATCTCCATAGCCCGTTGATACGCCTAGTTGATGTGAGACTATCTTCTCCTTTTTGTCTTCTCCACAACCACCATTCTATTCCACCTATAGTGCTATATCCATGGCTCACGCTCATGTATTGCGTGAAGATTGAAAAGTTTGAGAACACCAAAAGTATGAAACAATTGTTGGCTTGTCATCGGGGTTGTGCATGATTTAAATATGGGAAACGCTTTGTGTCTATAGTCTGATAAGACTCCATCACCAGACCAGCCGAACATCGTTAATTTACTCCAAATCTGACGCTCGGGAGTAGTCTTGCTTTTGTAAATAAGGAAATAAAATAAATCACCCCGTAACTTCCGCGTGTTGCCCAGATTCCAATCGGGACGCAGATTTTCCTCCATCCCGAGCTCGCCTCGCGTCCCTCGCCAGATCCCCTTCCCCCCGGCTCCGCCCCGCACCTCCTTCTCCATCCATCTCCGGTGCCCCGCTCCTCCTTCTCTCCTCGTACCATCGCTCACATATGAGGCCGCGACGCCCTTCACTGCCGGGTGGGAAGCACACATGGCCGGGGAGGCTCGCCAGCGGCGACAAGTGTGGGTGACAGGTACACAAGGCACCGAGGAAACGGCATAGTGGCTGCTGGTGATTGCAATTGCAGGTTGCATCGTGCAGCCGTTCTCCGTGGTGATGGTGCAGTAACTAATGCGAGTAATGTTAGGAAACTACGCCTTGCATCCGTCAATGTCTTATTTGGAACGATTTTGTCACCCTCAGATTGTTTTTCATTCTTGTGGAACAGTGTTACTTGACTAATTGGTTGCATCAGGGCCTCACTTTATTGATAATCTTGTTTTAGCAGACATTGGTAGCCAGCAAGTGACGCAGTTTCTTGATCTCCCAAGCCCCCTCGCCGCCCCTAGGCTCTGCCAGAATCATGCTTCCAATTAACACTAATTCTGTTCTGAACATACCCTTTTCATGCTTCTTATCCATGGTGATTTTAAATTGTAATACGCATGCTTCTTGGGCGAGAGTATGCTTCCATAGGTAAACAAAACTCAGTGAAATTTGTATGTAGGTGAACCAAACTTGCATCCCCAGGTTGCCGCAATCTTAGTTTGTTTCTATGTTCAATGTTATATACTTGAAAAGACAAGTCAGATTCATATACTATACATATTTCATGCTTCCTGAGAGGTTCTGAATTCAGTTCAAGTGATTCTTTTGTTTATGCAGATTTCTTCCATCCTTTCTACTGAGGTCGAGTAATCAGTCATATATTTGCATTGTGTGTGGCCTAAAGTTGCATCATGGTTCCATTCAATCTTATATTTATTTTTGCGAGGGAAATCTTATATTTGTTTAGCTTAATAAATTTTCTTCAACCACTACCAAACATGCTTCGTTCTTTCTCGTTTTTTATTCCAACGGCCATGATTCCATTGCTTCGTATGTATGCTTCTGTTTTATAGATGTTTTGCTGCTCGCAGTGATATATATTCCTTTACCTGTGTATCAGTTATGGTGATGTCTGTACAATAAGAAGCATACAATGGCAACGGCCATGATTCCATTGCTTCGTATGCATGCCATGTTCCTTTACCTGACATGTTTCTATGGTTCAGGTGTTTATCTTGCTGGTAATACCATTAGCAATGCGTGCTTGTTTTATTTCTCGCATATTGCCTTGTGTTCTCATCTATTTCAAATATTTTGCCCAATATTTCATTATTTCTTGCATATGTTTTCATGGTTTCCAAATCTAATGACAACCGCTGTGAGTATCTGCTTCCGTTAATTCTCATCATGAATAATCCAATGTTTTGACAATAAGGCTGAGATTGTTGTTCACATATCCACTGCTTGCAACTATGCTTCACGGTTTATTTACACCTGTGTATCAGTTATGGTGAAATTTTGCATCAACCACTGCCATTGTATGCTTCTTATTGTACAGACATATTCTCTGGATCCATGAGTGCTTCAACCACTACAAGTGCGCGCTTTCTTGTTTCTGAACATTGTCTACTTATAGATATTTTTCCGCACCCGACTTCAACCATGATTCTTTCTTCTACACAATGCCGATGAGTCTATGTTTATGTCGAGCATGGTGAATGGGACCGGACACTGCTATTCACCAACGACTACTGTGTTGGCCACAGGGAGCTTATGGTGTGCATAGTGTTTTTTTGTTGATGAGCCCATTTAGTGTGACGACGGCTGGGGCGAAAGTTGAAATAGTGTCATTGTAATATTGTTCCATTTTTTATTAAATAAAAGAGTTGTAATTTTTGTTCATACCATTTTAATTCTCTGTTCTTCTTTTGCTTCCACACTGTTTTTTTTGCTATTACTATGTTCCATCACACTACAAAATGGTGCTTCCTTACAACTATGCTCGTGGAAAGGACAAAATGTTTTCCTACTATAAAGAGTTTGTTCCCATTACAAGCACCAGGAAATGATGCTTCCGTGCATTGGGAAGAATGCTTCTGTGGCATAAAATATTGTTGCCATCTATAAAGAAACACATCTTAAAAATATCATAATTATTGCCAGATATAATTGTGCTTTACCAAATTATTTCCACAAAAAATGGGATTTGACATCATTCCCAAATGATGCTTCCATGCATCAACAAGAATGCTTCCATGGCATAAAAATCATGCTACGATCAGTAAAGAAATACATCAAAAAAGATCATAATTAACTACCGGATTTATTTACGAGAAATAATCATACTTTCCAAAATTATTATTCAGTTTTAGGAAGCAAATCAAATTTTTTTTAGAAGCAACAATCTTTTTTAGGAAGCATTCGTGCTGACGAATGGAAACAATAAAATTGCTTAATTAATCATCCCTAGATTTGGGGAGAAATTGTTACGAAAAAATAGGAAATAAATTAATCACAATTAATGCCAGTCCTGCATGCAAATTGACTCACGCAGGGAGTTCTGCTACAGGATCGGATGATGTACATGCTTCGAATCGGATGGCCATAGACAAGTCTGATAGGTAGCAAATGGCAGTAGTCTGATGCCTAGCGGTTCCCTTTAAATATTTTGTGTGGTGAAGATAGACCATAGCCAGACTATATAATTTTGTAGGGATAACTTTCCTTGGCCATGTTATTTTGAGAAGACATGATTGCTTTATTAGTATGCTTGAAGTATTATTACTTTTATGTCAATATTAAACTTTTATCTTGAATCTTTTGGATCTGAATATTCATGCCACAAATAAGAGAATTACATTGAAAATTGTGCTAAGTAGCATTCCACATCAAAAATTCTATTTTTATCATTTACCTACTCAAGGACGAGCAATAATTAAGCTTGGGGATGCTTGATACGTCTCCAACGTATCTATAATTTTTTATTGTTCCATGCTATATTATATTCTGTTTTGGATGTTTAATGGGCTTTATTATACACTTTTATATTATTTTTGGGACTAACCTATTAACTGGAGGCCCAGCCCGAATTGCTATTTTTTTGCCTATTTTAGTGTTTCGAAGGAAAGGAATATCAAACGGAGTCCAAACGGAATAAAACCTCCAGGAACGTGATTTTCGGAACAAACGTGATCCAGAGGACTTGGAGTGGACGTCAAGAAACAAACGAGGAGGCCACGAGGTAGGGGGCGCGCCTACCCCCTGGGTGCGCCCTCCACCCTCGTGGGCCCCTTGTAGCTCCCCTGACCGATCTCCTTTGCCTATATATATACTCATATACCCTGGAAACATCAGACACGGAGCCAAAACCCCATTTCCACTGCCGCAACCTTCTGTACCCGTGAGATCCCATCTTGGGGCCTTTTCCGGCGCTCCGCCGGAGGGGGTATCAATCACAGAGGGCTTCTACATCAACACCATAGCCTCTTCGATGATGTGTGAGTAGTTTACCTCAGACCTTCGGGTCCAGAATTATTAGCTAGATGGCTTCTTCTCTCTCTTTGGATCTCAATACAAAGTTCTCCTCGATTCTCTTGGAGATCTATTTGATGTAACTCTTCTTTTTGCGGTGTGTTTGTCGAGATCCGATGAATTGTGGGTTTATGATCAAGATTATCTATGAATAATATTTGAATCTCCTCTGAATTCTTTTATGTATGATTGGTTACCTTTGCAAGTCTCTTCGAATTATCAGTTTGGTTTGGCCTACTAGATTGATCTTTCTTGCAATGGGAGAAGTGCTTAGCTTTGGGTTCAATCTTGCGGTGCTCGATCCCGGTGACAGTAGGGGAAACAACACGTATTGTATTGTTGCCATCGAGGGTAAAAAGATGGGGTTTATACCATATTGCATGAGTTTATCCCTCTACATCATGTCATCTTGCTTAAAGCATTACTCCGTTCTTATGAACTTAATACTCTAGATGCATGCTGGTTAGCGGTCGATATGTGGAGTAATAGTAGTAGATGCAGGCAGGAGTCGGTACTTGTCACGGACATGATGCTTATATACATGATCATACCTAGATATTCTCATAACTATGCTCAATTCTATCAATTGCTCGACAGTAATTTGTTTACCCACCGTAATACTTATGCTATCTTGAGAGAAGCCACTAGTGAAACCTATGGCCCCGGGTCTATTTTCCATAATATTAATCTCCCGTCAACAAGCTATTTCTGGCGCCGTTTATTTTGCTTTCTTTACTTTTAGTCTTTACCATAAAAATAACAAAAATATTATCTTATCATCTCTATCAGATCTCACTCTCGTAAGTGACCGTGAAGGGATTGACAACCCCTTTATCGCGTTGGTTGCGAGGTTCTTATTTGTTTGTGTAGGTGTGTGGGACTCGAGCATGGTCTCCTACTGGATTGATACCTTGGTTCTCAAAAACTGAGGGAAATACTTTCGCTACTTTATGGCATCACCATTTCCTCTTCAAGGGAAAACCAACGCAGTGCTCAAGAGGTAGCATGCACCAACAACTTATGCTAAGCAAGATAAACAACTATGTGATAGCAAGATATATAACATGAAACACTATGGCTATCATAAAGTAAAGTGCATAAGTAAAGGGCTCGGGTAAGAGATAACCGAGGCACGCAGAGACAATGATGTATCCCGAAGTTCACACCCTTGCGGATGCTCATCTCCGTTTGGAGAGGTGTGGAGGCACAATGCTCCCCAAGAAGCCACTAGGGCCACCGTAATCTCCTCACGCCCTCATACAATGCAAGATGCCGTGATTCCACTAAGGGGCCCTTGAGGGCGGTCACCGTACCCATATAAATGGCAACCCTTGGGGGCGGTCACCGAACCCGTAAACTTTGGGAACCTGATGCGGCTTGAAGCTACGTCGGTATTTCCCCAAAGAGGAAGGGATGATGCAGCACAACGGCAGTAGTTATTTTCCTCAGTTATGAGACCAAGGTTATCGAACTAGTAGGAGAACCAAGCAACACAACGTAAACAACCCCTGCACACAAATAACAAATACTCGCAACCCGACGTGTAAAAGGGGTTGTCAATCCCTTTCGGGTAGCGGCGCCCACAGATAGGCAAACAAAAGTGAAATAAATGTAGTAGATTGATAGATCGAACGCCAAATAAAATAAATAAAAATAAATTGAAGCAAGGTATTTTTGTATTTTTCTTTATAATAGATCTGAAAATAAAAGCAAAGGAAAAGTAGATCGCAAAGGCAAATAATATGAGAAAGAGACCCGGGGGCCATATGTTTCACTAGTGGCTTCTCTCGAGAAAAATAGCAAACGGTGGGTAAAGAAATTACAATTGGGCAATTGATAGAACTTTAAATAATCATGACGATATCCAGGCAATAATCATTATATAGGCATCATGTCCAAGATTAGTAGATCGACTCCTGCCTGTATCTACTACTATTACTCCACACATCGACCGCTATCCAGCATGCATCTAGTGTATTAAGTTCATGGGGAAACGAAGTAATGTAATAAGAACGATGAGATGATGTAGACAAGATCTATCTATGTAGAGATAGACCCCATCGTTTTATCCTTAGTAGCAATGATACATAAATGTCGGTTTCCTTCTGTCACTGGGATCAAGCACCGTAAGATCGAACCCACTGCAAAGCACCTCTTCCCATTGCAAGATAAATAGATCAAGTTGGCCAAACAAAACCCAAATATGGGAGAATAAATACGAGGCTATAAGCAATCATGCATATAAGAGATCAAAGAAACTCAAATAACTTTCATGGATACAAAAAGATAGATCTGATCATAAACTCAAAGTTCATCCGATCCCAACAAACACACCGCAAAAAGAGTTACATCATATGGATATCCAAGAGACCATTGTATTGAGAATCAAACGAGAGAGAGGAAGCCATCTAGCTACTAACTACCGACCTGAAGGTCTACAAAGAACTAATCACGCATCATCGGAGAGGCACCAATGGAAGTGGTGAACTCCTCTGTGATAGTGTCTAGATTGGATCTGGTGGTTCTGGACTCTGCGGCGGCTGGAATTGATTTTCATCGACTCCCCTAGGGTTTCTGGAATATTGGGGTATTTATAGAGCAAAGAGGTGGTCCGGGGGGCACCCGAGGTGGGCACAACACACCAGGGTGCCTGGGCCTCCTGGCACGCCTTGGTGGGTTGTGCTCCCCTCGGAGCACCCCCCAGGCACTGCCTTGGCCCATTGGGTGTCTTCTGGTCCATAAAAAATCTCCGTAAAGTTTCGATGCATTTCGACTCCGTTTGGTATTGATTTCCTGCAATGTAAAAAACATGCAGAAAACAACAACTGGCACTTGTCACTATGTCAATAGGTTAGTACCAAAAAATGATATAAAATGAGTATAAAATGATTATAAAAGATCCAAGATTGATAATATAACAGCATGGAACAATAAAAAATTATAGACATGTTGGAGACGTATCAGCATCCCCAAGCTTAACTCATGCTCGTCCTCGAGTAGGTAAGTGATAAAAACAGAATTTTTGATGTGGAATGCTGCCTAACATGTCATCTCATATTCTTTTCTTTATAGCATGGGCATTTGGAGTTTTACGTGATTCAAAGCAATATTCTAGTTTTGACATGATAACTTAAATACTCAAGCATACCAACAAGCAACCATGTCTTTCAAAATATCAATGCTAAAATAAGCTATCCCTAGCCCGTTATGCTCAATCATTGATCCATTAATGAAACACACTCGAATGTTAACTACACCCAATGCTCAAGTATGATCATAGTGCCTCCTAGTTGGTGCTTTATAAGAGAAGATGGAGACTCAGATTCAAAATAAAAATTGCATAAAGTAAAAGAAAGGCCCTTCACGGAGGGAAGTAGGGATTTGTAGAGGTGCCAGAGCTCAAAGCGAAAATTGAGAGATAAAAACATTTTGAGAGGCATACTTTTCCTACCAATGAAAACAACTTAGAGTTCCCAACACTTTCCATGCTAGATATATCATAGGCGGTTCCCAAACGTAAATTAAAGTTTATTCCTTTTTCAACCATACTTTCACTTCCATGGCTAGCCGTATCCATGGTTGCCCTCCATACCAACACTTTCCAAGGAATTTATTATTTGACAACATAAAGTAAATTCATTTTTCATTTCGGGACTGGGCATCCCTAATACCTTTGCCTTACTCTCGTGCAATGACAAGTGAATAAACACTCATCGTGAGAATAACACATCTAGCATGGAAAATATTAGCCACCCCTCACCGCCTTGTTAGCGGTATGAGTACACAATAGAGAAATTGATTTTGAATACTAGAGATGGCACATACAAATTGATAACCCAGAAGTATAGGGGATCGCAATAGTTTTCGAGGGTAGAGTATTCAACCCAAATTTATAGATTCGACACAAGGGGAGCCAAAGAATATTTGGAGGTATTAGCAGCTGAGTTATGAATTCAACCACACCTGGAGATTAATTATCTGCAGCAAAGTGATCAGTAGCAAAGTATTTTGATAGTTTTGATAATAGTAACAGTAGCAACGGTAACGGTAACAGTGATAGCAGTGATTTTGTAGCAAGTGCAACAGTGACAACAGCAGTAGTAACTTAGCAAGAACAATATAAGATAAATTCGTAGGCATTGGATCGGTGACTTGTTGGATGATATTCATCATGAGACAGTTATAACCTAGGGCGACATGGCACTAGCTCCAGTTCGTCAATATAATGTAGGCATGTATTCCATAAATATTCATACATGCTTAAGGAAAGAACTTGCATGACATCTTTTGTTCTACCCTCCCATGGCAGCGGGGCCCATATTGGAAACTAAGGGATATTAAGGCCTCCTTTTAATAGAGAACCGGAACAAAGCATTAACACATAGTGAATACATAAACTCCTCAAACTATGGCCATCACCGGAGTGGTCCCGACTATTGTCACTCCGGGGTTGCCGGATCATAACATGTAGTAGGTGACTATAACTTGCAAGATAGGATCTAGAATAAGGATATAATGATGATAACATAAACGGTTCAGATCTGAGTTCATGGCACCTGGGCCCAAAGTGGCAAGCATTAAGCATAGCAAAGTCATAGCAACATCAATCTTAGAACATAATGGGTACTAGGGATCAAGCCCTAACAAAACTAAATTGATTACATGATGAATCTCATCCAACTCACCGACCAGCGAGCCTACAAAGTAATTACTCACTCCCGGTGGGGAGCATCATGGAATTGGCGATGGAGAAGGGTTGCTGATGATGAAGAACGAAGATCCCCCTCTCTGGAGCCCTAAACGGACTCCAGATCTGGCCTCCCGATGAAGAACAAGAGGTGACGATGGCTCCATCTTGTGGATAGTGATAATTCTTTCTCCCCGATATTTTTCTGGAAAAAAAGAATTTATAGCATCTGTTTCAGGGTCTGCGGGGCCACCAGGTGGGGACAACCCACCTGGGTGCGCCAGGAGTGGGGGGGCGCCCTAGTGGGTTGTGCCCACCCAGGTGCCCCCTCTAGTGGGTCTTGGCTCCAGAAATTCTTGTTTATTGTATAAAAATTCCTCGCAAAGTTTCGTTCCATTCCGAGAACTTTTATTTCTGCACAAAAACAACACCATGGTAGTTCTGCTGAAAACAACGTCTGTCCGGGGTTAGTTTCATTCAAATCATGCAAATTAGAGTGCAAAACAAGAGGAAAAGCGTTAGGAAAAGTAAATACGTTGGAGACGTATCAACTCCCCCAAGCTTAAACCTTTGCTTGTCCTCAAGCAATTCAGTTGATAAACTAAAAGTGAAAAAGATATCTCAAACAACACCTAGGTTTTCAGCCAACATTATAACTAACGCTTTTGCCCTTGTTTGCATAAATAAGATTAAACAACACCTAGGTTTTCAGCCAACATTATAACTAACCATGCCGACAATAACTCTTAAAAATTATATTAACTCATATCAATGACATAATCAGCTAGCGAGCAATAATAAGATATCTCAAACGGCAACACATTGTCAAAACAACCATGATATAATATGACAATAGTGGTATCTCGCTAGCCCTTTCTGAGACCGCAAAACATAAATGCAGAGCACCTCCAAAGTTCAAGAAGCGACTAAACATTGTAATTCATGGTAGAAAAGATCAAGTCGTGATGCACCCAACATTAGCTACACACAATGCATAAGCCATGACAGTTGTGCTCTCACGTTCTAGCGCTTGTTTTAGAAGGTGATGACACAACATAAAAGTAAATAGATAGTCCCTTCGTAGAGGGAAGCAGTGATTTGCATAGGTGCCAGAGCTCAAGTTTTTAAACAGAGGTAAATGATATTTTGAGACATGCACCCTTCTCATTTAATTCAAGACCATCAGTTATCAACATCTTCCATGCTAAGCACGCTAGTGGCGGTTCCCAAGCGATAAAAGTAAAGGTTTTGACTCCATTGGGAGTTTTGTTTTGATTATTTGTAAGCTTTTTCTGTTTGTAGTTTGGGACTGGGCATCCCTATTACTGCCCTTTCTCATGTGATGGCAAGTGAATAAACACTAGACCTGAGAATAACCCGCTTAGCATGGAAGATACCGACCACCTCCTGTCGTTCCATGAACGATCCAGGCACACAAAAAGGATATTTATTAGAAGTTTTTAGAGGTGGCACATGCAAATTTACTTAGGACGGCAGGGTAATACTACATATAGGTAGGTATGGTGGACATATTTGGAATAACTTTGGGTTCAAGGTTTTTGATGTACAAGCAAAATTCCCACTTAGTATAGGCGAAGGCTAGCAAATAGATTGAGAAGCGGCCAGTTAGAGAGCAACAACGGTCATGAACATGCATTATGCATAAGTAACATTGGTCACTAGCATGAGTAGGATATGAACACCATGAACATAAATATCATAGAAGCTATGTTGGTTTTGATTCAACTACATGCATGAACATGTGCCAAGTCAAGCCACTCGAACATTCAGAGGAGGATACCATATCATCATATTACATCACAATCATTTTAACGCAAGGTTGATATCCCACATAAATCATTATCCACTCCTAGCTACTTATGCATGGCATGAGAAACTATAATCTCTAATTGTCATTGCAAACATGTTTAATCATAATGGGCGGAATCATGGATACTAGGTTAAACATATTTACACAAATAGAACAAGTCGAGTTCATACCAGTTTCTCTCTGCCACGACCAGTTCATCGAATATTGTCAATATTGCCTTTCACTTGCACGACCGAATGATGTGAAAATAATAATTGTGCAACAGTGCCGTGGACTAAGCTAGAATCTGCAAAACATTTTATTCAACGGGAGAAGACAAGGTAAAATGGGCTCTTTATTAGATCAACAGTTATTCATATGAGAGCTACTCAACATTTTCATCGTGGTCTTCTCCTCCGTAAGACTCGAATAAAAAGAAAAGAAATTCAGAGAAACACACTGTAATATTTTTTGGAGTTTTTGGTTTTCTTGAACAAGCAAATAAAAGGGAAAAGCAAAAACGAGAAAAACTATTTACACGGGAAAGCTCCCAACAAGCAAAAGAAGAACAAGGAAATCTTTTTGGGTTTTCTTTTTAGTGCTACTACTAAACATGTTGGAAATATGCCGTAGAGGCAATAATAAAATGGTTATTATTATATTTCCTTGTTCATGATAATTGTCTATTGTTGATGCTATAATTGTATTAACCGGAAACCGTAATACACGTGTGAATACATAGACCACAACATGTCCCTAGTGAGCCTCTAGTTGACTAGCTCGTTGATCAATAGATGGTTACGGTTTCCTGACCATGGACATTGGATGTCGTTGATAATGGGATCACATCATTAGGAGAATGATGTGATGGACAAGACCCAATCCTAAGCATAGCACAAGATCATGTAGTTTGTTTGCTAGAGATTTGCTAATGTCAAGTATCATTCCCTTAGACCATGAGATTGTGCAACTCCCGGATACCATAGGAATGCTTTGGGTGTATCGAACGTCACAAGGTAACTGGGTGAGTATAAAGGTGTGCTACAGGTATCTCCGAAAGTGTCTGTTGGGTTGGCATGGATCGAGACTGGGATTTGTCACTCCGTATGACGGAGAGGTATCTCTGGGCCCACTCGGTAATGCATCATTGCTACCTCTTGAGCACTGTGTTGGTTTTCCCTTGAAGAGGAAAGGGTGATGCAGCAAAGTAACGTAAGTATTTCCCTTAGTTTTTGAGAACCAAGGTATCAATCCAGTAGGAGGCCACGCTCGAGTCCCTTGCACCTACACAAAGAAATAAGAACCTTGCAACCAACGCGATAATGGGGTTGTCAATCCCTTCACGGCCACTTGCAAAAGTGAGATCTAATAGAGATGATAAGATAATATTTTTGGTATTTTTATGATAAAGATTAAAAGTAAAGAAAGCAAAATAAACGGTAATAGAAATAACGGTAGATTAATATGATAGAGAATAGACCCGGGGGCCATAGGTTTCACTAGTGGCTTCTCTCAAGATAGAATAAGTATTACGATGGGTGAACAAATTACTATCGAGCAATTGATAGAATTGAGCATAGTTATGAGAATATCTAGGTATGATCATGTATATAGGCATCACGTCCGTGACAAGTAGACTGACTCCTGCCTGCATCTACTACTATTACTCCACACATCGACCGCTATCCAGCATGCATCTAGAGTATTAAGTTCATAAGAACAGAGTAACACTTTAAGCAAGATGACATGATGTAGAGGGATAAACTCATGCAATATGATATAAACCCCATATTTTTATCCTCGATGGCAACAATATAATTTGTGTCATTTCCCCTACTATCTCTGGGATCGAGCACCGCAAGATTGAACCAAAAGCTAGGCACTTCTCCCATTGCAAGAAAGATCAATTTAGTAGGCCAAACCAAACTGATAATTCGAAGAGACTTGCAAAGATAACCAATCATACACAAAATAATTCAGAGGAGATTCAAATATTGTTCATAGATAATCTTGATCATAAACCCACAATTCATCGGATCTCGACAAACACACCGCAAAAAGAAGAGTTACATCAAATAGATCTCCAAGAGAATCGAGGAGAACTTTGTATTGAGATCCAAAGAGAGAGAAGAAGCCATCTAGTTAATAACTATGGACCCGAAGGTCTCAGGTAAACTACTCACACATCATCAGAGAGGCTATGGTGTTGATGTAGAAGCCCTCCATGATCGATGCCCCCTCCGGCGGAGCACCAGAAAAGGCCCCTAGATGGGATCTCACGGGTACAGAAGGTTGCAGCGGTGTAATTAGGTTTTCGTGGTGCTCCTCGATGGTTTGGGGGTACATTGGTATATATAGGAGGAAGAAGTAGGTCGATGGAGCCACGAGGGGCCCATGAGGGTGGAGGGCACGCCCAGGGGGGTAGGCGCGCCCCTGCCTCGTGGCTTCCTCGTTGGTTGCTTGACGTCCACTCCAAGTCCTCTGGATCACGTTTGTTCCAAAAATAACTCTCCCGAAGGTTTCATTCCGTTTGGACTCCGTTTGATATTCTTTTTCTGCGAACACTGAAATAGGCAAGAAAACAGCAATTTGGGCTGGGCCTCCGGTTAATAGGTTAGTCCCAAAATAATATAAAAGCGTATAAATAAGCCCATTAAACATCCAAAACAAAATATATAATAGCATGGAACAATAAAAAATTATAGATACGTTGGAGACGTATCAATCATCATAATGAGCTCAATGTGACTAAGGAGTTAGTCACGGGATCATGTGTTATGGAACGAGTAAAGAGACTTGCCGGTAACGATATTGAACGAGGTATGGGTATACCCACGATCGAATCTTGGGCAAGTAACATACCGATGGACAAAGGGCATTGTATACGGGATTGATTGAATCCCCAACATCGTGGTTCACCCGATGAGATCATCGTGGAACATGTGGGAGTCAATATGGTTATCCAGATCCCGCTATCAGTTATTGGCCGGAGAGGCATCTCGGTCATGTCTGCATGGTTCCCGAACCCGTAGGGTCTACACACTTAAGGTTGGGTGACGCTAGAGTTGTAATGGGAATTGTATGTGGTTACCAAAAGTTGTTCGGAGTCTCGGATGAGATCCTGGATGCCACGAGGAGTTTTGGAATGGTCTGGAGGTAAAGATTTATATATGGGAAGTCCTATTTTGGCCACCGGAAAATGTTCGGAATTTTTTGGTATTGTACCGGGAAGGTTCTAGAAGGTTCCAAAGTGGGGCCCACCTGCATGGGGACCCACATGAACGTGGGTAGTGGGGGCAAGGCCTCACACCCCTAGGCAAGGAGTAGCAAGATCCCCCTTAGAAGGAATGAGATCATATCCCGAAGGGATAAGATCAAGATCCCTAAAAAGGGGGATAACAATTGGTGGGGAAGGGAAAGAATGGGATTTCTTTCCTCCCTCCTTTGCCAACGCCCCAATGGACTTGGAGGGCAATAAACAGCCCCCTCCACCCCTATATATAGTGGGGAGGTGCATGGGAGCTTCACCCCTAGCCCCTGGCGCAACCCTCCCCTTCCTACACCTCCTCCTCCTCCGTAGTGCTTGGCGAAGCCCTGCTGGAAAACCACAAGCTCCACCACCACGCCGTCATGCTGCCGGAGCTCTCCCTCAACTTCTCCTCTCCCCTTGCTGGATAAACAAGTAGGAGACGTCCCTGGGTTGTACGTGTGTTGAACACAGAGGCGCCATCTGTTTGGCGCTTGGATCGGATCTTCCACGATTTGAATCGTCGCGAGTACGACTCCATCAACCGCGTTCTTGTAACGCTTCCGCTTAACGATCTTCAAAGGTATGAATATGCACCCCCTCTCTCTCTCTCGTTGCTAGCATCTCCTAGATTGATCTTCGTCACACGTAGGAATTTTTTTGAATTATTACTACGATCCCCAACAATGGTGATGGTGTCCTGGACTAGGGGGTACTCACCACGTCGTCTCCCAATCTATTAGATTGGGCCGGGGACCCCCATGGCCGTATACTCATGTGCCAGTTCGGACAGCTTCCGCATACAAGAAAGATTCCACAAGACAAGGACTCCTCCCCACCGGCGTATTCAGCTAGGACTCTTGTTATCCTAGGCCTCTGGTGCATTATATAAACCAGGGCCAGGCTAGTCGATAGAATATATACAACATACAATCATACCATAGGCTAGGGTTTAGCCTCTCTGATCTCGTGGTAGATCTACTCTTGTACTATCCATATCATCAATATTAATTAAGCAGGACGTAGGGTTTTACCTCCATCAAGAGGGCCCGAACCTGGGTAAAACATCGTGTCCCCTGCCTCCTGTTACCATCCGCCTTAGACGCACAGTTCGGGACCCCCTACCCAAGATCCGCTGGTTTTGACACCCACATTGGTGCTTTCATTGAGAGTTCCGCTGTGTGATCGGCAAAAGGATTGATTGCTCGTCTACAGGTGTGACACTCCAAAATTTTTCCTTTGGTTTTCAGCAAAACTTTATTGGTTTTTGAAAAGAGGTCATTTAATTATTTTTCAGAAAACCTCTCTCTCAAAAACTTTCACCCTTTGGCAAGGATTTTATTTTTCTTTAACTTTGGTGTTTGAATTATGAGAGTTTTTCTTCTGATGATTTTCCTCTCAAATGTATATTTTTTATTTAATTATTTTTCATTTAAAAAGAAAACCCTAGAAGTTTTTGGGACTTCTTTCATTTTTTTAAACCACCCATGATTTTATCTTGCCTCATGTGATAAAATCTCTCAAGATCCCTTCTTCCTTCTTGGAACAACCTAAGTTCTCTGTTCCAACAAGTCCAAACCATTTTTGAATTTTATTTCATTTATTCTTCCTCCCAAAACAATCCTGTCTTTTATTATGAGCCTAAGTAATTTTCAAAGCAAGTACCTTATTGCCTTTGAGTTTTGATCTCAAACCAACTCCTCTGGATTGTCCTTAGCATCCACAACCTAGAACCATCTTGATCCACTCTTCCTATTTTCAAATTTTTCAAATTTCAGCCTCTGCAAGTTTGGACCAGATTTGCCAAATTTGGTGAAATTCATATCTCCTCTTCTCCAAAAATCTACCAAAATTCAGGCAGCCTCCTGGTGCAATGAGAGGCCACTCCACCAAGTTTCAGCTCAAGGAGAACTCCCTACATACCAAAATCATTCTGTCGAACACCTGGCAGGCACTGTTTCCTTGCACTTTCAGAAAAGTTCAGAGTTTCAGAGTTCAGTGTCGTTTCCCTTCGTCAGGGTTCAATCACGCGTCGACAGTGCACCTGGCGCATTGCGCACAGCCCCTCCTTCCTGTCCGGAGCACCGCACGCACGCTTGGCCGGTTCCTGGCGTTGGGGGCTCACTGGCCCGCCCTCGCCGGCGTCTTCTGCGGCGTCGGGACCTCCCGTGGCGGCCGATGGAAGGCACCCTATGGCACAACGCCGTTCTGCACCGCCCAAGCCACCTGGGAGCTCCGCGTGGCCGTCTCCCTTGCCAGCGCACGCATGCAGCACCGTCGCCGTGGCCTGGCACGCGCAGGGCGCGCTCCCTGCCGCCGACGTGCTGCACGGCCGTTCTGTTGGGACAGGCCGTAACCTCCTCCTCCTTGCTGAGTTAGGCACCGGGATGGACTCGTTACTCCATCTAGTCGATACCCAAGCCCCTAATCCCACTGCCCAACCACAGCGCCGCCGTAATCACTCGCCGGACTTATCCCGTTCGCGGCAACCACCTCGGGACGGCTATATATAGTGCTCCCAAGCTCACTCTCGCCCCCGCACACCTCCACCACCTCTCTGGACCCCGCCCAGCAACTGGAAGAGCCCCGAGGGGCCCTTCTTCCTCGACTCCGGCCGCCCCGTTCCGCCTCGGCCTCCGTCTCGATCCAAACCGGTGAGGCCGTCCCCGGCGCCCAAACTTCGTCAGTAATCTCCTCGAGCAACTAGAGGTCTAACCCCCTCCTCAATTTGCCCTCCGCAGCACTCTCCAACGAGGCCCACGACCACCCGAACCGCCGTCCGCCGGAGCAGGAGCCACCGTCGACGTGGTGCTCGCCGGCGACCACCACCACCACCAACCGACGCGGAATGACGCCCTGAACACGTAGGTAACCTCCGATCCCCCTGCCTCGCCGTGGATCGCCGCCGGCGACCACCACCACCACCAACCGACGCGGAATGACGCCCTGAACACGTAGGTAACCTCCGATCCCCCTGCCTCGCCGTGGATCACCGCCGGCGACCACCGCGGCTCTCAGGCACCGTCGAGCTCTGTCGCCTCTTTTGAAATTTCAAACCTGACGGGCGGGACCCGCCTGTCAGCCTCTCTGTCCTTTCTAAACGAACCGTTTTCTGAAAACGTCTTCTGCCAAAATGCGTTTTCCCTTTGGGCCGGCGTATTCTCAGTCGAAACGTTTTCTGTTTTTATGAGTTAGCCCCTGGAAACTTTCTGTTTCATTACAGATGAGTCCCTGGACAAAAACCTTTATAACTTTTAAACAAAAATATATTTTTGATTTATTCTTTTTCTACCCTCTTTAGAATTTTGTCTAGTTTTTTATCAGATTTATTTGAAAAATATTTGGAGAAATTTTTGTGCACCTCACGGTATTTACGTTAGCGCGTATGTTTTCTTTATACCGTAGATACCGAGGGAGGTGACGGAGCCGCGAACTTCACCGAGCTAGGCTCCGACTACTCTGAACCAGGCAAGCATGTTTGAACTTTTGATATGATGAGTGTTTTGGAATGTTTGCATTAAGTAGTTTCATGGCATGGTTATGAGCATACCGATAAATGTCTTATTACATGCAACGTTGAGGCAAGTGAGTTTCGAAAATCCGTAAGTGGATGAATGTGAGTTTGCATGGCCATGTGTTGGCATGAGAATGGGTAAGATGGCAGTGTTGTAGCATGCCAGTCTTATGCCGGAATGCTTGACTTCAGTGTCAAACCGTATCGGTCCAGTTCCTCCCATTTTCTTCCCTGTACTACCACATGTTTTCTGCAAGGAATATGGCTTAGTAAGTTGCAAACCGCTTTCCTGGTACACACCAAAAGGAGAGGCCGTGATGATGGTTCCATGGCCCTGGATTAAAGCCAGTCATTCGGTCAGGGGGCATGGGTGTTTCCGGTTGGGACCGAGAGGGGGGCACCCCTTAGAGCGCGCGTATATAAATTTGATCCCATGCTAATCGAGATTGTGATCTCCCCGTCTCAAAATTTTTTCTTGGACGATGTCAAGGGTAATTCCTGGCATCGAGAGGTTGGATCGGTGTGTACTAGTTAGCTGCGTTTTCTTCCGAAATACCGTAAACGGAACTAGTCCTTCGTGACTACGGAAATCCGTTGGCTGTGGGAAATTTTTGTACAAACTCTGCAGAGTCATATATTCCTTGATTCATCTATTCTATGTCCAAGTCCGATATTATCTTATCCTGACCAGTGTCAGTTTTGATGACAGAGACTCCGGTGAATCACATGAGTGCTAAGTCCGGTTAAATGTTTATTCCTGTGGATGGACTAACCCGCTTATTATAATGAGTTGATTATTTATTATGAGTATTATTTTCCTTATGAAGAAAGCCCTTTCTGTGATGTCGCTCAGACGTTCGACTGCGGCAGTACTGTTATTTACTTTCAATATAAGCCCTTTCTGTGATGTCGCTCAGACGTCCGACTGCGGCAGTACTGTTATTTACTTTCAATATAAGCCCTTTCTGCGATGTCGCTCAGACGTCCGACTGCGGCAGTACTGTTATTTACTTTCAATATAAGCCCTTTCTGTGATGTCGCTCAGACGTCCGACTGCGGCAGTGTTGTTATTCACTTTCAGTATAAGCCCTTTCTGTGATGTCGCCCCGACGTCCGACTGTGGCACGCATACCTTTTATTTTCAGTTTAAGCCCTTTACGTGGTGTCGCTTAGACGCCCGACTGTGGCATGTTTTTTTATTTATTTGTTCACCTTTCGAGGCGTTGCTTCAGACACCCGATCGGTTTCCTATTATTTGGTTGGGTTTCAGGCGGACTACCGCCGATTCCCTTTTTATTTACCTTGTTTACTAAATTAAATGTGCATTGGTAAATTTAATCATGACGCATTCATGCATGCATCTGTTATATCTTATGTCTGAACTGTCTTGCGAGTATTTTCAAAGTACTCACCTGGCTTGTTGATTTGGCCAAATGCTGACGAAGGCGATCTCATGGATGAAGAGTTCGATAGCGAGTCCGACGCCTAGAGGAGTCCCAGTCAGTCTCGTGCGACCCTGGAGTTGGTCACTGTATTATATCCGCTTCCGCTACCCGAATAAATTCACCGAGCCTCACCTCGACGCTCGATGAGATGCTAGTTTTAGAGCAGTGTTATTCCACCATTAATTTATTCTCGAGTCAGTAGTAAACCACCACCCCACTGAGTCATATCCGCCATTATGTATAATTATTGGCGCGCTTGTAATAATTTGTTGAGCACCCTTAGATCGACCTTGTAATAAATTTTTATGCTACTGGCTTATTGTATCAAGAGATTTGTCTACCAGTAAGGAGGATTTCCCCTCATACTGGACTCAAAAGATCAGTTTCTCAATAAATATTTTTATTGGAAAACCGGTCGTGACGGCAGGTCAACTGCGATGCCGGTATCTTCATCGCCGGCTCAACTGGTCACCTTGGCTTGACCGAGGACCGTGCTCCATCTCCGATCGTCATGTTCGGACGAGGGCCTTCATCAACATCAACTCCGATCTCTATCAAGATTATGGAGGAATCATCCATGGAGCTCGGGGGCTCAACGTCAACATTGCCCTCGGGTGACCATGCTGTTTTTCCAAACAGCGAACTTGTATCCGCTGCCACCACCTCTTAGAGCATCGCTTTGACGATCCCTTTGGAGGAATTGTGCGGAATTGAGTCTATAACGACCATGCAAAATTTCTTCGAGTTCCGTTGGAGGAATCTCCGGCAATCTATAATATACCGGAGCCCTGTCAAATCTGGACGAGAATCTGGACAAGTTTAGGGCTTGGTGTCCAGCTTCTAGCTCGGACGCCCTTTGGAAGATCCAACCGTTGATCGGCTGTGGAATTACTATATCTACCACCCCTCAAAATTTCAGCTCGATCCGACCGTCCAAACTCCGGGAACATTCCGATTAGTGCATCACTTCTCAGATCTGTTTTCTGCGCGAGAACGAATCCGACCCGAATTCATCTTTTTTATGAACGGGATTTCGGACATCCCTTTTGAAGGAAGTTTTGTATGGGGTATTGTGTTTTGTTCCCGAACACATCCCACTAACTTTAAGATCTTTTGAACACGATCTTCAACATCATGCTGGTGTCAAACCAGTCCGGCAATATTGCTCCACGGCTGCCGACCTGCGCTAGACACGTCGTCACTTTGTTGAGCCGAGCTCAACTTCTTCGGATCATTATCTCGGCAAGACGAATAAGAGTCTGGCATCGCGAAGGATAAATCATCACCAACATCGCCGCCCCATGGATTACACGGAGCCGGCATACCGGCATCGCCGCACGGTCGCTTCATCAAGCCGGCACCGATCATGTCACGACCTGCATCGGTAGGGCCACACTATTGCTTCTTCAAGCTGGTGTCCATCACGCCGACCTACTTCGACATCTTGGCTGGACCGGGGGCCTCGCCATCTCTTCATCAACCTACTCCGGACACTTCGGCGTCACTAGCCGACCAGCTCCGTCATGTTAGCTGGACCGAGGGCTTTGCCTCGGTGAGCCAACCTTTGCCAGCATTGCCATGTCATCATTTTATCGCCCATCAGGCAATGGGTGCGCGGATCGAGTCCCAATTTTGGGAATCACCTTCCTTCGGATTGCTACAACAAATAAACCAGGTCTATCAAATGGTGGCCGCATTAACGACAGTCGCATGGTGGTTCGGTCAGTTTCCGTACATAGTCCGGCGAACGCCGCATCCGGAGTTCGGACCGACCTGTGAATTCAGGCTTTGTCACGCCTTTACCGCATCATGCCGACGCCCTGCATCGACATTGACTTCGGCGCCAGGCCATATTTCTTTTATTACTCACTTTGCATAAATTATTTATTATGCAACGATTTTTTTTAATTATCATTATTACTATTATCTCCGGTTTGCACTATTTTTTGTGCACAAGAAAATGATCCCGGGACTTTGGCGTCACTCTGCCGGTCTGCATTGACCGTGCTATGTCACCACTTCGGCATGTCGAGCTCTCCACGCCGCCACCTCGGGACTGGCTTGGGGGATGGAACCTTGCCCCGCTTCAAGCTCGGACCGCGTCATCAATACCGAACACATTAACCAGCTAAGTCGCTTTCATGCTCAAAGCTTTAATTTCTAACTGGTGTTCGGTTCGACCAAGCATTATACTTTTTTGGGAAAATGTTGCTTGTAATTTTTTTTCCTTGTCCAAACTTTGTCAGTGACGCATAAATTCAAATACCCAATTAATTTGGGGGCTTCCTTCATGAAGCTTTTCCTCTTGCATATGATTATACTTGTACGGCTTCGTTCCTTGTTCGTGTATTATGCCACAATATGCACCATATTGACTTAAGCGATTTGCAAGCTGGGTTGCCTCGCTCCTGTGTTTACCCCTACGTTCCTGATTGTTCAGCTAGTGAGTAAAGGGAGCACCTCTGCGATTGTCACGATCGGGTCGCCCGAGCCGGACCTCAGACTGGGTGAAGCCGAAAGCTAGCGCTCTTATAGTTTTCAATGATGGACGACATACAACGAAACTCATGAGTACAAAAAATCTATTGCACAAGTCTCATAATAACAATGAGCACCGAAGAAAGGTATCGGTGGGGGTACTATTTTCTTCGAAGATGCTTCTTACACTTCACAGTAATATAGCATAAGTTCCCTGAGCGCGCTTTGTCTGTTACAGCCTTATGGCCTGATTGCCTGGTTATTGGAAACACCGTCGATATTCTCGACCGATGGATTACATAACACTTTTCGGTCCTTGACCGAAGAGGGAGAAGCCGACGGTCGGTTAAGACGCGTTTAAAGTTCGGTTGAACACAAATATGATATAAGTACTTCGGTAGATGCAATCATTCTCCTACCCAAGTCACTTGGGGGCTCTTAAGTTTATTTGAGCCGTTTTCTAATAAGTGTTCTTCTTCTTAGTCGTTGCAAAGTTTTATCATTATTATTATTTATCGCTCCTTTTTTTGACACGAGTGTGCGGTCACTAGCCGGGGAGCCTAATTTCTCTCTCAAAGCCGCTAGAGTTTAGTTTGCTAAACTGGCCTGATGAGAAGTACTCCGCCCTTGGTATAGGAGGTTGAAGCCGTAGGCTGACCCGCTCGAAGTCTTGAGATAGGATGTATCATGTTCAAGCACGACAGAAGCACTTCTTTTTTCTAAGACCAATTTTCGGATTGGCACCGAACACTTGATATTGTTCGGACGTCATGTTTTTACTGACGTTTCTTGGTTTTCCAAGCTTTTGGCACTTTTAAACTATTTGTGCTTTTCCAGCATTAGTCTCGCAGTGCAACGCCGGACACCTTTTAGGATTCGGCAAAAACATTCTCAGATATTGCTATATATGCATCGGTTTCGAATTGTGTCTTTGGTCAATAGTTGGGTTGCCCGGCTCCTGCACTTGCTTCCTATGTTCCGTTTTGTTCGGCTAGGGGTGCAAAGGAAGAACCTCTACGATTGTGCTTCCAACTCACATGGTTAAGCACCTCCGTGGAGAAAGCTGAAAACTGACTGTCACAATAAGCGTAAACTGTTCAGCAATCCGATGACTATGTTAAATAACATGCCGTTCATAACATTGGCCGAAGTGTTTACGGCTTGACCTCGACTGTCGCCGAACACTAGCGGGGGCTATTAACTAGCCTCCCAAACTAAATCCTCGATATTTTGCTCTTACATTGGAGCTGAGGTTTTATGATCATGCTTAGCATGACAACCCAAAGAAAGGAACCGATAGCGGGACTATTTTCTTTGGAAGACATTTCTTATGTTAAACAGTAATATAACATATCTCTCCGCGTACCTTTGTTTATAAAACCGTATGGCCAGATTGCCTTGTTTGTCGTAAATCTTTGCCCTCATAAAGGCTTTATAAAGTAAGACAAACACTCCACGGCTACTGGCCGAGGAGGTGGAAGCCGATGGTCGGTCAACAAAGTTTTGTACAATGCGGATCCGAGCATTAAATGACGTAAAGTACTTGGATACATAGAGTCATTACACACAATTTGTGATTTTACTATGGATATCGATCCTTAATTGAGCCACCCGTGCCCGCATTAAGGCTCGGGGGCTACTGGGCTTCGGGCTTATTATTTAAACATATTAAAGGGGCACATCGATCCCCTGATCTGGTGTTGCCACCCGACCAATGTCTTGGGGGCTACTGCATTGCTTGTCCAATGCAGAAAATTTTTATGTGCAATATAGTTTCCGAGGAGATTTTGATCCTCAGGTTGGTCGGCCGCACCCAACCTGAGTCTCGAGGACTGAGCATGCCGCGTTTAGTGTCCCGAAGTATTCTGCCGAGCTAGGACTTGATCCTCAGGCCAATTTTGCAAATCGACCTGAGTCTCAGCGGCTACTGGGATCAACGGTCTTATGTCATCCTTCATGTGCATCTCGGGTTTTAGACCGATACCCACCTTGAGGGCTACTGGCTATATATCTCGGCAGAGAATAAATTGCACCAATCAAAAATATTGACAAAAAGCGGCCCACATTCGGGGTGGTGCACCACCTCGGAAGCAGTCCGGCATAAAGCTCGGGCGCTAGTGGCTGGCTCGATAGAGGGCATTTCCGGCATTAAGCTCAGCTAAACTCCTTCAAACTTCTTTGAACCAAGGTGATTTACGACACCTCGGATACGGTCCGGCGTTGGAGCTCGGATACATAGTCCGGCGTTGGAGCTCGGATACATTCCGGCATTAGAGCTGGGAAGCGGTCCGGCGTTGGTGCTCGGCTGCAAAAGATACCTCGAATGCAGTCCGGCGTTGGAGCTCGGACGCAAGAGGACACTGCCTCCCGCGGAACAACTTCAAACCTGAGGTGTGGCATAAAAATAAACAAGGCATTGATAAAGGCCGGAAACTTAAAGGGGCTCCTCGGATACCCGATGTGTAAACCCGTCGAATTCATTTCGGCGATCCTCAAGATCGAAGATAAAGAAGATTTGTTGAACCAGTTTTCAAGACCGACAACCGAAGATGAAGAACAGTTCGGAAGAATCGAGGAGCGTCCCTAACTTGAAGACCGGTTCAGGGGGCTACTAACGGTGTCCTGGACTAGGGGGTACTCACCATGTCGTCTCCCAATCTATTAGATTGGGCTGAGGACCCCCATGGCCGTATACTCATGGGCCAGTTCGGACAGCTGCCGCATACAAGAAAGATTCCACAAGACTTGGCAATCAAGACAAGGACTCCTCCCCACCGGCGTATTCGGCTAGGACTCTTGTTATCCTAGGCCTCAGGTGCATTATATAAACCAGGGCCAGGCTAGTCGATAGAATATATACAACATACAATCATACCATAGGCTAGGGTTTAGCCTCTCTGATCTCGTGGTAGATCTACTCTTGTACTACCCATATCATCAATATTAATCAAGCAGGACGTAGGGTTTTACCTCCATCAAGAGGGCCCGAACCTGGGTAAAACATCGTGTCCCCTGCCTCTTGTTACCATCCGCCTTAGACGCATAGTTCGGGACCCCCTACCCGAGATCCGCCGGTTTTGACACCGACAAATGGTATCAGAGCTAGGTCTATGTGTAGATAATATGCACGAGTAGAACACAAAGTAGTTCTGGGCGATGATTTGGTCAATTTGCTTACTATTACTAATCTTATCTTGATTCGGCGGCATTGTGGGATGAAGCGGCCCGGACCGACCTTACACGTACGCTTAAGGTTCCACCGACTAACATGCACTTGATGCATAAGGTGGCTAGCGGGTGTCTGTCTCTCCCACTTTAGTCGGATCGGATTCGATGAGGAGGGTCCTTATGAAGGGTAAATAGCAATTGGCATATCACCGTTGTGGCTTTTGCATAGGTAAGAAACATTCTTGCTAGAAACCCATAGCAGCCACGTAAAACATGAAACAACAATTAGAGGACGTCTAACTTATTTTTGCAGGGTATGCTATGTGATGTGATATGGACAAAAGGATGTGATGTGATATGGACAAAAGGATGTGATGTATGAGATTGATCGTGTTCTTGTAATAGGAATCACGACTTGCATGTCGATGAGTATGACAACCGGCAGGAGCCATAGGAGTTGTCTTAATTTATTGTATGACCTGCGAGTCAATTTAAGCACCATGTAATTACTTTACTTTATTGCTAACCATTAGCAATAGTAGTAGAAGTAATAGTTGGCGAGACAACTTCATGAAGACACGATGATGGAGATCATGATGATGGAGATCATGGTGTCATGCCGGTGACGATGGTGATCATGTCGTGCCTCGAAGATGGAGATCAAAAGCGCAAGATGATATTGGCCATATCATGTCACCTTATGATTTGCATGTGATGTTTGTCATGTTTACATCTTATTTGCTTGGAACGACGGTAGCATAAATAAGATGATCCCTCACTAAAATTTCAAGAAATATGTTCCCCCTAAGTGTGCACCATTGCGAAGGATCGTTGTTTCGAAGCACCACGTGATGATCGGGTGTGCTAGATTCTAACATTTGCATACAATGGGTGTAAGCCAGATTTACACACGCAAAACACTTAGGTTGACTTGACGAGCCTAGCATGTACAGACATGGCCTCAGAACACGAGAGTCTGAAAGGTTGAACATGAGTCGTATAGTAGATGCGATCAACATGGAGATGCTCACCATTGATGACTAGTCCGTCTCACGTGATGATCGGACATGGCCTAGTCGATATGGATCATGTATCAATTAGATGACTAGAGGGATGTCTATCTGAGTGGGGGTTCATTAAATAATTTGATTAGATGAACTTAATTATCATGAACTTAGTCTAAAATTGTCTTTACAATCTATCTTGTAGATCCAATGGACCACGCTAATGTTGCCCTCAACTTCAACGCGTTCCTAGAGAAAACCAAGCTGGAAGATGATGGAAGCAACTATACGGACTGGGTCTGTAACTTAAGGATCATCCTCATAGCTGCCAAGAAAGCATATGTCCTTGAAGCACCGCTAGGTGACGCTCCCATTTTCCCAGCAACTCAAGATGTTATGAACGCCTGGCAGTCGCGTAGTGATGATTACTCCCTGGTTCAATGCAGCATGCTTTGCAGCTTAGAATCGGGGCACCAAAAGCGTTTTGAGCAACATGGAGCATATGAGATGTTCCAAGAGCTGAAAATGGTTTTCCAAGCTCATGCCCGGGTTGAGAGGTATGAAGTCTCCGACAAGTTCTATAGTTGTAAGATGGAGGAAAATAGTTCTGTCAGCAAGCATATACTCAAAATGGCTGGGTTGCACAATCGCTTGTCTCATCTAGGAGTTAACCTTCCAGATGACTCAGTCATTGATAGAATCCTCCGGTCGCTTCCACCTAGATACAAGAGCTTTGTTATGAAGTACAATATGAAAGGGATGGAGAAGTCCATTCCTGAGTTATATTCGATGCTGAAATCAGCGGAGGTGGAGATCAAAAAGGAACATCAAGTGTTGATGGTGAATAAGACCACTAGTTTCAAGAAAGGCAAGGGTAAGAAGAACTTCAAGAAGGACGGCAAGGGATTTGCCGCACTCGGTAAGTCAGTTGCCGGGAAGAAGCCAAAGAATGGACCCAAGCCTGAGACTGAGTGCTTTTATTGCAATGGAAATGGTCACTTGAAGCAGAACTGCCCCAAGTACTTAGCAGATAAGAAGGCCGGCAATGCCAAAGGTATATATGGTACACATGTTATTGATGTGTATCTTACCAGCGCTCATAGCAGCTCCTAGGTATATGATACCTGTGCGGTTGCTCACATTTGTAACTCAAAACAGGAGCTGCGGAATAAGCAGAGACTGGCGAAGGACGAGGTGACGATGCGCATCGGGAATGGTTCCAAGGTCGATGTGATCTCCATCGGCACGCTACCTCTACATCTGCCTTCGGGATTAGTTTGAGCCTCAATAAGTGTTATTTAGTACTAACTTTGAGCATGAACATTGTATCTGGATCTCGTTTGATGCGAGATGGCTACTCATTTAAATCTGAGAATAATGGTTGTTCTATTTATATGAGAGATATGTTTTATGGTCATGCCCCGCCGGTCAATGGTTTATTTTTATTGAATCTTGAACGTGATGTTACACATATTCATAGTGTGAATGCCAAAAGATGTAAAGGTTGATAATGATAGTCCCACATACTTGTGGCACTATCGCCTTGGTCATATTGGTGTCAAACTCATGAAGGAACTCCATGCAGATGGACTTCTAGAGTTTCTTGATTATGAATCATTTGACACGTGTGAACCAATCCTCATGGGCAAAATGACCAAGACTCCGTTCTCCGGAACAATGGAGCGAGCAACCAACTTGTTGGAGATAATACATACTGATGTATGCGGTCCAATGAGCATTGAGGCTCGCGGTGGCTATCGTTATGTTCTCACCCTCACTGATGACTTAAGTAGATATGGGTATGTCTACTTAATGAAACACAAGTCTGAGACCTTGAAAAATTTCAAGGAATTTCAGAGTGAGGTAGAGAATCAACGTGATAGGAAAATAAAGTTCTTACGATCAGATAATGGAAGAGAATATTTGAGTCACGAGTTTGGCATGCACTTAAGGAAATGTGGAATTGTTTCACAATTCACGCCGCCTATAACACCTCAGCGTAATGGTGTGTCCGAACATCGTAATCGCACTCTATTGGATACAGTGCGATCTATGATGTCTCTTACCGATCTACCGATATTATTTTGGGGTTATGCTTTAGAGACTGCCGCATTCACATTAAATAGGGCACCGTCTAAATCCGTTGAGACAACACCGTATGAATTATGGTTTGGGAAGAAACCTAAGTTGCCGATTCTGACAGTTTGGGGATGCGATGCTTATGTCAAGAAACTTCAACCTGAAAAGCTCGAACCCAGATCGTAAAAGTGCGTCTTCATAGGATACCCTAAGGAAACTATTGGGCATACCTTCTACCTCAGATCCGAAGGCAAGATCTTTGTTGCCAAGAATGGATCCTTTCTGGAGAAAGAGTTTCTCTCGAAAGAAGTAAGTGGGAGGAAAGTAAAACTTGATGAGGTACCCCCTCTTGAGCCGGAGAGTAGCACATCACAAGAAAGTGTTTCTGTGGTGCCTGCACCGACTAGAGAGGAAGTTAATGATGATGATCATGAAACTTCAGATCAAGTTTCTACTGAACTTTGTAGGTCCACGAGGACACGTTCCGCACCAGAGTGGTACGGCAACCCTGTCCTGGAAATTATGTTGTTAAAAATGGTGAACCTTCGAACTATGAAGAAGCAATGGCGGGCCCGATTTCCAATAAATGGCTTGAAGCCATGAAATCCGAGATAGGATCCATGTATGAAAACAAAGTATGGACTTTGGTGGACTTGCCCGATAACCGGCAAGCCATAGAGAATAAATGGATCTTTAAGAAGAAGACTGACGTGGATGGTAATGTGACCGTCTATAAGTCTCGGCATGTCTCTAAGGGTTATCGATAAGTTCAAGGGGTTGACTACGATGAGACCTTCTCACCCGTAGCGAAGCTGGAGTCCGTCCGTATCATGTTATCAATTGCCGAATTCTATGATTATGAGATCTGGCAAATGGACGTCAAAATGGCATTCCTTAACGGTTTCCTTAAGAAAGAATTGTATATGATGCAACCGGAAGGTTTTGTTGATCCTAAGAATGCTGACAAGGTATGCAAGCTCCAGCGCTCCATCTATGGGCTGGTGCAAGCATCTCGGAGTTGGAACATTCGCTTTGATGAAATGATCAAAACGTTTGGGTTTATACAGACCTATGGAGAAGCCTGTATTTACAAGAAAGTGAGTGGGAGCTCTATAGCATTTCTCATATTATATGTGGATGACATACTATTGACGGGAAATGATATAGAACTTTTGGAAAGCATAAAGGCCTACTTGAATAAGTGTTTTTCAATGAAGGACCTTGGAGAAGCTACTTATATATTAGGCATCAAAATCTATAGAGATAGATCGATACGCCTCATTGGTCTTTCACAAAGCACATACCTTGACAAGATATTGAAGAAGTTCAATATGGATCAGTCCAAGAAGGGGTTCTTACCTGTATTGCAAGGTGTGATATTGAGCACAGCTCAACGCCCAACCTTGGCAGCAGAAAGAGAAAAGATGAGGATCATCCCCTATGCCCGGCCATAGGCTCTATTAGGTATGCCATGTTGTGTACCAGTCCTGATGTGAACCTTGCCATAAGTTTGGTAGGGAGGTATGAAAGTGATCCCAGTATGGAACACTGTACAATGGTCAAGAATATCCTGAAGTACCTGAAAAAGACTAAGGATATGCTTCTCGTTTATGGAGGTGCCGAAGAGCTCGTCGTAAAGGGTTATGTCGATGCTAGCTTCGACACAGATCCGGATGACTCCAAGTCACAAACCGGATTCGTGTATATTTTGAATGGTGGGGTAGTCAACTGGTGCAGTAGCAAGCAAAGCGTCGTGGGAGCATCTACATGTGATATTTGTAAAGTACATACAAATCTGAATGTCACAGATCCGTTGACTAAACCTCTTCCATGAGCAAAACATGATCAGCACTAGAACTCTATGGGTGTTCGATTCATCACAATGTAACTAGATTATTGACTCTAGTGCAAGTGGGAGACTGTTGTAAATACGCCCTAGAGGCAATAATAAAATGGTTATTATTATATTTCCATGTTCATGATAATTGTCTATTGTTCATGCTATAATTGTATTAACCGGAAACCATAATACATGTGTGAATACATAGATCACAACATGTCCCCAGTGAGCCTCTAGCTGACTAGCTCGTTGATTAATAGATGGTTATGGTTTCCTAACCATGGACATTGGATGTCATTGATAACGGGATCACATCATTAGGAGAATGATGTGATGGACAATACCCAATCCTAAGCATAGCACAAGATCATGTAGTTCGTTTGCTAGAGCTTTGCTAATGTCAAGTATCATTTCCTTAGACCATGAGATTGTGCAACTCCCGGATACCGTAGGAATGCTTTGGGTATATCAAACGTCACAACGTAACTGGGTGACTATTGATACGTCTCCAACGTATCTATAATTTTTGATTGTTCCATGCTATTATATTATCTGTTTTGGATGTTTATGGGCTTTATTAAACACTTTTATATTATTTTTGGGACTAACCTATTAACCCAGAGCCCAGTGCCAGTTTCTGTTTTTTCCTTGTTTTAGAGTATCTCAGAAAAGGAAAATCAAACGGAGTCCAATTGACCTGAAACTTCATGGAACTTATATTTGGACCAGAAGAAGCCCATGGAGTATCGGAGATGGACCAGGAGAGTCCCGGGCTGCCCACGAGGGTGGAGGGTGCGCCCACCCCCCTGGGCGCGCCCCCTGCCTCGTTGACACCCGGAGATCCACCGACGTACTTCTTCCTCCTATATATACCCATATACCCTAAAAACTTTGGGGAACAGATTAGATCGGGAGTTCCGCCGCCGCAAGCCTCTGTAGCCACTAAAAACCAATCAGGACCCTGTTCCGGCACCCTACCGGAGGGGGGAACCCTCACCGGTGGCCATCTTCATCATCCCGGCGCTCTCCATGACGAGGAGGGAGTAGTTCACCCTCGGGGCTGAGGGTATGTACCAGTAGCTATGTGTTTGATCTCTCTATCTCGTGTTCTTGAGATGATACGATATTGATGTATCGTGAGCTTTGCTATTATAGTTGGATCTTATGATGTTTCTCTCCCTCTACTCTCTTGTAATGGATTGAGTTTTCCATTTGAAGTTATCTTATCGGATTGAGTCTTTAAGGATTTGAGAACACTTGATGTATGTCCTGTCGTGCGTATCTGTGGTGACAATGGGATATCACGTGACTTGATGTATGTTTTTGTGATCAACTTGCGGGTTCCGTCCATGAACCTATGCATAGGGGTTGGCACACGTTTTTGTCTTGACTCTCCAGTACAAACTTTGGGGCACTGTTTGAAGTACTTTGTGTTGGTTTGAATAGATGAATCTGAGATTGTGTGATGCATATCGTATAATCATACCCACGGATACTTGAGGTGACATTGGAGTATCTAGGTGACATTAGGGTTTTGGTTGATTTGTGTCTTAAGGTGTTATTCTAGTACGAACTCTTGAATAGATCGATCCGAAAGAATAACTTTGAGGTGGTTTCGTACCCTACCATAATCTCTTCGTTTGTTCTCCGCTATTAGTGACTCTTTGTTGCATGTTGAGGGATAGTTATATGATCCAGTTATGTTATTATTGTTGAGAGAACTTACACTAGTGAAAGTATGAACCCTAGGCCCTGTTTCAACGCATTGAAATACCGTTTATGCTCACTTTTTATCATTAGTTACCTTGCTGTTTTATATTTTCAGATTACAAAAACCTATATCTACCATCCATATTGCACTTGTATCACCATCTCTTCGCCGAACTAGTGCACCTATACAATTTACCATTGTATTGGGTGTGTTGGAGACACAAGAGACTCTTTGTTATTTGGTTGCAGGGTTGCTTGAGAGAGACCATCTTTATCCTACGCCTCCCACAGATTGATAAACCTTAGGTCATCCACTTGAGGGAAATTTGCTACTGTCCTACAAACCTCTGCACTTGGAGGCCCAACAACGTCTACAATAAGAAGGTTGCGTAGTAGACGTCAACTCTTTTCTGGCGCCGTTGCCGGGGAGGCTAGGTAAGCGGCACTCACACCCCGTCAATCAAGCTCCTTTTTTCTGGTGTTGTTGCCGGGGAGGTGAGTGCTTGAAGGTATATCTTTAGATCTTGCAATCAAATCTTTTTGTTTCTTGTTTTAGCACTATTTTAGTCTATAAAATAAAACTACAAAAAAAAAGGGAATTGAGTTTGTCTCATACGCTTCATCTTTTTAATATCTTTCGTGAGAATGATGGAAAGGAAAATTGTGCTCAAGTGCTAGGAGAAGAAATCTATAAAATGTTTGGCACTAGATCTTTGTATGATGAGCATGATTGCAATGTTGTTAGTATGAATTCCTTGAATATCCATGATGCTAATTATATGCAAAGCCACAAGCTTGGGGAAGCTATGTTTGATGAAGATGATATTTTTTGTCCCCCAAGATTTGATGAGAAAATTTATTATGATGAAAGCATGCCTCCTATCTATGATGATTATTGTCATGACACGTATGCTATAAAGAACAATGATAACTATGAAACTTGTCATCTTGATCTTAATTTTCAATCACATGATAGTTACTTTGTTGAGTTTGCTCCCACTACTATTCATGAGAAGAATTTTGCTTATGTGGAGAGTAATAAAATTTCTATGCAAGTAGATCATGAAAAGAATGCTTTAAGTGCTGGTTATATTGTTGAATTCATTCATGATGCTACTGAAGATTATTATGAGGGAGGAATATATGCTTGTAGGAATTGCAATAATATCAAGTTTCCTCTCTATGTGCTTAAAGTTTTGAAGTTATGCTTGTTTTGCCTTCCTATGCTAGTTGATTATTGTTCCCATAAGTTGTTTGCTCACAAATTCCCTATGCATAGGAAGTGGGTTAGACTTAAATTTGCTAGTCATATTCTCCATGATGCTCTCTTTATGTTTCAATTCTTATCTTTTATGTGAACATCATTGAAATCATCATGCCTAGCTAGGGGCGTTAAACGATAGCGCTTGTTGGGAGGCAACCCAATTTTATTTTAGTCTCTTGCTTTTTGGTTCTGTTTAGTAATAAATAATCCATCTAGCTTCTGCTTAGATGTGGTTTTGTGTTTTAGTTAGTGTTTGTGCAAAGTAGAACCTTTGGGAAGACTTGGGTGAAGTCTTTATGATCATGCTGTAAAAAACAGAAACTTTAGCACTCACGAGATTAGCTAAAACTTTTTGCTGGAGATTGATATTTAGTTGATTATTTTTGCATATGATTACTAGACAACTTCCTCAGGTCCAACAATTTATTTTAGAATTTTTGGAGTTCCATAAGTTTGCGTTAGTTACAGATTACTATAGACTATTCTATTTTTGACAGATTCTGTTTTCATTGTGTTGCTTGCTTATTTTGATGAATCTATGGCTAATAAACTAGTTTATAAACCATAGAGAAGTTGGAATACAGTAGGTTTAACACCAATATAAATAAAGAATGAGTTAATTATAGTACCTTGAAGTGTTGTTTTCTTTTCTTTCGCTAACAGAGCTTACAAGTTTTCTGTTGAGTTTTGTGTTGTGAAGTTTTCAAGTTTTGGGTAAAGATTCGATGGACTATGGAATAAGGAGTGGCAAGAGCCTAAGCTTGGGGATGCCCAAGGAACCCCAAGGTAATATTCAAGGACAACCAAGATCCTAAGCTTGGGGATGCCCCGGAAGGCATCCCCTCTTTCGTCTTCGTTCATCGGTAACTTTACTTGGAGCTATATTTTTATTCACCACATGATATGTGTTTTGCTTGGAGCGTCATTTTATTTTCTTTTATTTTGCTTGATGTTTGAATAAAGTACCAAGATCTTAAATTCTTAAATGTTAGAGAGTCTTCACATATTTACATAATTATTCGACTACTCATTAACCTTCACATATATCTTTCGGAGTAGATTGTTATTGCTCTAGTGCTTCACTTATATCTTTTAGAGCACGGCGGTGGATTTGTTTTATAGAAACTATTGGTCTCTCATGCTTCACCTAGATCATTTTGAGAGTCTTAAATAGCATGGTAATTTGCTTAAATAATCCTAATATGCTAGGTATTCAAGATTAGTAAAAACTTTCTTATGATTGTTTTGAATACTAAGAGAAGTTTGATGCTTGATGATTGTTTTGAGACATGGAGGTAGTGATATCAAAGTTGTGCTAGTTGAGTAGTTGTGAATTTGATAAATGCTTGTGTTGAAGTTTGCAAGTCCCGTAGAATGCACGTATGGTAAACGTTGTGTAACAAATTTGAAACATGAGTTGTTCTTTGATTGTCTTCCTTATGAGTGGCGGTCGGGGACGAGCGATGGTCTTTTCCTACCAATCTATCCCCCTAGGAGCAAGCGCGTAATGCTTGGTTTTTGATGACTTTTAGATTTTTGCAATAAGTACATGAGTTCTTTATGACTAATGTTGAATCCATGGATTATACGCACTCTCATCCTTCCATCATTGCTAGCCTCTTCGGTACCGTGCATTGCCCTTTCTCACATTGAGAGTTGGTGCAAACTTCGCCGGTGCATCCAAACCCCGTGATATGATACGCTCTTTCACACATAATCCTCCTTATATCTTCCTCAAAACAGCCATCATACCTACCTATTATGGCATTTCCATAGCCATTCCGAGATATATTGCCATGCAACTTTCCACCGTTTCGTTTATCATGACACGTTCATCATTGTCATACTGCTTTGCATGATCATGTAGGTAACATAGTATTTGTGGCAATGCCACTATTCATAATTCTTTCATACATGTCACGCTTGGTTCATTGCATATCCCGGTACACCGCCGGAGGCATTCATATAGAGTCATACTCTGTTCTAGTATCGAGTTGTAATCATTGAGTTGTAAATAAATAGAAGTGAGATGATCATCATTTTCTAGACCATTGTCCCAAGTGAGGAATAAAAAAATAGGAAGGCCATAAAAAAAAGAGAAGGCCCAAAAAAATGAATGAGAGAAAAAGAGAGAAGGGACAATGTTACTATCCTTTGCCACACTTGTGCTTCAAAATAGCACAATGATCTTCATGATAGAGAGTCTCTTGTTTTGTCA
Source organism: Aegilops umbellulata (assembly GCA_032464435.1). NCBI lineage: Eukaryota > Viridiplantae > Streptophyta > Magnoliopsida > Poales > Poaceae > Aegilops > Aegilops umbellulata. The sequence goes on along the minus strand of CP136056.1, from coordinate 399,467,327 downwards.
CTTTCATATACTAGTGGGAATTTTTCATTATAGAACTTGGCTTGTATATTCCAACAATGGGCCTCCTCAAGTGCCCTAGGTCTTTGTGAGCAAGCAAGTTGGATGCACACCCACTTAGTTTTTGTTGTTGAGTTTTCATAAATTTATAGCTCTAGTGCATCTGTTGCATGGCAATCCCTACACCTCGCATTAACATCAATCGATGGGCATCTCCATAGCTCATTGATTAGCCTCGTTGATGTGAGACTTTCTCCTTTTTTGTCTTCTCCACATAACCCCCATCATTATACTCTATTCCACCCATAGTGTTATATCCATGGCTCGCGCTCATGTATTGCATGAAGGTTTATAAGTTTGAGATTACTAAAGTATGAAACAATTGCTTGGCTTGTCATCGGGGTTGTGCATGATGAGAGCATTCTTGTGTGACGAAAATGGAGCATGACTAAACTATATGATTTTGTAGGGATGAACTTTCTTTGGCCATGTTATTTTGAGAGGACATAATCGCTTAGTTAGTATGCTTGAATTATTATTATTTTTATGTCAATATTAAACTTTTGTCTTGAATCTTATGGATCTGAATATTCTTGCCACAATAAAGAAGATTATATTGATAAATATGTTAGGTAGCATTCCACATCAAAAATTCTGTTTTTGTCATTTACCTACTCGAGGATGAGCAGGAATTTTAAGCTTGGGGATGCTGATATGTCTCCAACGTATCTATATTTTTTGATTGTTCCATGCTATTATATTATTTGTTTTGGATGTTTATGGGCTTTATTAAACACTTTTATATTATTTTTTGGGACTAACATATTAACCCAGAGCCCAGTGCCAGTTTCTGCTTTTTCCTTGTTTTAGTGTATCGCAGAAAAGGAGAATCAAACGGAGTCCAATTGACCTGAAACTTCATGGAACTTATTTTTGGACCAGAAGAAGCCCACGGAGTATCGGAGATGGACCAGGAGAGTCCCGGGCTGCCCACGAGGGTGGAGGGTGCGCCCTCTGCCTCATGGACAGCCCGGAGATCCACCGACGTACTTCTTCCTCCTATATATACCCATATACCCTAAAAACTTCAGGGAACAGATTAGATCAGAAGTTCCGCCGCCGCAAGCCTCTGTAGCCACCAAAAACCAATCAGGACCCTGTTCCGGCACCCTGCCGAAGGGGGGAACCCTCACCGGTGGCCATCTTCATCATCCCGACGCTCTCCATGACGAGGATGGAGTAGTTCACCCTCGGGGCTGAGGGTATGTACCAGTAGCTATGTGTTTGATCTCTCTCTCTCTCTCTCTCTCGTGTTCTTGAGATGATACGATCTTGATGTATCGCGAGCTTTGCTATTATAGTTGGATCTTATGATGTTTCTCCCCCTATACTCTCTTGTAATGGATTGAGTTTTCCTTTGAAGTTATCTTATCGGATTGAGTCTTTAAGGATTTGAGAACACTTGATGTATGTCTTGCCGTGCGTATCTGTGGTGACAATGGGATATCACGTGATTCACTTGATGTATGTTTTAGTGATCAACTTGCAGGTTCCGCCCATGAACCTATGCATAGTGGTTGGCACACGTTTTCGTCTTGACTCTCCGGTAGAAACTTTGGGGCACTCTTTGAAGTACTTTGTGTTGGTTTGAATAGATGAATCTGAGATTGTGTGATGCATATCGTATAATCATACCCACGGATACTTGAGGTGACATTGGAGTATCTAGGTGACATTAGGATTTTGGTTGACTTGTGTCTTAAGGTGTTATTCTAGTACGAACTCTTGAATAGATCGATCCGAAAGAATAACTTTGAGGTGGTTTCGTACCCTACCATAATATGTGCGTTTGTTCTCCGCTATTAGTGACTCTTTGTTGCATGTTAGGGGATAGTTATATGATCCAGTTATGTTATTATTGTTGAGAGAACTTACACTAGTGAAAGTATGAACCCCATCCATATTGCACTTGTATCACCATCTCTTCGCCGAACTAGTGCACCTATACAATTTACCATTGTATTGGGTGTGTCGGGGAGACAAGAGACTCCTTGTTATTTGGTTGCAGGGTTGCTTGAGAGAGACCATCTTCATCCTACGCCTCCCACAGATTAATAAACCTTAGGTCATCCACTTGAGGGAAATTTGCTACTGTCCTACAAAACTCTGCACTTGAAGGCCCAACAACGTCTACAAGAAGAAGGTTGCGTAGTAGACATCAACTATAAAGGTGCGCTACAGGTATCTCCGAAAGTGTCTGTTGGGTTGGCACGAATGGAGACTAGGATTTGTCACTCCGTATGACGGAGAGGTATCTGTGGGCCCACTCGGTAATGCATCATCATAATGAGCTCAATGTGACTAAGGAGTTAGTCACGGGATCATGTGTTACGGAACGAGTAAAGAGATACTTGCCGGTAACGAGATTGAACGAGGTATGGGTATACGGACGATCGAATCTCGGGCAAGTAACATACCGATGGACAAAGGGAATTGTATACGGGATTGATTGAATCCCCGACATCGTGGTTCATACGATGAGATCATCATGGAACATGTGGGAGCCAATATGGGTATCCAGATCCCGCTATTGGTTATTGGCCGGACATGCGTCTCGGTCATGTCTGCATGGTTCCCGAACCCGTAGGGTCTACACATTTAAGGTTCGGTGACGCTAGAGTTGTAATGGGAATTGTATGTGGTTACCAAAAGTTGTTCGGAGTTCCGGAATGGTCCAGAGGTAAAGATTTATATATGGGAAGTCCTATTTTGGCCACCAGAAAATGTTCAGGATTTTTCGGTATTGTATCAGGAAGGTTCTAGAAGGTTCCAGAGTGGGGCCCACCTGCATGGGGACCCACATGAACGTGGGTAGTGGGTGCAAGTCCCCACACCCCTGGTCAAGGTGCACCAAGATCCCCCTTAGAAGGAATAAGATCATATCCTGAAAGGATAAGATCAAGACCCCGAAGGAATACCACAAGCTCCACCACCACGCCGTCGTGCTACCGGAGCACTCCCTCAACTTCTCCTCTCCCCTTGCTGGATCAAGAAGGAGGAGACGTCCCCGGGTTGTACGTGTGTTCAATGCGGAGGCGCTGTCAATTCGGTGCTTGGATCGGATCTTCTGCGATTTGAATCGCCGCGAGTATGACTCCATCAACCTGGTTGTTGTAACGCTTTTGCTTAGCGATCTTCAAGGGCATGAAGATGCACTCCCTCTCTCTCTTTGCTAGCATCTCCTAGATTGGTCTTGGTGATACGTAGAAAATATTTTGAATTATTACTACGATCCCCAACAAAACATGCATAGAAAGTAAACTAACTACAACTAATTGTTTTGGCTTTTCTAAAGTTTTTCAAACACGCAAGAAGAAAGCAAGAAAATAAATCTAAGCATGGATGATACAATGAAAAAGTGTGAACACCGACAACTAGAACGAAATGTGTGGACATGAATGTAATGTCGGTGAGAAACACGTACTCCCCCAAGCTTAGACTTTTGGCCTAACATGGTAATCAATCAGTGGTCTGGATAATAGTTGGCATGGTAGCTCACGGAAGCTCTTGGTGCGGATGCCTCGTCCCTTTGTGTTGCCTCCACTGTCGCGTTGTGAGCTTGGGCCTCGCTCTCAAGAAGAAAGTATCTTGCTTTGCCATGATAATCAAAAAGAGCAGGCGCAGGCAAATATGTGTGCATAATAGATTTTTTGTTAAACAACAGATTGTAAGTGAAATTATGGACTTTCCTTGTGAGGATCTTATGAATTTTCAAAACATCGAAGTCTAAATACTGCATGGGTACGATAGGGTCAAAGGGCAAAGGTGAAACGCCCAGCCCTCATGCTAAACGCATGGCATATATTCCACCAGATAAATAGTCAAGAATGATTGGTACTCAGTCCTTGGTGGTTCGTCAAGCGAACCCCAGAAGGGGAGTTTGCAATGGTGAGCAAAACTCTCTAGTAAAATGGTAAATGAATCTGCATAAAGTTTAACTGACACCCTAGCCTCTCGAGGATGGAATTTAAATTCTTTGACAAATGATTCAGTGAGAGTGTGGTGTTGTTCGCACTTATCTGCAATGTAGGGACCGAGACCAGCATTGTGAACATATTGCTCAAATTCCTCCTTAATGCCCACACGCACCATATAATCATCACAAGGCCATAAGCATGTTTTGGTGGTTGCATCTCAAATAGAACTTTCACTCGGTTCAACATAAGACTTGCGAGCGGAGCTGTCACTAGAACATGCCCCTGAGGATCTCCTCCTCGAAGAACTCCTTCCAAATAGGTTCATCTTGTTCGCGTACAATTTTCTGAAAAATTTTGGGTGACAAAAATTTGTCAACAAAACTTTATTAAATTGATAGCAACTACTCATAGGGATACAATAGAGGCCATAGCGAGCATTCAAACTACTTAGAACTCTAAGAATTCAACATGCAAGCTCATCTACATCAACACCAAGAGTAGCTAATTATTCAAAATATAAACCACGAAAACAAAAACTAATTGGACAAACGGTGGACTCACATACCAAGCAACAATCCCCAGAAACAGTTTCGGAAACGGAGCTTCAAGCAAAGAGATCGAAATCCGCGGGTTTGAGAGCAAGAACACAGGAGAGAGAGCAATGGAGATTTTTTTTATGGAGGTAAGTGATAACATGGTGTGAAGGGATAAGTGAGGGGCCCACGTGGGGACCACAACCAACTAGGGCGCGCCCGGGGGTCCTGGCGCGCCCAGGTGGGTTGTGCCCACCTGGTGCACCCCCCTCTGATATTATTTGCACCAGAAATTCTTAAATATTCAGAAAAAATCGTATTAAATTTTCAGAGCATTCTAAGAACTTTTATTTTTGGGCCATTTTTTATTTCCTGGGAAATTCAGAAAATAGACAAAACATGGCATTTTATTTTATTTAACTAATAAAAACAAAAAATAAAAGTAGGGACAGAAGGTAGTGCTTACTAAATTCATCAACTTCACACCGCTAAAAAATGATTCATTAGTAATGTTGATCAGGTCTTATAAACAACCACTTCCGATTAGCATGAAATCGAAGAACTTTCGTAAATCACTAAGTTACCTCAATGGAGATATGAATGTCCCCAACAATAAGCATTTCATATTTCTTTTTGACAGTAGGTAAAGGTATTTGAAAACTTCCAATAGTGATTGTCGGAGATTTTTCAATAACATTAATACCATTCACTTGGGATTGTTTCTTCGGAAAGTGCACCGTATGCTCATTACCATTGATATGGAAAGTGACCTTGCTTTTACTGCAATCAATAACAGCCCTTGCAGTATTCGAGAAGGGTCTACCAAGGATAATCGACATGTTGTCGCCCTCGGGCATCTCAAGTATAACAAAGTCAGTCAAAATAGTAAAATTAGCAACAACAACGGGCACATCCTCACAAATACCGATAGGTATGGCAGTTGATTTGTCAGCCATTTGCAAAGATATTTCAGTAGGTGTGAGTTTATTCAAGTCAAGTTTTTTATATAAAGAGAAAGGCATAACACTAACACCTGCTCCTAAATCACACAAAGCAATTTTCACATAATTCTTTTTGATGGAGCAAGGTATAGTTGGTATTCCCGGACCTCCAAGTTTTTTAGGTGCTCCATCTTTAAAAGTATAATTAGCAAGCATAGTGGAGATTTCAACTTCCGGTATTTTCCTCTTATTAGTGATTATGTCTTTCATATACTTTGCATAAGGAGGTGAGGGAGTCCTGGATTAGGGGGTGTTCGGATGCCGGACTATACCTTCAGCCGGACTCCAGGACTATGAAGATACAAGATTGAAGACTTCGTCCCGTGTCCGGAAGGATCTTTCCTTGGCGTGGAAGGCAAGCTAGGCGTGCGGATATTCAAGATCTCCTACCATTGTAACCGACTCTGTGTAACCCTAGCCCTATCCGGTGTCTATATAAACCGGAGGGTTGTAGTCCGTAGGCCAACCATCATCATACACAATCATACCATAGGCTAGCTTCTAGGGTTTAGCCTCCTTGATCTCGTGGTAGATCTACTTTTGTACTACCCATATCATCAATATTAATCTAGCAGGAGTAGGGTTTTACCTCCATCGAGAGAGCCCGAACCTGGGTAAAATAAAGTGTCCCTTGTCTCCTGTTACCATCCGACCTTGACGCACAGTTCGGGACCCCCTACCCGAGATCCGCCGGTTTTGACACCGACATTGGTGCTTTCATTGAGAGTTCCTCTGTGTCGTCGCTTTTAGGCCCAATGGCTCCTTTGATCATCAACAACGATGAGGTCCAGGGTGAGACTTTCCTCCCCGGACAAATCTTCATCTTCGGCGGCTTCGCTCTACGGGCCAATTCGCTTGGTCGTCTGGAGCAGATCGAAAGCTACGCCCCTGGCCATCAAGCCAGGTTTGGAAGCTTAAACTACACGGCAGATATCCGCGGTGACTTGATCTTCGACGGGTTCGGGCCACAGCCAAGCGTGCCGCACTACCTTGAGGGGCATGATATAGCTCTGCCCCCGAATAGTGCCCTGGAGGCCGCACACGCACCAGCTCCGATCCTCGACTCGGAGCCTGCTGCGTTCGTTGAGGATGAACGGTTGGAAGTCACCTCGGGGGCTACGATCTTGAAGGCGATCGAGCCGAACGCCAGCCCCGCACTCCGCACGGCCCATGACTCCAAGGAGTCGGATTCTTCTCCGAACTCCGGGCCTCCCGTGCCCCTGCCGATCGAATCCTATTGGGCGCCTATAATGGAGTTCACCGCCGCGGACATCTTTCAGCACTCACCTTTCGGTGATATCCTGAATTCTCTCAAGTCTCTTTGTTTATCAGGAGAGCCCAGGCCAGATTACGGTCTGCGAGGTTGGGATTCGGACGACGAAGAAATTCAAAGCCCACCCACCACCCACTTAATAGCCACTGTCGATGATTTAACCGACACACTCGACTTCGGATCCGAAGACTTCGACGGTATGGACGGCGAAGATGGAGACGAACAGGAACCAGCACCTGTAGGGCGCTGGACCGCCACCCTATCTCACGATGTATTCATGGTGGATACCCCTAAAGGAAACGACAACGAGGAAAAAGGGGACGAAAAAAGGGATAAACCCTCCGAAAAGCAATCAAAGCGGCGACGAAAATGCCGAGCCAAGCCCCGCCTCGATCAAGACCCAGCCATAGAGCAGGATGAGCCGGTAGACGACGAGCATGCCTCAGAGCAACCGTCCGAATAGGGCAACGCGGATAGAGAGGACAGACAACCCTCCCTTGGCCATAACAGAACTCCGAACGATCTCACGCCGGATAAGACCACGGAGCAGAAGAATCTCCACGAAAAGCTCGTTGCCACAGCATGCAGCCTGAAAAAGCAGAAGCGGAAGCTAAAGACGGCGGAAGATGCACTCAGAATAAGATGGAGCAAGGTAATCAAGACCGCAGACAAATACGGTGGCAGCCGCCGCACTAAAAGCTATCCGAAGAGAAAACTACTGCCCGAATTCAACCAAGAGGCCCTAGAGCCCTCGCATTCAAAAAATAAAAAAGCCACACGGTCGATAGACGACCCCACGGCCACCATAAAACGGCAAGTGGCGCCGCACTCAATGCGGCATGCGACCCAATTAAAGACTCGCATCATGGCCCAGCCAGGTCCATTTATGGGCCAAGAAAGCAAGCTCTCACAAGCAATGCAAAAAGAATCCGGCACACCCAAATACAGGGGCACCGCACACCCCCTATGTTTCACCGATGAGGTCCTGGAATATGAATTTCCAGAGGGATTCAATCCCGTCAACATAGAGGCGTACGATGGAACAACAGACCCCGGAGTCTGGATCGAGGATTATATCCTCCACATACATATGGCTAGAGGAGATGATCTCCACGCCATCAAATATTTACCCCTTAAGCTTAAAGGGCCAGCCCGGCACTGGCTTAAAAGCCTTCCCGAAAACACAATTGGAAGTTGGGAAGAGCTCGAGGATGCTATCCGAGCAAATTTTCAAGGGACCTATGTCCTCCCCCTGGACGCAGACGATCTCAGTCACATAACTCAACAGCCCGGAGAATCAGCTCGGCAGTTCTGGAACAGATTCCTTACTAAAAAGAATCAGATAGTGGATTGTCCGGACGCCGAAGCCTTAGCAGCTTTCAGGCATAATGTCCGAGACGATTGGCTCGCCAGACACCTCGGCCAGGAAAAGCCAAGAACAATGGCCGCACTCACAAGCCTCATGACCCGCTTTTGCGCAGGAGAGGACAGCTGGTTGGCAAGATGCAGCCCCAGCGACCCAAGTACATCCGAAATCAGGGATGGAAACGGAAAACCGCGACGAAATAAGGACCGTCGCCGAACCAAAGAAAAAAGTCCGAAGAGCACGGCAGTCAATGCCGGATTCAAAGGCTCACGGCAAAATCAGACAAAACCACCCCTTCAGGACAATAGGGACGATCCGTCCAGCTTAAACAGAATCCTGGACAGAATATGTCAGATACACGGTACTCCTGGGAAGCCTGTTAATCACACCCACAGAGACTGTTGGGTTTTTAAACAATCAGGAAGGCTTAACACCGAACACAAGGGGCTCGATACACCAAGCGAAGACGAGGACGAACCCCAGAAGCAGAACACCAGGAAACAAAAGAACTTCCCACCAGAAGTTAAAACAGTGAACTCACTTCACGTAACAAAACGTGTGGCACCCATAAAGGTACGCACAATAAAACCTATCCCTCAGGGGTCCCGCCACTGGTTATTAAAACTAATCATTTTTTATTAGCTAGATTATTCTAGAAATATCAAAAACGCAGGCCGGACTGCCCTGATACTCGATCCAATAATTGACGGATTCCAGTTTACCAATGTCCTTATGGACGGCGGCAGTGGACTAAACCTAATATATCAGGATACAATCCACCGCATGGGCATAAACCCAGCAAGAATCCGCCACAGCAAAACCTCCTTTCAAGGGGTAGCACCGGGCCCGGACACCCATTGTATGGGTTTTCTCCGGCTTGAAGTCATATTTGGCTCTGCCAATAACTTCCATCGCGAAAAGCTGACCTTCCATGTCGTCCCGTTTTCAAGTCGCTATCAAGCACTAATGAGACGCGGAGCTTTTGCTCGCTTTAACGCAATACCGCACTATGCATCTCTCACGCTTAAGATGTCCGGTCCACGAGGCATCATCTCTTTAAAGGGAGCGCACTAAAATACGCCTCCTCCAAACGGAGGATTGCGCGGCCGCTTAAACAGCCGCACAATAAAGTGGCCTCGCCAGCCAAAAGACTTTTTCGATATAAGTCATTAAAGGCCACGGACCCGGACTAAATGAGTTCGGCACAAGTCCATCATCAACGCAGGCTTAAACGCCATATACCCTCGTACCGGGGGCTATACGCAGAGACAATAAAGCTCAACTATATATATTTTTTACTTTATATTTTGTTTATTATCTTTTTGTTCCGCACGACCCATTTTCAATTCAGTTCCTCTCTTTTACACATGAACGTCGTGCAGCGCTCGTCCAGGACACGGCATAGCGGAGACACAGGCGCAGACGTGCAGTAGGGACCCGTCCTAAGGATTCTTTTTAGATTAAGACCCTGCGTAAACCTTTTTTACTGTCTCTTGCTGCTATACATCCCCTGTTTTTTCTACTATAACCAAGGAGGAGGCTGGCGTTTTGGCATGTGGCCACGCCAGAATTTTTGCTCGTACCTGGACACTAGGGGCTCTTTTTTTTAAAAGGGTGTTGTTTCACCCGCACTCATAAAGACCAAACACCTTAGGGAGTGTTCGGCGTCGCGAGTTTTGGCACTATATGCATCAGCTCCGAATCATGTCTTTGGTCAAATGTTGGGTTGCCCGGCTCCTGAGTTCGGCTACCTTACGTTCCGCTCTATCGGCTAAGGTAGCACCAGGAGAACTACTGCGATTGTGCCCCGGTTCGGCCGGGCGAGCACCTCAGTAGAGAAAGCAGAAAACTGACTGTCATGATCTAGCACGAGACTGGTCGCCACTCGATGACTTATAGGAATTTATTGGATTCCTCCGCTTTGACGAAGGGCCGTTTCCCGGTCAAGCACGTATGCGCCCCGAATTCGGGCAAGCGCAGTCGCCACTAAGGGGCTACCTAAAGAGTCCCACTGTCAAGCTCCTATGGCTAAGTGAAAGTGTTAAAGCATTATAGTCCGGTTGCCTAGCCCGCTGCGCTATGACCTCTAGGACCAAGACGTTGGGTTAAGTGTGAAAATGCGTCTTCTGCGTGCACCCCCGCACTATGTGCGTGGGGGCTGAAGCCAATGACTGCAATCTTTCAGAATTTATATATTAAAACGGCCGCACATGAGGTGTTCTTAATACTTGAAGGCACAAGTCTAAAAAATGCCACTACAATTTATCAAAATACTGTTTTATGATTACATATGCTATCATAATATAGCATCCTTCGAGCACTGCGTCTCTATTACGCAAGCGCCTTCGAGGACTTCCTTAAAATAGTGCTCGGAAGGTATTCGGCTTTTATCCGAATCCCGGGACGCAACAATGGTGGGCTCCATATCTGCCAAGTATGTCTTGACACGGGCAAGAGCCAGCCGAGCGCCCTCTATGCACGCTGACCTCTTCATAGCATCGACACGTGGCGCCACGTCTAGAAATTGCTGCACCAAGCTGAAATAACTCTTCGGCTTCGATCTCCCCGGACACAGATGATCCATGACGTACTTCATGGCGAGTTCGGACAACCTATTCAGTTCGGCCCATTGGGCCAGGCGATCGTCCACTGCTAGTGGACGCTCTGGATTGAGGAATTGCGACCAAAAGAGCTTCTCCACTTCATGATCCTTTTTATCTCGAAAGTGTTCGGTCGCATCAGCAGCACTAGCCGCCAAATCCAGATAGGTGTCCTCTACACTCCACATCCGGTCTAACGGGGCAAACTTCGGATCACAAAATTTTCTCTGCAGCGAGAAGGGCTTTCCATCCGCAATTTGTCCGGCTTGACGCAGCTCTTCCCTTGCCGCTCTCATTATAGAGCGGGCATCCTTGGCGTCAGCAACAGCCTTCTCTAAGCTCGTTTGCCTTGCCCAACCCTCTTCTTCAAGTAGCTTGCAACGGTCAGTAGCACTCTTTAACTTTACGGCCATATCAGCCATCTCCTCCTTGCTTCGGCAATGGGCAGCCTGTTCGGCTTTCAGCTCTTCAAGGGCTTTCACGGCAGCCGCATCGCTTTTCCTGGCTTGTTCCTTCGCTCGGGCGAGTTCGGCCCTAAGACCCTCCATGGCGGCCGCACCATCTGCGTCGAGCATACACACGGTAAGATATTGACATAAAGCTCCTCTTACTAACCATCGCCCGACGATTTCAATACCTTGAGCATCATCAAGCCGCTTGTTAACAAGCACGATGTCGGCTTCTGCCTCATCAAGTTGTCGCTTCAGTTCGGCAAATTCACCAGTCCGGCTTGACTCCGGACAATCCGCCACCTACATATAAAGGTGCCACTTAAAGGACCTGGGATTAAGATCCTCTGCGCGCCGTTAATTTTAACGACGCACAGAGTCTCAGGGGCTACTATCTACACAGGGCGCACTTTATTATTGCGCAACTAACACAAGTGTACATTATTTAAAACGTACCTCAAGGCCCGTCAGTAAACTTTTGACGACCTCGTGCAATCCGCTTTCTGCGGATGAAATCTTTTCAATCACCGTGCTCATCAACGCACGATGCTCCTCTGAGAAAGAGGCTCGCCCCAGCAGAATCTTTAGCTCCTCCGGCCGAACACCAGATGGTGCCGGACTCGTCCCATGGCCTCCCTCAAAGGCCGGATGCGGAGAACCTCGGGGGGCCACATGGCCACCCTCCGCCCCTGTCGGATCAGGAGATATCCTCCGCGACGACACTTCAGCGTCGCCCGCCTTGCTAGGCGGTACAGAAGGAGGAGGCGTTCCGCTCTCCATCATCTCCGGAAGAAGATCCCCCGAGGACGAGCTCTGTTGAGAAGGGCTGAGGTCCGAGATACAAAGTAAGGTTTCGGTTAAAACTTCTCAGATATAAATCAAGGATTTCTCTTAAAAGAAAAACTCTTCTTCTACTTACGGCTCGCTGGAGAGCTGGTCCCTTTGAGGGTTTAGTTCGGCCGAGGGGCTCCCCGGCGTCGGGCCCTCTGACAAGGATTCTTTCCCCCGCTTCGAGGCTACGGTCTCCGGGTCGTTAGAGGCGGCCCTTTTCTTTCCCTTAGGAGGGGAATTGTCGATTCCCCCCTTCGGAATGGCCTCTTTCGAGGAGGTCATGGTTTCCTTGTCCTCCCCCTTATTTCCCTCCAAAGGCACTACCTCCAGCATCCTGACTAGCACGGGATCCAGCCTGGTTTCGGGAAGGGGATCCGGACACCTGATCAGCTTTGCCTTTGCTATCCACTCCTGCTTAAAAGGAGAAGCGCTGTTAAGAGCAAGTCAATTATGCGGATAGAAGGTCCGGGCACAAGGTCACTTACTTGAGTATCCGGGCGATTGCGGCTTAAACCCACGTCCTCGGTCAAATCCGGACTCACTTCTTGTGATCCGAAGAACAGTTTATACATCTCCGCGGGCGTCGCGCCCATAAAATCCCAGAGAACTCGTGGTCCCCCTGGATTGAACTCCCACAGACGAAGGGGGCAACGTTGGCCAGGCAGTGTCCGGCGAATCAGCATGACTTGTGTCACCTTGACCAGGTTGATGTCTCCTTCCAAGAGATCCTTAATGCGGCCCTGCAGCAGAAGTACGTCTTTGGGCAAGCCCCGATCTAACCCTGTGTTGATCCACGACGCTAACCGCGGTGGGGGACCCAAGCGAAAGGCAGGAGGCGCCACCCCTGCGGTGCCCCGAGGGGCGGTGATATAGAACCACTCCTGTTGCCACAAGCCAAGCTCCTCTTGAAAAGCGCCCTCGGGCCATGGAGCATCGGCATTTCTTTTTATAGCAGCGCCTCCACACTCTGCGTGGCGCCCCTCGATCATCTTCGGTTCTGCTTTGAAGGTCTTGAGCCATAATCCAAAGTGAGGGGTAACATGGAGGAACGCTTCGCACACAACAACGAACGAGGAGATATGGAGGATGGACTCCGGAGCTAAGTCGTGGAATTCGAGCCCATAATAAAACATCAGCCCCCTTACAAAGGGATCCATTGGGAAGCCTAATCCCCGAAGGAAGTGGGATATGAATATCACGCTCTCACCGGGCTGAGGGCTAGGGATCACCTGTCCTTGAACAGGCAACCTGTGCGAAATCTCGCCGATCAGGAATTTAGCTTCCCTCAACCTTAATACGTCCTCCTCCGTGACGGAGGAGGGCATCCATCGGCCTTGGAGGTCGGAACCGGACATTATCGAAGGTCCGGTGCGCCTGGAATCTGGAAGCCTAGGGTGTTGGAACTCGAGGCGACGGGCGAGCTCGTTTTGAGAACAGAAGAGGGGAACAGGGTCTTGGTCTCTTTATAAGAGGCAGAATACCAAGAGCCCTCCCCATAACCGTCTTGGACTAGCCTTTAATTAAGGCAAAACGTGCTAACGGGCACGACTGGGTTACCCACGTCCGTATTGATGAGAATCCTGTTAAAAGGGGCACACGATCTCTGCTTTGACAAGACGTGCCAAGGAAACCGCCTCGCTAAACACGCTGAGGTGGAACAATGAAAACAATTTATATAAAGAGCTTGGCCGCAGTGGTATGACGCACTGCGGAATACGTCAGTAGATTTGATTTGTGTTAATATTATTCTCTATATGGCAATATGTGGAAACTTATTTTGCAGAGCTGGACACTATTTTTGGTGTTTACAATCTTCTTGAAGAACTTGGAGGAGGAACCCGCCTTGCAATGCCGAAGACAATCTGCGCGCCGGACTCGTCGTCATTGAAGCCTGGTTCAGGGGCTACTGAGGGAGTCCTAGATTAGGGGGTGTTCGGATGCCGGACTATACCTTCAGCCGGACTCCAGGACTATGAAGATACAAGATTGAAGACTTCGTCCCGTGTCCGGAAGGATATTTCCTTGGCGTGGAAGGCAAGCTAGGCATGCGGATATTCAAGATCTCCTACCATTGTAACCGACTCTGTGTAACCCTAGCCCTATCCGGTGTCTATATAAACCGAAGGGTTGTAGTCCGTAGGCCAACCATCATCATACACAATCATACCATAGGCTAGCTTCTAGGGTTTAGCCTCCTTGATCTCGTGGTAGATCTACTCTTGTACTACCCATATCATCAATATTAATCTAGCAGGAGTAGGGTTTTACCTCCATCGAGAGGGCCCGAACCTGGGTAAAATAAAGTGTCCCTTGTCTCCTGTTACCATCCGACCTTGACGCACAGTTCGGGACCCCCTACCCGAGATCCGCCGGTTTTGACACCGACAGGAGGCATTTTCAAGATATTAGTCAAGCGAGTATGCAAAAAGACTAGCCTCGGCATTTCAGCAAAGCGTTCAAATTCTTCTTCATCTTTATTTTTAGTTGACTTGGGTGGAAAAGGCATAGGTTTTTGACCCACGGTTCTCTTTCTTTACTGTGTTTTCTAGCAATGAAGTCTCTTTTATCATACCTTTTATTCTTAGTTTGTGGGTTATCAAGATCGACTAGAGATTCTATCTCAACATCATTTTCTAGTTCTTTATTTATTTGAGTGTCTTCATGAACCTCATCATTATCTTTTTTCATTACCAGAAGGTGAGTGTTCATTACCAGATTGAGTTTCAGCATCAGAGATAGAAGTTTCATTATCATTATCAGGAGGTTTTTTCTATTTCAGGTTCACTAGAAGCATGCAAAGTCCTATCATTTTTCTTCTTCTTTTTCTTTCTAGAAGGACTAGGTGCATCAGTGTTAGCTCTTTTTGAATCTTGTTCTATTCTTTTTGGGTGTCCCTCAGGATAAAGTGGTTCCTGAGTCATTTTACCTCCTCTAGTTGCAACTCTAATAGTAAAGTCATGTATATTATTATTCATTTCATCAAGCAATTCTCTTTGAGATTTAGCAACTTGTTCTAACTGGGTTTGTACCATAGAAGCATGCTTTCCAACACCTCTAACATCATTTTAGATTCTAAATAACAAGTCACTCAAATGAGCAATCATATCAGAATTATATTTCAATTGTTTCATAACATTTGCATTGAAGTGATCTTGTTTTCTAATATAGTTTTCAAACTCATGGAGGCATTGGCTAGGGTGCATATTGTGAGGATTATCATTATCACTGAACTTCATTAAAGAATTTAACTCTACCACCTTAGGCAGTGGTGGTGTATTAAGCCCATGTATTTCTTTAATAGGAGGTAAATTTTTAACATCCTCAGCTTTAATACCCTTTTCCTTCATAGATTTCTTTGCCTCTTGCATATCTTCAGGACTGAGATATAATATACCCCTCTTCTTCGGAGTGGGTTTAACTGGGGGGTCAAGGGGAGTCCAATCATCATAATTTTTCAATATGTTATTCAATAATTATTCATCTTGCCCAACAGTTTGTTCCCTGAAAACACAACCAGCACAACTACCTAGGAAGTCCTAGAAGCATCGGTTAGTCCATTATAGAAGATATCAAGTATTTCATTTTTCTTAAGAGGATGATCAGGCAAAGCATTAACTAACTGGCAAATCCTCCCCCAAGCTTGTGTGAGACTCTCCTCTTTAGTTTGCACAAAGTTAAATATTTCATGTAAAGCAGCTTGTTTCTTATGAGTAAGGAAATATTTTTCATAGAAGTAATAAATCATATCATGTGGACTACGCACACAATCGGGAGTAAGAGTATTGTACCAAGCTTTAGCCTCACCCTTTAATGAGAACGGAAATAATTTGAGAATAAAGTAATAGCGAGTCTTCTCATCATGAGTAAAAAGGGTGGCTATGTCAGTCAACTTAGTAAGATGTGCCACAACAGTTTCAGTTTCATAACCATGGAAAGGATCAGATTCAACCAAAGTAATTAACTCTGGGTCGACAGAGAATTCATAATCCTTATCATCAATAAAGATCGGTGAAGTAGCAAACTTAGGATCATATTTCATTCTAGCATTCAGAGATTTTTCTTTATACTTGCATAATAATTTCTCTAGATCATCTCTATCCTTACAAGCAAGAATATCTCTAGTTGTTTCCTCATTCATAACATAACCTTCCAGTACCTTAGGCAATTCATATCTAGGAAGGCTAGTTCTAGCAGGTGTTTCAGGAGTTTCAGTTTCAAGCTCATCATCAGATTCAACAACATCATGTTGTATTACTCTAGCAACTTGTTCATAAAGAAAGTCACCAAGTGACACATCATCATTAAGCAAGGTACTAGCATCATCATAAGTATCATTCATAGCAGAAGCATCATCATCAATAACTTGCGACATATCAGGATTAATAGCATGTGGTGGTGTTGCAAGTTTACTTATAACAGAAGGTGAATCTAAAGCTGAACTGGATGGCAGTTCCTTACATCCCCTCGTCTTAGACGGATAAATCTTAGTCTTAGCATCCTTCAGATTCTTCATAGTGATAAATTGATAATAATCCCAAGTGACTCAACAAATATAGCTATGCTCCCCGACAACAATGCCAGAAAAAGGTCTTGATAACTCACAAGTATAGGGGATCGCAACAGTTTTCGAGGGTAGAGTATTCAACCCAAATTTATAGATTTGACACAAGGGGAGACAAAGAATATTTGAAGGTATTAGCAGCTGAGTTGTGAATTGAACCACAACTGGAGATTAATTATCTACAGCAAAGTGATCAGTAGCAAAGTAGTTTGATAGTTTTGATAATAGTAACAGTAGCAACGGTAACGTAAAAGTGATAGCAGTGATTTTGTAGCAAGTGCAACAGTGATAGCAGAAGTAGTAACTTAGCAAGAGCAATATAAGATAAATTCGTAGGCATTGGATCGGTGACTTGTTGGATGATATTCATCATGAGACAATTATAACCTAGGGCGATACGGCACTAGCTCCAGTTCGTCAATAATGTAGGCATGTATTCCATAAATAGTCATACGTGCTTATGGAAAGAACTTGCATGACATCTTTTGTCCTACCCTCCCGTGGTAGCGGGGTCCATATTGTAAACTAAGGGATGTTAAGGCCTCCTTTTAATAGAGAACCGGAACAAAGCATTAAGAAATAGTGAATACATGAACTCCTGAAACTACGGTCATCACCGAGAGTGGTCCCGACTATTGTCACTCCGGGGTTGCCGGATCATAACACGTAGTAGGTGACTATAAATTGCAAGATCGGATCTAGAACATGGATATAACGATGATAACATAAACGGTTCAGATCTGAGTTCATGGTACCCGGGCCCAAAGATCGGATCTAGAACATGGATATAATGATGATAACATAAACGGTTCAGATCTAAGTTCATGGCACCTGGGCCCAAAGTGACAAGCATTAAGCATAGCAAAGTCATAGCAACATCAATCTTAGAACATAGTGGATACTAGGGATCAAGTCCTAACAAAACTAACTCGATTACATGATGAATCTCATCCAACTCCTCACCGACCAGCGAGCCTATGAAGGAATTACTCACTCCCGGTGGGGAGCATCATGGAATTGGCGATGGAGAAGGGTTGGTGATGATGAATAACGAAGATCCCCCTCGTCGGAGCCCCAAACAGACTCCAGATCTGGCCTCCCAATGAAGAATAGGAGGTGACGGGGCTCCATCTCGTGGATCATGATAATTCTTTCTCCCCGATTTTTTTCTGGAAAAATAGAATTTTATAGCGTCGGTTTCAGGGTCTGCAGGGCCACCAGGTGGGGACAACCCACCTGGGCGCGCAAGGAAGGGGGCGCACCCTGGTGGGTTATGCCCACCCAGGTGCCCCCCTCTCATGGGTCTTGGCTCCAGAAATTCTTGTTTATTGTATAAAAATTCCTAGCAAAGTTTCATTCCATTCCGAGAACATTTATTTCTGCACAAAAACAACACCACGGTAGTTCTGCTGAAAACAACGTCAGTCCGGGGTTAGTTTCATTCAAGTCATGCAAATTAGAGTCCAAAGCAAGAGGAAAAGCATTAGGGAAAGTAGATACGTTGGAGACATATCATGAATTTGCATAGAAGGGCAAAAGAATACCGCATATTGGTAGGTATAGTGGACTCATGTGGAAAAAATTGGTTTAAATGTTTTTTGATGCACAAGTAGTGATCATACTTAGTGCAAAATGAAGGCTAGCAAAAGATTCAGAAGCGACCAACCAAGAAACTAATAATCTCATAAGCAAGTATTAAGCATAATTAACACCGAATAATGCACCACAATTAGGATATAATTTCATTGCATAATTATTGACTTTCGTGCTTGCATAGGGAATCACAAACCTTGACACCAATTTTCTTACTAAAGCATAATTACTCATCAAGATGGCTCACATATCACATCATCATATCTCAAAACTATTACTAAGAATCAAGTTTATTTTGTCCAATGATCTTCATGAAAGTTTTTATTATATCCTTCTTGGATATCTATCACTTTGGAACTAATTTTCATATGTTACTTTTGATAAGCTCAAACAAATATAAGTGAAGATCATGAGCATAATATTTCTTTCTCTCAAATTAATTTAAGTGAAGTAAGAAAGAATTTGTTGAAAATTTTACTAACTGTCAAATAAATCTAAATGAAGAAAGAGAGCATTTCTTCAAAAATACTAAAGCACACCATGCTCAAAAATATATAAGTGAAGCACTAGAGCAAGTCCATAGCTCATAAAAATTTAAGTGAAGCATAGAGAGCAATTCTAACAAGTCATGACATAATTTTGGCTCTCTCAAATAGGTGTGTCCAGCAAGGAATCAAGACTTAAAACACAAAATAAAACAAGTAAAGACTCTTATCATACAAGATTCTCCAAGCAAAACACATAGTATGTGACGAATAAAAATATAGCTTCGAGTAAAATACCGATGGTCGTTAGAAGAAACAGGGGATGCCACTCGGGGCATCCCCAAGATTAGTTGCTTGCTCTCTTTTGTATAATAGCTTGGGATGCCGGGGCATCCCCAAGCTTAGGCTCTTCTTACTCCTTATTCCTTCATCCATCATAAGATAACCCAAAACTGGAAAACTTGCATCACACAAAACTCAACAAAACCTTCGTGAGATCCGTTAGTATAAGAAAGCAAATCACTACTATAAGTACTGTAGCAAACCAATTCATATTTTGTTCTTGCATTATATCTACTGTATTCCAAATTTTCTATGGCAAAACCTCATCAAAGAAAACCATAGAGCCATCAAAACAAGCACACAACGCAAAGAAAACAGAATATGTCAAAAACAGAACAGTCTGTAGCAATCTGGATATTTCGAATACTTCTAAAACTCCAAAAATTCTAAACAATTAGGATGACCTGAGCAATTTGTATATTAATCTTCTGCAAAAAAATAATTTGTACTTTATCACGCTCTGGTAAAAAATGAGAATTGTTTTCGTGAGCGCAAAAGTTTCTGTTTTTTCAGCAAGATCAAACAACTATCACCCAAGAAGATCCTAAAGGCTTTACTTGGCACAAACACTAATTAAAACACAATCATATAAGTAGCATAATTGTGCAAACACTCAAGAACAGAAAGCAAAAAGCAAAAATAAATTTTATTCATTGAGTTGCCTCCCAACAAGCGCTATAGTTTTACGCCCTTAGCTAGGCATAAAGCAAGGATCTAAGTTTTGTCATCTGTAATTTTGGCAACTCTTGTAAGGGTTTTCTCAAACCCGGGAGGCTCTTTACGCTTCCCAAAATTCTCCAGAAAAGAAACCATATTTAGATCCAAAATATCCAATCGCTTGTTGCAAAGAGTAATCAAGGTATTCATGCGATTGATACTACCAGTGAGATGTTTGAGGGGTTCATTATATTTTTGTAATTCAACCATATGTTTATGCAAATCACCAAGTTTATCTAACATTTGAACTCCCTCGGGGGTGAAAGAAAACCCGTTCTTTTGAGGCGGAACCCCCAAAATTCCTTCTAAAATTTCATAGGCAGCATTGGCATCAAGCTCAATAAAATTCCCTTTGGCGGCAAAATATAAGAGTTGTCTATGATGCAAAGACAATCCTATGTAAAAATTACGAAGCAAGATCTTAGCATCCCCCTTTAAAGTGCAAATACGATAGGATTCCATAAGCCTATACCAAGCATCTTTCAAATTTTATCATTGTCTTTGCTTGAAGTATAGAACTTCGAAGTCTGGTGATAAAGGAGGAGTAGACACGCTAGCCATCAGGACTAGTAAGCAAGAGAACGGCGAACGAAAAAGAGGGGTGAATAAAACAACAAAACTTCATGAAGTGGGGGAGAGGAAAACGAGAGGCAAATGGCAAATAATGTAAATTACGAGGAGATAAGATTTGTGATTAGGAACCCAGTATATGTTGAAGATCCTCCCCAGCAACGACTCTAGAAATTCCTTTTGATGCCGCTTGAAGCTATGTTGGTATTTCCCCAAAGAGGAAGGGATGATGCAGCACATCGGCGGTGGGTATTTCCCTCGGTTATGAGACCAAGGTTATCGAACCAGCAGGAGAACCAAGCAACATAATGTAAACAACCCCTGCACACAAATAACAAATACTTGCAACCCGACGTGTAAAAGGGGTTGTCAATCAATTTCAGGTAGCGGCGCCCCAAGATAGGCAAACGGACGTGAAATAAATTGTAGTAGATTGATATATCGAATGCCAAATAAAATAAATAAGAATAAATTGCAACAAGGTATTTTTGTATGTTTGGTTTAATAGATCTGAAAATAAAAGCAAAGGAAAAGTAGGTCACAAAGGCAAATAATATGAGAAAGAGACCCGGGGGCCGTAGGTTTCACTAGTGGCTTCTCTCGAGAAAAATAGCAAACGGCGAGTAAACAAATTACTGTTGGGAAATTGGTAGAACTTAAAATAATCATGACGATATCCAGGCAATGATCATTATATAGGCATCACGTCCAAGATTAGTAGACCGACTCCTGCCTGCATCTACTACTATTATTCCACACATCGACCGCTATCCACCATGCATCTAGTGTATTAAGTTCATGGTGAAACAGAGTAATGCAATAAGAACGATGACATGATGTAGACTGATGTCTACTACACAACCTTCTTCTTGTAGACGTTGTTGGGCGTCCAAGTGCAGAGGTTTGGACGACAGTAGCAAATTTCCCTCAAGTGGATGACCCAAGGTTTATCAATCCGTGGAAGGTGTAGGATGAAGATGGTCTCTCTCAAACAACCCTGCAACCAAATAACAAAGAGTCTCTTGTGTCCCCAACACACCCAATACAATGGTAAATTGTATAGGTGCACTAGTTCGGCGAAGAGATGGTGATACAAGTGAAATATGGATGGTAGATATAGGTTTTTGTAATCTGAAAATATAAAAACAGCAAGGTAACTAATGATAAAAGTGAGCGTAAACAGTATTGCAATGCTAGGAAACAAGGCCTAGGGTTCATACTTTCACTAGTGCAAGTTCTCTCAACAGTAATAACATAGTTGGATCATATAACTATCCCTCAACATGCAACAAAGAGTCACTCCAAAGTCACTAATAGCGGAGAACAAACGAAGATATTATGGTAGGGTACGAAACCACCTCAAAGTTATCCTTTCTGATCGATCTATTGAAGAGTCCGTAGTAAAACAACATGAAGCTATTCTTTCCGTTCAATCTATCATAGAGTTCATACTAGAATAACACCTTAAGACACAAATCAACCAAAACCCTAATGTCACCAAGATACTCCAATGTCACCTCAAGTATCCATGGGTATGATTATACGATATGCATCACACAATCTCAGATTCATCTATTCAAACCAACACAAAGTACTTCAAACAGTGCCCCAAAGTTTGTACCGGAGAGTCAAGACGAAAATGTGTGCCAACCCCTATGCATAGGTTCATGGGCGGAACACGCAAGTTGATCACCAAAACATAAATCAAGTGGATCACGTGATATCCCATTGTCACCATAGATACGCACATGCAAGACATACATCAAGTGTTCTCAAATCCTTAAAGACTCAATCCGATAAGATAATCTTCAAAGGGAAAACTCAATCCATTACAAGAGAGTAGAGGGGGAGAAACATCATAAGATCCAACTATAACAGCAAAGCTCGCAATACATCAAGATCGTATCACCTCAAGAACACGAGATAGAGAGATCAAACACATAACTACTGGTACATACCCTTAGCCCCGAGGGTGAACTACTCCCTCCTCGTCATGGAGAGCGTCGGGATGATGAATATGGCCACCGGTGAGGGATCCCCCCTCCGGCAGGGTGCCGGTACAGGGTCCCGATTGGTTTTTGGTGGCTACAGAGGCTTGCGGTGGCGGAACTCCCGATCTATTCTGTTCCCCGATGGTTTTAGGGTATAGTGATATATATAGGCGAAAGAAGTCGGTCAGGGGAGCCACGAGGGGCCCATGAGGGTGGAGGGCGCGCCTGGGGGGGTAGGCGCACCCCTGCCTCGTGCTCTCCTTGTTGATTCCCTGACGTGTACTCCAAGTCCCCTGGATTGCTTCCGTTCCAAAAATAACTCTCCTGAAGGTTTCATTCCGTTTGGACTCCGTTTGATATTCCTTTTCTACGAAACACTAAAACAAGGGAAAAAACAGAAACTGGCACTGGGCTCTGGATTAATAGGTTAGTCCCAAAGATAATATAAAAGTGTTTAATAAAGCCCATAAATATCCAAAACAGATAATATAATAGCATGGAACAATAAAAAATTATAGATACGTTGGAGACGTATCAGCATCCTCAAGCTTAATTCCTGCTCGTCCTCGAGTAGGTAAATGATAAAACAGAATTTTTGATGTGGAATGCTACCTAGCATATTTATCAATGTAATCTTCTTTATCGTGGCAAGAATATTTAGATCCATAAGATTCAAGACAAAAGTTTAATATTGACATAAAAATAATAATACCTCAAGCATACTAACTAAGCAATCATGTCTTCTCAAAATAGCATGGCCAAAGAAAGTTCATCCCTACAAAATCATATAGTTGGGTCATGCTCCATTCTCGTCACACAAGAATGCTCTCATCATGCACAACCCTGATGACAAGCCAAGCAATTGTTTCATACTTTAGTAATCTCAAACTTTTTCAATCTTCACGCAATACATGAGCGTGAGCCATGGATATAGCACGATGGGTGGAATAGAATATGATAATGGGGGTTGTGTGGAGAAGACAAAAAAGGAGAAAGTCTCACATTGACGCGGCTAATCAACGAGCTAGGGAGATGCCCATCGATTTATGTCAATGCAAGGAGTAGGGATTGCCATGCAACGGATGCACTCGAGCTATAAATGTATGAAAGCTCAACAAAAGAAACTAAGTGGGTGTGCATCCAACTTGCTTGCTCATGAAGACCTAGGGCATTTGAGGAAGCCCATCGCTGGAATATACAAGCCAAGTTCTATAATGAAAAATTCCCACTAGTATATGAAAGTGACAAAACAAGAGACTCTCTATCATGAAGATCATGGTGCTACTTTGAAGCACAAGTGTGGAAAAAGGATAGTAGCATTGTCCCTTTTTATTCTTTTTTTGGGCCTCCCTTTTTATATTTGGCGTTTCTCTTTTTTATTGGCCTTTCCTTTTTTATTTGGCCTTTTTTTGGGACAATGCTCTATTAATGATGATCATCGCACTTCTATTTATTTACAACTCAATCATTACAACTCGATACTAGAACAAAGTATGACTCTATATGAATGCCTCCGGTGGTACCGGGATGGGCAATGACTCATGAGTTACATGTATGAAAATTATGCATGGTGGCTTTGCCACAAATACGATGTCAACTACATGATCATGCAAGGCAATACGACAATGATGAAGCATGTCATAATAAACAGAACATTGGAAAGCTGCATGGCAATATATCTCGGAATGGCTATGGAAATGCCATAATAGGTAGGTATGGTGGCTGTTTTGAGGAAGATATAAGGAGGTTTATGTGTGATAGAGTGTATCGTATCACGGGGTTTGGATGCACCGGCGAAGTTTGCACGAACTCTCAAGGTGAGAAAGGGCAATGCACGATACCGAAGAGGCTAGCAACTGTGGAAGGTTGAAAGTGCATACAATCCATGGACTCAACATTAGTCATAAAGAACTCACATACTTATTGCAAAAATCTACAAGTCATGAAAAACCAAGCACTGCGCACATGCTCCTAGGGGATAGATTGGTAGGAAAAGACCATCGCTCGTCCCTGACCGCCACTCATAAGGAAGAAAATCAAAGAACACCCCATGTTTCAAATTTGTTACATAACGTTTACCATACGTGCATGCTACTGGACTTGCAAACTTCAACACAAGTATTTCTCAAATTCACAACTACTCAACTAGCACAACTTTAATATCACTATCTTCATATCTCAAAACAATCATCAAGTATCAAACTTCTCTTAGTATTCAATGCACTTTATATGAAAGTTTTTATTATATCCCTCTTGGATGCCCATCATATTAGGACTAAATTCATAACCAAAGCATATTACCATGCTGTTTATGACTCCCAAAATAATATAAGTGAAGCATGAGAGTTCATCTATTTCCACAAAATAAATCCACCGCCGTGCTCTAAAAGATATAAGTGAAGCACTAGAGCAATAACAAACTACTCCAAAAGATATAAGTGAAGACCAATGAATAGTCGAATAATTATGTAACTATGTGAAGACTCTCTAACATTTAAGAATTTCAGATCTTGATATTTTATTCAAACAACAAGCAAAACAAAAGAAAATAAAATGACGCTCCAAGCAAAACACATATCATGTGGTGAATAAAAATATAGCTCCAAGTAAAGTTACCGATGAACGAAGACGAAAGAGGGGATGCCATCCTGGGCATACCCAAGCTTAGGCTCTTGGTTATCCTTGAATATTACCTTGGGGTGCCTTGTGCATCCACAAGCTTAGTCTCTTGCCACTCCTTATTCCACAGTCCATCGAATCTTTACCCAAAACTTGAAAACTTCACAACACAAAACTCAACAGAAAACTCGTAAGCTCCGTTAGTATAAGAAAATAAAACCACCACTTAGGTAATGTTGTGAACTCACTCTAAATTCATATTGGTGTAATATCTACTGTATTCCAACTTCTCTATGGTTCATACCCTACGATACTACTCATAGATTCATCAAAATAAGCAAACAACACATAGAAAACAGAATCTGTCAAAAACAGAACAGTCTGTAATAATTTGTATCAAACGTATACTTTTGGAACTCCAAAAATTCTACCAAAATAGGACGACCTAGATAATTTGTTTATTGATATTCTGCAATTGGAATCAGTATTTTATCACATTCTGGTGATTTTTAACAATTGTTTTCGTGAACAGAAAGTTTCTGGAATTTTCAGCAAGATCAAATAACTATCATCCAAGAAGATCCTATAGGTTTAACTTGGCACAAACACTAATTAAAACACAAAACCACATCTAACCAGAGGCTAGATAGATTATTTATTACTAAACAGAACCAAAAAGCAAGGTACTGAAATAAAATTGGGTTGCCTCCCAACAAGCGCTATCGTTTAACGCCCCTAGCTAAGCATGATGATTTCAATGATGCTCACATAAAAGATAAGAATTGAAACATAAAGAGGGCATAATGAAGAATATGACTAGCACATTTAAGTCTAACCCACTTCCTATGCATTGGGATTTTGTGAGGAAACAACTTATGGGAACAATAATCAACTAGCATAGGAAGGCAAAACAAGCATAACTTTAAAACTTTAAGCAGATAGGGAGGAAACTTGATATTATTGCAATTCCTACAAGCATATATTCCTCCCTCATAATAATTTTTAGTAGCATCATGAAAGAATTAAAAATATAACCAGCACCTAAAGCATTCTTTTCATGATCCACAAGCATAGAAATTTTATTACTCTCCACATAAGCAAATTTATTCTCATCAATAGTAGCGGGAACAAACTCAACAAAATAACTATCATGTGATTGAAAATTAAGATCAAGATGACAAGTTTCATGGTTATCATTATTCTTTATAGCATACGTGTTGTCACAATAATCATCATAGATAGCAACTTTATTCTCATAATCAATTGGAACCTCTTCCGAAATAGTGGATTCATCACTAAATAAAGTCATGACCTCTCCAAATCCACTTTCATAATTATCACAATAAGATTCAACACCGTCCAAAATAGTGGGATCATTACTTCCTAAAGTTGACACTCTTCCAAACCCACTTTCATCAATATAATCATCATAAATAGGAGGCATGCTATCATCATAATAAGTTTTCTCATCAAAACTTGGGGGACAGAACATAACATCTTCATCAAACATAGCATCCCCAAGCTTGCGGCTTTGCATATCATTCGCATCATGGGTAGTCAAAGAATTCATACTAACAAAATTGCAATGATGCTCATCATTCACATATTTTATGCCAAGCATTCTATGTAATTCTTCTTCTAGTACTTGAGCACAATTTTCCTTCCCGTCATTTTCACGAAAGATATTAAAAAGATGAAGCGTATGAGACAAACTCAATTCCATTTTTTTGTAGTTTTCTTTTATAAAATAAACTAGTGATAAAACAAGAAACAAAAAGATATAATTGCAAGATCTAAAGATATACCCTTCAAGCACTCACCTCCCCGGCAACGGCGCCAGAAAAGAGCTTGATGTCTACTACACAACCTTCTTCTTGTAGACCTTGTTGGGCCTCCAAGTGCAGAGGTTTGTAGGACAGTAGTAAATTTCCCTCAAGTAGATGACCTAAGGTTTATCATTCCGTGGGAGGCATAGGATGAAGATGGTCTCTCTCAAACAACCCTGCAACCAAATAACAAAGAGTCTCTTGTGAAGGAAATATGCCCTAGAGGCAATAATAAAGTTATTATTTATTTCCTTATTTCATGATAAATGTTTATTATTCATGATAGAATTGTATTAACCGGAAACATAATACATGTGTGAATACATAGACAAACAGAGTGTCACTAATATGCCTCTACTTGACTAGCTCGTTAATCAAATATGGTTATGTTTCCTAACCATGGACAAAGAGTTGTTATTTGATTAACGGGATCACATCATTAGGAGAATGATGTGATTGACTTGACCCATTCCGTTAGCTTAGCACTCGATCGTTTAGTATGTTGCTATTGCTTTCTTCATGACTTATACATGTTCCTATGACTATGAGATTATGCAACTCCCGTTTACTGGAGGAACACTTTGTGTGCTACCAAACGTCACAACGTAACTGGGTGATTATAAAGGTGCTCTACAGGTGTCTCCGAAGGTACTTGTTGGGTTGGCGTATTTCGAGATTAGGATTTGTCACTTCGATTGTCGGGGAGGTATCTCTGGGCCCTCTCGGTAATGCACATAACTTAAGACTTGCAAGCATTGCAACTAATGAGTTAGTTGTGGGATGATGTATTACGGAATGAGTAAAGAGACTTACCGGTAACTAGATTGAACTAGGTATTGAGATACCGATGATCGAATCTCGGGCAAGTAACATACCGATGACAAAGGGAACAATGTATGTTGTTATGCGGTCTGACCAATAAAGATCTTCGTAGAGTATGTGGGAGCCAATATGAGCATCCAGGTTCCGCTATTGGTTATTGACCGGAGATGTGTCTCGGTCATGTCTACATAGTTCTCG
This sequence comes from Aegilops umbellulata, assembly GCA_032464435.1. Lineage (NCBI taxonomy): Eukaryota > Viridiplantae > Streptophyta > Magnoliopsida > Poales > Poaceae > Aegilops > Aegilops umbellulata. Next base: position 399,439,576 of record CP136056.1, on the reverse strand, counting down.
AACCCGTAGGGTCCGCACGCTTAACGTTTTGATGACAGTTATATTATGAGTTTATATGTTTTGATGTAACGAAGGAGTTCAGAGTCCCGGATGAGACCGGGGACATGACGAGGAGTCTTGAAATGGTCGAAACGTAAAAATCGATATATTGGACGACTATATTCGGACATCGGAAAGGTTCCGAGTGATTCGGGTATTTATCGGAGTACCGGAGAGTTACAGGAATTTGCTGGGGAGTATATGGGCCTTATTGGGCCATACGGGAATAGAGGAGAGAGGCCAAAAGGAAGGAGGCGCGTGCCCCCCTCTGGTCTGAATTGGACAAGGGGTGCAGCCCCCTTTTCCTTCTTCCTCTCCCCTTCTTTCTTTCTCTCCTACTCCAACAAGGAAAGGAGGAGTCCTACTCCTGGTGGGAGTAGGACTCCCCCCTTGGTGCGCCCTCCTCCTAGGCCGGCCGCCTCCCCCCTTGGTCCTTTATATACGGGGGCAGGGGGCACCCCATAGACACAACAATTGATCTGTTTGATCTTTTAGCCATGTGCGGTGCCCCCCTCCACCATAGTCCACCTCGATAATACTGTAGCGGTGCTTAGGCAAAGCCCTGCGCCGGTAGAACATCAACATCGTCACCACGCCGTCGTGCTGATGAAACTCTCCCTCAACACTCGGCTGGATCGGAGTTCGAGGGACGCCATCGGGTTGAACGTGTGCTGAACTCGGAGGTGCCGTGCGTTTGGTACTTGATCGGTCGGATCGTGAAGACGTATGACTAAATCAACCGCGTTGTGCTAACGCTTCCGCTTTCGGTCTACGAGGGTACATGGACAACACTCTCCCCTCTTGTTGCTATGCATCACCATGATCTTGCGTGTGCGTAGGAAATTTTTGAAATTACTACGTTCCCAACAGTGGTATCAGAGCCTGGTTTTATGCGTAGATGTCATATGCACGAGTAGAACACAAGTGAGTTGTGGGCGATATAAGTCATACTGCTTACCAGCATGTCATACTTTGGTTCGGCGGTATTGTTGGATGAAGCGGCCGGGACCGACATTATGCTTATGCTTACGCGAGACTGGTTTTACCGCGGTGCTATGCACACAGGTGACTAGCGGGTGTCAGTTTCTCCAACTTTAGTTGAACTGAGTGAGGCTACGCCCGGTCCTTGCGAAGGTTAAAACAGCACCAACTTGGCAAACTATTGTTCTGGTTTTGATGCGTAGGTAAGAACGGTTCTTGCTAAGCCCATAGCAGCCACGTAAAATATGCAACGACAAAGTAGAGGATGTCTAACTTGTTTTTGCAGGGCATGTTGTGATGTGATATGGTCAAGACATGATGCTAAATTTTATTGTATGAGATGATCATGTTTTGTAACCAAATTATCGGCAACTGGCAGGAGCCATATGATTGTAGCTTTACTGTATGCAATGCAATCACCTTGTAATGCTTTACTTCATCACTAAGCGGTAGCGATAGTCGTAGAAGCATAAGATTGGCGAGACGACAACGATGCTACGATGGAGATCAAGGTGTTGCGCCGGTGATGATGGTGATCATGACGGTGCTTCGGAGATGGAGACCACAAGCACAAGATGATGATGGCCATATCATATCACTTATATTAATTGCATGTGATGTTTATCTTTTATGCATCTTATCTTGCTTTGATTGACGGTAGCATTATAAGATGATCCCTCACTAAATTATCAAAGTATAAGTGTTCTCCCTGAGTATGCACCATTGCGAAAGTTCTTCGTGTTGAGACACCACGTGATGATCGGGTGTGATAGGCTCTACGTTCAAATACAACGGGTGCAAAACAGTTGCACACGCAGAATAATTAGGTTAAACTTGACGAGCCTAGCATATAACAGATATGTCCTCGGAACACGGAGACCGAAAGGTCGAGCATGAATCATATAGTAGGTATGATCACATATTGATGTTCACCATTGAAAGCTACTCCATTTCACGTGATGATCGGTTATGGTTTAGTTGATTTGGATCACGTGATCACTTAGAGGATTAGAGGGATGTCTTTCTAAGTGGGATTTCTTAAGTAATATGATTAATTGAACTTAAATTTATCATGAACTTAGTACCTGATAGTATCTTGCTTGTCTATGTTGATTGTAGATAGATGGCCCGTGCTATTGTTCCGTTGAATTTTAATGCGTTCCTTGAGAAAGCAAAGTTGAAAGATGATGGTAGCAATTACACAGACTGGGTCCGTAACTTGAGGATTATCCTCATTGCTGCACAGAAGAATTACGTCCTGGAAGCACCGCTGGGTGCCAGGCCTGCTGCTGATGCAACTGACAACGTTAAGAACGTCTGGCAGAGGAAAGCTGATGACTACTCGATAGTTCAATGTGCCATGCTTTACGGCTTAGAACCGGGACTTCAACGACGATTTGAACGTCATGGAGCATATGAGATGTTCCAGGAGTTGAAGTTAATATTTCAAGCAAATACCCAAGTTGAGAGATCTAAAGTCTCCAACAAGTTCTATAGCTAAAAGATGGAGGAGAATAGCTCAAGCAGTGAGCATGTGCTCAGATTGTCTGGGTACTACAATCGCTTGAATCAAGGGGGAGTTAGGGACTGTTCTGATCTCCTCTAGCTTCCCAAAACTTCATAAATCTAGCTTCTCAGAGTAGCTTCTCACTCCACGCAGCGATGAAAAATCAGTTCGGCCCGGTTTCCAGCTTCTCGCGGCACTACAACCCAGCTAGGAGGGGGTTGCGGCTTGTTCGGGCTAGTTGGGCCGACTGGAGGCAGCCCAAATCGGCCTTGTAGAGGAGCAGCGAGGGAGCACGAGCGAGGGAAAGGAGCGATCAAACAGATTGAGCGTACCGGTTCAGCTCATATGACTTGGCGGTGGCAGTTCACTTGTAATATCTGCCAACTTCAGCTTTCCGAATCGGTGGAGCTGGGCCGAGTCTGCTTCACGGTTTTGCACTGCGGTCGATCCTAGCTTCCTGAAGCTAGCTTCTCGCTGCCATTTCGTTCGGCTCGTATCTGCTCCAGGAATTTGTGAAGCGTGGAGTGGGAGGAGATCAGAATAGGCCCTTAATCTTCCAGATAAAATAGTGATTGACAGAATTCTCTAGTCACCATCACCAAGTTAGTAGAACTTCGTGATAAACTATAATATGCAAGGGATAACAGAAACAATTCCCAAGCTCTTTGTGATGCTGAAATCGACGAAGGTAGAAATCAAGAAAAACATCAAGTGTTGATGGTTGATGAAACCACTAGTTTCAAGAAAAGGGCAAAGGGAAGAAGGGGACCTTCAAGAAGAACGGCAAGCAAGTTGCTGCTCAAGTGAAGAAGCCCAAGTATCGTCCGAAGCCTCAGACTAAGTGCTTCTACTGCAAAGGGACTGGTCACTGGAAGTGGAACTGCCCCAAGTATTTGGCGGATAAGAAGGATGGCAAAGTGAACAAAGGTATATTGGATATACATGTTATTGATGTGTATTTTACTAGTGTTTATAGCAACCCCTCGGCATTTGATACTGGTTCAGTTGCTAAGAGTAGTAACTCAAAACGGGAGTTGCAGAATAAACAAAAACTAGTAAAAGGCGAGGTGATGATGTGTGTTGGAAGTAGTTCCAAGATTGATATGATCATCATCGCACACTCCCTTTACTTTTGGGATTAGTGTTGAAACTAAATAAGTGTTATTTAGTGTTTGCGTTGAGCATGAATATGATTTGATCTTGTTTTTTGCAATACGGTTATTCATTTAAATTAGAGAATAATTGTTGTTCTATTTACATGAATAAAACTTTCTATGGTCATACACCCAATAAAATAGATTGTTGGATCTCGATAGTAGTGATACACATATTCATAATATTGAAGCCAAAAGATGCAAAGTTAATAATGATAGTGCAACTTATTTGTGGCACTGCCGTTTAGGTCATATCGGTTTAAAACGCATGAAGAAACTCCATACTAATGGACTTTTGGAACCACTTGATTATGAATCACTTGGCACTTGCGAACCGTGCCTCATGGGCAAGATAACTAAAATGCCGTTCTCTAGAACTATGGAGAGAACAACAGATTTGTTGGAGATCATACATACAGATGTATGTGGTTCGATGAATGTTGAGGCTCGTGGCGGATATCGTTATTTTCTCACCTTCACAGATGATTTAAGCAGATATGGGTATATCTACTTAATGAAACATAAGTCTGAAACGTTTGAAAAGTTCAAAGAATTCCATAGTGAAGTTGAAAATCATCATAACGAGAAAATAAATTTTCTACGATCTGATCATGGAGGAGAATATTTGAGTTATGAGTTTGGTCTTCATTTGAAACAATGCGGAATAGTTTCACAACTCACGCCACCCGGAACACCACAATGTAATGGTGTGTCTGAACGTCGTAATCGTACTTTAACTAGATATGGTGCGATCTATGATGTCTCTTACTGATTTACCGCTATCGTTTTGGGGTTATGCATTAGAGACAGCTGCATTCACATTAAAAAGGGGCACCATCTAAGTCCGTTGAGACGACACAATATGAACTGTGTTTCGGCAAGAAACCAAAGTTGTCGTTTCTTAAAGTTTGGGGTTGCGATGCTTATAAGAAAAGGTTTCATCATGATAAGATCAAACCCAAATCGGAGAAATATGTCTTCATAGGATACCCAAAGGAGACAGTTGGGTACACCTTCTATCACAGATCCGAACGCAAGATATTCGTTGCTGAGAATGGATACTTTCTAGAGAAGGAGTTTCTCTCGAAAGAAGTGAGAGGGAGGAAAGTAGAACTTGATAAGGTAATTGTACCTTCTCCCTTATTGGAAAGTAGTTCGTCACAGAAATCTGTTCCTGTGACTCCTACACCAATTAGTGAGGAAGCCAATGATGATGATCCTGTAACTTCAGATCAAGTAACTACCGAACCTCGTAGGTCAACCAGAGTGAGATCCGCACCAGAGTGGTACGGTAATCCTGTTCTGGAGGTCATGTTACTTGACCATGACGAACCTCCGAACTATGAGGAAGCGATGATGAGCCCAAATTCTGCGAAATGGCTTGAGGGCATGAAATCTGAGATGGGATCCATGTATGAGAACAAAGTGTGGACTTTGGTTGACTTGCCCGATGATCGACAAGCAATTGAGAATAAATGGATCTTCAAGAAGAAGACTGACGCTAACGGTAATATTACTGTCTACAAAGCTCGACTTGTTGCGAAAGGTTTTAGACAAGTTCAAGGGATTGACTACGATGAAACTTTCTCACCCGTAGCGATGCTTAAGTCCGTCCGAATCATGTTAGCGATTGCCGCATTTTATGATTATGAAATATGGCAGATGGATGTCAAACCTGCATTCCTGAATGGATTTCTAGAAGAAGAGTTGTATATGATGCAACCAGAAGGTTTTGTCAATCCTAAAGGTGTTAACAAAATGTGCAAGCTCCAGCGATCCATCTATGGACTGGTGCAAGCATCTCGGAGTTGGAATATACGCTTTGATAAGTTGATCAAAGGATATAGTTTTATACAGACTTGCGGTGAAGCCTGTATTTACAAGAAAGTGAGTGGGAGCACTACAACATTTCTGATAAGTATATGTGAATGACATATTGTTGATCGAAAATAATGTAGAATTATTCTGCAAAACATAAAGGAGTGTTTGAAAGGAGTTTTTTCAAAGAAAGACCTCGGTGAAGCTGCTTACATATTGAGCATCAAGATCTATAGAGATAGATCAAGACACTTGATAAGTTTTTTCAATGAGTACATACCTTGACAAGTTTTTGAAGTAGTTCAAAATGGAATAGTCAAAGAAAGAGTTCTTGCCTGTGTTACAAGGTGTGAAATTGAGTAAGACTCAAAGCCCGACCACGGCAGAAGATATAAAGAGAATGAAAGTCATTCCCTATGCCTCAGCCATAGGTTCTATAAAGTATGCCATGCTGTGTACCAGATCTATTGTATACCCTACACTGATTTTGGAAAGGGAGTACAATAGTGATCTAGGAGTAGATCATTGGACAGCGGTCAAAATCATCCTTAGTGGAATAAGGATATGTTTCTCGATTATGGAGGTGACAAAAAGGTTCGTCGTAAAGGGTTACGTCGATGCAAGTTTTGACACTGATCCAGATGACTCTAACTCTCAATCTGGATTAATATTGAAAGTGGGAGCAATTAGCTAGAGTAGCTCCATGCAGAGCATTGTTGACATAGAAATTTGCAAAATACATATGGATCTGAATGTGGCAGACCCGTTGACTAAACTTCTCTCACAAGCAAAACATGATCACACCTTAGTACTCTTTGGGTGTTAATCACATAGCGATGTGAACTAGATTACTGAATCTAGTAAACCCTTTGGGTGTTGATCACATGGTGATGTGAACTATGGGTGTTAATCACATGATGATGTGAACTATCGATGTTAATCACATGGTGATGTGATCTAGATTATTGACTCTAGTGCAAGTGGGAGACTGAAGGAAATATGTCCTAGAGGCAATAATAAAGTTATTATTTATTTCCTTATTTCATGATAAATGTTTATTATTCATGATAGAATTGTATTAACCGGAAACATAATACATGTGTGAATACATAGACAAACAGAGTGTCACTAATATGCCTCTACTTGACTAGCTCGTTAATCAAAGATGGTTATGTTTCCTAACCATGGACAAAGAGTTGTTATTTGATTAACGGGATCACATCATTAGGAGAATGATGTGATTGACTTGACCCATTCCGTTAGCTTAGCACTCGATCGTTTAGTATGTTGCTATTGCTTTCTTCATGACTTGTACATGTTTCGATGACTATGAGATTATGCAACTCCCGTTTACCGAAGGAACACTTTGTGTGCTACCAAACGTCACAACGTAACTGGGTGATTATAAAGGTGCTCTACAGGTGTCTCCGAAGGTACTTGTTGGGTTGGCGTATTTCGAGATTAGGATTTGTCACTCCGATTGTCGGAGAGGTATCTCTAGGCCCTCTCGGTAATGCACATAACTAAAGCCTTGCAAGCATTGCAACTAATGAGTTAGTTGCGGGATGATGTATTACGGAATGAGTAAAGAGACTTGTCGGTAACTAGATTGAACTAGGTATTGAGATACCGATGAACGAATCTCGGGCAAGTAATATACCGATGACAAAGGGAACAACGTATGTTGTTATGCGGTCTGACCAATAAAGATCTTCGTAGAGTATGTGGGAGCCAATATGAGCATCCAGGTTCCGCTATTGGTTATTGACCGAAGATGTGTCTCGGTCATGTCTACATAGTTCTCGAACCCGTAGGGTCCGCACGCTTAACGTTTCGATGACAGTTATATTATGAGTTTATATGTTTTGATGTACCGAAGTAGTTCGGAGTCCCGTATGAGATCGGGGACATGACGAGGAGTCTCAAAATGGTCGAGACGTAAAGATCGATATATTGGACGACTATATTCGGACATCGGAAAGGTTCCGAGTGATTCGGGTATTTATCGGAGTATCGGAGAGTTACGGGAATTCGCCGGGGAGTATATGGGCCTTATTGGGCCATACGGGAATAGAGGAGAGAGGCCAAAAGGAAGGAGGCACACGCCCCCCTCTGGTCCAAATTGTACAAGGGGTGCAGCCCCCTTTTCCTTCTTCCTCTCCCCCTCTTTCTTTCTCTCCTACTCCAACAAGGAAAGGAGGAGTCCTACTCCCGGTGGGAGTAGGACTCCCCCCTTGGTGCACCCTCCTTCTAGGCCGGCCGCCTCCCCCCTTGCTCCTTTATATACAGGGGCAGGGGGCACCCCATGGACACAACAATTGATCTGTTTGATCTTTTAGCCGTGTGCGGTGGCCCCCTCCACCATAGTCCACCTCGATAATACTGTAGCGGTGCTTAGGCGAAGCCCTGCATCGGTAGAACATCAACATCGTCACCACGCCGTCGTGCTGACGAAATTCTCCCTCAACACTCGGCTGGATCGGAGTTTGAGGGACGTCATCGGGCTGAACGTGTGCTGAACTCGGAGGTGCCGTGCGTTCGGTACTTGATCGGTCGTTTCGTGAAGACGTACGACTACATCAACCGTGTTGTGCTAACGCTTTCGCTTTCGGTCTACGAGGGTACGTGGACAACACTCTCCGTTGTCGTTGCTATGCATCACCATGATCTTGCGTGTGCGTAGGAAATTTTTGAAATTACTACGTTCCCCAACATCTTGTGTCCCCAACACACCCAATACAATGGTAAATTGTATAGGTGCACTAGTTCGGCGAAGAGATGGTGATACAAGTGCAATATGGATGGTAGATATAGGTTTTTGTAATCTGAAAATATAAAAACAGTAAGATAACTACTGATAAAAGTGAGCGTAAACGGTATTGCAATGCTAGGAAATAAGGCCTAGGGTTCATACTTTCACTAGTGCAAGTTCTCTCAACAATAATAACATAGTTGGATCATATAACTATCCCCCAACATGCAACAAAGAGTCACTCCAAAGTCACAAATAGCGGAGAAAAAACGAAGAGATTATGGTAGGATACGAAACCACCTCAAAGTTATCCTTTCTGATCGATCTATTCAAGAGTCCGCAGTAAAATAACACGAAGCTATTCTTTCTATTCAATCTATCATAGAGTTTGTACTAGAATAACACCTTAAGACACAAATCAACCAAAACCCTAATGTCACCTAGATACTCCAATGTCACCTCAAGTATCCGTGGGTATGATTATACGATATGCATCACACAATCTCAGATTCATCTATTCAAACCAACACAAAGTACTTGAAAGAGTGCCCCAAAGTTTCTACCGGAGAGTCAAGACGAAAACGTGTGCCAACCCCTATGCATAGGTTCATGGGCAGAACACGCAAGTTGATCACCAAAACATACATCAAGTGGATCACGTGATATCCCATTGTCACCACAGATACGCACATGCAAGACATACATCAAGTGTTCTCAAATCCTTAAAGACTCAATCCGATAAGATAATCTTCAAAGGGAAAACTCAATCCATTACAAGAGATAGAGGGGGAGAAACATCATAAGATCCAACTATAATAGCAAAGCTCGCGATACATCAAGATCGTATCACCTCAAGAACACGAGAGAGAGAGAGAGAGAGAGAGAGATCAAACACATAACTACTGGTACATACCATCAGCCCTGAGGGTGAACTACTCCCTCCTCGTCATGTAGAGCAACGGGATGATGAAGATGGCCACCGGTGAGGGATCCCCCCTCCGGCAGGGTGCCGGAACAGGGTCCCGATTAGTTTTTGGTGGCTACAAAGGCTTGCGGCGGTGGAACTCCCGATCTATTCTGTTCCCCGATGGTTTTAGGGTATATTGATATATATAGGTGAAAGAAGACGGTCAGGGGAGACACGAGGGGCCCGCGAGGGTGGAGGGCGCGCCCCCTGCCTTGTGCTCTCCTTGTTGATTCCCTGACGTGTACTCCGAGTCCCCTGGATTGCTTCCGTTCCAAAAATAACTCTCCCGAAGGTTTCATTCCATTTGGACTCCGTTTGATATTCCTTTTCTGTGAAACACTGAAACAAGGGGAAAAAAACTTGCACTGGGCTCTGGGTTAATAGGTTAGTCCCAAAAATAATGTAAAAGTGTTTAATAAAGCCCATAAATATCCAAAACAGATAATATAATAGCATGGAACAATAAAAAATTATAGATACATTGGAGACGTATCATAGACAAGATCTATCTATGTAGAGATAGACCCCATCGTTTTATCCTTAGTAGCAACGATACATACGTGTCGGTTCCCCTTCTGTCACTGGGATCAAGCACCATAAGATCGAACCCACTACAAAGCACCTCTTCCCATTGCAAGATAAATAGATCAAGTTGGCCAAACAAAACCCAAATATCAGAGAAGAAATACAAGGCTATAAGCAATCATGCATATAAGAGATCAAAGAAACTCAAATAACTTTCATGGATTAAAAAGATAGATCTGATCATAAACTCAAAGTTCATCTGATCCCAACAAACACACTGCAAAAAGAGTTACATCATATGGATCTCCAAGAGACCATTGTATTGAGAATCAAACGAGAGAGATGAAGCCATCTAGCTACTAACTACGGACCCGAAGGTCTACAAAGAACTACTCACGCATCATCGAAGAGGCACCAATGGAAGCGGTGAACCCCTCTGTGATGGTGTCTAGATTGGATCTGGTGGTTCTGGACTCTGCGGCGGCTGGAATTGATTTTCGTTGACTCCCCTAGGGTTTCTGGAATATTGGGGGTATTTATAGAGCAAAGAGGCGGTCCGGGGGGCACCCGAGGTGGGCACAACCCACCAGGGCGCCCTTGGGCCTCCTGGCGCGCACTGGTGGGTTGCGCTACCTTCGGAGTACCCCCCCCAGGCGCTACCTTGGCCCATTGGGTGTCTTCTGGTCCATGAAAAATCTCTGTGAAGTTTCGTTGCATTTGGACTCCGTTTGGTATTAATTTCTTGCGATGTAAAAAACATGCACAAAACAACAACTGGCACTAGGCACTATGTCAATAGGTTAGTACCAAAAATAATATAAAATGACTATAAAATGATTATAAAACATCCAAGATTGATAATATAACAGCATGGAACAATAAAAAATTATAGATACGTTGGAGACGTATCACAACCCTTGGGGGCGGTCACCGGACGTCAAATTGCTCAGGACGATCTCCACAAACTAATTGGAGACCCCGAAGCTTGCCCGGAGCTTTACACCGCAATGATTAAGCTCCGAACACAACCAACCGTCTAGGGCACCAAGGCACCCAAGAGGAACAAGCTCTCGAGTGCCCAAACACCCAATAGTAATAATCTTCTCAACTTCACTTCCACGTATCACCGTGGAGAACTCAAACCGATGCACCAAATGCAATGGCGAGGGCACATGGAGTGCCCAAGTCCTTCTCTCCCAAATCCCACCAAAGCAACTAATGCTAGGGAGGAAAAAGAGATTAAGAATGAAGAAGAGAACACGAAGAACTCCAAGATCTAGATCAAAGGGGTTCCCCTCGCATAGAGGAGAAAGTGATTGGTGGAAACGTAGATCTAGATCTTCTCTTTCTTTTCCCCCCAAAACTAGCAAGAATCCATGGAGGGATGGAGAGATAGCAAGCTCGAAGAAGGTCAACAATGGGGGGGGGGGGAAATGCGAGCTCAAAGGATAAGGTCCATTGGGGAAGAAGGCCCCCCTTAAATAGGCACCCCTGAATCCAACCGTTATGCCCACTGGTCGTGTACAAGCGGTACTACCGCTTAGCACGCCCAAAACAGCCCAACGAGGTAGAAAACACGAAAATAGATCTGCGAGAGAGCTAGTACCGCTCTACTACCTCTCTACTATTGCTCTACTATCGCTTAGGGAAAATAGGCAACAAAAACAAGCACAACCATTGAAGCATGCTACCTCTTGAGCACTGCGTTGGATTTCCTTGAAGAGGAAAGGGTGATGCAGCAGAGTAGAGTAAGTATTTCCCTTAGTTTTCGCGAACCAAGGTATCAATCCAGTAGGAGACTACGCGCGAGTCCCTCGAACCTACACAAAACAAATAGCTCAACGCAACCAACGCGATTAGGGGTTGTCAAACCCTTTACGGTCACTTACGAGAGTGAGATCTGATAGAGATGATAGATAATATTTTTTGTATTTTCGATATAGAGATGCAAAGTAAAAATAAAAAGGTAAAGTGAAAAGCAAAGCAAATAATGAAGTGATGGAGATTGATATGATGATAATAGACCCGGGGGCCATAGATTTCACTAGTGGCTTCTCTCAAGAGCATAAGTATTCTACGGTGGGTGAACAAATTACTGTTGAGCAATTGACAAAATTGAGCATAGTTATGAGAATATCTAGGTATGATCATGTATATAGGCATCAAGTCCGAGACAAGTAGAACGACTCCTGCCTGCATCTACTACTATTACTCCACTCATCGACCGATATCCAGCATGCATCTAGAGTATTAAGTTCAAGAAAACAGAGTAACGCCCTAAGCAAGATGACATGATGTAGAGGGATAGTTTCTTGCAATATGATAAATACCCCATCTTGTTATCCTCGATGGAAAGAATACAATATGTGCCTTGCTGCCGCTACTGTCACTGGGAAAGGACACCGCAAGATTGTGTCGGATTTTGGGTTCCGGCAGACCCTAAGGTTCGAACTCTGGGGTGCACGCAGAGATTATGCTATCTACCTCTCCGTCTCGCAAAGATCTAAACTACTGAAAGAACAACACAAGAGACACAAGGTTTATACTGGTTCAGGCCACCGATGTGGTGTAATACCCTACTCTAGTGTGGTGTCGTGGATTGCCTCTTGGGCTGATGAGGATGAACAATACAAGGAAGAACAGCCTCGCGAGGGTCTATTCTTAGCTGGGGCGATGAACTGCTAGAGGGGTTTAGTCGCCCTTCTCTCTCTCTCTTTCTTGGTTTCTCTTTGGTTTGATTTCTTGATTGCCCATCTCCTCTACCCTGGGGGTGGCTAGTCCTATTTATAGGCAAAGGCCCTGGACCTCTTCCCAAATATTGAGCGGGAAGGGCGCCAATAGTTGGCCATTTTGAAGGGGAACATCTAGTACACTTATCCTGACTAAAGTTGGTCCTCGCCTGCCAAAGGCTCTGGTGATGACGCTGGCTCGGGCTCCACGATGACCTCCTCCTTGTCGCGGAGCTGGTCTTGGTCTCGTTGCACCGAAGTGGATGCCTTTGCTTGAACCTCTTGCCTGCGCTTGCCCCCTTAGCACCAAAGAGGAAAGGGAGGACACTGTGCAGGCTGGCGCCTGCCTGGCGCCCTTGGTCGTCATGGCTTACGTCATGGGCACCTCGTGAGGTACCCCGCCTTGATCTCTCCGCCTCCTCGTGAGCCAGCCTGATGAGGCCGTGCCTGAGGAAGCTCTGCGTCGTCCGCCCCGCGAGGCTTGGCCCCTCGCGAGGGTCTTGGGTCTTGTGTTGATGAAGATGGGCCATGTTGGGCCTCCTTTGAGCCACGCCGCAGGCCGCAGGCAGGCAAGTCTGGGGACCCCCGTTCCCAGAACGCCGACAGTAGCCCCCGGGCCCAAGGCGCGCCCGGACTTGGCCGTGCCGAGAGGCGAAAGGTCAAGGGCGAAGCGCCGCGGGCCCTAACAGCCTGCGGCCTCGGGCGCCACGTGGCGGTTGATGGGACATGGGCGCCTCCGCTTCCCCAAGATGCCTCGGTGATCGTGTGGATTGTACAAGTCCCTGCATGCAAATCGTGTCATGATTACCTGTGATCGTGGGGGTCGATGGTTGGCCTTCACCGGCTATAAGTACGGAATGGCACGCGCCCTTCCAGTCCATCTCTCCTTGCTTCTCCTTCTTCCCGATCCTTGCTCCATCTTGATGTGATGGCTCCGATCCGCCGGTTCTATGCTACGGAGAAGGGAAAGGCCCCTCGAGAGGAACCAGACCCGCTCCCACCGAAGAAACGGCTCGCCCTCTGCCTCTGCGACGAGGGGACTCTTCAGGAAGCGTCGAGGCCTTGGGGCGAGCGGGCACCGCCGGGGTTCCCGCTCCCCTTGTACGCCCACATCGAGGGTTCTAACGGAGTTGATTCCGATCGCCACGGGCGACGCCGTCGTCGGCGCCGACGGATCACGAAGGTGTGGGTCGTCACCCCCGGGGTCCACTCCGAGGGCTCCTCTGGAGAGTTCGTGCTCCGCGCCACCATGCCTCCTCAGTCTTGGATTCGCCTTCCTTCCTTTTTCGCCTCCATTATCCCGCAGGGAAGGCCCCTGGAGCTATGGCTGCAGCACGCCGGCTGCAGCACTCCCACGACCGAGGCAGAGGTTGCGGTCGTTGCCTCGGGCGAGGTCTTCATGACTCGAGGCTGGGGCGAGATCGCCCGTGGTTGCAGAGCGAGGGGTGCCCTCACGGTCCACTTGGATTACAATGGTGCCACGGTGATGTTCTTCAAGGTCTTTGAGGCGAACGGGCGTCGGTTGGAGTGCTGCCCCAGGAGAGGTGGTCGAGACCCTGCCACGGTGAGGACCGGGCCCGCCGACCGCCCCCTTGGCGGCTCCTCAGGTGACGGAGGCGTCGGAGGGTCCAGCGACTCTGGCAAACTCTTCGTGACTCCGAAGACGAGCGACAACAGCTACGAGCCCCCGAGCCGGCGCCGCTCCTGGAGCGGGGCGGGCTCGTCCGGTCGTCACCGATCCTGATCTGGATGGGGTTGGCGCTGGCGCTTGACGGCCCACTGTTGATGATGGCGTCTTTTGCAGGGGCATGTGTAGCTGGCATCCCTTAGGATTTGTTCCCTGCGAGGAATCAAAATGCGTCCCATGGGGGCTTGTAAGGTGCCTGTGATCCCGTTTGTCAATATATAACCCTTGCTATAGAGCTGTGTGAATTGCCGATTCCGTCTTAGCTAAGTTCTCCCTTTCGAACCTCGCGAGGGCTTGGTGCTGTGCGCCGACAGGTCCCAGTCCCAAGGCGGCGTCACCCGTCGCTGGTATGCCAGGTCGCGATGCCGTGGTCAAGGCCAGGAGGTGAGCGACCCGGGGTCCGGTAAGAGCCCCTGAGTCGCGATGCTCAGGAGGTCCCCTTTGGCGCCCAAGCAGTCGTCGTTTGGCGAGAAAGGAGAGCGGCGTCACTAACACATAATTGCATTAGGTGCGGGGGTAGTGCCACGGTAGCAGGTGCTTTTGGGTGATGACTTATCTTCGTGAATCGGGGATTATTCCTGGTGCATCGTCGTGTCCGCGCGTCAGCAGGAGCGGAGTCGCTTGGCGAGGTCCTCGGGTGCCCCTTCTCCCTCGCCTTTGCTCCCCCTTCTGCTCTACGTCCTCGGGTCCCGGCCCTCGAGCGAGTCTCAGCCGTCGCTGGTATGCCAGGTCGCAATGCTGTGGTCAAGGCCAGAGGGTGAGGGCTGGAGAGCCAGTAGGAGCCCTGAGTCGCGATGCTCAAGCACCCCCCCTTTAACGTGCAAGCGGTTCATGTGGACGAGGGTGAAAGGAACGCCGTGAGGGCCTTGCCTGGCGCAACTCCCTGTGGGGATCCTGTAAACTCATCACAGAAGGAAGAAGGGGTTGCCATGATAATTATTAGTCAGCCGTTAGTTGTTTCCGAGGGGCGGCGAGGCACTGAGGGCTTGACAGGTGCATCTGGGCACCCGTGAGCCAGCGCGGGACTCACGGGGCCCTACCTCCAGGCGGGTTGCGCCTGGCACTGGGCCTTATCTTGTGATGTGTTCTTGCAAGTTGAGTTAGATGCCTACACTCTACGTCCTCGAGTCCCGGCCCTCGAGCTGGTCTCAGCCGTCGCTGGTATGCCAGGTCGCGATGTCGTGGACAAGGCCAGAGAGTGAGGGCTGGAGCGCCGGTAAGAGCCCTGAGTCATGATGCTCAGGTACCCCCCCTTTAACGTGCAAGTGGTCGACATGGAGGAGAAGAAGTGCCCTGGGCAGGCATCAAGTAATCAAGCATGGTGGGCGAATGCATAGCTGGAAATAAACGCAAGGGAGATACATGTAGCTGGGCCTGGCCTGGGCGACTTGGGGATGGTGCGGCCCGAGGGGCGCCCCCAACAAAGCAAGCTAATCAACATGAAATAAAAAGGGGTACATGCCGCTGGGACGGACTCAAGCGGCCTGGGAATGATGCAGCCCTGGGGGGGCGCTCCCAGCTAGAAATGAAACTCGAAAGATGTCACCTGAAGATGTCGAGGATGAAGGGGTGTTGGTGCAGCAGACTCGGTGGGCTGCGGAAGCCGGTCCTCACGAGGCCCCAGGCCCAGGGGCCTCGGGAGGCTCCGGAGGCGCTGGTGGCTCCTCGTGAATCATCTCCATCTCCGCCAAGGCTGCGGAACGCCTGGCCTCTTAAGCTTCCAGGATGCCCCTCATGAGGCGCTGGTACGTGGCAGCTGCGTTCGGCAAGCCATAAGGCATGCGAACGTAGCTGTGGGGCGGACCTCCGCAGCGCCCCACTTGCGAGGGCCAGAGGCGCTCCATCGTGGCGACCTGGTTGAGCCCTGGTATGTCGATGCAGACGCGCAGCCCACCATCCTCGCCTGGATGGGGAGCCATAGCCGGTAAACGGCGGCAGCCTCTCATGATTCTCGATTCCTGTAGTTCTTGAATGGCCCTGTTGACGAACTCCTGCTGGTCTAACCTTCCTTGCCTTGCTCCTTCTTGAGGGAAACGTGCTTTGAAACACGCCTCCACATGGTGCCCAAGCGCCTCCCTCGTGACCTTGGCTAGGCCGGTGGCCCTCCAGGGGAGAGCCCCCGAGCCCTGCCTGAGGAGGGCGTCGGGCACGCTTTCCTATGCGATGGAGAGAGGATCCCCCCGGGCAGGCACAGGCCCTGAGGGACCTGCCTCCTGAGGGGCCGAACCTGATGATGTCTTCTTCTTCTTGGGGGTGGTCTCGGGAAGCCTACTACTTCCGCGATCCGGGTCTTCCAATGATGCGGCCTGAAAAGCTCGTTCCAGGGAACACACCACGTATTTCTCTTCACAGGGCACCGTGATGACTCCGCCGCTTCCAGGCATCTTGAGGACGTTGTAGCCATGGTGAGTTACGGCCATGAACTTGGCCAGCGCTGGGTACCCGAGGATGCCATTGTACGGCAGGCGGATGTGAGCGACGTCGAAGTCAATGAGCTCGGTGCAGTAGTTGTTGCGTGCTCCGAAGGTGACAGAGAGGCCGACTTGCCCAATCGGGACCGTGGAGCCGTCGGTGACCCCGGAGAAAGGCTTGGTTGGCTGAAGCTGATCATAGGGTACTTGGAGATTGTTGAATGTTTCCACGGACAGGACGTTGAGCCCTGCCCCACCATCGATGAGGGTCCTGGTGACCAGTACGTTGCTGATGACTGGGGAGCACAGCATCGGGAGGACTCCGGCTGTGGCCGCACATTTGAGCTGGTCCGCTGAGCTGAACGTGATGGTGCACGCCGACCACCTGAGAGGGTGCGTTGCTTCGAGCTTGGGCAAGACTGCATTCACTTCACGGGCAAACTGCTTGAAGATGCGTTGGGAGGCTGGGGCTTGAGCTCCGCCCAGGATGCAAGCGATTGCGCGTGGCTCCTGGAAGCCCCCAGCCCCTTCGTCTTGATGGCGGTCCTCGTTCCTCCTGGGCTGAGGCGGCGGTGGAGGAAGGCCTGCGTTGCCTTGTGGGCGATCCTCACGAGGCTGATCCCTCCAGTCTCCCTCACGAGGCAGGTTCCGCCAGCGATCCTAGCGAGGTTGATCACGCCATCCTTGGCGCGGACCACGGTCTTCCCAGCGTCATGCGTTTCTTCCTCCTCCTCGGTCGTAGCCCCGGTCAGCACGGTCGGGGTGACGGCCGATCCTTCCTTCTCGCACGGCGCGGAGTTCTTGGCATTCGTTGGTGTTGTGGGTGTGGAGGTCATGGTACACACAGTACCGGCTGCCCCTGGAGGATTCAGGCAGATCTTTGCCCCTTTTGGTGTCTGGTTCTGCCGCGAGCACGGCAGCTCCCTTGCGCTTTACGTCCTTCGCCTTGGGCTTCTTCTCTTCTGGGTCTGCGGCAGGCAGCTCGAGGAGGGAGAGGCGGCCTTCCTCAGCCCTGAAGCACTTGGTCGCCAAGTTGAACAGCTCCAGGGAGGTGCACAGGTCTTCATGCATCGCCAGCTCCTCCTTCATTTTGACGTCGCGCACACCATCGGAGAAGGCTGAGATGATGGCCTCCTCGGACACCCTGGGGATCTTGAGGCGCGCACTATTGAAGCGCTGGATGTACTTTTGCAGGGTCTCACCGGGTTGTTGCTTGATGTGGCGCATGTCGCTCACGGCAGGCGGCCGGTCGCGAGTACCTTGGAAGTTGGCGATGAAGCGGGTGCGCATCTGGTCCCAGGAAGAGATCATGCCTGGAGCCAGATTCAGGAGCCAGGTGCGAGCTCCTTCCTTGAGCGCCATGGGGAACCAGTTCGCCATGACCCTCTCGTCCCCACTGGCAGCTTCGATGCCCAGCTCATAGAGCTGGAGGAACTCTGCAGGGTCGGTCGTGCCGTCATAACGAGGAGGCAGGTCCGGCTTGAACTTGCTGGGCCATGCGACGCTGCGCAGCTTGGTGGTGTAGGAACGGCAGCCTGCGGTGGTCACGGGAATCTTCGGGTGAGGGAGAGCTTGGTCTTGCGGGTCCCCATGCGCTGCGGCTGGGAGCAGCACGGGGTCTTGACGCGCGGGAGCAGGAGCAGGGTCGCGACATGCCGGAGCAGGGAGCGCCCAAGCAGCTTCTTGCGGGCGAGGGACTTCTTGGCAGCTCTGCTCTTGTCGCGCCGGCGCCTGACGGAGCGGGTTCCTGCCAGGGGCCGCGCGCCTTGGAGCCATGACGTCTTCTTGGAGGGGAGGCGGCTGGTACACCCCCGGAGCTTCGTTGCCCGCGCGGGACGGGGCGCGGCGCAGCGGAACGGACGGCGCGGGAGAGCCCCCTGCGGCGCGGACGAGCTCGGCGACGCGGTCGAGCCACTCTTCGTAGACGTCGTCGATGGGACGGTAGCGCAGGAGCTCGTTCGCCGCGATGAGCGCAGCTCGAGCCTCCAAGGGCGTGCGGAGCACGCGGGACGAAGAACCAGCGGGTGTGAGCGACAGAGTGGCAGTACGGCCGTCTTGCCGCACGGACGGATGCTGAGACGATGCTTGCTGCTCGTTCCCCGTCGGGCCGGTGGCGGCGTTGATGGCGGGCGACGGGGAACGACGAGGACGCCCGCCGACGGGGGCCATCTGGGCGACGCGGGAAGCGATGGCGGCCCGGCGCTCGGCGCGGGCCCTGCGGGCGTCGGACATGGATGCGACGGTCGGAGGGGAGCGGAGCGGTGGAGAACAAATTCCGGCGCACCCCTACCTGGCGCGCCAAATGTCGGATTTCGGGTTCCGGCAGACCCTAAGGTTCAAACTCTGGGGTGCGCGCGGAGATTATGCTCTCTACCTCTCCGTCTCACAAAGATCTAAACTACTGAAAGAACAACACAAGAGACACAAGGTTTATACTGGTTCGGGCCACCGATGTGGTGTAATACCCTACTCCAGTGTGGTGTGGTGGATTGCCTCTTGGGCTGATGAGGATGAACAATACAAGGAAGAACAGCCTCGCGAGGGTCTGTTCTTAGCTGGGGCGATGAACTGCTAGAGGGGTTCAGTCGCCCTTCTCTCTCTCTCTCTCTTTCTTGGTTTCTCTTTGGTTTGATTTCTTGATTGCCCATCTCCTCTACCCTGGGGGTGGCTAGTCCTATTTATAGGCAAAGGCCCTGGACCTCTTCCCAAATATTGAGCGGGAAGGGCGCCAACAGTTGGCCATTTTGAAGGGGAACATCTAGTACACTTATCCTGACTAAAGTTGGTCCTCGCCTGCCAAAGGCTCTGGTGATGACGCTGGCTCAGGCTCCACGATGACCTCCTCCTTGTCGCGGAGCTGGTCTTGGTCTCGTTGCACCGAAGTGGATGCCTTTGCTTGATCCTCTTGCCTGCGCTTGCCCCCTTAGCACCAAAGAGGAAAGGGAGGACACTGTGCAGGCTGGCGCCCGCCTGGCGCCCTTGGTCATCATGGCTTACGTCATGGGCACCTCGTGATGTACCCCGCCTTGATCTCTCCGCCTCCTCGTGAGCCAGCCTGATGAGGTCGTGCCTGAGGAAGCTCTGCGTCGTCCGCCCCGCGAGGCTTGGCCCCTCGCGAGGGTCTTGGGTCTTGTGTTGATGAAGATGGGCCGTGCTGGGCCTCCTTTGAGCCACGCCGCAGGCCGCAGGCAGGCAAGTCTGGGGACACCCGTTCCCAGAACGCCGACAGATTGAACCCAAAGCTAAGCACTTCTCCCATTGCAAGAAAAACCAATCTAGTAGGCCAAACCAAACTGATAATTCGAAGAGACTTGCAAAGATAACCAATCATACATAAAGGAATTCAGAGAAGATTCAAATATTGTTCATAGATAATCTTGATCATAAACCCACAATTCATCGGCCTCAACAAACACACCGCAAAAAGAAGATTACATCGAATAGATCTCCACGAGAGAGGGGGAGAACATTGTATTGAGATCCAAAAAGAGAGAAGAAGCCATCTAGCTACTAACTATGGACCCGAACGTCTGAGATAAACTACTCACACTTCATCGTAGGGGCTATGATGATGTAGAAGCCCTCCGTGATGACGACCCTCTCCGGCGGAGCTCCGGAACAGGCACCAAGATGGGATCTCGTGGATACAGAAGGTTGCGGCGGTGGAATTAAGTTTTTCGCTCCGTATCTGATCGTTTGGGGTACGTAGGTATATATAGGAGGAAGGAGTACGTCGGTGGAGCTTCGAGGGGTCCACGAGGCAGGGGGCGCGCCCTCCACCCTCGTGACCGCCTCGTGGCTTTCTTGGCGGAGGGTCCAAGTCTCCTGGATCATATTTGTTGAGAGAATCACGTTCCCGAAGGTTTCATTCCGTTTGGACTCCGTTTGATATTCTGTTTCTTTGAAACACTGAAATAGGCAAAAAAACAGCAATTCTGGGTTGGGCCTCCGGTTAATAGGTAAGTCCCAAAAGTAATATAAAAGTGGAAAATAAAGCCCAATATGGTCCAAAACAGTAGATAATATAGCATGGAGCAATCAAAAATTATAGATACGTTGGAGACGTATCAGGCATCCCCAAGCTTAATTCCTGCTCGTCCTCGAGTAGGTAAATGATAAAAGGAGAATTTTTTATGCGGAGTGCTACTTGGCATAATTTCAATGTAATTCTTCTTAATTGTGGTATGAATATTCAGATCCGAAAGATTCAAGATAAAAGTTTGTATTGACATAAAATAATAATACTTCAAGCATACTAACAAAGCAATCATGTCTTCTCAAAATAACATGGCCAAAGAAAGTTATCCCTACAAAATCATATAGTCTGGCTATGCTCTATATGAATGCCTCCGGCGGTGTACCGTGATATGCAATGAATCAAGAGTGACATGTATGAAAAATTATGAACGGTGGCTTTGCCACGAATACTATGGCAACTACATGATCATGCTAAGCAATATGACAATGATGTATGTGTCATGACAAACGGAATGGTGGAAAGTTGCATGGAAATACATCTCGGAATGGTTATGGAAATGCCATAATAGGTAGGTATGGTGGCTGTTTTGAGGAAGATATAAGGAGGTTTATGTGTGAAAGAGCGTATCATATCACGGGGTTTGGATGCACCGGCGAAGTTTGCACCAACTCTTAATGTGAGAAAGGCAATGCACGGTACCAAAGAGGCTAGCAATGATGGAAGGGTGAGAGTGCGTATAATCCATGGACTCAACATTAGTCATAAAGAACTCATATACTTATTGCAAAAATCTAGAAGTTATCAAAGCAAAGTATTACACGCATGCTCCTAGGGGGATAGATTGGTAGGAAAAGACAATCGCTCGTCCCCGACCGCCACTCATAAGGAAGACAATCAATAAATAAATCATGCTCCGACTTCATCACATAACGGTTCACCATACGTGCATTCTACATGAATCACAAATTTTAACGCAAGTAATTATCAAATTCACAATTACTCAACTAGCATGACTCTAATATCACCATCTTCATATCTCAAAACAATTATCAAGCATCAATCTTTTCTTTGTATTCAACGCACTCAAAAGAAAGTTTTACAAATCTTGAATACCAAGCATATTAAAGCAATTTACCATGCTATTTAAGACTCTTAAAATAATCTAAGTGAAGCATGAGAGATCAATAGTTTCTATAAAACAAACCCACCACCGTGCTCTAAAAGATATAAGTGAAGCACTAGGGCAAAACTATAAAGCTCAAAAGATATAAGTGAAGCACATAGAGTATTCTATCAAATTCCAATTCATGTATGGATCTCTCAAAAGGTGTGTACAGCAAGGATGATTGTGGTAAACTAAGAAAAAGGCACAAATCATACAAGACACTCCAAGCAAAACACATATCATGTGGTGAATAAAAATATAGCTCCAAGTAAAATAACCGATGGAAGTAGACGAAAGAGGGGATGCCTTCCGGGGGCATCCCCAAGCTTTGACTTTTTGGTGTCCTTAGATTATCTTGGGAGTGCCATGGGCATCCCCAAGCTTAGGCTCTTTCCACTCCTTGTTCCATAATCCATCAAAAGATTTCACCCAAAACTTGAAAACTTCACAACACAAAACTCAACAGAAATCTCGTGAGCTCCTTTAGCGAAAGAAAAAAAAGACCACTTCAAGGTACTGTAATGAACTCATTATTTATTTATATTGGTGTTAAACCTACTTTATTCCAACTTATATATGGTTTATAAACTATTTTACTAGCCATAGATTCATCAAAATAAGCAAACAACACACGAAAAAAAGAATCTGTCAAAAACAGAACAGTCTGTAGTAATCTGTAACTAACGCAAACTTCTGGAACTCCAAAAAATCTACCAAAATAGGAAGACCTATAAAATTTGTTTATTGATCATCATAAAGTGGAATCAGTATTTTATCACGTTCTGGTGATTTTTAACATTTTTTTCGTGAACAGAAAGTTTTTGGAAATTACAGCAAGATCAAATAACTATCATCCAAGAAGATCCTATAGGTTTAACTTGGCACAAACACTAATTAAAACATAAAAACACATCTAAACAGAAGGTAGATGGATTATTTATTCCTAAACAGAAGCAAAAAGCAAAAAACTAAAAATAAAATTGGGTTGCCTCCCAACAAGCGCTATCATTTAACGCCCCTTGCTAGGCATTGAGATTTCAATGATGCTCACACGAAAGACAAGAATTGAAGCACAAAGAGAGAATCATATAGCATGTGAAAACACACATCTGAGTCTAAAATACTTCCTATGCATAGGCATCTTATAGGTAAACAAATTATCAAGGCAAGTAAAAACTAGCATATGCAAGGAAGCGAAAAAAAAACAATAGCAATCTCAACATAACGAGAGGTAATTTATTATCATGAAAATTTCTAC
The DNA here is from genome assembly GCA_032464435.1 of Aegilops umbellulata. NCBI lineage: Eukaryota > Viridiplantae > Streptophyta > Magnoliopsida > Poales > Poaceae > Aegilops > Aegilops umbellulata. The sequence continues at coordinate 399,416,604 of CP136056.1, read as the reverse complement.
AACCATATTTTCCTCTCTCATAATAATTACATGTGGGATCATAAGAAAATTCAACAAAATAGCTATCACATAAAATATTTTCAATACGATCCACATGCATGCAAAGTTGACACTCTTCCAAAATAGTGGGATTATCATTAACTAAAGTCATGACCTCACCAAACCCACTTTTATCAAAAATTTCATAAGATTGAATATTCTCCAAATATGTGGGATCTAAAGTTGACACTCCTCAAAACCCACTTTCAATAATATTGCAAACACTATTATCAATCTCGTATTCATCATGGGGCTTAGATAAATTTTCAAGATCATAAGAAGAACTATCACCCCAATCATGATCATTGCAACAAGTAGAGGACATAGCAAAACTAGCGTCCCCAAGCTTAGGGTTTTGCATATTTTTAGCACGATTGACATCGATAGAATTTATAGTAAAATCATTGCAATCATGCTTTTTATTCAAAGATCTATCGTGAATTGCTTCATAAAGTACTTCATCACACTTTTTAGATTCACGAATTTCAGGCAAAACCTCATAAAGATAATCTAGTGCACTCAGTTCACTAGCAATAGGTTCATCATAATTGGATCTCTTAAAGAGATTAGCAAGTGGATGAGATCCATAAACTTTTAGCAAGCGAAGATGCAAGCAAAAGAAGGCACATGGTGACACAAGATTGAACGGAGGAAGGCCGAATAAAACGGCAAGGGTGAAATGGGGGAGAGGAAAACAAGAGGCAAATGGCAAATAATGTAATGCGAGAGATAAGGACTTGTGATGGGTACTTGGTATGTTGACTTTTGCGTAGACCTCCCGGCAACGGCGCCAGAAATCTTCCTGCTACCTCTTGAGCACTGCGTTGGATTTCCTTGAAGAGGAAAGGGTGATGCAGTAGAGTAGAGTAAGTATTTCCCTCAGTTTTTGAGAACCAAGGTATCAATCCAGTAGGAGACTACGCGTGAGTCCCTCGTACCTACACAAAACAAATAGCTCAACGCAACCAACGCGATTAGGGGTTGTCAAGCCCTTCACGGTCACTTACGAGAGTGAGATCTGATAGAGATGATAGATAATATTTTTGGTATCTTTGATATAGAGATGCAAAGTAAAAATAAAAAAGTTAAGTGAAAAGCAAAGCAAATAATAAAGTGATGGAGATTGATATCATGAGAATAGACCCGGGGGCCATAGATTTCACTAGTGGCTTCTCTCAAGAGCATAAGTATTCTACGGTGGGTGAACAAATTACTGTTGAGCAATTGACAGAATTGAGCATAGTTATGAGAATATCTAGGTATGATCATGTATATAGGCATCACGTCCGAGACAAGTAGACCGACTCCTGCCTGCATCTACTACTATTACTCCACTCATCGACCGCTATCCAGCATGCATCTAGAGTATTAAGTTCAAGAAAACAGAGTAACGCCTTAAGCAAGATGACATGATGTAGAGGGATAGTTTGATGCAATATGATAAATACCCCATCTTGTTATCCTCGATGGCAACAATACAATACGTGCCTTGCCGCCCCTACTGTCACTGGAAAAGGACACCGCAAGATTGAACCCAAAGCTAAGCACTTCTCCCATTGCAAGAAAAACCAATCTAGTAGGCCAAACCAAACTGATAATTCAAAGAGACTTGCAAAGATAACCAATCATACATAAAATAATTCAGAGAAGATTCAAATATTGTTCATAGATAATCTTGATCATAAACCCACAATTCATCGGTCTCAACAAACACATCGCAAAAAGAAGATTACATCGAATAGATCTCCACGAGAGAGGGGGAGAACATTGTATTGAGATCCAAAAAGAGAGAAGAAGTCATCTAGCTACTAACTATGGACCCGAAGGTCTGAGGTAAACTACTCACACTTCATCGGAGGGGCTATGGTGTTTATGTAGAAGCCCTCCATGGTGGATTCCCCTTCCGGCAGAGCTCCGGAACAGGCCCCAAGATGGGATCTCGTGGGTACAGAAGGTTGCGGCGGTGGAATTAGGTTTTTCACTCCGTATCTGATCGTTTGGGGGTACGTAGGTATATATAGGAGGAAGGAGTACGTCGATGGAGCTTCGAGGGGCCCGCGAGCACTACTAGGGAAAAGCTTATACACAGACGCTTACTAGCAGCGCGGGTTTATACCCCTCGCTACTGCTACTTACTAGTAGCGCGGGTTTTAAACCTCGCTACTACTAAGTTGATAGCAATAGCGCTGGTTTTTAACCCTCGCTACTACTAAGCGGTCTCTACCGTGCCCCCCGCGACATGCGATAGTAGTAGGGCGGGTTTTTAACCCTCGCTACTACTAAGTTGATAGCGGTAGCGCTGGTTTTTACCCCTCGCTACTACTAAGCGGTCTCTATCGTGCCCCTGGGCCATGCCATAGTAGTAGCGAGGGTTATAAACTCGCGCTACTACTAAGTTTTAACCCCTCGCTACTACTAAGAGGTCTCAACCGTGCCCCTCCGGGACATGACATACTAGTAGCGAGGGGTAGAAACCACCCTCGCTACTACTAAATGTCCCATTTTAAAACTCTAACCCCCCCCCCCCTTGTGGATCGCCTTTTCGGTTTTGTAAAAAGCAAAAGAAAATGATAAGAACTTTAAAAATTAAAATCCTTCGAGATGTAGTTATGTTACTACATCTACTAGTTAGCAAAATTTAAAAACTTAAATTTGGACATGTTTTGCAAAAAAGTGTAGAGAAAATGTAAAACGGCTATAAATTTTGCATACGATGTTAGAAAAACGTATAATATATCAAAATGTTTCAAAAATTAAAATCCTTCGATATGTAGTTATGTTACTACACCTACTAGTTAGGAAAATTTAAAAACTTAAATTTGGACATGTTTTGCAAAAAGTGTAGGGAAAATGTAAAACGGCTATAACTTTTGCATACGATGTCAGAAAAAACGTATAATATATCAAAATGTTCAGCACGAAAATCCAGATCCGATGGAGACCGCCTACGGCCTGTTTGCAAATTTTTAGAATCCTCAAATTCTAAAACGAAAAAAATTTATGCTCAAATTTCAGTTTTTTTTAATTTTGGTCAAATCTGGTCAAACTGTGGTCAAACTACTTATTCAAGAAGGATTAATGTTACTAAATAACTATTCAAGAATATTAGTGTTACTAAATAATTATTTCAGTTTTTTGGAATTTTGGTCAAATCTGGTCAAACTGTGGTCAAACTACTTATTCAAGAAATATTAGTGTTACTAAATAATTATTGTTTTTTAGAACAATAGTTTTAAACTCAAACAGTGAAATGTGTGACTTCATGCTCAAGCTAAACTCCTAAGGGTTAATAGGATTGACATCTTACTATTGTCAGGAAAACAACAAGTGCAGACTTGGAATCGAGGGAGAATAGAACCCGGAAGTTAAGTGTGCTCAGGCTGGAGTAGTGAGAGGATGGGTGACCGTCCGAGAAGTTAGATGATTTGGAATGATGAGGGGTGATTAGAGATAAAATTGAGCAGCGATGAGGGGTGATTAGAGATTAGAGCTTAAAATAATTCAAAATTTTGAAAATTCAGGCAAAAAAATCGAAAAAAATCAATTTTATTTTTCCAAGAACGGGTTAGTAGTAGCGCGGGTTTTTACCCATGCTACTACTAACAGACGTAGTAGTAGCGCGGGTGCCACCCGCGCTACTGCTATACGTTAGTTGTAGCGCCGGCCCCCGCGCTACTAATAGGCCCAAAACCCGCGCTGCTGCTAGGCTTTTCCCTAGTAGTGGAGGCAGGGGGCGCGCCCTAGGGGGGCGCTCCACCCTCGTGACTGCCTCGTGGCTTTCTTGATGGAGGGTCCAAGTCTCCTGGGTCATATTTGTTGAGAGAATCACGTTCCCGAAGGTTTCATTCCATTTGGACTCCGTTTGATATTCCGTTTCTTCGAAACACTGAAATAGGCAAAAAAACAGCAATTCTGGGTTGGGCCTCCGATTAATAGGTTAGTCCCAAAAGTAATATAAAAGTGGAAAATAAAGCCCAATGTGATCCAAAACAGTAGATAACATAGCATGGAGCAATCAAAAATTATAGATACGTTGGAGACGTATCAAAGCACAAGCGGTACTACCGCACTACTACCGCTTAGAGAAAACAGGCAACAGAAACATGCACATAAGACTTTTCCCAAGCGGCAGTGGCTGCGGTAGTCCATAAAGGAAGTACCGCAAGTGGTACTACCGTGGTAGTAAGAGGTACTACCGCTCGGATGCCGCAAACTAGCCCAAGCAAAACAAAAGAAACAGGTAGGACCGAAACAGTCACAACTTTTGCAAATGGGCTCCGAAATAAAAAAAACTCAAACTTGTTGGATAGATGACGACTAGTACTATCCAAACAATGACTGGTAAAAGTAAGAAGAGGCATGGGAGGTATCCCAAACAAATAGAGTGAAACCTCCAACAGAGAAGAACCGGCATAACCTCCAACATCGAAAACATCATAGAAGATGCATGTGAACTCCGTTTTCGATGAACTCGAGCTTGTCATCAAGATGACCATAAGCTCAAAAACTCACAAGGAGAAGAACCAAACAAGAACCAATAAAGATGATGCAAGGATGCAATGGTCTGAGCTCTCTACGAATGATACGATCAAGCTACTCATCGAGAGCCCCCCTTGATAGTACGGCAATCGATCCTATAACCCGGTCTCCCAACTACCACCATGAGACAGGTAAAATAGAAAACCTATCAAGGGTGAACCTTTGCCTTGCACATAGTCCACTTGAGCTAGATGATGATGATCTTGACTCCTTCAAGTTGGACCACCTTTCTTGATTGCGTTGGCTTGATGAAAACTAGTTGATTGCTCCCCCATACTCCACTATGGGTGAGCCACTCTTTGGCACATCTTCACAAGTCCATTGACACCACAATGGACGGCAAGCTTCAAGCACTTGATATCTTCGTGATGCGCCACTTGACCTTGCACATCGCAATCTTGATGACGATCACCAATCGATGTCATCCTCTCCATGGGTTGTATGATATCTTACTCTTGACACAAGCCCATGGAAACATACCTAACCCCACATAGAACTCTCACGTAGACCATGCGTTACTACACAAAGCGTAATGGACAATGCTTACCATACCATGGGATCACTTGATCCCTCTCGGTACATCTTCTATGCTTTGTGTTTTGATCAACTTGAATCACTCTCTACACTTAGTCTTGATCAACCTTGAATCTTTCCAACTCTCTTGATTTGGATGATGTCTTGAAGGTAAACATGAATGATCACACAATCTTCTTCTTCAAGACATGCTTGCAGTAAGCTCAACATTCACGTGACCAATCTTTGGATAATTCCTTAATAGCACCTTGGTCAACTCATAAACTCCTTGAAACAAACACATGAACTTCAAGAAATGCCTATGGACAAATCCTTCAAATATAACTCAATGCAACCATTAGTCCATAGAGAATGTCATCAATTGCCAAAACCACACATGGGGGCACCGCATGTCCTTTCACGTCCCTCCGCTTTGTAGTTATGATTTGGATTTGTAGGTCGTGGTGCGTCATTGGGGTGGTGGGAGCGGCGCCCGGGCGAATAAATTTGCCTCAACTCTACTCCCTCACTGGCGGTGCTCATCATGGGCGGCGTCTTGGATTTGATGACATTGTGTGTTTGCCGATCGTTCAGACCGGCGGCACTAGGGTTCATGGATGGTGTCGGCGAGGAGGTGGCGGTGACTCCATCAGGTGTGTCTCTCCTTATGCTCTGTCCCCGTTGCTACGACGTTGTCTCCGATGTCATGGTGGAGCAGTAAGGTTTTGTCGTCCAGGAGTACGGCAGACGGTTGTCGACGCAAGTGACAACTGGAAGATGGTGCATCTTGTGTTGGGTTTATGGTTGAAGGCTGTCAGTTCTGGTTTCCTCCTTCGGCGTCATAGTTGTGCTGGGGTGTTAATTTTGGAGTTCGACGGCGTGTCTGGGGACATGTTGCCCTAGTCTGATTCTTTCAACGGCAATGGTTTTGCTTCAAGCAAACTACTTTGGAGGTCTGTAAAGCTGCTGATCAGCGATGGAGCCGCGTCGAGATCGGGGAAGAGGTGATATGTCTCCTTTTCCTTAGTGGAGAGAGATAGACACTGGTTTTTTTGCATAGGATTATCCTATCTTTTCAGTCATGTAATGTCGATGTTTACGTGGCTTGTAACTGAATCTTTATTTTATTAATGAGACACGTATTATCAGAAAAAACCGTAGAACAATTGGTCTATGGTGTATATATATTAAAAATAAAAGGAGTTCAATATGTACAAATAAATCCTCTATAGGGAGTCAGCTAACTCCAGTTTTATGAAACCCAAAAAGCGGCATGGTAAACTAAGCTAGGGACTGATCAATCCAATTCGAAAGCAAAGCTTCGAATTTATTCTTGATACGGTGCTTGAGAAGGAGGAGATCTGCGCCCTTATCCAAACTTGAATGGCAGGAGACTGTGATCTGAAGATTTTCCCATTATGCTGCATCCAGATATTCCAGCAGCCCATGATCGAAATTTCCATTGCAATATTTGGGGGAAGTGCTTCAGTAAGTAGTATGATCTCATCAAAGATTGAAATGACCCTTCTTCGTTGACCCAAGATGGAACTCCAACAGTCTTGAGTGGATTCGCAATCCCAGAATAAGTGTAAAGTTGTTTCTTCAGTGTGTTGTTGACGGAGCTCACAATTATAGGAGGGTCGGTGGAAAGATTTTCTGCTCAAAAGGTACCTTGAATTCACTCTGTCATGCAGGAGAAGCCAAAAGAAAATCTTGTATCTTAACATAGCAGCATTCTTCCAAATCCTTTTGAAAATAGGAGGGGGTGTGGGGTCTTTCTTTGATAAGCATTTATACATCTTGATGGAAGAAAAAGTTGATCCCCAAGAGTACACCCAATTATCAAAATTATCAGAGGGTTGTATATTCTGGGTGATAAGCTGCAACTCCTGAAATTGTTGTAATTTGTGGTTGTCCTCACTCCTTTGTGCTCTTCTTATTTGTGGATAATATAGTGATGGAATAGTGGTTCGATATCTTGCCTTGCGATATTAGCTTCTCGTCTATTGTGGCAAGCAACGCCCAGACGACTATATTCAAAAGTGGTGTTGGTTTGGCCTTCTAAAATTTCAAAAACATCAAGGAACAAGGAGATGGAGAAGTCAGCGGTAGTGAAGGATGAAGCAGAGTTGTTGAGGTCGACAACAAGCATGGCGAGGTAAAACTTGTAAAAAATGCGTTGAATATGTGTATAGGGATATTGTTAGACTTAGAGTATGCGTAGGGTTCGGCTGTTTGAGTAACCTGATAGAATTATATAAAGGCACCACCTGAAAAATAGACGAAGCTGGTAGGCTACATACAATCAAGAAGGTGACAGCCTACGTGCCCATAGCAAGGGTCTCCGGACCTGTCGTGACACAATGGTCGAGATGCGTCCGATGGCCTCAGCGGATTTGTCGTGGACCTGTGCATGCTCCGTTATGGGAGAAGTGCATGTAAGCATGGCTTAGTGATGTAGACATGATGATAAACCTTGTTAACAAATATTGTCTCTTCATCTATTTTCTACAATGATCTATTCGCATATACACCCTCTGTCCTATAATGTAAGACGTTTTTTAACACTACACTAGAGTCAAAAAACGTCTTATATTATGAGACAGAGGGAGTATTTTTTAATAATTCTAAGTAACCCGCGGGTAATAATCCCAACCATCTTTAAAGGAGCTTCTTATCAGGATGCCGCTCAACAGCTAATCGAGGTGGAAGAAGACCATCCTAGTGTTATGGCGCAATATGAAAACCAAATGGTTGAAAATTAAATACGGACAAAGCTAAGTATGTTTTAACACGGTACAATGGCAGATGCTCATATACACTCACTCATATGAATGCACACACACCGTACTCCTATAAGTGCCTCTAAGATACTGGCACAAGATCTTGAGATTGACGAAGTCATCATAGATGCCACATTTTTCTTTTTTGAAAAAGGAGGATTGCCACTGGCCTCTGCATCTTAGATGCCTCATAGTCAACGAAAACTTGTCCTTCCAGAAACGAACATCGCCGGAAAAATTAAAATAAATTTAGAAAAGTGCGAGCACCAGTACTAAATTTAGGACTTGAATCCTAGTGGCCTAAGTCTACCACACAAGGGAATCTAACCATTTGAACTGTGCTCGGTCCGTGACAGAGCTAGTTCTATTTGCCAAAGAACTTTACAAGTTGGTTTTGGACATGCATATCCCTGAAACCGTAAAGCTACACTCTAAATATGTGCACATATATATTCATACGTAGTTTATATTAAAATCTCTAAAAAAGTTATATTTAGAAAGAGGAGTATAATATATGAACGTTTGGGACGGGGGAGTATATCTGACCCTTTTTTTTTTCTTCCATCCGTGAACCGTAAAGCTGCTCGCGGCCGATGCCTGCCAAACATACGCAGACGAGGCTATCAAGTATAGCTTGCACTCTCACTCTCACTCTCAGTGGGCGTGTCGCGTGGCGCGTGCAGAGCATGCGTCCCAGCTCCTTTCCTCCCTTTCTCTTGTCCTTTCAGAAACTACCTGTTCAGTTCCTTGCACACTCCAACTTCTTCCTAATCATTTCTTGGAACGCGACGTCTCATGAAGGTAGTACGTCGTACGTCGTCCTGGTCCCCGATGCCAAGCGTGTAATCATACAAGTACATCCTCGGGACATACTGGCAGAAGTAGCGTACGTATCCTGACGTGCAGCACAAATGTAGGAACGACATTTCAGCGAGCAAAGCAAAGGATGGAATGCCATGCATCACACAAAAGAACTGAAAGAGTCCAACACGGTTCAATTTCAGATGACTACCTGGTGAATGAGATTGTTGTACTCCTACTACTGTGCATGCATGATGCAACTGGCACGACCAAAAAACAGTCCAATTTCAAAAAAGGCGGCCTGCGCGCGCCATAAGTAGGCAACAGTGCAACAACTGAACTTTCGGAAGGAAAAGAGCGTATTATTGGGTGTTGCATATCATTGTACATCACCATCATTGCACCATGTAGCTTGCCAGCCATCATGGAAGCAAACTCATGCCCATCTCTGCATGCATGCATGTATCAGTTCTTGCACTACGAGCTAGCTAGCTACTACGACTAGATCGATCGAGACACGTACGAAGCTAGAAAGTGAAAAAAAAAGTTTACATGATCTAATTAAGCCGAAGCAAACTCCAAAACCTGACGCTAAAAGAGCTTGAACATAGCTTGGTTGGAACAAAACAAAAGGTGGGAACAAGAAAACATAGAGTCCGTACGCCTGTCGTCGTGAGGATGATCGATCGACGCATGCATGCATGCGTTGCGTTGCTACTCCAAGAACGTCTCCATGAGGTCCGAGTAGACGCTGCCCTCGTGCTGCGCTCGGTACTCCATCCCTTGCTGCTGCTGCTGCGGCGGCGGCGGCGCCGGCCCCGTCGAGGCCGACACGGACGGGGACGGCGAGTTGGACGAGCTCATCCTCGCCGGCAACGTGAAGCTCCTCTTGAACTTGGCGCTCTGGGTGCTCTCCATCCTCCTCGCCTTGTTCGAGTGGCTCTCCAGGCTCAGGTACTCCTCCACGTTCTCCGCGCCGCCGTGCCCTGTCTGCGCGTCCTGCGCTGGCTTCCCATCGTCTGCGCCGCCTCCACCGCCGCCGCCGGGGCCGCCGTACAAAAGCTTGGAGTCATCTGAGCGCCCGGTGAGCGCGGTGAAGAAGGACAGCCCGTTGGGCCACTTGAGGTCGCCGTCGGGCGTCTCCCCGGGCTGCATCTGCTGCTGGTGCTGGTGGTGCTCGTCCATGTGTGGCGGCTTGCCATGCTGCGACGGCGCGAGGTGGTACATGTGGCTCTCGTCCTTGCCGCCCCCGCCGCCCGGGTAATGCGGCATGGACGACCTCGCGGACGGGTGGAACGCGGCCGGCCCCGGAGGGAACAGGGGCGACGCGGCGGCGTGGGGGAGCTGCGGCTGGCCCGGCCAGTTGAAGAGCTGCGGGGGCGGGCGCGCCGGCGGCGGCTGCTTGAGCGGGAAGGACGGCGCGGACGAGGCGCCCCGGGAGGAGGAGAAGAGCTGCGAGAGGAAGAAGCCCGACTGGTAGCCGAGTGACTCGAACATGTGTCGCATCCGCAGCACGAAGTGCAGGTCCTCCGGTATCTGCGCACGCACGCACAGTGGCACACAATCGCTTAGCGTTGGCTGGCACGTCAAAACGACAAAATGATGCATGTAGTAAAGGGCAAAAGGTTTGAAATTTGCGAGGGTGCGTTGCACTTACGATCTTGCAGGAGCCCAGCTGCAGGAGGCCATGGCCGGCTTGAATCACGGCGATGGTCTGCAAATCAAACGCAATAATAAGTTTATAGAAACTAGTTAACACTCATGTACTACTAGCTAAGCTAAGAAGACTGATACGTAAACTAAAGATGAATGGTAGAGATGGAGTGGGGCATTGCCTGGATGCCTGAGGCGAACTGGTCAGTCCATTCCGTAGGAAGCTGCAAAAGGAAAAGACGAGAGGGATTTGAGCAAGTGCACAGGAATAAAGACGATCGTGGCGTTAGTTCTTCTCTTCTTTCTGGTAGCCGCGGATGCTCCTGAGGTGCATCTCACTCTCATTCAGAGCATCCAATTCTTCTCTTCTTTTTGGGAGCAGATTTTTGTTCTTTGGTGGAGCAGATTTGATTTGATTCAAAGCTTGAGATGTCTCTCTATCGGTCTCTTCTTTTTCCCCATGGATTGAGTAAAAACTTGAAGGAAACCTACCACTGCGTGAGCAGTAATGTGGTGTACTGCTAAGCAGGGGTCTCCCCCAACCCAATCCAAAGCAGGGAGGGAGGCATGGACTGCAGAAAGGAAGAGAAAGAAGGGAAGGGGTGGGGTGGGGGCAGGGTTGATGATGGTACATACGGCATCAAAAGAGCTCTGCCAGTAGTTGGCGATGTTGGGCTCGCATTCAGAAGGTTCCTTGAAGACCCATTTGTGACACTTATCAGATGCCACCTTTCCCATCAGCCTGCAACCCAACGCGTCCAAATCAAATCAAAACCGACTTGGCAAATCATGCTCAAAAGCTCAGTAGAACAAAAGTGAAAGAGACCACCAATAACGCACACACAAACACAACCCCGGAGAACTCTCTCGTCCTCTCTCGCTCTGGTCTATCTTTCTCTGCATGCATAATAATCACACTGTACATTTCTACTCGTTGGTAACAAGCTTAGCAAAATACTACGTGGCTGCTTGATTAGTGAAAGACTTCACTGGATTAGTGAAAAGCAACACAAAATGACACCGCTTAATTAGTGAAAGACTCCAATGGCACAAGAAAATTCATCAGTTCAAAGACCTGTCATGCTTGAACTATCATTCTACTAGCAACTTCCACAGTGCTAGTCAGGCACTAACATTCGTGTGTAGCATCTGCGTGTGCGTGTAGCGTGAGGGCGTTGTTAATCGGAGATAAACCTCGCAATTAACCCACTGACGCGCGGGGGTTTGTTTATGCGGAACGAGGCACCGCCCCACTCCAGCTCACGTGCCGCACGTGACGGCGCCCGTCCTTGGTCCTCGCCCAAAAGACACGACTGGCTTCAATGGCACCCGTTATTCAATCCTACGCGCCCGTTTTACCCACCCTCCATCTCTCGTTCCCGCTCCCGCTCCCCGTCCCGGCATAATCACAGCCTCCCCTCCACGCGCGGTCAGACCAAACCCAACCACAAACCCAGAGCCCAGAGATTAATTAGGCGTGATGGTACCGCCATGTCAGTGCCGCGCGAATTAACAAGGCCCAAAAGCTGGGCCTGGGCGCGGTAGATTCAGAACAAAGTGAAAAGATGAAAGCGCACGCACCCATCCCATCCCCTCCTCCCCTTTCCTCCTCCTACCCTTCTTTGTCTCTCACCAGTCACCACCACCCTCCCTCGCTCGCTCGGGTTGGGGTTGGACTTGCGCGCGTCGTCACTGGCGGAGGAACTGTGGGTCATCAATGGCGCACAGCCTCGAGCAGGTCCTAATCGGAGCACAGGGGACGGACGTGACGGGAACTTGCACGAAAACACGCGGGGCTTAATTGGAGGTGGTGGTATGGATATGGATGGTGGGCTAGGGGAGGGGACTGCTAGGTGGGTAGGGGCTGCGAGCGACGACCGGACCGGCGGGGGAAAAACTGCACACGACTGCACCTACCCAGTACCCACCCTTCTCCGTAGTTGTAGAGCTGGATGGACATCTTGCTGAAGGCCTTGCGCACCGGGTCCTCGCCCTCCATGTCCTCCATGCACTCCGCCATCCGCGGCCGGCAGAACCCGTCCTCCCACATCAGCATCCTGCATACACACGCGCGCGCACCACAACATCAACGCAGCTCCGATCGGTCCTCGCATATGTGATGTGCCCATCAATAAGGCTAATAGTAGTAAGAAGAGAGTGCACTCACAGGCTGCCGTTGTCGTCGCCGACCTTGCACCCGTTGCCGCCGCGGCACCGCCTGGCAGCAGGAGGAGGAACAAACACACAGGATTAGGCGTCAATCAATCAGCGGCCAGCCGTTGCGCTGCATGAAACTAGACTGGCGGCGTGCGTGCCTCTCCGACGCGTACGGCGGCGGGGAGACTAATAAGAAGTCAAGAACAAGGAGCGGCGAGCGAGGGAGTTGGTCGTGGGGGAGAGAGAGAGAGAGGAGGCACATACGGGCGAGGACGGATGGTCCAGAAGACGGAGTAAGTCCAGTCCGAGTTGAGGCAGACGTTGCGGAGCGCCTCGTGCAGCGCCATCATCCCCGCGGCCTCTTTGCTCCGCGCATGATCCCCTCCTCCCCCTCCTGCCGCCCCCGAGCCCACCATTTTCCCCCCTCCTTCACTCCCTTACCCAAGGCAGCCAAAGGCGGGCGTCGTAAAAACCCTTGTGGTGGAGCTCGGAGCTCGGGAGGCTAGGCTAGGGGGTGGTAGGGTGCGCCTTCTAGCAAGCTACCCGGCCGAGGCTCTTTTTGATCGCTTCTTGGGTTTTTTCTCCCCGTGGGGAGAGAGAGAGGGACTGCGGGCGGGCGGGCTAGTAGCTTCGCTCGGCGAGCTACCCCTCTCTCTCACGCAGAGGCTCTCGGTCTGTCTCGCAGTCCTTGGCCTGTCACTCTCTAATTGCTGTTTTTAACTTGGGCAGGGGGCGAGGGTAAGCCGAAAGGCGCTCTGCTCTGAGTCTGAGGGGGTAGCCAGGCCAGGCCAGTCGCTGCGGTCGCACACGGCACCCTATGTTTTCTTCCTTCCCTGCGTTGGCGGCCCAGAAGATGGCAGCCAAAAGTAAAAGCGGCTCTGCCGGGTCCCCCATGCCCTTCTATGCCCGGCTTTAGGCTGGTCATAGCGGGGAGTAACTTAGACTAGTGTCATATGCATGACACTAGTCTAAGTTACTACTTTCATAGTGCAAAGTAACATAGTACTAGTGTCATATGTAGTCCCATTTAATAGCTTGTAGACTCATGTTGTCTTGAAAAGCGCTATGTTACAGTAACATATTATGTTACTACTTCTCATTTATTACTTGCCACATAAGCAAAAAATTCTCGAAGTGTGCTATGTTACTACCTAAGTTACTCCCACTATGACTAGCCTTATTTTTCTCTCTCCCCCGTACCAGTCCATGGAGGCATGGAGGGGCTGTTCCTCGGTTTGGCAAACCGGGGCGACCGAGGAAGCTTTGTTTCTTCCCCGGCATCCTCGGGAAATTTGGAATTTGAAGTTTTTTTCTTTCAATTGTCATTAGAAATGTATTGCAAAAATTGTAGGGAAATGCTAGCTTTTTTTTAATTTGAAGAAGGCAGGGAAAACGCTAGCCTCCGAGAGAATGTATGTAACTCTTACTAACATTTTTGAACATGCCTTGAAACAAGAGAATCGCCTACACTACGAGACTTGCCCCGGTTGCACAGCATGTGATCGACCGTAGCCAGTCGGGCTTTCTCAAAGGGCGTAACATCCTAGAAGGTCCGATAGTTTTGTAAGAGATCGTTCACGAGCTTAAGCGCACGCGTCAGTCGGCCGTACTCTTCAAGCTCGACTTCGAGAAAGCCTACGACCGAGTGAACTGGGAGTTCATTCGCGAAGTGCTGACTCGGAAGGGATTCGAGTCGGGTTTCATTCATCGCATCATGCAACTTGTCTCGGGAGGACAGACTGCGGTTGCAATCAACGGAGAAGTGGGGAACTTCTTCCGCAACAAACGTGGTCTCAGACAAGGAGATCCCTCCTCGCCTCTGATTTTCAACTTTGTTGCTGATGCCCTCTCGGCCATGGTGAACAAGGCCAAGAACGCCGGGCATATTCGAGGAGTGGTGCCTCACCTTTGCCGAGGAGGGATCACCCATTTACAATATGCGGACGACACTTTGCTGCTCTTCGAGCCCGACAATCATAGTATAGCCTCGATTAAGCTCATCCTCCTCGCTTTCGAGATCATTTCTGGCTTGAAGATGAACTTTTTGAAGAGTGAGGTGATTGCCATCGGGATGGACAATCCCCGTGCCTCCCGCATTGCCAACCTACTTAATTGCAAACTAGGGAGTTTTCCAATTAAGTACCTAGGCCTTCCCATTTCGGACAAGCACATCTCGATTCTCGAATGGGAACCCTTATACGGTAAGGTGGCGAACCGGGTCAGCCCCTGGCGCGACAGGTTTCTATCGTCCACGGCAAGGCTGATACTGACAAACTCTAGTTTGTCCTCCCTACCCTTGTTTACTATGGGCATGTTCCTGCTGGCTGATGGAGTTCACGCCAAGCTTGACACCCCTAGGTCTAAGTTCTTTTGGGAAGGGATTGGGACAAAAAAGAAATACCACCTGATCAAGTGGGTGGCGCTTTGCCGTCCCAAGAAATTTGGTGGCCTTGGGATCCTCAACTCCAAACTCATGAATATAGCGCTCCTAGTCAAGTGGATATGGAAACTTGCCCAGAACAAACAGGGGCTTTGGGCCGATATACTTCGCGCCAAATATTTCCCCGATGGGAATTTTCTCACCTCAAAGGCGAAGGGATCGCCTTTCTGGAACGGAATCCAGGCTGTTAAGCCTGCCTTCACGTTAGGGGCTAAATTCTGCGTTAAGAATGGGAACTCCACGAGGTTCTGGCTCGACCATTGGCTTGGGTCGGAACCTCTTTGGCGTAGCCACTTTGACATTTACCAACTAGCCACTAACGTCGATATTTTGGTGGCCGACGCGCTCAGAACTAACCCCCCAGCCATATCTCTCAAAAGACCACTCTGTTCGAAATATGCCCTAGAGGGAATAATAAAAGGATTATTATTATATTTCCTTGTTCATGATAATTGTCTTTTATTCATGCTATAATTGTGTTATCCGAAAATCATAATACATGTGTGAATACATAGTCACCAACATGTCCCTAGTAAGCCTCTAGTTGACTAGCTCGTTGATCAACAGATAGTCATGGTTTCCTGACTATGGACATTGGATGTCATTGATAACGAGATCACATCATTAGGAGAATGATTTGATGGACAAGACCCAATCCTAAGCATAGCACAAGATCGTATTATTCGTTTGCTAGAGCTTTTCCAATGTCAAGTATCTTTTCCTTAGACCATGAGATCGTGTAACTCCCGGATACCGTAGTAGTGCTTTGGGTGTACCAAACATCACAATTTAACTGGGTGACTATAAAGGCACACTACGGGTATCTCCGAAAGTGTCTGTTGGGTTGACACGGATCGAGACTGGGATTTGTCACTCCGTATGACGGAGAGTTATCACTGGGCCCACTCGGTAATGCATCATCATAATGAGCTCAATGTAATCAAAGTGTTTGATCATGGGATCATGCATTACGGTACGAGTAAAGTGACTTGCCGGTAACGAGATTGAACGAGGTATTGGGATACCACGATCGAATCTCGGGCAAGTAAAATACCGATTGACAAAGGGAATTGTATATGGGGTTGCTTGAATCCTCGACATCGTGGTTCATCCGATGAGATCATCGAGGAGCATGTGGGAGCCAACATGGGTATCCAGATCCCGCTGTTGGTTATTGGCCGGAGAGCTGTCTCGGTCATGTCTACGTGTCTCCCGAACCCGTAGGGTCTACACACTTAAGGTTCGGTGACGCTAGGGTTGTATAGAGATACGTATGCAGTAATCCGAAGGTTGTTCTGAGTCCCGGATGAGATCCTGGACGTCACGAGGAGTTTCGGAATGGTCCAGAGGTAAAGAATTATATACAGGAAGTGCAGTTTCGGCCATCGGGAGAATTCAGGGTCATCGGTATTGTACCGGGACCACCGAATGGGTCCCGGGGGTCCACCGGGTGGGGCCACCCATCCCGGAGGGCCCCATGGGCTGAAGTGGGGCGGGGAACCAGCCCATAGTGGGCTGGTGCGCCCCCCTTGGCCCACCCCCTGCGCCTAGGGTTGAAACCCTAGGGTGGGGGGGCGCCCCACTTGCCTTGGGGGGTACTCCACCCCCCCTGGCCGCCGCCTTGGAGATGGGATCTCCAGGGCCGGCGCCCCCCAGGGGGCCTATATAAAGTGGGGGGGAGGGAGGGGTAGCTGCACCCTAATGCTTTGGCGCCTCCCTCTCCCCTGCAACACCTCTCTCTCTCTCTCTCTCGTAGAAGCTCGGCGAAGCCCTGCTGCGGTGACTGCTGCATCCACCACCACGCCGTCGTGCTGTTGGATCTTCATCAACCTCTCCTTCCCGCTTGCTGGATCAAGAAGGAGGAGACGTCACCCACTCCGTACGTGTGTTGAACGCGGAGGTGCCGTCCGTTCGGCACTTGGTCATCGGTGATTTGGATCACGGCGAGTACGACTCCATCATCCACGTTCTAGTGAACGCTTCCGCTCGCGATCTACAAAGGTATGTAGATGCATCTGATCACTCGTTGCTAGATGAACTCATAGATGGATCTTGGTGAAACCATAGGAAATTTTCTGTTTTCTGCAACGTTCCCCAACAGTGGCATCATGAGCTAGGTCTATGCGTAGTTCTCTTTGCACGAGTAGAACACAATTTGTTATGGGCGTAGATGTTGTCAACTTTCTTGCCGCTACTAGTCTTATTTTGCTTCAGCGGTATTGTGGGATGAAGCGGCCCGGACCAACCTTACACGTACGCTTACGTGAGACCGGTTCCACCGACTAACATGCACTAGTTGCATAAGGTGGCTGGCGGGTGTCTGTCTCTCCCACTTTAACTGGAGCGGATTCGACGAAAAGGGTCCTTATGAAGGGTAAATAAAAGTTGACAAATCACGTTGTGGCTTTGACGTAGGTAAGAAAACGTTCTTGCTAGAACCCTATTTCAGCCACGTAAAACTTGCAACAACAATTAGAGGACGTCTAACTTGTTTTTGCAGCAAGTGTTCTTGTGATGTGATATGGCCAAAGTTGTGATGAATGATGAATGATATATATGTGATGTATGAGATCATGTTCATGTAATAGGAATCACGACTTGCATGTCGATGAGTATGACAACCGGCAGGAGCCATAGGAGTTGTCTTTATTTTGTATGACCTGCGTGTCATTGAGAAATGCCATGTAAATTACTTTACTTTATTGCTAAACGTGTTAGCCGTAGTAGTAGAAGTAATAGTTGGCAAGCAACTTCATGGAGACACGATGATGGAGATCATGGTGTCATGCCGGTGACAAGATGATCATGGAGCCCCAAGATGGAGATCAAGGAGCTATATGATATTGGCTATATCATGTCACTATTATTATTTGATTGCATGTGATGTTTATCATGTTTTTGCATCTTGTTTACTTAGAACGACGGTAGTAAATAAGATGATCCCTCATAACAATTTCAAGAAAGTGTTCCCCCTAACTGTGCGCCGTTGCGACAGTTCGTTGTTTCGAAGCACCACGTGATGATCGGGTGTGATAGATTCCAACGTTCACATACAACGGGTGTAAGACATATTTACACATGCAAACACTTAGGTTAACTTGACGAGCCTAGCATGTACAGACATGGCCTCGGAACACAAGAGACCGAAAGGTCGAACATGAGTCGTATGAAAGATACGATCAACATGGAGATATTCATCGATGATGACTAGTCCGTCTCACGTGATGATCGGACACGGCCTAGTCGAGTCGGATCATGTTTCACTTAGATGACTAGAGGGATGTCTAATATGAGTGGGAGTTCATTATATAATTTGATTAGATGAACTTAATTATCATGAACTTAGTCTAAATAAACTTTGCAATATGTCTTGTAGATCAAATGGCCCACGCTAATGTCAACAACTTCAACGCGTTCCTAGAGAAAACCAAGCTGAAAGATGATGGCAGCAACTATACGGACTGGGTCCGGAACCTGAGGATCATCCTCATAGCTGCCAGGAAACAATATGTCCTAGAAGCACCGCTAGGTGAAGCACCCATCCCAGAGAACCAAGACGTTATGAACGCTTGGTAGCAGCGTGTTGATGATTACTCCCTCGTTCAGTGCGGCATGCTTTACAGCTTAGAACCGGGGCTCCAAATGCGTTTTGAGCAACACGGAGCATATGAGATGTTCGAAGAGCTGAAAATGGTTTTCCAAGCTCATGCCCGGGTCGAGAGATATGAAGTCTCTGACAAGTTCTATAGTTGTAAGATGGAGGAAAATAGTTCTGTTAGTGAACACATACTCAAGATGTCTGGGTTACACAACCGCTTGACTAAGCTGGAGATTAACCTCCCAGACGAGGCGGTCATTGACAGAATCCTTCAGTCGCTCCCACCTAGCTACAAGAGCTTTGTGATGAACTACAATATGCAGGGGATGGAAAAGACCATTCCTGAGGTATTTGCTATGCTGAAATCAGCGGAGGTAGAAACCAAAAAGGAACATCAAGTGTTGATGGTCAATAAAACCACCAAGTTCAAGAAAGACAAGGGTAAGAAGAACTTCAAGAAGGACGACAAGGATGTTGCCGTGCCCGATAAGCAAGTTGCCGGGAAGAAGTCAAAGCATGGACCCAAGCCTGAGACTGAGTGCTTTTATTGCAAAGGGAAGGGCCACTGGAAGCGGAACTGCCCCAAATACTTAGCGGACAAGAAGGCCGGCAACACTAAAGGTATATGTGATATACATGTAATTGATGTGTACCTTACCAGTGCTCGTAGTAGCTCCTGGGTATTTGATACCGGTGCCGATGCTCATATTTGTAACCCAAAGCAGGAGCTGCGGAATAAGCGGAGACTGGCGAAGGACGAGGTGACGATGCGCGTCGGGAATGGTTCCAAGGTCGATGTGATCGCCGTCGGCATGCTACCTCTACATTTACCTACGGGATTAGTTTTAAACCTCAATAATTGTTATTTAGTGCCAAGTTTGAGCATGAACATTGTATCAGGATCTCGTTTAATACGAGATGGCTAGTCATTTAAATCCGAGAATAATGGTTGTTCTATTTATATGAGTGATATGTTTTGTGGTCATGCTCCGATGGTTAATGGTTTATTCTTAATAAATCTCGTACGTGATGTTACACATATTCATAGTGTGGATACCAAAAGATGTAAAGTTGATAACGATAGTCCCACATACTTGTGGCACTGCCGCCTTGGTCACATTGGTGTCAAGCGCATGAAGAAGCTCCATGCTGATGGACTTTTAGAGTCTCTCGATTATGAATCATTTGACACATGCGAACCATGCCTCATGGGTAAAATGACCAAGACTCTGTTCTCCGAAACAATGGAGCGAGCAACCAACTTATTGGAAATCATACATACTGATGTGTGCGGTCCAATGAGTGTTGAGGCTCGCGGAGGATATCGTTATGTTATCACTCTTACTGATGACTTGAGTAGATATGGGTATGTCTACTTGATGAAACACAAGTCTGAGACCTTTGAAAAGTTCAAGGAATTTCAGAATGAGGTAGAGAATCAACGTGACCGAAAAATAAAGTTCTTACAGTCAGATCGTGGAGGAGAATATTTAAGTCACAAATTTGGCACACACTTAAGGAAATGTGGAATCATTTCACAACTCACGCCGCCTGGAACACCTCAACGTAACGGCGTGTCCAAACGTCGTAATCGCACTCTATTGGATATGGTGTGATCTATGATGTCTCTTACTGATTTCCCGCTATCATTTTAGGGATACGCTCTAGAGACAGCTACATTCACTTTAAATAGGGCACCGTCTAAATCCATTGAGACGACACCATATGAATTATGGTTTGGGAAGAAACCTAAGCTGTCATTTCTAAAAGTTTGGGGATGCGATGCTTATGTCAAGAAACTTCAACCTGAAAAGCTCGAACCCAAGTCGAAAAAACGCGTCTTCATAGGATACCCTAAGGAAACCATTGGGTATACCTTCTACCTAAGATCCGAAGGCAAGACCTTTGTTGCCAAGAACGGATCCTTTCTAGAGAAAGAGTTTCTCTCGAAAGAAGTAAGTGGGAGAAAAGTGGAACTTGATGAAGTATTATCTCTTGAACCGGAGAGTAGCGCAGCTCAAGAAAATGTTTTTGTGGTGCCTCCACCAGTTAGAGAGGAGGTTAATGATGATGATCATGAAACTTCAGATCAAGTTACTACTGAACTTCGTAGGTCCACAAGGACACGTTCCGCACCAGAGTGGTACGACAACCCTGTCCTAGAAATCATGTTGTTAGACAACGGTGAACCTTTGAACTATGAAGAAGCGATGGCGGGCCCAGATTCCAACAAATGGCTAGAAGCCATGCAATCCGAGATAGGATCCATGTATGAAAACAAAGTATGGACTTTGACAGACTTGCCCGATGATCGGCGAGCGATAGAAAACAAATGGATCTTTAAGAAGAAGACGGACGCGGATGGTAATGTTGTTGGAAATATGCCCTAGAGGCAATAATAAAAGCATTATTATTATATTTCCTTATTCATGATAATTGTCTTTATTCGTGCTATAATTGTGTTAACCGGAAATCGTAATACATGTGTGAATAACAGACAACAACATGTCCGTAGTGAGCCTCTAGTTGACTAGCTCGTTGATCGACAGATAGTCATGGTTTCCTGACTATGGACATTGGATGTCATCGATAACGGGATCACATCATTAGGAGAATGATGTGATGGACAAGACCCAATCATAAACATAGCATAAGATCGCATAGTTCGTTTGCTAGAGTTATCCAATGTCAAGTATCCTTTCCTTAGACCATGAGATCGTGTAACTCCCGGATACCGTAGGAGTGCTTTGGGTGTGCCAAACGTCACAACGTAACTGGGTGACTATAAAGGTATACTACGGGTATCTCTGAAAGTGTCTGTTGGGTGACATGGATCGAGACTGGGATTTGTCACTCCGCTTGACGGAGAGGTATCACCGGGCCCTCTCGGTAATGCATCATCATAATGAGCTCAATGTGATCAAAGTGTTTGATCACAGGATCATGCATTATGGTACGAGAAAAGTGACTTGCCGGTAACGAGATTGAACGAGGTATTGGTATACCGATGATCGAATCTCGGGCAAGTAAAATACCGATTGACAAAGGGAATCGTATACGGGATTAATTGAATCCTTGACATCGTGGTTCATCCGATGAGATCATCGTGGAGCATGTGGGAGCCAACATGGGTATCCAGATCCCGCTGTTGGTTATTGCCCGAGAGCCGTCTCGGTCATGTCTGCATGTCTCCCGAACCCGTAGGGTCTACACACTTAAGGTTCGGTGACGCTAGGGTTGTGAAGATATGTATGTGCAGTAACCCGAATGTTGTTCGGAGTCCCGGATGAGATCCCGGACGTCACGAGGAGTTCCGGAATGGTCCGGAGGTAAAGAATTATATATAGGAAGTGCTATTTTGGCCATCGGGACAAGATTCGGTGTTATCGATATTGTACCGGGACCACCGGAGGGGTCCCGGGGTCCACCAGGTGGGGCCACCTGCCTTGGTGGGCCACATGGGCCTTAGGGGGTGCGCCTTGGCCCACTTGGGCCAAGGGGAACCAGCCCCAAGGGCCCATGCACCAAGGAAACTTGGAGGAGGGAGAGTCCAAAGGGGGGAAGGCACCTCCGAGGTGCCTTGGGGAGGATGGACTCCTCCCCCCCTCTTGGCCGCACCCCTTCCTTGGAGGAAGGGGCAAGGCTGCGCCCTCCCCCCCTCTAATGCATCTATATAAAGGGGGGCAGGGGTGGGGGGCAGCACACCTAATGCCCTGGCGCTCCCTCGTCCCTGCAACACCTCCTCCTCCTCCCGTAGTTGCTTAGCGAAGCCCTGCCGGAGTTCTGCTGCATCCACCACCACACCGTCGTGCTGGATCTTCCTCAACCTCTCCTTCCCCCTTGCTGGATCAAGAAGGAGGAGACGTCTCCTGTCCCGTACGTGTGTTGAACGCGGAGGTGCCGTCCGTTCGGTACTAGATCATCGGTGAATTGGATCACGGCAAGTACGACTACCTCATCCACGTTCACTCGAACGCTTCCGTTGCGATCTACAAAGTGGTATGTAGATGCTATCTAATCTGAATACTCGTTGCTATATGAACTCATAGATGGATCTTGGTGAAACCGTAGGAAAAATTTTAATTTTCTGCAACGTTCTCCAACAGTGGTATCAGAGCTAGGTCTATGCATAGTTCTTCTTGTGCGAGTAGAACACAATTTGTTGTGGGCGTAGATGTTGTCAATTCTTCTTGCCGTTACTAGTCAATCTTGATTGAGTGGTATTGTGGGATGAAGCGGCCCGGACCAACCTTACACGTACGCTTACGTGAGACCGGTTCCACCGACTAACATGCACTAGTTGCATAAGGTGGCTGGCGGGTGTCTGTCTCTCCTACTTTAGTTGGATCTGATTCGATGAACAGGGTCCTTATGAAGGGTAAATAGAGATTGACAAATCACGTTGTGGTTTGAACGTAGGTAAGAAAACGTTCTTGCTAGAACCCTAATTCAGCCACGTAAAACTTGCAACAACAATTAGAGGACGTCTAACTTGTTTTTGCAGCAAGTGCTTTGTGATATGATATGGCCAAAGTTGTGATGTATGATGAATGATCTATATGTGATGTATGAGATGTTCATGCTATTGTAATAGGAATCACGACTTGCATGTCGATGAGTATGACAACCGGCAGGAGCCATAGGAGTTGTCTTTATTTTTTGTATGACCTGCGTGTCATTGAGAATCGCCATGTAAGTTACTTTACTTTATTGCTAAACGCGTTAGCCATAGTAGTAGAAGTAATAGTTGGCGAGCAACTTCATGGAGACACGATGATGAAGATCATGATGATGAAGATCATGGTGTCAAGCCGGTGACAAGATGATCATGGAGCCCCAAGATGGAGATCAAAGGAGCAATGTGATATTGGCCATATCATGTCATGTTTCTTATTTGATTGCATGTGATGTTTATCATGTTTTGCATCTTGTTTACTTAGAACGACGGTAGTAAATAAGATGATCCCTCATAATAATTTCAAGAAAGTGTTCACCCTAACTGTGCACCGTTGCTAAGGTTCGTCGTTCCGAAGCACCACGTGATCATCGGGTGTGATAGGTCCTTACGTTCGCATACAACGGGTGTAAGACAGATTTACACACGCAAAACACTTAGGTTGACTTGACGAGCCTAGCATGTATAGACATGGCCTCGGAACACAGAAGACCGAAAGGTCGAGCATGAGTCGTATAGAAGATACGATCAACATGAAGATGTTCACCGATGTTGACTAGTCCGTCTCACGTGATGATCGGACACGGCCTAGTTGACTCGGATCATGTAATACTTAGATGACTAGTAGAGGGATGTCTATCTAAGTGGGAGTTCATTAAATTTGATTAAATGAACTTTATTATCATGAACTTAGTCTAAATATTTACAATATGTCTTGTAGATCAAATGGCCAACGTAGTCCTCAACTTCAACGCGTTCCTAGAGAAAACCAAGCTGAAAGACGATGGTAGCAACTATACGGACTGGGTCCGGAACCTGAGGATCATCCTCATAGCTGCCAAGAAAGATTATGTCCTAAGAGCACCGCTGGGTGACGCACCTATTCTCCCTGCAGAACAAGACGTTATGAACGCTTGGCAGTCACGCTGCGATGATTACTCCCTCGTTCAGTGCGGCATGCTTTACAGCTTAGAGCCGGGACTCCAAAAGCGTTTTGAGAGACATGGAGCATATGAGATGTTCGAAGAGCTGAAAATGGTTTTCCAAGCTCATGCCCGGGTCGAGAGATATGAAGTCTCCGACAAATTCTTTAGCTGTAAGATGGAGGAAAATAGTTCTGTCAGTGAACACATACTCAAAATGTCTGGGTTGCACAACCGCATGACTCAACTGGAAGTTAATCTCCCGGAAGAAGCGGTCATTGACAGAATCCTCCAGTCGCTTCCACCTAGCTACAAGAGCTTTGTGATGAACTACAATATGCAGGGGATGGTAAAGACCATTCCTGAAGTATATGCTATGCTGAAATCAGCAGAGGTAGAAATCAAGAAGGAGCATCAAGTGTTGATGGTGAATAAAACCACTAAGTTCAAGAAGGGCAAGGGTAAAAAGAACTTCAAGAAGGACGGCAAGGAAGTTGCCGCGCCCGGTAAACAAGTTGCCGGGAAGAAGCCAAAGAATGGACCCAAGCCCGAAACTGAGTGCTTTTATTGCAAGGGAAGTGGTCACTGGAAGCGGAACTGCCCCAAATACTTAGCGGACAAGAAGGCCGGCAAAAACAAAGGTATATGTGATATACATGTAATTGATGTGTACCTTACCAGTACTCGTAGTAGCTCTTGGGTATTTGATACCGGTGCAGTTGCTCACATTTGTAACTCAAAGCAGGAGCTGCGGAATAAACGGAGACTGGCAAAGGACGAGGTGACGATGCGCGTCGGGAATGGTTCCAAGGTCGATGTGATCGCCGTCGGCACGCTGCCTCTACATTTACCTACGGGATTAGTTTTAAACCTCAATAATTGTTATTTAGTGCCAAGTTTGAGCATGAACATTGTATCTGGATCTCGTTTAATTCGAGATGGCTACTCATTTAAATCTGAGAATAATGGTTGTTCTATTTATATGAGAGAAATGTTTTATGGTCATGCTCCGATGGTTGATGGTTTATTCTTAATGAATCTCGTACGTGATGATACACATATTCATAGTGTGAATACCAAAAGAGTTAAAGTTGATAACAATAGTTCCACATATTTGTGGCACTGCCGCCTTGGTCACATAGGTGTCAAACGCATGAAGAAGCTCCATACAGATGGACTTTTAGAGTCTCTTGATTATGAATCATTTGACACGTGCGAACCATGCCTCATGGGTAAAATGACCAAGACTCCGTTCTCAGGAACAATGGAGCGAGCAACCAACTTATTGGAAATCATACATACCGATGTGTGCGGTCCAATGAGTGTTGAGGCTCGCGGTGGCTATCGTTATGTTCTCACCCTCACTGATGACTTGAGTAGATATGGGTATGTCTACTTAATGAAACACAAGTCTGAGACCTTTGAAAAGTTCAAGGAATTTCAGAGTGAGGTTGAAAATCAACGTGATAGAAAGATCAAGTTTCTACGATCAGATCGTGGAGGAGAATACTTGAGTCACGAATTTGGCACACACTTAAGTAAATGTGGAATAGTTTCACAACTCACGCCGCCTGGAACACCTCAGCGTAATGGTGTGTCCGAACGTCGTAATCGCACTCTATTAGATATGGTGCGATCTATGATGTCTCTTACCGACTTACCGCTATCTTTTTGGGGCTATGCTTTAGAGACTGCCGCATTCACTTTAAATAGGGCTCCGTCGAAATCCGTTGAGACGACACCGTATGAATTATGGTTTGGGAAGAAACCTAAGATGTTGTTTCTAAAAGTTTGGGGATGCGATGCTTATGTGAAGAAACTTCAACCTGAAAAGCTCGAACCCAAATCGGAAAAATGCGTCTTCATAGGATACCCTAAAGAAACTGTTGGGTATACCTTCTACCACAGATCCGAAGGCAAGATCTTTGTTGCCAAGAATGGATCCTTTCTGGAGAAAGAGTTTCTCTCGAAAGAAGTAAGTGGGAGGAAAGTAGAACTTGATGAAGTATTACCTCTTGAACCGGAAAATGGCGAAACTCAAGAAATCGTTCCTGAGGTGCCTGCACCGACTAGAGAGGAAATTAATGATTATGATCAAGATACTTCTGATCAAGCTCCTACTGAAATTCGAAGGTCCACAAGGACACGTTCCGCACCAGAGTGGTACGGCAACCCTGTCTTGGAAATCATGTTGTTAGACAACGGTGAACCTTCGAACTATGAGGAAGCAATGGCGGGCCCGGATTCCGACAAATGGCTGGAAGCCATGAAATCCGAGATAGGATCCATGTATGAAAACAAAGTATGGACTTTGACTGACTTGCCCATTGAACGGCGAGCCATAGAAAATAAATGGATCTTTAAGAAGAAGACAGACGCGGATGGTAATGTGACCATCTATAAAGCTCGGCTTGTCGCTAAGGGTTATCGACAAGTTCAAGGAATTGACTACGATGAGACTTTCTCACCGGTAGCGAAGCTGAAGTCCGTCCGAATCATGTTAGCAATTGCCTCATACTATGATTATGAGATATGGCAAATGGACGTCAAAACGGCATTCCTTAATGGTTTCCTTAAGGAAGAATTGTATATGATGCAGCCGGAAGGTTTTGTCGATCCTAAGAATGCTGACAAGGTGTGCAAGCTCCAACGCTCGATTTATGGGCTAGTGCAAGCATCTCGGAGTTGGAACATTCGCTTTGATGAGATGATCAAAGCGTTTGGGTTTACACAGACTTATGGAGAAGCCTGTGTTTACAAGAAAGTGAGTGGGAGCTCTGTAGCATTTCTCATATTATATGTAGACGACATACTTTTGATGGGAAATGATATAGAACTCTTGGACAGCATTAAGGCCTATTTGAATAAAAGTTTTTCAATGAAGGACCTTGGAGAAGCTGCTTATATATTAGGCATCAAGATCTATAGAGATAGATCGAGACGCCTCATAGGTCTTTCACAAAGCACATACCTTGATAAAATATTGAAGAAGTTCAATATGGATCAATCTAAGAAAGGGTTCTTACCTGTATTGCAAGGTGTGAAATTGAGCTCAGCTCAATGTCCGACCACGACAGAAGATATAGAAGAGATGAGTGTCATCTCCTATGCCTCAGCCATAGGGTCTATTATGTATGCCATGCTGTGTACCAGACCTGATGTAAACCTTGCCGTAAGTTTGGTAGGAAGGTACCAAAGTAATCCCGGCAAGGAACACTGGACAACGGTCCAGAATATCCTGAAGTACCTGAAAAGGACTAAGGACATGTTTCTCGTTTATGAGGTGACGAAGAGCTCGTCGTAAAGGGTTACATCGACGCTAGCTTCGACACAGATCTGGATGACTCTAAGTCACAAACCGGATACGTGTATATGTTGAATGGTGGAGCAGTAAGCTGGTGCAGCTGCAAGCAGAGCGTCGTGGCGGGATCTACATGTGAAGCGGAGTACATGGCAGCCTCGGAGGCAGCGCATGAAGCAATTTGGGTGAAGGAGTTCATCACTGACCTAGGAGTCATACCCAATGCGTCGGGGCCGATCAAGCTCTTTTGTGACAACACTGGAGCTATTGCACTTGCCAAGGAGCCCAGGTTTCACAAGAAGACCAGGCACATCAAGCGTCGCTTCAACTCCATTCGTGAAAATGTTCAAGATGGAGACACAGAAATTTGCAAAGTGCATATGGAGTTGAATGTTGCAGATCCATTGACTAAACCTCTCCCTAGAGCAAAACATGATCAACACCAGAACTCTATGGGTGTTTGATTCATCACAATGTAACTAGATTATTGACTCTAGTGCAAGTGGGAGACTGTTGGAAATATGCCCTAGAGGCAATAATAAAAGGATTATTATTATATTTCCTTGTTCATGATAATTGTCTTTTATTCATGCTATAATTGTGTTATCCGGAAATCGTAATACATGTGTGAATACATAGACACCAACATGTCCCTAGTAAGCCTCTAGTTGACTAGCTCGTTGATCAACACATAGTCATGGTTTCCTGACTATGGACATTGGATGTCATTCATAACGAGATCACATCATTAGGAGAAGGATGTGATGGACAAGACCCAATCCTAAGCATAACACAAGATCGTATTATTCGTTTGCTAGAGCTTTTCCAATGTCAAGTATCTTTTCCTTAGACCATGAGATCGTGTAACTCCCGGATACCGTAGGAGTGCTTTGGGTGTACCAAACGTCACAAAGTAACTGGGTGACTATAAAGGCACACTACGGGTATCTCCAAAAGTGTCTGTTGGGTTGACACGGATCGAGACTGGGATTTGTCACTCCGTATGACGGAGAGTTATCACTGGGCCCACTCGGTAATGCATCATCATAATGAGCTCAATGTAATCAAAGTGTTTGATCACGGGATCATGCATTACAGTACGAGTAAAGTGACTTGCCGGTAACGAGATTGAACGAGGTATTGGGATACCGACGATCGAATCTAGGGCAAGTAAAATACCGATTGACAAAGGGAATTGTATACGGGGTTGCTTGAATCCTCGACATCGTGGTTCATCCGATGAGATCATCGAGGAGCATGTGGGAGCCAACATGGGTATCCAGATCCCGCTGTTGGTTATTGGGCGGAGAGCTGTCTCGATCATGTATACGTGTGTCCCGAACCCGTAGGGTCTACACACTTAAGGTTCGGTGACGCTAGGGTTGTATAGAGATAAGTATGCAGTAATCCGAAGGTTGTTCGGAGTCCCGGATGAGATCCTGGACGTCACGAGGAGTTTCGGAATGGTCTGGAGGTAAAGAATTATATATAGGAAGTGCAGTTTCGGTCATCGATATTGTACCGGGACCACCGAATGGGTCCCGGGGGTCCACCGGGTGGGGCCACCCATCCTGGAGGGCCCCATGGGCTGAAGTGGGGAGGGGAACCAGCCCATAGTGGGCTGGTGCGCCCCCCTTGGCCGACCCCCCGCGCCTAGGGATGAAACCCTAGGGTGGGGGGGGGGCGCCCCACTTGCCTTGGGGGGTACTCCACCCCCTGGCCCCGCCCCCCTTGGAGATGGGATCTCCAGGGCCGGCGCCCCCCCAGGGGGCCTATATAAGGTGGGGGGGAGGGAGGGGCAGCCGCACCCTAATGCTTTGGCGCCTCCCTCTCCCCTGCAACACCTCTCTTCAAGGAAATATGCCCTAGAGGCAATAATAAAGTTATTATTTATTTCCTTATTTCATAATAAATGTTTATTATTCATGCTAGAATTGTATTAACCGGAAACATAATACATGTGTGAATACATAGACAAACAGAGTGTCACTAGTATGCCTCTACTTGACTAGCTCGTTAATCAAAGATGGTTATGTTTCCTAACCATGGACAAAGAGTTGTTATTTGATTAACGGGATCACATCATTAGGTGAATGATCTGATTGACATGACCCATTCCATTAGCTTAGAACTCGGTCGTTTAGTATGTTGCTATTGCTTTCTTCATGACTTATACATGTTCCTATGACTATGAGATTATGCAACTCCCGTTTGCCGGAGGAACACTTTGTGTGCTACCAAACGTCACAACGTAACTGGGTGATTATAAAGGAGCTCTACAGGTGTCTCCAAAGGTACATGTTGGGTTGGTGTATTTCGAGATTAGGATTTGTCACTCCGATTGTCGGAGAGGTATCTCTGGAACCTCTCGGTAATGCACATCACATAAGCCTTGCAAGCATTGCAACTAATATGTTAGTTGTGAGATGATGTATTACGGAACAAGTAAAGAGACTTGCCGGTAACGAGATTGAACTAGGTATTGGATACCGACGATCGAATCTCGGGCAAGTAACATACCGATGACAAAGGGAACAACGTATGTTGTTATGCGGTCTGACCGATAAAGATCTTTGTAGAATATGGAGGAGCCAATATGGGCATCCAGGTCCCGCTATTGGTTATTGACCGGAGACGTGTCTCGGTCATGTCTGCATTGTTCTCGAACCGTACAGTCCGCACGCTTAACGTTACGATGACAGTTATTATGAGTTTATACATTTTGATGTACCGAAGGTAGTTCGGAGTCCCGGATGTGATCACGGAAATGACGAGGAGTCTCGAAATGGTCAAGACGTAAAGATCGATATATTGGAAGCCTATATTTGGACATCGGAATGGTTCCGGATGAAATCGGCATTTTACCGGAGTACCGGGGGTTACCGGAACCCCCCCTGGGGTTAATGGGCCTACATGGGCCATAAGGGAGAAGAGAGGGGCCGGCCAGGGCAGGCCGCGCGCCCCCTCCCCCCCCTAGTCCGAATAGGACAAGGAAGGGGGGGCGGCGCCCCCCTTTCCTCTTCTCCTTCCCCCTTTCCTTCTCCAACAAGGCAAGAGAGGGGGGAGTCCTACTCCCGGTGGGAGTAGGACTCCTCCAGGCGCACCCCTTGGGGCCGGCCGCACCTCCCCCTCCCTCCTTTATATACGGGGGCACGGGGCACCCTAGAACACACAAGTTGATCTTCGTGATCGTTCGTTAGCCGTGTGCGGTGCCCCCCTCCACCATATTCCACCTCGGTCATATCATTGCGGTGCTTAGGCGAAGCTCTGCGTCGGCAAAACATCATCACCGTCATCACGCCGTCATGCTGACGGAACTCATCCCCGAAGCTTTGCTGGATCGGAGCCTGGGGAGCGTCATCGAGCTGGACGTGTGCCAAGAACTCGGAGGTGCCGGAGTAACGGCGCTTGGATCGGTTGGATCGTGAAGACGTACGACTACTTCCTCTATGTTGCGTCAACGCTTCCGCTTCGGTCTACGAGGGTACGTAGACAACACTCTCCCCTCTCGTTGCTATGCATCACCATGATCTTGCGTGTGCGTAGGAAATTTTTTGAAATTACTACGTTCCCCAACAGTGGTATCAGAGCCTAGGTTTTATGGTTTGATGTTATATGCACGAGTAGAACACAAGTGAGTTGTCGTCGATATAAGTCATACTGCTTACCAGCATGTCATACTTTGGTTCGGCGGTATTGTTGGATGAAGCGGCCTGGACCGACATTACGTGTACGCTTTCGCGAGACTGGTTCTACCGCCGTGCTTTGCACACAGGTGGCTGGCGGGTGTCAGTTTCTCCAACTTTAGTTGAACCGAGTGTGGCTATGCCCGGTCCTTGCGAAGGTTAAAACGGCATCAACTTGACAAACTATCATTGTGGCTTTGATGCGTAGGTGAGATTGGTTCTTGCTTAAGCCCGTAGCAGCCACGTAAAACTTGCAACAAACAAAGTAGAGGACGTCTAACTTGTTTTTGCAAGGCATGTTGTGATGTGATATGGTCAAGACATGATGCTAAATTTTATTGTATGAGATGATCATGTTTTGTAACCGAGTTATCGGCAACTGGCTGGAGCCATATGGTTGTCGCTTTATTGTATGCAATGCAATCGCCCTATAATGCTTTACTTTATCACTAAGCGGTAGCAATAGTCGTAGAAGCATAAGATTGGCGAGACGACAACGATGCTACGATGGAGATCAAGGTGTCGCGCCGGTGACGATGGTGATCATGACGGTGCTTCGGAGATGGAGATCACAAGCACAAGATGATGATGGCCATATCATATCACTTATATTGATTGCATGTGATGTTTATCTTTTATGCATCTTATCTTGCTTTGATTGACGGTAGCATTTTAAGATGATCTCTCACTAATTATCAAGAAGTGTTCTCCCTGAGTATGCACCGTTGCCAAATTTCGTCGTGCCCAGACACTACGTGATGATCGGGTGTGATAAGCTCTACGTCCATCTACAACGGGTGCAAGCCAGTTTTGCACACGCAGAATACTCGGGTTAAACTTGACGAGCCTAGCATATGCAGATATGGCCTCAGAACACGGAGACCGAAAGTTCGAGCGTGAATCATATAGTAGATATGATCAACATAATGATGTTCACCATTGAAAACTAATCCATTTCACGTGACGATCGGTTATGGTTTAGTTGATTTGGATCACGTGATCACTTAGAGGATTAGAGGGATGTCTTTCTAAGTGGGAGTTCTTAAGTAATATGATTAAATTGAACTTTAATTTATCATGAACTTAGTCCTGGTAGTATTAGCATATCTATGTTGTAGATCAATAGCTCGCGTTGTTGCTTCCCTGTGTTTATTTTGATATGTTCCTAGAGAAAATTGTGTTGAAAGATGTTAGTAGCAATGATGCGGACTGGATCCGTGATCTGAGGTTTATCCTCATTGCTGCACAGAAGAATTATGTCCTTGATGCACCTCTAGGTGACAGACCTATTGCAGGAGTAGATGCAAACGTTATGAACGTTTGGCTAGCTCAATATGATGACTACTTGATAGTTTAGTGCACCATGCTTAACAGCTTAGAATCGGGACTTCAAAGACGTTCTGAACGTCATGGACCATATGAGATGTTCCAGTAGTTGAAGTTAATA
The DNA here is from genome assembly GCA_032464435.1 of Aegilops umbellulata. Classification (NCBI taxonomy): domain Eukaryota; kingdom Viridiplantae; phylum Streptophyta; class Magnoliopsida; order Poales; family Poaceae; genus Aegilops; species Aegilops umbellulata. Next base: position 399,384,049 of record CP136056.1, on the reverse strand, counting down.
TTTCAAGCAAATACCCGAGTTGAGAGATATGAAGTCTCCAACAAGTTCTATAGCTAAAAGATGGAGGAGAATCGCTCAACTAGTGAGCATGTGCTCAGATTGTCTGGGTACTACAATCGCTTGAATCAAGTGGGAGTTAATCTTCCAGATAAAATAGTGATTGACAGAATTCTCTAGTCACCATCACCAAGTTAGTAGAACTTCGTGATGAACTATAATATGCAAGGGATAACGGAAACAATTCCCAAGCTCTTCGTGATGCTGAAATCGACGAAGGTAGAAATCAAGAAAAACATCAAGTGTTGATGGTTGACGAGACCACTAGTTTCAAGAAAAGGGCAAAGGGAAGAAGGGGGACTTCAAGAAGAACGGCAAGCAAGTTGCTGCTCAAGTAAAGAAGCCCAAGTCTGGACCTAAGCCTGAGACTGAGTGCTTCTACTGCAAAGGGACTGGTCACTGGAAGCGGAACTGCCCCAAGTATTTGGCGGATAAGAAGGATGGCAAAGTGAACAAAGGTATATTGGATATACATGTTATTGATGTGTATTTTATTAGTGTTTATAGCAACCCCTCGGCATTTGATACTGGTTCAGTTGCTAAGAGTAGTAACTCGAAACGGGAGTTGCAGAATAAACAAAAACTAGTAAAAGGCGAGGTGACGATGTGTGTTGGAAGTAGTTCCAAGATTGATATGATCATCATCGCACACTCCCTATACTTTTGGGATTAGTGTTGAAACTAAATAAGTGTTATTTGGTGTTTGCGTTGAGATTGAATATGATTTGATCATGTTTATTGCAATACGGTTATTCATTTAAGTAAGAGAATAAATTGTTGTTCTGTTTACATGAATAAAACCTTAGATGGTTACACACCCAATGAAAATGGTTCGTTGGATCTCGATCATAGTGATACACATATTCATAATATTGAAGCCAAAAAGATGCAAAGTTAATAATGATAGTGCAACTTATTTGTGGCACCGCCATTTAGGTCATATTGGTGTAAAGCGCATGAACAAACTCCATGCTGATGGGATTTTGGAATCACTTGATTATGAATCACTTGATGCTTGCGTGACATGCCTTATGGGCAAGATGACTAAAACTCCGTTCTCCGGAACAATGGAGCGAGAAACTGACTTGTTGGAAATAATACATACTGATGTATGCGATCCGATGAGTGTTAAGGCTCGCGGCGGGTATCATTATTTTCTGACCTTCACAGATGATTTGAGCAGATATGGGTATATCTACTTAATGAAATAAGAAGTCTGAAACATTTGAAAAGTTCATATAATTTTAGAGTGAAGTGGAAAATCACCGTAACAAGAAAATAAAGTTTCTACGATCTGATCGTGGAGAAGAGTATTTGAGTTACGAGTTTGGTCTTCAGTTAAAACAATGTGAAATAGTTTCACTACTCACGCCACCTGGAACACCACAGCATAATGGTGTGTCCGAACGTCATAACCATACTTTATTGGATATAGTGCAATTTATGATGTTTCTTACCGGTTTACCACTATCGTTTTTGGGGTTATGCATTAAAGATAGCTGCATTCACGTTAAAAAGGGGCACCATCTAAGTCCGTTGAGATGACACAATATGAACTATGGTTTAGCAAGAAACCAAAGTTGTCGTTTCTTAAAGTTTGGGGTTGTGATGCTTATGTGAAAAAGTTTCGTCCTGATAAGCTCAAACCCAAATCAGAGAAATGTGTCTTCATAGGATACCCAAAGGAGACTGTTGGGTATACCTTCTATCACAGATCCGAAGGCAAGACATTCGTTGCTAAGAATGGATCCTTTCTAGAGAAGGAGTTTCTCTCAAAAGAAGTGAGTGGGAGGAAAGTAGAACTTGATAAGGTAATTGTACCTGCTCCCTTATTGGAAAGTAGTTCATCACAGAAATCTGTTCCTGTGACTACTACACCAATTAGTGAGGAAGATAATGATGATGATCATGTAACTTCGGATCAAGTTACTACCGAACCTCGTAGGTCAACCAGAGTGAGATCCGCACCAGAGTGGTACGGTAATCCTATTCTGGAGGTCATGTTACTTGACCATGACGAACCTACAAACTATGAGGAAGCGATGATGAGCCCAGATTCCGCAAAATGGTTTGAGGCCATGAAATCTGAGATGGGATCCGTGTATGAGAACAAAGTATGGACTTTGATGGATTTGCCCGATGATCGGCAAGCCATAGAAAATAAATGGATCTTCAAGAGGAAGACGAACGCTGATAGTAGTGTTACTATCTACAAAGCTAGAATTGTCGCAAAATGTTTTCAACAAGTTCAAGGTGTTGACTATGATGAGAGTTTCTCACTCGTATCTATGCTTAAGTCTGTCCGAATCATGTTAGCAATTGCCGCATTTTATGAAATCCGGCAAATGGATAAACAAAACTACATTCCTTAATGGATTTATTAAAGAAGAGTTGTATATGATGCAACCAGAAGGTTTTGTCAATCCTAAAGGTGTTAACAAAATATGCAAGCTCCAGCGATCCATCAATGGACTGGTGCAAGCATCTCGGAGTTGGAATATATGCTTTGATAAGTTGATCAAAGCATATAGTTTTATACAGACTTGTGGTGAAGCCTGTATTTACAAGAAAGTGAGTGGGAGCACTACAGCATTTCTGATAAGCATATGTGAATGACATATTGTTGATCGGAAATAATGTAGAATTATTCTGCAAAGCATAAAGGAATGTTTGAAAGGAGTTTTTCAAAGAAAGACCTCGGTGAAGCTGCTTACATATCAAGCATCAAGATCTATAGAGATAGATCAAGACGCTTGATAAGTTTTCAATGAGTACATACCTTGACAAGATTTTGAAATAGTTCAAAATGGAACAGTCAAAGAAAGAGTTCTTGCCTATGTTACAAGGTGTGAAATTGAGTAAGACTCAAAACCTGACCACGGCAGAATATAGAAAGAGAATGAAAGTCATTCCCTATGCCTTGGCCATAGGTTCTATAAAGTATGCCATGCTGTGTACCAGATCTATTGTATACCCTACACTGTGTTTAGCAAGGGAGTACAATAGTGATCTAGGAGTAGATCACTGGACAGCAGTCAAAATTATCCTTAGTGGAATAAGTATATGTTTCTCGATTATGAAGGTGACAAAAGGTTCGTCGTAAAGGATTACGTCGATGCAAGTTTTGACACTAATCTAGATGACTGTAAGTCTCGGTCTAGATACATATTGAAAGTGGGAGCAATTAGCTAGAGTAGCTCCGTGCAGAGTATTGTTGACATAGAAATTTGCAAAATACTTACGGATCTGAATATGACAGACCAGTTGACTAAAATTATCTCACAAGCAAAACATGATCACACCTTAGTACTCTTTGGGTGTTAATCACATAGTGATGTGAACTAGATTACCGACTCTAGTAAACCCTTTTGTTGTTGGTCACATATCGATGTGAACTATGGGTGTTAATCACATGATGATGTGAACTATTGCTGTTAAATCACATGGTGATGTGAACTAGATTATTGACTCTAGTGCAAGTGGGAGACTGGAGGAAATATGCCCTAGAGGCAATAATAAAGTTATTATTTATTTCCTTATTTCATGATAAATGTTTATTATTCATGCTAGAATTGTATTAACCGGAAACATAATACATGTGTGAATACATAGACAAACAGAGTGTCACTAGTATGCCTCTACTTGACTAGCTCGTTAATCAAAGATGGTTATGTTTCCTAACCATGGACAAAGAGTTGTTATTTGATTAACGGGATCACATCATTAGGTGAATGATCTAATTGACATGACCCATTCCATTAGCTTAGCACTCGGTCGTTTAGTATGTTGCTATTGCTTTCTTCATGACTTATACATGTTCCTATGACTATGAGATTATGCAACTCCCGTTTGCCGGAGGAACACTTTGTGTGCTACCAAACGCCACAACGTAAATGGGTGATTATAAAGGAGCTCTACAGGTGTCTCCAAAGGTACATGTTGGGTTGGCGTATTTCGAGATTAGGATTTGTCACTCCGATTGTCGGAGAGGTATCTCTGGGCCCTCTCGGTAATGCACATCACATAAGCCTTGCAAGCATTGCAACTAATATGTTAGTTGTGAGATGATGTATTACGGAATGAGTAAAGAGACCTGCCGGTAACGAGATTGAACTAGGTATTGGATACCGACGATCGAATCTCGGGCAAGTAACATACCGATGACAAAGGGAACAACGTATGTTGTTATGCGGTCTGACCGATAAAGATCATCGTAGAATATGTAGGAGCCAATATGGGCATCCAGGTCCCGCTATTGGTTATTGACCAGAGACGTGTCTTGGTCATGTCTGCATAGTTCTCGAACCGTAGGCTCCGCACGCTTAACGTTACGATGACAATTATTATGAGTTTATACATTTTGATGTACCGAAGGTAGTTCGGAGTCCCGGATGTGATCACGGACATGACGAGGAGTCTTGAAATGGTCGAGACGTAAAGATCGATATATTGGAAGCCTATATTTGGACATCGAAATGGTAACGGGTGAAATTGGCATTTTACCGGAGTACCGGGGGTTACCGGAACCCCCCCGGGGGTTAATGGGCCTACATGGGCCATAAGGGAGAAGAGAGGGGCCGGCCAGGGCAGGCCGCGCGCCCCCTCCCCCCCTAGTCCGAATAGGACAAGGAAGGGGGGCGGCGCCCCCCTTTCCTCTTCTCCTTCCCCCTTTCCTTCTCCAACAAGGCAAGAGAGGGGGGAGTCCTACTCCCGGTGGGAGTAGGACTCCTCCAGGCACACCCCTTGGGGCTGGCCGCACCTCCCCTCCCTCTTTATATACGGGGGTAGGGGCACCCTAGAACACACAAGTTGATCTTCGTGATCATTCCTTAGCCGTGTGCGGTGCCCCCCTCCACCATATTCCACCTCGGTCATATCATTGCGGTGCTTAGGCGAAGCTCTGCGTCGGCAAAACATCATCATCGTCATCACGCCGTCGTGCTGACGGAACTCGTCCCCGAAGCTTTGCTGGATCGGATCCCGGGGAGCGTCATCGAGCTGGACGTGTGCCAAGAACTCGTAGGTGCTGGAGTAACGGTGCTTGGATCGGTTGGATCGGGAAGACGTACGACTACTTCCTCTACGTTGCGTCAACGCTTCCGCTTCGGTCTACGAGGGTACGTAGACAACACTCTCCCCTCTCGTTGCTATGCATCACCATGATCTTGCGTGTGCGTAGGAATTTTTTTGAAATTACTACGTTCCCCAACATCTCTCTCTCTCGTAGAAGCTCGGCGAAGCCCTGCTGCGGTGACTGCTGCATCCACCACCACGCCGTCGTGCTGTTGGATCTTCATCAACCTCTCCTTCCCCCTTGCTGGATCAAGAAGGAGGAGACGTCACCCGCTCCGTACGTGTGTTGAACGCGGAGGTGCCGTCCGTTCGTCACTTGGTCATCGGTGATTTGGATCACGGCGAGTACGACTCCATCATCCACGTTCTAGTGAACGCTTCCGCTCGCGATCTACAAAGGTATGTAGATGCATCCGATCACTCGTTGCTAGATGAACTCATAGATGGATCTTGGTGAAACCGTAGGAAAATTTTTGTTTTCTGCAACGTTCCCCAACACACTCCTCGCCCATGAACGGGCAAGTTGGGATGGGCTCCTAAATGCCTTGCAGGGTGTCTTTCTCTGCCCTGAGGCCGACACGGTCTCATGGTCCCTATCGAGTTCCGGAAAGTTCACGGTCCAATCGCTTTACAATAAGCTGACCGAGGGACCGACTCTTGACATAGCTAGGGGGCTATGGAAAGCGTCTATCCCTCTGAAGATCAAAGTTTTTCTTTGGCAATTATTCCGTGACCGCCTCCCCCCTTCTAACAACATTGCCATTAGACACGGCCCTTCGGATGGGTCTTGCGTGTTATGTGGAGCGCAGGAAGATGCGAACCACATCTTCTTCCAATGCCACCTAGCCCGTTTTGCTTGGAGCGCCGTCCGTGAGGTGTTTGCGCAGAACTGGAACCCCCATACGGTTTCGGACCTACGTGGGATCCTTCTCGTTCATAGAGGTAGCTTCAGGCGCGTGCTGTGGCGATGCGTAGGGGCGCTGTGCTGGTCACTGTGGACCACCCGCAATAAGATGACTATCGAACACAAGTTCCCAGCCCATCCTGCTGACATTATTTTCAAATGTCACTTGCTTCTATAGACATGGACACCGTTGGGGAAACGGCGTGATGCAGATCGGATGGCGGAGGCCATGGAGCGGATCCGCACGATTCAGCTCGAAGCTCCACACTAAGTTTCTGCTTGTGGCGCTTTTGGACTGGTTGCTTTGGCTCTTTTGTTGTTGTCATCTCCTATCAGGCTGAGGCCGGTTGCATGTACCGTACTTTGGGCTTCGGCCACTCTTTTCCTGTTGTAGCTTTTTCTTTAACTTGTTGGATGCTGCCTATGGTGGGCTTTATTAATATTTAAGCCGGACGCATCGTACGTCTTCGTTCTAAAAAAACAAGAGAATGGCATTTCTTTTTCTTCTTTGAAAATTAGAGAATGACACTGCAGAATGTGGGCATTGATTTTTTTTCTAATGCATTTGTTATACATCAGGCGTCTGCTTTTCCTCTAAAGCGCAATGACCACATGTGAGCATCAACGTGGATGTAACGATGTCTAAGGTGAGGCGAGCATGGACCGGGGCCAAGGCGTTGACAGTGCGGATTGGCGACGAAACGGGAGGCAATGATGGAGTTTCGATTGCCTTGCGGGGGTTAGAGTTGGGGAATGGTCGAGCTCCGACGTCAGGTGACCTAGGCCGACAGCAGGCACATCAGTCATGCTGGTTAGGTTAAGGCAAGCAGTCGAGGCACGGGGTGGCGGCAAAGGAGAAAACTTGTTGGCCAGAGAGGGTGGGTTACTACCAGAAGAAGATGGGGAGGATTGACAGAAGAAAGCGGAGAGATGATCTTTGTTGGTACTGGATCTAACCGTCCAACATTTACAACAAACCAACTGCAAATTTAGAAGAATAAAATGTGAATGAACTATAGGCGGGTCCTTTTTAAAATACCTATCATACATGTGATATTTGCACAATTCGGAGCTAAACAAATTCATACAACGAGGGAACCCCCAAAATCAAGCAATTCAGATTTGTTTGTAGGAAGCGTCCTTGAACTTCCATGTCAACGTCCAATGTTCAAACTTGATTTCTAAATGTAATTTTTTTACTAGCATAATGGACATGTCATTCAGAAATTGGTGGATTGTCATTATTCTCTGCACGAATTCATAGTCAACTAAATCATAAAATGTGGGAACATAAAATTCAAGCAATTCATTTTTTTTAATAATTCTATAAATAAAGGGAAAATGATGAAAATGAAATAAAGAACATACAAATATGAAATGGTAGGTAAAGATGACAAAAATTTATCAAATACAACATCTTGCATGGGGTGTCTTTTGGAATGTTTCGGAGTTGCATCATTATTTTCATGGAAGAATTCAACCTTTTCAGATCCGCACCAATCCTTTCTCAGCCCCCCCCCCCCAATTTTCTTAAATTCCCATTTTAATGATTTCTCTATTATTCTGCATTATCTATTTAGTTTTCTTCACTATTATATTATCTCCAAAATTACTGATGACCTATTTTGATTTTTTATCTCATTTATTATTTGAATTTTATTGCTGAATTTGGTCATGTTGATTAATTTTTTCTTGTCGTGTCGCCGCCATTTACAAGCTACATGCAGTGGCTGCTAGTGATTGTTTAGGTCATCGTCGAGGGTGACTATAACACTTTTGATCCCTTGAATAAGCTCGTTTGCTTGATTTTTTAGTAAGATCTTGTGGGCCACATATGGGGTTTGCGGTGGCTGATGTGTGCCTTGTAGTGCTCTGGTGGTCGGAGCCGGAGGGGAGTCACCGCCAGTTGCTCTAAGAATAAGCTTGTTTGTTGCAACGGATCTCAAAGTCGGGATTCGGCCCCTGTGTGTGTGTGTGTGTGTGTGTGTGTGTGTGTTCTTCCCAGCATGGTGCCTGAAGATGTGATATAGAGGGGGCAAATTCCATCTTCAAGAGAGCTGCAACAATAATTCGATCCTTGACCTTATTAGCATGTGTGCATATGGTGAAGCTACGATGCGCATCAAGGCGCCTGCTAAGCCTCCGTCACTCGCTGCTTCTTGTCGTCGAAGGGTGACTTGCAGGAGCATCTTTGCCTCTGTTCATTCCTGATGGGAAGCAGTGCTACTTGTGAGTTGCGTTGGAAATTTCTCCGAAGAGGAAGATGAAGCAATATAGTAGCTGATAAGTATTTTCCTCGGTGAGAACCATGGTCATCGAACCAATAGGAGAATCACGCAAAGCCTAGTGAACAATACCTGCACACACAAGAGCAAATACTTGCACCCAACGCGGGCAAGACGGTTGTCAATCCCCTTGAACTCGTTACTTGCAGGGATCAAATCTGGTAGTGGTAGATATATAAATTGCAAAACAAAATAAAAGATAATAAATTGGAGCAAGGTATTTTTGTTTTTTTATACGATAAGGTAGACCCCGGGCCATAGTTTTTATTAGAGGCTTCTCTCTCAAATAAATAGCATACAGTGGGTAGGCAAATTACTGTTGAGCAATTGATAGAAAAGCGCATAGTTATGATGTTATTCATAGCAATGATCATGTATATAGGCATTACATTCGTGACAAGTAGACCAAAACGATTCTGCATCTACTACTATTACTACACCAATCAACCGCTATCCAGCATGCATCTATGGTATTAAGTTCATGACAAACAGAGTAACACTTTAAGCAAGATGACATAATATAGACATAATAGAGCAAAGAAATATGATTAAACCCCGTCATTTTACCCTTAATGGCAACAATACAAATACGTGCCTCGCTCCCCCTTCTGTCACGAGGTGAGGGCACCGCAAGATTGAACCCATTACAAAGCACCTCTCCCACTGAAGATAAATCAATCTAGTTGGCCAAACCAAACGAATAGATCGGAGAGAAATACAAAGCTATAACAATCATGCATAATAAAGTTCATAAAAGACTCAGTTACTTTCAATGAATAATCTTACAAAAACCCACAATTCATCGGATCCCGACAAACACAACGCAAAATAAGATTACATTGGATAGAACTCCATGGAGATCATGGAGAACTTTGTATTGAAGATCGCAGAGAAAGAAGAAGCCATCTAGCTACTAGTCATGGACTCGTAGGCCTGTGGTAAACTACTCACTCATCATTGAAGGTCCAGCAAGGATGATGTAGAAGCTCTCCGTGATCGATTCCCCCTCCGACAGAGTACCGAAAAAGGCATCCAAATGGGATCGCAGAAGAACAGACGCTTGCGACGGCGAAAAAAGTGTTTCGGGTGATTCTCTGTTGGTTTGGGAATATTTGGGAATTTATGGAGTTGGAATTAGGTCAAACTGAGCCGTGTGGGACCCACGAGCTCAGCGAGCCCCCCCCGGGGCGCGCCGGTTGAGATCGTGACTCTCCCTAGATCTTTTGGCCTCCTCCCGAACGCTCTAGGGGTCCCTTCTGGTCCAGAAAAGATCATCGTAAAGTTTCATCGTGTTTGGACTTCGTTTGGTACTGATTTTCTGAAAAGCCAAAAACAAGCAAAAAAACAACAGTCACTGGGCACTGAGTTAATAGGTTAGTCCCTAAAAATAATATAAAATTACATATAAAGTATCTAAGATTGATAATATAATAGCATGAAACAATAAAAAAAAATATAGATACGTTGAACACGTAGCAGGCAGTCCTGTGAGTCCAGCACCGGCCAAGCTTCTAACGATGTTTCCTCTGGTGTTGTGGTGGAGATGGTGCAGCGAAGCCACCGCTCCAAGTAGTTCGTCTTCTACAACAGTGCCTTTTGTCTTTAACTGATTTTGTTTAGTATGATAGGATTGTTTTTTCCTTTCTGTTTTGGATCCTCATCATAAGTTGCAAGGATGAATCTGTACTTTTCTTCCTTTGGCGGTTCTTGTCCAACATTTGACTGCGTTGTTTCGTAAAGTATCCAAGGGCACCTTCAACGTGGACCCTCACTACGCGTCCAAACCAAGTTGTCCGAATTCAATTTTCCATCCAAAAGGTACCCCATTGGTCCACGAGACAATCCAGTTGTCTGAATTCCCACAAACCGAATGGAAATTGAGGGGCTTTGTGGGAGTTTGGACCATCGTCACGTAAGACTCACCCTCCTGATGCACTTTTCTTGCACTCTGCCCTGCTCCCGCATTCCTTTGCATCTGCACCCACCTAGGCATCCTCGAACGTTCGCAGCCCCACCCACGCGCCTGCCCATGTTGGACTACACCGCCGTCCACCGAGGATCCATCCGTAGCCAGGTACACTCCCCCTCCCCTGTCGATATTGTCCATGCCGGACACCACACTAGGTAGGTGTTCGGTCAAATGCCATAGAGCTTTTTTGTTTAGCTTCTCGTTGTTTTCTAGAGTAAGCACGATCATGAGGTACTCGGCGACGGATGATGAGTTGTTGTGCGATGCGAGGAAGGTTGTATCTGCGTACTTTGTAGGCATGATGCAAGGGGGCTCGCTATTTTGGCAAACCGGGTGTGCTTCGTTTCTTGAGGAAAAGCACTTCGCGCCCTGCGACTTGCACATGATGCATGATCGCAATGTGAAGTTGCTAGCCCATTGGTGGTACACCATCCCTAACGCCATCATGAAGTTTTGTGGTGCGATTGCTTGAGTGGAGACAATGTGGCCATCAGGCTCGTCAACCATGGAGATTGTAAGTTTTGCTTCTTGTTGCTCTACATGCTGGTCAATTCAGGATTCACTCAATCTTTCAACTTGATAATCATCACACTGTATAGCCCGGACGCACTGTTGTGCTATACTACAGGATGGAGGGCGGGTCATTTACATTCATACTTTGTATGGTGAAGCTCAAGGGCAACAGTGTGTGGGAGGACTTGTGCCAATTCTGTCTCGGGTATTATTGAATTTGAAATCGACGCATTCGAAAAACTGGTTGAACATCCGGTTATCTCGGATGTAATATTTACATTTAAACTATTGTTTTACTACCAACATTTGCAAGCTATTTATGGATGAATTACGTTTTTTTTTCTATAATTATTTTGAGTGTTGTAGACTTAAAAGAAAATACAGAGATATGTGTTTAGGGGATATGGTTGGATGGCCAACTTTTGTATCCGTGTTCGCGGACTAGACCACACATACATAGTGTGTCTGTTAATGGATGGATGATCTTGGAGATACCTTAATGCCGCGGGGTCCTCTGTTAATTTTTTTACATGTATACGCGGTGTGAGCCAAAACCTCCTTGTCTTGGTCGAGGAGGGTCAATCCGAACTAGAATTGGAGTTCAAAGATTGAATGCTAAACTCAAATCACAGTGAGTTTATCCCTTCTTTTAAAATGTCAGAGGGGGCTGCAAGCTGTGTCAGCGACTATCGTCTGAAGTGGCATCTGCCTATGCATTGCCCACAGAAATAAAGTCATAGCTTACATCGGGCAGTAGGCGCACAGCCTTTTCTTCCCTTCTGAATTAGTACTCTCTGCGTGTACTGGCCATGATTAACGGACGAGCAGACAAGCAGGCCCAAGGGGATCAGGTTCGCCAGACTGGTTGTTCACAAATGAAGCTAGTCAAATGTAGGTCAACCAACCGGAGCTCTGTACTCGACTGGTCACTTGCGCGACTAGTTTTTGACACGCACACAAAAACTAGTCGTATCCTCCTGAACCTGTTGTATACACAGTACACTTATACTACTCCATTCTCAAACAACAGTGGCGACAGGGTTTAAGTGTTATGACGCCAAAACAACAACAAAAAGTCAAGGCCGGTGTCTTGCCCATTCTTCCGTTAAACCCAGCACAGTGCCTAGAGATCAGTGCGCGCGTGGATTCGGAGGAGCTGGGTGTTTACAAAAGATGACAACAGATGGCATGCCCGCTCAAGTGGCAAGCATCTTTCCCTTTCTTCATCAGAACATCATTTCTCTTCGAGAAAACTTCCCATCTATTTATCATGCCATATTTATCATGACATGACAGTATAAAGAGCATAGAAATAACAAAAAAAATACAACCATGTTATAGACCACCTAGCGATAACTACAATCACTAGAGCGAGCCGAAGGCGCGGCGTCGTCATCGTTCCTCCCTCACTGGAGTCAGTCCAAACTTGTTGTACTAGAAAGTCGGTAAATCATCATGCTAAAGGCTCATAGGACCAAAGCACTAGAACAGCAACCGTCGCCGATGGAAAGAAGTATAGATCGAAAGAATCTAACATGTAGACACACGAACAAAGCATGCATCCAAACAAATCCACCGAAGACCAACGCTGATCAAATCATGTGAGATCCACTGGAGACACGCCTCCACACGACCTCTGACGGCGCTAAACACATCACCGAAATGGAGACTGGGTGGGGAAAACCTTATTTCATCTTTAAGAAGCTGCAGCCGTTTGGTCTTCCTGAGCATGACACAAACTCATAAAAACACCTAAAAACGGAACAAGATTCTTCCCACTGGCAAGGGTCGGGGTCCACCATGCCTCCATGGCCCTAGGGCCAGCGGAAACCAGAGATGAGGTTGACAACCGGCGGGAGGTACAGAAACCCCGGTCTTCTTTTCTTGGAGAAGAGGAGGCAGCGCTTGCACACGATATAACCTTCACTTTCTTCATCACTAAACTAGGATGTAGACCAAGAGCCGCAAGTGTGGATGGCATGGCAACGTGTGGTGGTCTCATTTGATTTTGCTCAGCCGTTGGCCGCCACTTGTAAGGGCAGTGCAGGGACTCTGGATTATCCCGGACTTGGAATTTTGAAAGTACCGGCGACCTTCCTCCCTTGTCGATGACTTTACTGTGTTGCATTGAGTAGGTTTTGTCGCGGCTCGACTATCTGCTCGTCCGAGCGTGGTCATCTCTCGGACAACACGTGCATTGAACTGCTAGGATTTTGGCAAGTGGAGGAGACATCAGATGATGACTTCTGATGGGTGTTGCTTCTCAAGTACCAGATTTCGAGCTCCGGGGTGAAGAACCTAAGTCTGACCCTTGTTGGTTATAATTGGCAGTGTCGGCGTATTTTGCGTCATTACCTTGATGAAGGTTTTGCTTGGAGTTTGGTTGAACTCTGATATTCAGAGTGAAAACCTAAGATCCCACCCTTGATGGTTGGGTCCAACGACGGCGGCACTTACGTGTCGTTCCTTTCTTGGATGTGTCACTTTTGGGGAACATTTCCCATGGTATATGTGTTGTCAAAAGATGGTTGGTGCGGATGGTCATTGAGGTATGTCATCGATCTTTGTTTTGATCGCTTTTGAGATTATTTGTCTTCTTTTTATTTATCCCTGTAGGCATAGCTTCGCTCTCATTTGACTTTGTTGTTAGCCAGCGTAATTCTTTGTGTGTGTTCATTGTGTGCATCCTAATATAATTATGTAGAGATCAAGTGTGTGCTCGTTATGATTGTATCCCTCGATGCTACATTATGAGTCAATAAAGGAAAACACAAAGAAAAATTAGCGTCGTTCGTCGATGCGAAGAATGGAACGACAAATTGATGAGTCCAAATTATATGATAATTTTACTAAGTATTTTGTACCTACATGGTAGGCTTTATGGAATTTTACCGCGTTCGCACACCTCTTTTTGTTAATAATCCCTCAGGTAACACTTTTTGGGCCATTTAGCATATTATGGAAGAAATACACATAAATGGTAGTGGAATCACGTATTTAAAGTGATAGTCACCTAGCATAAAAGAATCAAGCAAGAAGGCAAAAGAAGAAATCGTCGATGCACTTCCAGAGCAAAAGACGACATTCCATATGACCGCGCTCGCTCGTATGGGCGGTTGTATGGAGTGGCAATCGTATGAAGTGCCAGTACCGCCACCGGATCAACTATTTCCACCCCGTGAAATCAGATTGTGGATCAGACTCCCAGAGAGACCAGAAACTCATCTAGAAGGCAGAACCCTAGCCTTTGGAGTTTGTCCGGGGGTGGCAAGGAGAAGAGGGGGATCTTCCTCATCGCACACAAGTGTTGGGGAACGCAGTAATTTCAAAATAATTCCTACGCACACGCAAGATCCATCTAGGTGATGCATAGCAATGAGAGGGGAGAGTGTTGTCCACGTAGCCTCGTAGACCGAAAGCGGAAGCGTTATGACAACGCAGTTGATGTAGTCGTACGTCTTCACGATCCGACTGATCCTAGTACCGAAAGTACGGCACCTCCACGATCTGCACACGTTCAGCTCAGTGACGTCCCACAAACTCTAGATCCAGCTGAGCTCGAGGGAGAGTTTCGTCAGCATTACGGCGTGATGACGGTGATGATGAAGTAACCGACGCAGGGCTTCGCCTAAGCAGTATAACGATATGACCGAGGTGGAAATCTATGGAGGGGGGCACTTCACATGGCTAAACAATCAACTTGTGTGTCTATAGGGTGCCCCCTCCCCCGTATATAAAGGAGTGGAGGAGGGGAGGACCGTCCCTCTCATGGCGCGCCGAAGGGGGAGTCCTACTCCCGGTGGGAGTAGGATTCCCCCTTCCCTAGTTGGAGTAGGAGAAGAAGGAAGGAGGAGAGAGGGAGAAGGAAAGGGGGGCCGCCCCCCACCCCAACATGGATTGGGCTTGGGGGGCGCGCCCCCACCTTGGTCGCCTCCTCCTCTCTCTCACTAAGGCCCAATAAGGCCCATAGACTCCCCGGGGGGTCCCGGTAACCCCCTCGTACTCCGGTAAATGCCCGAACTCACCCGGAACCATTCCTATGTCCAAACATAGCCTTTAAATATATCGATCTTTATGTCTCGACCATTTCGAGACTCCTCGTCATGTCCGTGATCACATCCGGGACTCCGAACAACCTTCGGTACATCAAAACACATAAACTTACAATACCGATCGTCATCGAACGTTAAGCGTGCGGACCCTACGGGTTCGAGAACTATGTAGACATGACCGAGACTCGTCTCTGGTCAATAACCAATAGCGGAACCTGGATGCTCATATTGATTCCTACATATTCTATGAAGATCTTTATCGGTCAAACCGCATAACAACATACGTTGTTCCCTTTGTCATCGGTATGTTACTTGCCCGAGATTCGATCGTCGGTATCTCAATACCTAGTTCAATCTCGTTACCGGCAAGTCTCTTTACTTATTCCGTAGTGCATCATCCTGCAACTAACTAATTAGTCACATTGCTAGCAAGGCTTATAGTGATGTGCATTACCGAGAGGACCCAGAGATACCTCTCCGATAATCGGAGTGACAAATCATAATCTCGATCTATGCCAACTCAACAAACACCATCGGAGACACCTGTAGAGCATCTTTATAATCACCCAGTTATGTTGTGACGTTTGATAGCACACAAAGTGTTCCTCCGGTAATCGGGAGTTGCATAATCTCATAGTCATAGGAACATGTATAATTCATGAAGAAAAACGATCATTGTGCTAAGCTAACGGATGGGTGATAACCCACAAGTATAGGGGATCGCAACAGCTTTCGAGGGTTGAGTATTCAACCCAAATTTATTGATTCGACACAAGGGGATCCAAAGAATATTCTCAAGTATTAGCAGCTGAGTTGTCAATTCAACCACACCTGGAAACTTAGTATCTGCAGCAAAGTGTTTAGTAGCAAAGTAATATGATAGTGGTGGTAACGGTAACAAAAGTAAAGAAAGCAAAAGTGATATTTTTGGTATTTTGTAGTGATTGAAACAGTAGTAGCGGGAAAGTAAATAAGCGGTAAACAGTATATGGAAAGCTCGTAGGCATTGGACCGGTGATGGATAATTATGTCGGATGCGGTTCATCATGTAACAGTCATAACATAGGGTGACACAGAACTAGCTCCAATTCATCAATGTAATGTAGGCATGTATTCCGAATATAGTCATATGTGCTTATGGAAAAGAACTTGCATGATGATACGTCTTCGTCGTATCTACTTTTCCAAACACTTTTGCCCTTGTTTTGGACTCTAACTTGTATGATTTGAATGGAACTAATCCGGACTGACGCTGCTTTCAGCACAACTGCCATGATGTTGTTTTATGTGCAGAAAACAAAAGTTCTCGGAACGACCTGAAGCTCCACGGAATATCTTAGAATAAATAATAAAAAATCCTTACCAAAGATGAAGACCAGGGGGCCCACACCCTGTCCACGAGGGTGGGGGCACCCCCCAGGGCGCGCCCCCTACCTCGTGGGCCCCCTGGAGACCCTCCGATGCCAACTCCAACTCTATATATTTGCTTTCGGAGAGAAAAAATCAAAGAGAAGAAATCATCGCGTTTTACGATACGGAGCCGCTACCAAGCCCTAAAACCTCTCGGGAGGGCTGATCTGGAGTCTGTTCGGGGCTCCGGAGAGGGGGATTCGTCGCCATCGTCATCATCAACCATCCTCCATCACCAATTTCATGATGCTCACCGTCGTGCGTGAGTAATTCCATCGTAGGCTTGCTGGGGTGATGGGTTGGATGAGATTTACCATGTAATCGAGTTAGTTTTGTTAGGGTTTGATCCCTAGTATCCATTATGTTCTGAGATTGATGTTGCTATGCTTAATGCTTGTCACTAGGGCCCGAGTGCCATGATTTCAGATCTGAACCTATTATGTTTTCATGAATATATGTGAGTTCTTGATCCTATCTTGCAAGTCTATAGTCACCTATTATGTGTTATGATTCGACAACCCCAAAGTGACAATAATCGGGATACTTCTCGGTGATGACCATAGTTTGAGGAGTTCATGTATTCACTGTGTGCTAATGCTTTGTTCCGGTTCTCTATTAAAAGGAGGCCTTAATATCCCTATGTTATGACTGTTACATGATGAACCACAACTGGCATAATTATCCATTACTGATCCGATGCCTACGAGCTTTCCATATACTGTTTCTCGCTTATTTACTTTCTCGTTGCTGCTGTCACAATCATTACAAAACACCAAAAAATATTACGTTGCTTTCTTTACTCTTTTGCTACCGTTGCCACCACTATCATATTACTTTGCTACTAAACACTTTGCTACAGATACTAAGTTTCCAGGTGTGGTTGAATTGACAACTCAGCTGCTAATACTTGATAATATTCTTTGGCTCCCCTTGTGTCGAGTCAATAAATTTGGGTTGAATACTCTACCCTCGAAAGCTGTTGCGATCCCCTATACTTGTGGATTACCAAGACTAATTTCTGGCGCCGTTGCCGGGGAGCATAGCTCTATTCTTTGAGTCACTTGGGATTTATATCTGCTGGACACTATGAAGAACTTGAAATACGCTAAGACAACAATTTATCCCTCAACTACGAGGGGAGGTAAGGAACTGTCATCTAGCTCTGCACTTGATTCACCTTCTGTTATGAGTAAGCTTGTGACATCTAAAACTGCTTCTACTATTCGTTCCGATATGTCGCATGTTATTGATGATGCCACTTCTGCTATGCATGATACTTATGATGAAACTACTTCTATGCCTGATACTACTGTGCCCCTAGGTGAATTTCTTGATGAACAAATTGCTAGGGCTAGAGAGAAAGAAATTATTGAATCTGAATATAATGATGAAAGTGATGATGAAGATATGCCTGTTATTCCTCAGGGTTATGTTTTTGATATGGAATCTTTTGCCGCCATTTTAGCTTGCAAGGATAGATATGAGCTCAAGAGGTTATTAGCTAAATGGAACAAAGAATCACTTAGAGATAAAATGAAACCTGACCCTGCTTTTGCTACTTCACCTATCTGTGTTCCTGATAAGGATTATGAATTCTCTGTTGATCTTGATATAATTACCTTGGTTGAATCTGATCCTTTCCATGGTTATGAATCTGAAACTGTTGTGGCACATCTTACTAAATGAAATGATATAGCCACCCTGTTCACTAATGATGAGAGATCACGCTACTTCTATATACTGAAAATATTTCCGTTCTCATTAAAGGGTGAAGCTAAGATATGGTTTAATTCTCTTGATCCTGGTTGTGTGCGTAGTCCCCAGGATATGATTTATTACTTCTCTGCTAAATATTTCCCTGCTCATAAGAAACAAGCTGCTTTAAATGAAATATACAACTTTGTGCAAATTAAAGAAGAGAGTCTCCCACAAGCTTGGGGGAGTTGATACGTCCATTTTGCATCATGCTTTTATAACGATATTTATCGCATTATGGGCTGTTATTTCACGTTATGTCATAATACTTATGGCTATTCTCTCTTATTTTACAAGGTTTACATGAAGAGGGAGAATGCCGGCAGCGGGAATTTTGGGCTGGAAAAGGAGCAAATATTAGAGACCTATTCTGCGTAACTCCAAAAGTCCTGAAACTCCACAAAATATCTTAAAATAAATAAAGAGAAATCGTCGCCAAAGATGAAGGCCAGGGGGCCCACAACCTGCTGACGAGGGTGGGGGCGCGCCCCCCTCCTAGGGCGCGCCCCCTACCTCGTGGGCCCCCTGGTGGCTCTCCGACGCCCATCTTCTCCTATATGAAGTCTTTCGTCGAGAAAAAAATAGGAAGCAACCTTTCGGGACGAAACTCCGCCGCCACGAGGCGGAACCTTGGCGGAACCAATCTAGGGCTCTGGCAGAGCTGTCCTGCTGGGGATACTTCCTTCCGGGAGGGGGAAATCATCGCCATCGTCATCACCAACGCTCCTCTCATCGGGAGAGGGCAATCTCCATCAACATCTTCACCAGCACCATCTCATCTCCAAACCCTAGTTCATCTCTTGTATCCAATTCTTGTCTCCAAGTCCGGGATTGGTGCTAGTAGGTTGCTAGTAGTGTTGATTACTCCTTGTAGTTGATGCTAGTTGGTTTAATTGGTGGAAGATCATATGTTCAGATCCTTTATGCATATTATTACCCCTCTGATTATGAACATGAATATGCTTTGTGAGTAGTTACATTTGTTCCCGAGGACAAGGGAGAAGTCTTGCTATTAGTAGTCATGTGAATTTGGTATTCGTTCGATATTTTGATGAGATGTATGTTGTCTAGCCTCTAGTGGTGTTATGTGAACGTCGACTACATAACACTTCACCATTATTTGGGCCTAGAGGAAGGCATTGGGAAGTAATAAGTAGATGATGGGTTGCTAGAGTGACAGAAGCTTAAACCCTAGTTTATGCGTTGCTTCATAAGGGCTGATTTGGATCCATAAGTTTCATGCTATGGTTAGGTTTACCTTAATACTTTTGTTGTAGTTGCGGATGCTTGCAATAGAGGTTAATCATAAGTGGGATGTTTGTTCAAGTAAGAACAGCACCCAAGCACCGGTCCACCCACATATCAAATTATCTAAGTACCAAACGCGAATCATATGAGCGTGATGAAAGCTAGCTTGGCGATATTCCCATGTGCCCTCGAGAGCGCTTTTCCTTATATAAGAGTTTGTTCCGGCTTGTCCTTTGCTACAAAAAGTATTGGGCCACCTTCCTGCACTTTATTTACTTTTGTTACTTGTTGCTTGTTACAATTTACCTTGTCACAAAACTATCTGTTACCACTTATTTCAGTACTTGCAGAGAATACCTGCTGAAAACCACTTATCATTTCCTTCTGCTCCTCGTTGGGTTCGACACTCTTACTTATCGAAAGGACTACGATAGATCCCCTATACTTGTGGGTCATCACATGACATCTTTTGTCCTACCCTCCCGTGGCAGCGGGGTCCTATTGGAAACTAAGGGATATTAAGGCCTCCTTTTAATAGAGAACCGGAACAAAGCATTAGCACATAGTGAATACATGAACTCCTCAAACTATGGTCATCACCGGGAGTGGTCCCGATTATTGTCACTTCGGGGTTGCCGGATCATAACACATAGTAGGTGACTATAGACTTGCAAGATAGGATCAAGAACTCACATATATTCATGAAAACATAATAGCTTCAGATCAGAAATCATGGCACTCGGGCCCTAGTGACAAGCATTAAGCATAGCAACATCAATCTCAGAACATAGTGGATACTAGGGATCAAACCCTAACAAAACTAACTCGATTACATGATAGATCTCATCCAACCCATCACCGTCCAGCAAGCCTACGACGGAATTACTCACGCACGGCGGTGAGCATCATGAAATTGGTGATGGAGGATGGTTGATGAGGACGATGGCGATGAAGCCCCCTCTCCGGAGCCCCGAACGGACTCCAGATCAGCCCTCCCGAGAGGTTTTAGGGCTTGGCGGCGGCTCCGTATCGTAAAACGTGATGATTTCTTCTCCTCTATTTTTTCTCCCCGAAAGCAAATATATAGAGTTGGAGTTGGCGTCGGAAGGTCTCCAGGGGGCCCACGAGGTAGGGGGCGCGCCCTAGGGGGGCGCCCCCCACCCTCGTGGATAGGGTGTGGGCCCCTGGTCTTCATCTTTGGCGAGGATTTTTTATTATTTATTATAAGATATTCTGTGGAGTTTCAGGTCATTCCGAGAACTTTTGTTTTCTGCACATAAAACAACATCATGGCAATTCTGCCGAAAACATCGTCAGTCCAGGTTAGTTCCGTTCAAATCATACAAGTTAGAGTCCAAAACAAGGGCAAAAGTGTTTGGAAAAGTAGATACGACGGAGATGTATCAACTCCCCCAAGCTTAAACCCTTGCTTGTCCTCAAGCAATTCAGTTGACAAACTGAAAGAGAAAAAGAAAGACTTTTACAAAATCCGTTTGCTCTTGTTGTTGTAAATATGTCAAGCTAGCATTCAAGTTTTCAACAAAGATTATAACTAACCACATTTGCAATAATTCTCAGGTCTCATAATTACTCATATCAATAGCATAATCAACTAGCGAGCCATAATAATAAATCTCGGATGACAACACTTTCTCAAAACAATCATAATATGATATAACATATCTCGCTAGCCCTTTCTGAGACCGCAAAACATAAATGCAGAGCACCTTTAAAGATCAAGGACTGACTAGACATTGTAATTCATGGTAAAAGAGATCCAATCATAGTCACACCCAATATAGATTAATAGTGATGAATGCAAATGACAGTTGTGCTCTCCAGCTAGTGCTCTTTAATAAGAGGGTGATGACTCAATATAAAAGTAAATATAGAGGCCCTTCGCAGAGGGAAGCAGGGATTTGTAGAGGTGCCAGAGCTCGGTTTTGAAATAGAGATAAATAATATTTTGAGCGGTATACTTTCATTGTCAACATAAGAACCAAGAAATGGCGATATCTTCCATGTCACACACATTATAGGCGGTAACCAAACAGAATGGTAAAGTTTATACTCCCCCTCCACCAACAAGCATCAATCCATGAATTGCTCGAAACAACGAGTGTCTCCAACTAGCAACAGGTCCCAGGGGGAGTTTTGTTTGCAATTAATTTTGATTTAGTTTGCATAAAGCATGGGACTGGGCATCCCGGTGACCAGCCATTTTCTCGTGAATGAGGAGCGGAGTTCACTCCTCTTGAGAATAACCCGCCTAACATGGAAGATAAGGGCAGCTCTAGTTGATACATGAGCTATTCGAGCATACAAAACAAAATGTTTATTTGAAGGTTTAGAGTTTGGCACATACAAATTTACTTGGAACGGCAGGTAGATACCATATATAGGAAGGTATAGTGGACTCATCTGGAATAACTTTGGGGTTTAAGGGATTGGATGCACAAGCAGTATTCGCGCTTAGTACAGG
Source organism: Aegilops umbellulata (assembly GCA_032464435.1). Classification (NCBI taxonomy): domain Eukaryota; kingdom Viridiplantae; phylum Streptophyta; class Magnoliopsida; order Poales; family Poaceae; genus Aegilops; species Aegilops umbellulata. The sequence goes on along the minus strand of CP136056.1, from coordinate 399,362,301 downwards.
TGAAGGCTAGCAAAAGACTGGGAAGCGGCCAACTAGAGAGCGACAACAGCCATGTACATGCATTAAAATTAATAAACATTGGATGCAAGCATGAGTAGGATATAATCCACCATGAACATAAATATCGTGAAGGATATGTTGATTTTGTTTCAACTACATGCGTGAACATGTGCCAAGTCAAGTCACTTAAATCATTCAAAGGAGGATACCACCCCACTATACCACATCATAACCATCTCAATAGCATGTTGGCATGCAAGGTAAACCATTATAACTCATAGCTAATCAAGCATGGCATAAGCAACTATGATCTCTAATTGTCATTGCAAACATGTTTATTCTTAATAAGCTGAATCAAGAACGATGAACTCATCATATTTACAAAAACAAAAAGAGGTCGAGTTCATACCAGCTTTTCTCATCTCAGTCAGTCCATCATATATCATCAGAATTGCCTTTCACTTGCATGACCGAACGAGGTGAATAATAATAAGAGTGCACGTGCATTGGACTAAGCTGGAATCTGCGAGCATTCAATAAACATGAGAAGACAAGGCAATATGGGCTCTTGGTTAAATCAACAGTCATGCATATAAGAGCCACTTCAACAATTTAATCATGGTCTTCTCCTATTGACCCCCAAAGAAAAGAAAAGAAATAAAACTATTTACACGGGAAAGCTCCCAACAAGCAAAAGAAGAACGGGAAATATTTTTTTGGGTTTTCTTTTTAATTATTACTACTACAGTAGGAAAGTAAACTACTACTATTTTTTTTCTTAAGGTCTATCAAACACACAAGAAGAAAGCAGGAAAAACAAAATAAACTAGCATGGATATTACAGTGAAAGAGTATGAGCACCGACATCTAGCAATGAGTGTGTGTGAACATAAATGTAATGTTGGTGAGAAATACGTACTCCCCCAAGCTTAGGCTTTTGGCCTAAGTTGGTTTATTGCCAAGGATAGCATGGCGGATACCCGTAGGTGTAGTTGGGGTCGTACTGCGATGAAGAATAGTTGGGATCATACTGTGATGAAGAAGACTCTGACTGCCATTGGCTGACAGCCATCTCCGGATCCCAAGAATAAACAGACTGTCATGGAGGCTCCTCTTGTGGTTCTGGTTCCGGGGCTGGTGCAGGATTCTTGTAAGCTTGGACGGCAGCCCACGTAACGAGATAGGGTCCCACAAAATTAAACAAAGAAGGAGCAGGCAAGGTAATAGTTTCAGGGTGATGTTTATGAAAGAATAATTTATATTTGAGCTCTCCTTCCGTGCCTTTAAAAATAAAAGCATGCGCTAGCATACTCTTATAGTCTAGATAAGCACCAGGCAGCAATTTTTCTTCTTTCTCATGAAGCCCAATAGCTATGTTAAAATGTGCAGCGAGGCGTGAAGCATAAATGCCTCCAAAGACGGGACCCTTAGTATGGTTCATACTTAACCGTCTAGCAATAATTCCGCCCATGCTAACAGTGTTATCGCAGTATAAACCATGCAAAAAAATAATAATATCAGGAACACTAAGGTTTCCACAGTTCCCGCGACCAATCAAGCAACGACTAGCAAATAAGGCAAAATAGCGTAATACAGGAAAATTTATGCTAGTGATTCTTGCATCAGAAACCTTCCTGGTTTCTCCCACAGAGAAAGTGTTAATGAATGCTTCCACCTCTTTACGGTGTGGTTCCTCTAAGGTGCCCTCAGGGGGTATCTTGCAGACTTCGCAAAATTCTGCTAATGGCATTTTCTTAACAACGTCATATAAATGAAACTCTACTAAAGGAGGTGATTCCTTAGGGAAAAAGTAGAAGTTTTGCACAAAAGTATTTGTGAGTAAGATATACTAAGGACGTTGGTCGCGGACAAAGTCGGTGAGGCCAGCATTCTCAATCAATGAATAGAAATCCTCATAAATCCCGGCCCGTCTCAAGAAATTATCGGAAGGCCATTCACACGGCCGGATCTCCGTAGTACGAGGCAAATTATATTTGGGCCTCTGTGCTTCTTCATTTTGCTTCTCCTTCGAGCTTCGGCGAGATGAGCCCCTCAAAAGTCTCTTCATTATTTTCTGAAATAATCTGAAATTTTTAGTAACTTCAAACAAAAGTGAACCAACTTCAATAAAACTGATAGCAACTACTCCTACAAGTGCCTAGAGCCTACATCAGGCATTAGAACTACTTGGAACCATATAAATTTGACATGCAAGCTCAAGAACATGGTCACCTATGCAACACAAATTTGCAATGAATAAAGCACTAGAACAAAAACTAATTGGACCAATGGAGGAGTCACATACCAAGGAACAATCTCCCCAAGAAGTTTTGCGAGAGGTGCTTTGAGCAAGGAGATCGAAAATCACAGCAAAGTGGCCTAGAACTCGTGCTTGAGTTGGATATTCGTGTTTGTGTGAGGAAGAAGAAGAGGATGGGTGTAGGAATAAGTGGAGGAGGGCCACCGTGGGCCCACGAGGCAGGGGGCGCACCCAGTGGGGTAGGGCGCGCCCTCCACCCTCGTGGCCAGGTGGCAGCTCCCCCCGCGGTAATTTTTGCATCATAAATCCTCAAATATTCCTGAAAAAATCATATTAAATTGGCATGTCATTCTGAGGACTTTTATTTTCGGGATATTTTTATATTGCACGGATAAATCAGGAAACAGACAGAGAGATACTATTTTTACTTTATTTCAACTAAATAAAAGAAATTATAAAGAGGGTACAGAAGGTCGTGCCTTCTAGTTTCATCCATCTCATGCTCATCAAAAGGAATCCACTAACAAGGTTGATCAAGTCTTGTTAACAAACTCATTCCGATTAACACGAAACCGGAGAAATTTCGAATAACACTAGGTTACCTCAACGGGGATATGCACATCCCCAATAATAAGTAAATCATATTTCTTTTTAACAGTGGGAAGAGGAAATTCAAAACCTCCAAATATAATCGATGGAAATTTTCCAATAAAGTTGATACTGTGAACTTGAGGTTGTTTCCTCGGAAAGTGTACCATATGCTCATTACCATTAACATGAAAAGTGACATTGCCTTTGTTGCAATCAATAACAGCCCCTGCAGTATTAAGAAAAGGTCTTCCAATAATAATATACATACTATCATCCTCGGGAATATCAAGAATAACAAAGTTTGTTAAAATAGTAACATTTTCAACCACAACAGGCACATCCTCACAAATACCGACAGGTATAGCAGTTGATATCAACCATTTGCAAAGATATTTCAGTAGGTGTCAACTTATTCAAGTCAAGTCTACGATATAAAGAGATAGGCATAACACTAACACCGGATCCAAGATCACATAAAGCAGTTTTAACATAATTTCTTTTAATGGAGCATGGTATAGTAGGTACTCCCGAATCTCCAAGTTTCTTTGGTATTCCACCCTTAAAAGTATAATTAGCAAGCATGGTGGAAATTTCAGCTTCCGATATCTTTCTTTTATTAGTAACAATATCTTTCATGTATTTAGCATAAGAATTCATTTTGAGCATATCAGTCAATCGCATACAGCCATACGCAAAAAGATAGGTCTAATCATTTCAGCAAAGCGCTCAAAATCCTCATCATCCTTTTTCTTGGATGGTTTCGGAGGAAAAGGCATGGGTTTCTGAACCCATGGTTCTCTTTCTTTACCATGTTTCCTAGCAACAAAGTCTCTCCTATCATAACGTTGATTCTTTGATTGTCGGTTATCAAGATCAAAAGCAGGTTCGACTTCTACATCATTATCATTACTAGGTTGAGCATCATCATGAACATCATCATTAACATTTTCATTAGGTTCATGTTCATTACCAGATTGTGTTTCAGCATCAGACATAGATATATCATTTGGATTATCAGGTGGTTCAGCAATAGGTTCACTAGAAGTTTGCAGAGTCCTATCATTTTTCTTTTTCTTCTTTTTAGAAGAACTGGGTACATCAATAATATTTCTCTGAGAATCTTGCTCAATTCTCTTAGGGTGGCCTTCAGGATACAAAGGTTCCTGAGTCATTCTACCAGTTCTAGTAGCCACTCTAACTGCATAATCATTTTTCTTACTATTCATTTCATCAAGCAATTCTTTTTGAGCCTTAAGTACTTGTTCTACTTGAGTGGTAACCATAGAAGCATGTTTGCTAACGAGTTTAAGTTCACCTCTAATATTGGCCATATAATCACCCAAGTGCTTAATCATATAAGTATTCTATTTTAATTGTCTATCAAAATAAGCATTAAAGTCTTCTTGCTTAAACATAAAGTTATCAAACTCATCCAAGCACTGACTAGCAATCTTAGTAGGAGGGATTTCAGCTTTATCATATCTATAGAGAGAATTTACCTTTACTACCTGTGTCGGGTTATCAAGATCAGGAGGTTCTTCAATAGGTAATGGATCAAGATCATATGTTTCTTCAATAGGCGGTAAATTAAGACCATGTATTTCTTCAATAGGAGGTAAATTCTTAACATCTTCAGCTTTAATACCTTTTTCTTTCATAGATTTCTTTGCCTCTTGCATATCATTAGGACTGAGAAATAGAACACCTCTCTTCTTTGGAGTTGGTTTAGGAATAGGCTCATTAATTGGAGCGGGAGCTGGCTCAGGAGGTGCCCAATTATTTTCATTTCTCAACATATTATTCAATAAAATTTCAGCTTCTTCCGGTGTTCTTTCCCGAAAAGAGAACCAACACAACTATCCAGGTAATCTCTGGAAGCATCGGTTAATCCATTATAAAAGATATCAAGTATTTCATTTTTCTTAACAGGATGATCAGGCAAAGCATTAAGTAACTTGAGAAGCCTCCCCCAAGCTTGTGGGAGACTCTCTTCTTCAATTTTCACAAAGTTGTATATTTCCTCTAAAGCAGCTTGTTTCTTATGAGCAGGGAAATATTTAGCAGAGAAGTAATAAATCATATCCTGGGGACTACGCACACAACCAGGATCAAGAGAATTAAACCATATCTTAGCATCACCATTTAATGAGAACGGAAATATTTTAAGTATATAAAAGTAGCGCGATCTCTCATCATTAGTGAACAGGCTGGCTATATCATTTAATTTAGTAAGATGTGCCACAACTGTATCAGATTCATAGCCATCGAAAGGATCAGATTCAACCAAAGTAATTATATCAGGATCAATAAAGAATTCATATCCTTATCGGGAACACAGATAGGCGAAGTAGCAAAAGCAGGGTCAGGTTTCATTTTATCTTTAAGGGATTCTTTGTTCCATTTAATTAATAGCCTTTTAAGTTCATGACGATCTCTGCAAGCTAAAATAGCGACAGAAGATTCCATATCAAAAACATAACCCTCAGGAATAACAGGCCTATCTTCATCATCACTTTCATCATTATAATCAGATTCAATAATTTCTTTCTCTCTAGCCCTAGCAATTTGTTCATCAAGAAACTCACTAAGGGGCACAGTAGTATCAGACATAGAAGTAGTTTCATCATAAGTATCATGCATAGCAGAAGTGGCATCATCAATAACATGCGACATATCAAAACGAATAGCAGAAGCAGGTTTAGGTGTCGCAAGCTTACTCATAACAGAAGGTGAATCAAGTGCAGAGCTGGATGGCAGTTCCTTACCTCCCCTCGTAGTTGAGGGATAAATTGTTGTCTTAGCGTCTTTCAAGTTCTTCATAGTGTCCAGCAGATATAAATCCCAAGTGACTCAAAGAATAGAGCTATGCTCCCCGACAACGGCGCCAGAAATTGGTCTTGATAACCCACAAATATAGGGGATCGCAACAGCTTTCGAGGGTAGAGTATTCAACCCAAATTTATTGATTCGACACAAGGGGAGCCAAAGAATATTCTCAAGTATTAGCAGCTGAGTTGTCAATTCAACCACACCTGGAAACTTAGTATCTGCAGCAAAGTGTTTAGTAGCAAAGTAATATGATAGTGGTGGTAACGCTAACAAAAGTAAAGAAAGCAAAAGTGATATTTTTGGTATTTTGTAGTGATTGTAACAGTAGCAGCGGGAAAGTAAATAAGCGTAAACCAGTATATGGAAATCTCGTAGGCATTGGACCGGTGATGGATAATTATGTCGGATGCGGTTCATCATGTAATAGTCATAACATAGGGTGACACAGAACTAGCTCCAATTCATCAATGTAATGTAGGCATGTATTCCGAATATAGTCATACGTGCTTATGGAAAAGAACTTGCATGACATCTTTTGTCCTACCCTCCCGTGGCAGCGGGGTCCTATTGGAAACTAAGGGATATTAAGGCCTCCTTTTAATAGAGAACCGCAACAAAGCATTAGCACATAGTGAATACATGAACTCCTCAAACTATGGTCATCACCAGGAGTGGTCCCGATCATTGTCACTTCGGGGTTGTCGGATCATAAAACATAGTAGGTGACTATAGACTTGCAAGATAGGATCAAGAACTCACATATATTCATGAAAACATAATAGGTTCAGATCTGAAATCATGGCACTCGGGGCCTAGTGACAAGCATTAAGCATAGCAAAAGTCATAGCAACATCAATCTCAGAACATAGTGGATACTAGGGATCAAACCCTAACAAAACTAACTCGATTACATGATAGATCTCATCCAACCCATCACCGTCCAGCAAGCCTACGATGGAATTACTCACGCACGGCGGTGAGCATCATGAAATTGGTGATGGAGGATGGTTGATGACGACGACGGCGACGAATCCCCCTCTCCGGAGCCCCGAACGGACTCCAGATCAGCCCTCCCAAGAGGTTTTAGGGCTTGGCGGCAGCTCCGTATCGTAAAACGCGATGATTTCTTCTCCTCTATTTTTTCTCCCTGAAAGCAAATATATAGAGTTGGAGTTGGCATCGGAAGGTCTCCAGGGGGCCTATGAGGTAGGGGGCGCACCCTCGGGGGGGTGGGGCCCCCACCCTCGTGGACAGGGGTGGGCCCCCTGGTCTGCATCTTTGGCAAGGATTTTTTATTATTTATTATAAGATATTCCGTGGAGTTTCAGGTCGTTTCGAGAACTTTTGTTTTCTGCACATAAAACAACATCATGGCAATTCTGCTGAAAACAGCCTCAGTCCGTGTTAGTTCCATTCAAATCATACAAGTTAGAGTCCAAAACAAGGGCAAAAGTGTTTGGAAAAGTAGATACGACGGAGACGTATCAATGGGCCAAGTCAATCACATCATTCTCTAATGATGTGGTCCTGTTAATCAAATGACAACTCATGTCTATGGCAAGGAAACTTAACCATCTTTGGTTCAACGAGCTAGTCAAGTAGAGGCATACTAGTGACACTCAGTTTGTCTATGTATTCACACATGTACTAAGTTTCTGGTTAATACAATTCTAGCATGAATAATAAACATTTATCATGATATAAGGAAATATAAATAACAACTTTATTATTGCCTCTAGGGCATATTTTCTTTAGTCTCCCACTTGCACTAGAGTCAATAATCTAGATTACACAATAATGATTCTAACACCCATGGAGTCTTGGTGTTGATCATGTTTTGCTCGTGAGAGAGGCTTAGGTAACGGGTCTGCAACATTCAGATTCGTATGTATCTTGCAAATCTCTATGTCTCCCTCCTTGACTTGATCGCGGATGGAATTGAAGCGTCTCTTGATGTGCTTGGTTCTCTTGTGAAATCTGGATTCCTTTGCCAAGGCAATTGCACCAGTATTGTCACAAAATATTTTCATTGGACCAGATGCACTAGGTATGACACCTAGATCGGATATGAACTTCTTCATCCAGACTCCTTCATTTGCTGCTTCCGAAGCAGCTATGTACTCCGCTTCACACATAGATCCCGCCACGACGCTTTGCTTAGAACTGCACCAACTTACAGCTCCACCGTTCAATATAAATACGTATCCAGTTTGTGAATTAGAGTCATCCGGATCAGTGTCAAAGCTTGCATCGACGTAACCATTTACGACGAGTTCTTTGTCACCTCCATAAACGAGAAACATATCCTTAGTCCTTTTCAGGTATTTCAGGATGTTCTTGACCGCTGTCTAGTGATCCATTCTTGTATTACTTTGGTACCTCCCTGCTAAACTAATAGCAAGGCACACATCAGGTCTGGTACACAGCATTGCTTACATGATAGAACCTATGGCTGAAGCATAGGGAATGACTTTCATTTTCTCTCTATCATCTGCAGTGGTCGGGCATTGAGTCTGACTCAACTTCATACCTTGTAACACAGGCAAGAACCCTTTCTTTGCTTGATCCATTTTGAACTTCTTCAAAACTTTATCAATGTATGTGCTTTGTGAAAGTCCAATTAAGCGTCTTGATTTATCTCTATAGATCTTGATGCCCAATATATAAGCAGCTTCACCGAGGTCTTTCATTAAAAAACTCTTATTCAAGTATCCTTTTATGCTATATAGAAATTATATATCATTTCCAATCAACACTATGCCATCCACATATAATATTAGAAATGCTACAGAGCTCCCACTCACTTTCTTGTAAATATAGACTTCTCCAAAAGTCTGTATAAAACCATATGCTTTGATCACACTATCAAAACGTTTATTCCAACTCCGAGATGCTTGCACCAGTCCATAAATGAATCGCTAGAGCTTGCACACTTTGTTAGCATACTTTGGATTGATAAAACCTTCGGGTTGCATCATATACAACTCTTCTTCCAGAAATCCATTCAGGAATGCAGTCTTTACATCCATTTGCCAAATTTCATAATCATAAAATGCAACAATTGCTAACATGATTCGGACGGACTTAAGCATCGCTACGGGTGAGAAGGTCTCAACGTAGTCAACTCCTTGAACTTGTCGAAAACCTTTTGCAACAAGTTGATCTTTGTAGACAGTAACATTACCGTCAGCGTCAGTCTTCTTCTTGAAGATCCATTTATTCTCGATGGCTTGCCGATCAACGGGCAACTCAACCAAAGTCCACACTTTGTTCTCATACATGGATCCCATGTCAGATTTCATGGCCTCAAGCCATTTCACATAATCTAGGGTCATCATCACTCACTCATAGTTCATAGGTTCGTCATGGTCAAGAAACATAACCTCTAGAACTGGATTACCGTACCACTCTGGTGCTGATCTTACTCTGGTTGACCTACGAGGTTCAGTAGTAAATTGATCTGAAGTTACATGATCATCATCATTAGCTTCCTTGCTAATTGGTGTACTAGTCACAGGAATTGATTTCTGTGATGAACTACTTTCCAATAAGGGAGCAGGTACAATTACCTCATCAAGTTCTACTTTCCTCCCACCCACTTCTTTCGAGAGAAACTCTGATACGTCTCCAACGTATCTATAATTTTTTATTGTTCCATGCAATATTATATTATGTTTTGCTCATTAATGGGCTTTACTATACACTTCTATATTATTTTTGGGACTAACCTATTAACCGGAGGCCCAGCCCAGAATTGTTGTTTTTTGCCTATTTCAGAGTTTCGCAGAAAAAGAATATCAAACGGAGTCCAAATGGAATGAAACCTTCGGGAACGTGATTTTCGGAACGAACGTGATCCAGAGGACTTGGACCCTACGTCAAGACATCAAACAGGAGGGCACGGGGTAGGGGGCACGCCTACCCCCCCCCAGGCGCGCCCTCCACCCTCGTGGGCCCCATGTTGCTCCACTAACGTACTTCTTCCTCCTATATATACCTACATACCCCCAAACTACCAGATATGGAGCCAAAAATCTAATTCCACCGCCGCAACCTTCTGTACCCGTGAGATCCCATCTTGGGGCCTTTTCCGGAGCTCCGCCGGAGGGGGCATCGATCATGGAGGGCTTCTACATCAACACCATAGCCTCTCCGATGATTTGTGAGTAGTTTACCTCAGACCTTCGGGCCCATAGTTATTAGCTAGATGGCTTCTTCTCTCTTTTTGGATCTCAATACAATGTTCTCCCCCTCTCTCGTGGAGATCTATTCGATGTAATCTTCTTTTGCGGTGTGTTTGTTGAGACCGATGGATTGTGGGTTTATGATCAAGTTTATCTATGAACAATATTTTAATCTTCTCTGACTTCTTTTATGTATGATTGGTTATCTTTGCAAGTCTCTTCGAATTATCAGTTTGGTTTGGCCTACTAGATTGATCTTTCTTGCAATGGGAGAAGTGCTTAGCTTTGGGTTCAATCTTGCGGTGTCCTTTCCCAGTGATAGTAGGGGCAGCAAGGCACGTATTGTATTGTTGCCATCGAGGATAACAAGATGGTGTTTATATCATATTGCATGAGTTTATCCCTCTACATCATGTCATCTTACTTAAAGCGTTACTCTGTTCTTATGAACTTAATACTCTAGATGCATGCTGGATAGCGGTCGATGTGTGGAGTAATAGTAGTAGATGCAGGCAGGAGTCGGTCTACTTGTCTCGGACATGATGCCTATATACATGATCATACCTAGATATTCTCATAACTATGCTCAATTCTATCAATTGCTCAATAGTAATTTGTTCACCCACCGTAATACTTATGCTCTTGAGAGAAGCCACTAGTGAAACCTATGGTCCCCGGGTCTATTTTCCATCATATTAATCTTCCAACACTTAGTTATTTTTATTGCCTTTTATTTTACTTTGCATCTTTATCATAAAAATACCAAAAATACTATCTTATCATATCTATCAGATCTCACTCTCGTAAGTGACCGTGAAGGGATTGACAACCCCTTATCATGTTGGTTGCGAGGATTTATTTGTTTGTGTAGGTGCGAGGGACTCGTGCGTGGTCTCCTACTGGATTGATACCTTGGTTCTCAAAAACTGAGGGAAATACTTACGCTGCTTTACTGCATCACCCTTTCCTCTTCAAGGGAAAACCAACGCAGTGCTCAAGAGGTAGCAAACTCATTCTCTAGAAAGGATCCATTCTTAGCAACGAATGTCTTGCCTTTGGATCTGTGATAGAAGGTGTACCCAACAGTCTCCTTTGGGTATCCTATGAAGACACATTTCTTGCCAAACCACAGTTCATAAGGTGTAGTATCAACGGATTTAGATGGTGCTCAAGATGGGAATGGGTCGGGTCGGCCCGCCGGGCCACTGATCCGGCCCAAAAAGTCAAGGCTAATGGGCCAGGTGGGTTGGCCTTGAATCATACTATGGGTTAGTAGAGCCGGCATCGTGTGACCCAATGGATTAGACGGGTCGACCCATCTTAACCAATGAGGCACGAATAGCGTGCATGCATATACATATAGCCTGAATGGGTCAGTGAGGCCATTTCGTATCCTCGTATTACAACATCTCAACGAGTGAGGAGGCACGAACAACCTGCTGTGTGCATGCATACATATAGGCATATAGCCTGGGCCAGTGTGTTGTGCCTAATTATTCCCCGTAATGAGGCAACTAATGGCGTGTACATCAGCACATCTGTGGCCTGTGGGCACGTGATGAGTAGTACACAAGGATATTGAACTTGTGTAAAAAATTGATGAATTTTGGGTCGGCCCCATGTACCCGACGGGTCAGCAAGGCCACAAAATTCTGATGAAATGGGACGACCCATGGCCTCACATATTGACCTTGGGGCCACCGGGTCAGGTCCAAGGCCAGGTCCGGGTCGGCCCATTCCCATCTGGAGATGGTGCCCTATTTAACATGAATGCAGCCGTCTCTAAAGCATAACCCCTAAATGATAGCGGTAAATCGGTAAGAGACATCATAGATCGTACCATATCTAATAAAGTGCGATTACGACGTCAGGACACACCATTACGCTGTGGTGTTTCGGGTGGTGTGAGTTGCGGAACTATTCCGCATTGTTTCAAATTAAGACCAAACTCGTAACTCAAATATTCTCCTCCACGATCAGATCGTAGAAACTTTATTTTCTTGTTACGATGATTTTCCACTTCACTCTGAAATTCTTTGAACTTTTCAAATGTTTCAGACTTATGTTTCATCAAGTATATATACCCATATCATCATCTGTGAAGGTCAGAAAATAACGATACCCGCCGCGAGCCTCAATGTTCGTTGGACCACATACATCAGTATGTATGATTTCCAATAAATCTGTTGCTCGCTCCATTGTTTCGCAAGTACCAAGTGATTCATAATCAAGTGATTCCAAAAGTCCATCAGAATGGAGTTTCTTCATGCGCTTTATACCAATATGACCCAAACAGCAGTGCCACAAATAAGTTGCACTATCATTATCAAATCCGCATCTTTTGGCTTCAATATTATGAATATGTGTGTCACTACTATCGAGATTCAACAAAAATAGACCACTCTTCAATGGTGCATGACCATAAAAGATATTACTCATATATATAGAACAACCATAATTCCTGGATTTAAATGAATAACCGTCTCGCATCAAACAAGATCCAGATATAATGTTCATGCTTAACGCTGGCACCAAATAACAATTATTCAGGTCTAAAACTAATCCCGAAGGTAGATATAGAGGTAGCGTGCCGACATCGATCACATCGACTTTGGAACCATTTCCCATGTGCATCGTCACCTCGTCCTTAGCCAATCTTCGCTTAATCTATAGTCCCTGTTTCGAGTTGTAAATATTAGCAGCAGAACCAGTATCAAATACCCAGGCACTACTGTGAGCATTAGTAAGGTACACATCAATAACATGTATATCACATATACCTTTGTTCACCTTGCCATCCTTCTTATCCGCCAAATACTTGGGGCAGTTCCGCTTCCAGTGACCAGTCCCTTTGCAGTAGAAGCACTCAGTCTCAGGCTTAGGTCCAGACTTGGGCTTCTTCACTTGAGCATCAACTTGCTTGCCATTCTTCTTGAAGTCCCCCTTCTTCCCTTTACCCTTTTTCTTGAAACTGGTGGTCTTGTTGACCATCAACACTTGATGCTCCTTCTTGATTTCTACCTCCGCAACCTTTAGCATTGTGAAGAGCTCAGGAATTGTCTTATCCATCCCTTGCATATTATGGTTCATCATGAAGCTCTTGTAGCTTGGTGGCAGTGATTGAAGAACTCTGTCAATGACACTATCATCAGGAAGATTAACTCCCATCTGAGTCAAGTGGTTGTGGTACCCAGACATTATGAGTATATGGTCACTGACAGAACTATTCTCCTCCATTTTGTAGTTGTAGAACTTATTGGAGACTTCATATCTCTCAATCCGGGCATTTGCTTAAAATATTAACTTCAACTCCTGGAACATCTCATATGCTCCATGACGTTCAAAACGACGTTGAAGTCCCGGTCCTAAGCCGTAAATCATGGCACACTGAACTATCGAGCAGTCATCAGCTTTGCTTTGCCATACGTTCTTAATGTCATGAACAGCAGTACTGGCACCTAGCGGTGCTTCCAGGACGTAATTCTTCTGTGCAGCAATGAGGATAATCCTCAAGTTATGGACCCAGTCCGTGTAGTTGCTACCATCATCTTTCAACTTAGCTTTCTCTATGAACGCATTAAAATTCAAAGGATAAGCAGCATGGTCCATTGATCTACAACAACATAGACATGCAAAATACTATCAGGTTCTAAGTTCATGATAAATTAAAATTCAATTAATCATATTACTTATGAAAGGACATGCGGTGCCCCCATGTGTGGTTTTGGTAATTGATGACATTCTCTATGGACTAATGGTTGCATTGAGTTATATTTGAAGGATTTTTCCATAGGCATTTCTTGAAGTCCATGTGTTGGTTTCAAGGAGTTTATGGGTTGACCAAGGTGCTATTAAGGAATTATCCAAAGATTGGTCATGTGAGTGTTGATCTTATTGCAAGCATGTCTTGAAGAAGAAGATTGTGTGATCATTCATGTTTACCTTCAAGACATCATCCAAACAAAGAGAGTTGGAAAGATTCAAGGTTGATCAAGACTAAGTCAAGAGTGAATCAAGTTGATCAACTCGCAAAGCGTAGAAGATGTACCGAGAGGGATCAAGTGATCCCATGGTATGGTAAGCATTGTCCATTGCACTTTGTGTACTAACCCATGGTCTACGTGAGAGTCTATGTATGGTTAGGTACGTGTCCATGGGCTTGCGTCAAGAGGAAGATATCATACAACCCATGGAAAGGATGACATCAAGTGGTGATCATCATCAAGATTGCCGTGTGCAAGTTCAAGTGGAGCATCACGAAGAGATCAAGTGCTTGAAACTTGCCACCCATTGTGGTGTCAATGGACTTGTGAAGATGTGCCGAAGAGTGGCTCACCCATAGTGGAGTATGGGGGAGCAATCATCTAGTCTCCATTGACCCAACGCAATCAAAAAAGGTGGTCCATCTTGAGGAAGACAACATCATCATCATCCAGCTCAAGTGGATCATGTGCAAGGCAAAGGTTTGCCCTTGATAGGTTTTCTATTTTACTGGTCTCATGGTGGTAGTTGGGAGACCGGGTTAAAGGATATATAGTCGTACTATCAAGGGGGGCTCTCAAGTGAGTAGCTTGATCGTATCGTTCGTCGAGATCTCAAACCATTGCATCCTTGCATCTTGTTTCTTGGTTCTTGTTTGTCTCTCTTTGTGAGTCTTAGAGCTTATGGTCATCTTGATGACAAGCTTGAGTTCATCAAAAACAGAGTTTGCATGCGTCTTCTATGATGTTTTCGGTGTTGGGGGTTTTACCGGTCTTTTCCGAGGAAGGGTTCTCACCATTTTTCTTTTGGGACTTTTCTCATTTGCTTCTTATTGGTATTTCTTTCAAGATTCTGTTAGCCCTTGTCGCTAGCTTTCCAACAAACTTGGTTTCGTCGAATTCGGAGTCCGTTTGCAGAAGTCGTGGTAGTTTTGGTGTTCTGAAAAGGCTGCAGCGGTACTACCGCGGATAGGAGCGGATGTAATTTTTTACTACCGCTCTGGGGAGCGGTACTACCACTCTTGGGAGCGGTACTACCGCTTGGAGCAGTACTACCCCGGCTACTTCCGTGGCTACTTCCGCTCGGGACCAAAAACTCGTCACAAGTCCAACGGTGGTAGGCATGGATGTAATTTTGTAGTACCACTCGCAAGCAGTAGTACCGCTACCCCTAGCGGTAGTACCGTGAGGTCAAGCGGTACTACCGCTCCGACGGTTCTTCTGGCCTTTTTGCCTCCTCGCTGTTGTGTTTCAAAGGGCTACTACCGTCCTAGCGGTAGTACCGCTCCTTGGAGCGGTAGTACCGCTCGGTGCGGGCTGTGAGCATAACGGTTGGATTTCCCCCCGCCTATAAAAGGGGGTCTTCTTCCCTAATGAACCTTTTCTTTTGAGCTCGTGTTCTTCCCCCATTGTTGACCTTCTTCGAGCTTGCTAACTCTCAATCCCTCCAATGATTCTTGCTAGTTCTTGCGGGAAAAGAGAGAGGAGATCTAGATCCACGTTTCCACCAATCACTTTCTCCTCTAAGTGAGGGGAACCCCTTGGATCTAGATCTTGGAGTTCTTCGTGTTCTTCTTTCGTTCTTCCTCTCATTTTCCTCCCTAGCATTAGTTGCTTTGGTGGGATTTGGGAGAGAAGGACTTGGGCACTCCGTGTGCCCTTGCCATTGCATTTGGTGCATCGGTTTGAGTTCTCCACGGTGATACGTGGAAGTGAAGTTTGAGAAGCTTATTACTCTTGGGTGTTTGGGTACCCTAGAGCTTGTTCCTCTTGGGTGCCTTGGTGCCCTGACGGTTGGTGGTGTTCGGAGCTCAATCATTGTGGTGTAAAGCTCCAGGAAAGCGTCGGGTCTCCAATTAGGTTGTGGAGATCGCCCCGAGCAATTTGACGGGTTCCGGTGACCGCCTCCAAGGGTTGCCAACGTGTACGGGTTCGGTGACCGCCCCCAAGGGTTTCCATTTGTACGGGTACGGTGACCGCCCTCAAGGGTCCCTTAGTGGAATCACCGCATCTTGCATTGTGCGAGGGCGTGAGGAGATTACGGTGGCCCTAGTGGCTTCTTGGGGAGCATTGTGCCTTCACACCGCTCCAAACGGAGATTAGCATCCGCAAGGGTGTGAACTTCAGGATACATCGTCGTCTCCGCGTGCCTCGGTTATCTCTTACCCGAGCTCTTTACTTATGCACTTTACTTTGTGATAGCCATATTGTTTCTTGTCATATATCTTGCTATCACCTAGTAGTTTATCTTGCTTAGCATAAGTTGTTAGTGCACATAGGTGAGCCTAGTTGTTGTAGGTTTTGTGCTTGACAAATTAACCGCTAGGTTTATTCCGCATTTGTTCAAGCCTAAACCGTAATTATTTTAAAGCGCCTATTCACCCCCCCCTCTAGGCGACATCCACGATCTTTCAATTGGTATCAGAGCCTCGTCTCTTTTTATAGGGCTTAACCACCTAGAGAGTAAGGATGTCGACTAGGGGTTTAGGATTCTCTGACACTCTTAGTTTCGATGGCACAAATTTTGATGTTTGGGTAATTCGCATGCTTAATCTCTTTAGGGTCATGGACGCAAATTTAGAGCAAATTGTAGATATGGGCTTTTCTCCTCCAAAGGATCCACAAATATTATCTTTAGAGGATGAGAAAAACTCTTATCTCAATGCTCAAGCTTCTAATGTGCCTTTTGATGCTTTGAGCAATGTAGTTATATTTCAACTCATGCCGTTTTGGGATGCTCATGAGTTGTGGACAAAGCTTCAAGACAAATATGGCGTGTCTGAGATTTGTGGAGATGATTGTCCTCCTTCCACCTCCGGTCGTATAGTATTCTCAACTTCTTCTACTTCACCTACATGTGGTTTGCCACAAGGTAATGATATGGTGAGTAGTGGTGTTCATTGCAATGATTATAGTGAGCTTATTATTGATGATCCTTCATCACTTTATTATTGCAATGCTTCACCTTTGGACTTTAACACTTCGAGCACTCTAAATGTTTCACATGCTTGTGTTAAAAGTCCTTGCATATCTTGTAGAAATTGCTTGCTCAAATCTCATGATGATATGCTTGCTATGTCTTGTTGCCATGATAAAAATGTATCTATTTCCTCGAGTTGTTGTGCTAACAATGTAGAGGAAACCCAACACTCCATGGAACAAGATGTGGTCTTGAACGGTGCTTCAAGGGATCCTACATCATCATCAATTGCTTTTTGCCTTATGGCCAAGGCTTCAAAGGTATCTCCCACTTTGAATCCCAATATATCTTGTGATAAGATTGATGATGGGAAGAGTGATGATGATGTCGATTATGATGAAGAGAATGATGATGTTGCCTCCTTAAAAGTTAAGGGGGAAATAATTTTTAAAGCTCTTCTTAAGAATAAAATTGCTCGTTCCAACTTCATGGAAATCATGTCTATTGCTATTGAGGGCAAGAAATATATTGATGAGTTGGAATCTCGTCTTGAGGAGCATGAGGTCACCATTGATAAAATGGTAGGTCATGAGCGTGATTACGCTAATGAGATTACGGACCTCTCTCAAGCTCTTGAACTTGAACAAACCACCAAGGAATCTCTTGAGGAGACTTTTGCTCTAGATTTACCTAGAGTGAAGGAATCTCATGATAGAGCTCCTGAGGTGGCCAATGTTTTTGAAACTAAAAATGCTAAGCTTAAAGTTGCTCATGCTAGACTCCTTGAGGATTTAGAGCACCTCGAAAATGGCTCAAGGGTCATCAAGGGTGAGCTCATCAAAATCACCGAGTCTCATGCTCAACTTGAAGCTTCTTATTTAAAAGAGCTGGCCAAGTTGCCTTCTCCTCTTGTTGTTAATGATGATGCTTGTGCTACTAACTCTATTTCTTGTGAAGCATCCATTTTAAAGGAGAATGTTGAGCTAAGAGCTCAACTTGAGTTGCTATGTAGCAATTATGGGAAATTGGAAGAAAGTCATGAAAAGCTTTCTAGCTCTCATGATGATCTTCTTGTATACCATAATGTGCTAAAAATAGCTCATGAGGCTATGATTGCTAAGGTAACATCTAGTGAGCCTCATGTGGACATTAGCACTACTTTTAGTCAAAATGCTATATTGCCTTGTGCTAGTCCTCGTAATTCGTCTATGCATAACATTGGTACATCTTGTGATGAATTGCTTTCCTTGCCTTGTTGCTCCAATGATGAAGCTTATACTTCCTCTAGTACTTGTGTTGAGACTAACCATGTAGAGGAAATCAAAGAGCTCAAGGCCCAAGTCACTTCTTTGAAGAAAGACTTGGAAAAGTGTCATGAAGGTAAATCCACACTCAACAATATCTTGAGTGTGCATAAGTCCCCCAATGACAAAGGTGGACTTGGATTCAACTCCAACAAGAAGAAGAAGTCCCAGATGAAGAAGAAGAAGGGCCAAGAACACGTCAAGAATTTGGCCAAGATTATTTGCTTCAAGTGCAAAATTGAAGGGCACCATGTTAGATCTTGCCCATTGAAGAAGAAGGCTATTAGTGACAAGCAACAAGGGAAGCGGCTACAAGTGCATTCTCATGCTCAACCTCAAGTTGAAGAAATGCCTCTTCCCAAGAAGACTCGAGCTAATGCTTCTCAAGTTTAGAAATCAAGTGAGAAGAAAGTGAAGAGTAGACGTTGCTACCTATGTCGTGAAAAAGGTCACGTCGCTTCTTCATGCACGAATGGTACCTTATCCAACCCTATTCTAATTGATGATATCTATTCTCTTGGGAAGGATAAGGTTGGCAGTGTGTTTGCCAAATTTGTTGGTACTCAAAGTGGTGTCAAGAAAAGAACCATTTGGGTAGCCAAGCCTATTGTGACTAACCTCTTAGGACCCAACTTGGTTGGGGACCAACTAGCTCATACTTGATCAATAGGTGTTGATGTAGGTCATTGGAGACTTGCCTACATTATGAAGAATTAAGGGGAATTCATCATTCTTATGTCAAGCCAAGTCAATTGGGTTATCAAGTTTCTATCTTATATCCAATGTGCCTCCTTGCGGTAACTTGTTCTTAAATTGTTTACATTGAAAGTTACTTGCCCCTTTGCATGTTTTGGTTTTGTTCCTTGCATGTGTTTGTATGTGTCGAGTCTCCAAATTGCTTATCTTGAGTAATCAAGTTTATGTATGTTGGTTTGCACTTCATGTACATGTGTGTCGTACGTTGAGCCTTTGTGCATCTTGTTTGTATCTTAGTTGGCTCTTGTGAGAGATTAATGGAATATCCTATTATGGGGGAGTGATGTGCTTTGTGCACCTCACAATCCTATAAATGTGTGTACATGAGTAATACCATCTAGTATTGATATTTCAAGATTATCTAGTTGCTATGTGGTATGTCTTCTCATGAGAAATTCAAATTCTAAATAGTCCATTAATTATGTCTTGTTGGATTCTCTTATTGCCTCTTGTTAAGTTTTTATTGGTATAACATTATGGGGGAGTAATATGCTATGTGCATATTACAAGCCTAGAAAATGTGTACATTTGAGATATTGTCACCTAGAATTGATATTGTAAATCATCTTGTTCTTAGTTGGCATGTTAGCTCTACAAGTTGCACTTTGCTTGTGTTTGGGGTGAAGATGATGTTGGATATCCTTGCTATCTACCGATGGGAATCATTTCTAAATACTTCTTGTCTTTTGACAATTGGTACTCACTTATGTGTGGTAGAAATTATTGATCATCTCTACATTGGCCTTTGCTTTTATTTGCCTTATCTCTTGCCTAGGATTGTATCAACTCCCTTTGTCTTCCATACCACTTGTGGATCTTGTTAATTTCTTGATCTTGTCTAGTGTTTTCTAGATATAGTGAAAGTGGTGATCCCACCTTGTGCATTTTGTATTCAAATGCAAATTCTCTATAATGCACTAGTCTTGGGGGAGCTATCCTATTTTCTATAAGACACTCATCTTGCGATCCTTATCAAGTGTGTGTTGGTGGAAGGCAAGCCGTTTTCTTTTTTTGGTACTTTGTGCCATCATGAAACTTTGTAGAGAGCTTGGTTTGTTTGGAACCATCCTCTCTTTTGGGAGTTTGATATCTTTTTTTAGTGTGTATCAACCAATATCTCATTCCTCGATGTATTTTTTTGGATATCCTCCAAGTGATGATTTATTCATTTGGTATCTTTTCTTCACTTGGTTTTTCTTTGTCATTTGGTATCGGTTCTTGAAAGTCGTGAGCATGCATATTAATTTGATGTAGTATTTTTAGCATGCTTTCTTTCTTGGACCCAATATATAGGGGTAACTCCACCAAGTCTCAAATTGGATGAGATGTGCATGAAATTCATTTTCATATCTATATGCACATATTTATGTGTAGGTTGTCCTATGTATTGTTTGTTCTCTAACTCTTTGGTCCCAATGAGTTTGGGTACCATTTTGTTTGTGTTGTTGTTCTAGGAACAATTGGAGATGCATTGGATGCTCGGCTCACTCACAAGGAAGGTGGTGTCATCATGTGCTAATTGGAGTCAAGCTAGGATGATCAATGACCTACTACCTACCTTTAATTGGTATCTACTACATCCTTCCAATGATATCTCGGTAACAAGTATCTCTTCATGCATTCTTTTCTAGCATTCAACCTTGTGTAGGTTGCATCTTACCATGATTTTCATTCCATCTTGTGATTCTTGTTTCCTTTCTCAAAGCATCTCATCGATGAGCTCATGTTGCTAGTTGTGTTGTCTTTGATGGGTGTGTGGTAGGAATTCATTTATATACTATAAGACCATATCTAGCCATGTGCTATGCTTCCAAGCAAATATCTTATTGGTATATGTATGACTTCCTTTTGGATATCTTGTTCCTTCGTGTTGTAACTATTTCGGGTGTACATCCTTCTTTGTAGATATATATATATCATCATGATTTCGTCTACCTATAATCTTATACACTTGAGAGAAGTTTCATATCTAGATGATATCCTTTCTTTCACGTCCACCTTGTCTTTCTTATGTTATTTCTTTGGCGGCTCTGTGAAAGCTTTTGCCTTGAGTGCATGTCTTCTATCGTTGCATCTTGATGCGCTCTTGTGTGGTGAAGATTATTTTCCTCATGCTTATCTTTACGAGGTTTTTGCCATCTTAATTGGTATCCCTCGTCTTGATGAGCCTTTCATCTTCTATCTTCACCGCGGGTTGTCACAAGCATAGGTTCTCTATATGCTTATTAGTAAGCTTGTGAACCCATTTGCTAGTTGTGTGTGGGAATGATAGGCCTTGCACCGTGTGCCTCATTCTTTCAAGGAATACATCTCCTACGCATGCATTATTGGTTGTTGCATTGCATGGTGATGCATAATTCCTTATATAAACTCTCTTGAAAGTGATTGTCATCAATTACCAAAATGGGGGAGATTGAAAGGACATGCGGTGCCCCCATGTGTGGTGATAACCCACAAGTATAGGGGATCAATTGTAGCCTCTTTCGATAAGTAGGAGTGTCGAACCCAATGAGGAGCTAAAGGTAGAACAAATATTCCCTCAAGTTCTATCGACCACCGATACAACTCTACGCACGCTTGATGTTCGCTTTACCTAGAACAAGTATAAAACTAGAAGTACTTTGTAGGTGTTTTTTGGATAGGCTTGCAAGAAAGTAAAGAGCACGAAAATAAAACTAGGGGCTGTTAAGGTAAAGACACAACTAAAGTAAATATAGCGAGTATGGAGAAGTGGTGATAGGAGTTGTGGAATTGTCCCTAGGCAACTGACTATGTTACTAGACTGATAATCGTTATTGCAATTCTATTTGAGGGAGAGGCATAAGCTAACATACTTTCTCTACTTGGATCATATGCACTTATGATTGGAACTCTAGCAAGCATCCGCAACTACTAAATATTCATTAAGGTAAAAACCCAACCATAGCATTAAAGTATCAAGTCCCCTTTATCCCATACGCAAACAACCTACTTACTCGGGTCTGTGTTTCTATCACTCACGCCACCCACCATAAGCAAATCATAAACATATTGCAAACCCTACAGCGGGAATCCCTCACGCTTGCGCGACACAGAGGGCAAAATAGGACAGCACCAATAAAATATGCAACTCAAACCAATCATAGCAATTCATCAATCACCGATAGGACAATAGAAATCTACTCAGACATCATAGGATGGCAACACATCATTGGATAATAATATGAAGCCTAAAGCACCATGTTCAAGTAGAGGGTACAACGGGTTGCGGGAGAGTGGACCGCTGTAGATAGAGGAGGGGAAGGTGATGGAGACATTGGTGAAGATGACGGTGGTGTTGGTGAAGATCGCGGTGATGATGATGGCCCCCGGCGGTGTTCCGGCGCCACCGGAAGCGAGGGGGAGAGAGCCCCCCTCCTTCTTCTTCTTCTTTCTTGACCTCCTCCCTAGATGGGAGGAGGGTTTCCCCTCTGTTCCTTGGCTCCCATGGCTTGGGAGGGGTGAGAGCCCCTCTGAGATTGGATCTATCTCTCTGTTTCTGCGTTCTGTTCTGGCTCTGTTTCACCGTTTCGCATATATATGGAGATCCGTAACTCCGATTGGCCTGAAACCTTTTCTGTGATTTTTTTGAATATTATATTTCTTGCGGCAAAAGAAGAGCATCAACCGCCTTACGGTGGGCTCACGAGGGTAGGCGGCGCGCCCAGGGGGGAGGGGCGTGCCCCCCTGCCTCGTGACCACCTCGGGCACCGTCCCGCGTGGATTTTTCTTCTGGAATTTTCCATATTTTCCAAAAATAAGCTCCGTCCGTTTTTATCCTGTTTGGACTCCGTTAGATATGGATGTTCTGCGAAACATAAAACATGCAACAGACAGGAACTGGCACTGGGCACTGGATCAATATGTTAGTCCCAAAAATAATATAAAAAGTTGCCAAAAAGTATATGAAAGTGAATAATATTGGCATGGAACAATAAAAAATTATAGATACGACGGAGACGTATCAGCATCCCCAAGCTTAAATCCTGCTCGTCCTCAAGTAGGTAAATGATAAAAAAGAATAATTTTTGATGTGGAATGCTACCTAGCATAATCTTGATCATATGTCTAATCATGGCATGAATATTAAGACACGAGTGATTCAAAGCAATAGTCTATCATTTGACATAAAAACAATAATACTTCGAGCGTACCAATAAAGCAATCATGTCTTTTCAAAACAACAAGGCCAAAGCAAGCTTATCCCTACAAAATCATACAGTTTGGCCATGCTTCATTTTCGTCACACAAAATGCCCCCATCATGCACAACCCCGATGACAAGCCGAGCAATTGGTTCATACTTTTTAACGCGCTTCAGCTCTTTCAACCCTCACGTAATACATGAGCGCAAGCCATGGATATAGCACTATAGGTGGGATAGAATATAATGATGGAGGTTATGTGGAGAAGACAAAAAAGGAGAAAGTCTCACATCGACGCGGCTAATCAACGGGCTATGGAGATGCCCATCAATTGATGTCAATGCGAGGAGTAGGGATTGCCATGCAACGGATGCACTAAGAGCTATAAGTCTATGAAAGCTCAACAAAAGAAACTAAGTGGGTGTGCATCCAACTTGCTTGCTCATGAAGACCTAGGGCATTTGAGGAAGCCCATCGTTGGAATATACAAGCCAGGTTCTATAATGAAAATTCCCACTAGTATATGAAAGTGATAACTCAAGAGACTCTCTATATGAAGAACATGGTGCTACTTTGAAGCACAAGTGTGGTAAAAGGATAGTAACATTGCCCCTTCTCTCTCATTTTTTTATTTTCTCCTTTTTTTTGCCTTCTCCTTTTTTTGGCCTTTTTTTCGTCCGGAGTTTCATCCTGACTTGTGGGGGAATCATAGTCTCCATCATCCTTTCCTCACTGGGGCAATGCTCTAATAATGATGATCATCACACTTTTATTTACTTACAACTCGATATCTAGAACAAAGATATGACTCTATATGAATGCCGCCGGCGGTGTACCGGGATGTGCAATGATCTAGCATAGCAATGACATCAAAAAACGGACAAGCCATGGAAACATCATGCTAGCTATCTTACGATCATGCAAAGCAATATGACAATAAATGCTCAATTCATGTATATGATGATGATGGAAGTTGCATGGCAATATATCTCGGAATGGCTATGGAAATGCCATGATAGGTAGGTATGGTGGTTGTTTTGAGGAAGATATAATGAGGCTTATGTGTGAGAGAGTGTATCGTATCACGGGGTTTGGATGCACCGGCGAAGTTTGCACCAACTCTCAAGGTGAGAAAGGGCAATGCATGGTACCGAAGAGGCTAGCAATGATGGAAAGGTAAAAGTGCGTATAATCCATGGACTCACATTAGTCATAAAGAACTCATATACTTATTGCAAAAGTTTATTAGCCCTCAAAGCAAAGTAGTACTACGCATGCCCCTAGGGGGATAGATTGGTAGGAAAAGACCATCGCTCGTCCCCGACCGCCACTCATAAGGAAGACAATCAAAGAAACACCCCATGCTTCAAATTTGTCACACAACGGTTACCATACGTGCATGCTAAGGGACTTGCAAACCTCAACACAAGTGTCTCTACAATCCACAACCACCCACTAGCATAACTCTAATATCACCATCTTTATATCGCAAAACTATTGCATGGAATCAAACATATCATATTCAGCGATCTACAAGTTTATGTAGGATTTTATGACTAACCATGTGAATGACCAATTCCTGTCATCTCTCTAAATAGATATAAGTGAAGCAAGAGAGTTTAATTCTTTCTACAAAAGATATGCCCAAACTCTAACAAATATAAGTTAAGCAAAAGAGCATTCTACAAATGGCGGTTGTATATGTAAAGAGAAGCAGGCAATCCAAACTTCTAATGATATAAGTGAAGCACATGAAGCATTATATAAAGCCATGCTCAAAAGATATAAGTGAAGTGTAATGAGCATTCTATAAATCAACCAAGGACCATCTCATACCAGCATGGTGCATAAAAGAAAAAAAGAAAAACCTAATTGCAAAAGATGCTCCAAGACTTGCACATATCGCATGAACGAAACGAATCTGAAAACATACCGATATTTGTTGAAGAAAGAGGGGATGCCTCCCCAGCATCCCCAAGCTTAGACGCTTGAGTCTCCTTGAATATTTACTTGGTGTGCCTCGGGCATCCCCAAGCTTGAGCTCTTTCCTCTCTTCCTTCTTCTCACATCGAAACCTTCTCAATCAAACACTTCATCCACACAAAACTTCAACAGAAAACTCGGTAAGATCCGTTAGTATAATAAAGCAAATCACCACTCTAAGTACTGTTGCCAACCAATTCATATTTTGTTCTTGCATTGTGTCTACTGTAGTATAACTTTTTCATGGCTTAATCCACTGATATAAATTGATAGTTTCATCAAAACAAGCAAACTATGCATCAAAAACAGAATCTGTCTAAAATAGAACAGTCTGTAGCAATCTGAACATTCACCATACTTCTGGTACTTGAAACATTCTGCAAAAATTAGGAAAAATAAACAATTTGTACATCAAGATAGTGCAAAAAGAATCAGAACCATTTGACGTTCCAGTAAAAAATTAAAATTCACGCACTACAGCCAAAGTTTCTGTCCTGCACCGCACAAACCAACAAGTATTGTAAACATCCTAAAGGCAAACCTTGGCACATTATTTATATAATACAATGGAATTGTACAAGGGGATAATTATTTTTGTTGAAAAGTTTCTGTAATTAAGATTCACAAAGTTGTCGTGAGCATGAACAAAGTTCAAGGAGCTCTCCCACTTCAACAATGCTTGTCTTTCTCACTTTCACTTTCCTTTTTGAAAAAGTTTTGGGTTCCCCTCTTTATTTTTGTTGTTTTTAAACTATATGAAAGCACTCAACAGAAATAAATGACTCTCTAAAACTTCCGAGTTGTCTCCCTGACAGCGCTTTCTTTAAAGCCATTAAGCTAGGCATATAGTGCTCAAGTAATGAATCCACCCGGATCCCAAGGTATATCAAAGCCAATTTTAATTAGCAATGATTTGTAATTTAGTAGTGAGCACAAAGTAATATATATCATGTAATGACGAAGTCTAACTCTCTTCCTATGCATCGGCATGTCATAAAAGAACAATTCATGCACACAAAGTAAAGGCCAATGCATAGTATAAACAGTTTCTTGCAATTTTATTGTATTGGAAACATAGAGAGGTGGAGATATAGTTCCTCTCTCATAATAATTGCAAGTAGGAGCATCAAGCACATGCATATTATATCTATCAAAATCATCATGTGCAACGGTAAAAGGCAACCCATCAATGTAATCCTTAATAAGTGCAAACTTCTCCGATATAGTGTAGTCGGGAGAGTTCAAAAAGATAATAGGACTATCATGCGTGGGTGCAATAGCAAAAATTTCATGTTTAACATAAAGAACCATAGCAAGTTCATCTCCATAAGCATAATTTATATTGGCATCTTGGCCACAAGCATAGCAAGCATCATCAAAAAGGGATATTTCAAAAGAATCAATGGGATCACAACAATCATCATAGCAATCATCCTTCGGTAAGCACGAAGGGGAATTAAATAATGTATGAGTTGGAGGGTTACTCTCATTAGAAGGTGGGCACGGGTGATCAATCCGCTCTTCCTCCTTTTGTTCTTCGCTCTCCTCCTCATCTTTTTCATCCAATGAGCTCATAGTTTCATCAATTTCTTCTTCCATAGATTCCTGCAAAATATTATTCTCTTCTTGGACAGCGGAGTAGTTCTCAATATATGGTTTAACATAAGGATTAGAAGCATAATTATCATAGCAATATTTAAGTATGGCAAAATTTTCAGATTCGTAAAGAGTAGCACCATACTTTTCAATCAAATAAGCAATTTCGTAAGCACCCTTAAAAGCAACACATTCTTCAATTTGTTGAACATCATAGTAATTATAAACACCCTTAGCATACGAGGATAAGATTCCATTATCAATAAACTCACATTGGTAGGGAAGGTGTTTCTTAGGGTTTTCAGAACAACAAGTAAAATCATAATAATAGCATAAATTCCAAGCATAGCATTGCAAACGTTGAATTTGACCCCATAATAGTTTCCCTTTTTCAGATATACGGTGTCGCACATAACAAGCATGCTCATCTAAAGATTTTCCCTCAACTAAGCTAGTTGGGGTTTTAGCACGAGCACAAAGGGATCGAAGATGATCCAAGTAAAAAGCTTCAGTAGTGTGATAGATTTTGAGTGGTTCTTCAACCATTGGAGCAGTAGGTACAACTAATTTTTTTGGTATTTTGCGTTTCCTACCCATAACTAAAGATAGAAAACAACTAAGAACAGAAAATAAAAATTACTTAGTGATAAAGCAAACAAGCACACACGAGAATATTCACCCCACGCTATTGCTCCCCGGCAACGGCGCCAGAAAAAGGTCTTGATAACCCACAAGTATAGGGGATCAATTGTAGCCTCTTTCGATAAGTAAGAGTGTCGAACCCAACGAGGAGCTAAAGGTAGAACACATATTCCCTCAAGTTCTATCGACCACCGATACAACTCATACGCACGCTTGACGTTCGCTTTACCTAGAACAAGTATAAAACTAGAAGTACTTTGTAGGTGTTTTTTTTGGATAGGCTTGCAAGAAAGTAAAGAGCATGAAAATAAAACTAGGGGCTGTTAAGGTAAAGACACAACTAAAGTAAATATAGCGAGTATGGAAAAGTGGTGATAGGAGTTGTGGAATTGTCCCTAGGCAACTAACTATGTTACTAGACCGATAATCGTTATTGCAATTCTATTTGAGGGAGAGGCATAAGCTAACATACTTTGTCTACTTGGATCATATGCACTTATGATTGGAACTCTAGCAAGCATCCGCAACTACTAAAGATTCATTAAGGTAAAAACCCAACCATAGCATTAAAGTATCAAGTCCCCTTTATCCCATACGCAAACAACCTACTTACTCGGGTCTGTGTTTCTGTCACTCACGCCACCCACCATAAGCAAATCATAAACATATTGCAAACCCTACAGCAGGAATCCCTCACGCTTGCGCGACACAGAGGGCACAATAGGACAGCACCAATAAAATATGCAACTCAAACCAATCATAGCAATTCATCAATCACCGATAGGACAATAGAAATCTACTCAGACATCATAGGATGGCAACACATCATTGGATAATAATATGAAGCCTAAAGCACCATGTTCAAGTAGAGGGTACAGCGGGTTGCGGGAGAGTGGAGCGCTGTAGATAGAGGGGGGAAGGTGATGGAGATGTTGGTGAAGATGACGGTGGTGTTGGTGAAGATCGCGGTGATGATGATGGCCCCCGGCGGTGTTCCGGCGCAACCGGAAGCGAGGGGGAGAGAGCCCCCCTCCTTCTTCTTCTTCCTTGACCTCCTCCCTAGATGGGAGGAGGGTTTTCCCTCTGTTCCTTGGCTCCCATGGCTTGCGAGGGGCGAGAGCCCCTCCGAGATTGGATCTATCTCTCTGTTTCTGCGTTCTGTTCTGGCTCTGTTTCACCGTTTCGCATATATATGGAGATCCGTAACTCCGATTGGCCTGAAACCTATTCTGTGTTTTTTTCTGAATATTAGCTTTCTTGCGGCAAAAGAAGAGCATCAACCGCCTTACAATGGGCTCACGAGGGTAGGCGGTGCGCCCAGGGGGGAGGGGCGCGCCCCCTGCCTCGTGACCACCTCGGGCACCGTCTCGCGTGGATTTTTCTTCTGGAATTTTCCATATTTTCCAAAAATAAGCTCCGTCCGTTTTTATCCCGTTTGGACTCCGTTTGATATGGATATTCCGCAAAACATAAAATATGCAACTGACACGAACCGACACTGGGCACTGGATCAATATGTTAGTCCCAAAAATAATAATAATAAGTTGCCAAAAAGTATATGAAAGTGAATAATATTGGCATGGAACAATAAAAAATTATAGATACGACGGAGACGTATCATCATCCCCAAGCTTAAATCCTGCTCGTCCTCGAGTAGGTAATGATAAAAAAAAGAATAATTTGTGATGTGGAATGCTACCTAGCATAATCTTGATCATATGTCTAATCATGGCATGAATATTAAGACACGAGTGATTCAAAGCAATAGTCTATCATTTGACATAAAAACAATAATACTTCGAGCGTACCAATAAAGCAATCATGTCTTTTCAAAACAACAAGGCCAAAGCAAGCTTATCCCTACAAAATCATACAGTTTGGCCATGCTTCATTTCCGTCACACAAAATGCCCCCATCATGCACAACCCCGATGACAAGCCGAGCAATTGGTTCATACTTTTTAACGCGCTTCAGCTTTTTCAACCCTCACGCAATACATGAGCACAAGCCATGGATATAGCACTATAGGTGGGATAGAATATAATGATGGAGGTTATGTGGAGAAGACAAAAAAGGAGGAAGTCTCACATCGACGCGGCTAATCAACGGGCTATGGAGATGCCCATCAATTGATGTCAATGCGAGGAGTAGGGATTGCCATGCAACGGATGCACTAAGAGCTATAAGTGTATGAAAGCTCAACAAAAGAAACTAAGTGGGTGTGCATCCAACTTGCTTGCTCATGAAGACCTAGGGCATTTGAGGAAGCCCATCGTTGGAATATACAAGCCAAGTTCTATAATGAAAATTCCCACTAGTATATGAAAGTGATAACTCAAGAGACTCTCTATATGAAGAACATGGTGCTACTTTGAAGCACAAGTGTGGTAAAAGGACAGTAACATTGTGCCGGGGTTTTCCTGGGCTCCCCGAGCACCTATGGGGACGGAGCCCCTTCTCGGTTCGGCGGGGGGCGGAGGCCATGCGAAGAGCGGATCGAGGCGAAGCACACGGGGGAAGGTTTTTACCCAGCTTTGGAGCTCTCTGGAGAGATAACACTCCTACTGCTGCTTTGTGGATTGTATTGAGTTCTTGCTCGGGAGCGCCGAGTGCTACAGTACACTCGAGCAGCTAACGAGACCGAGCGCTTCTCTGAGGATCGATCCCCCCCTCACGTTGTGCATGGGCCTCCTTTTATATGTCCAAGGGGTCTCCAACAGGTGGCAACGTAGGTAAGGGTAAAAGTGTAAATATGCCGCGGTAGGTACAGCTACCTACACAGTGTATCATACCTAATCCTGACGGCAGGGGACAAAGGCATTAAATGCCCGTCTACGTCGCCCAGACGGTGCAGAAAAGGGACCGTCAGGGGCGCTATCGCTCTCCACGATGGCGATCCTGTCAGCGTTGCATGCCATAGCGTACCCCTGGCTGCACAGCCTCCCGCCACGTACGCTGGGAAGGGTCCCGGAGCGACACGTAGGTGGGTGAGCTGGAGCGCGGGTACAGAGTGGCTGCCTGCCGCGGCAAGTGCCTTGCCGCGGCCGTTGTCTTGTCGCACCCGGGAACTTGTCGCTCGCCGGGTCCTGTCGGGACGCGTGGCGTGCGGCGGCAGGTTCTTTGAGATGCTCTTGTTGGGCTTCCCGGCAAGCTCCTCTTGCCGGGGTCTCGTACCATGAATGGCCTTCCCGGCAAGCTCCTCTTGACGGGGACTTGTCTTCTTGACTTAAATATTTTGTTCTCGAATGGCTTCAAAGGAACCATAGAGAGCCTTGGTAATCGCCTGGCAGGCCTTGCCGCGGGGTGCTGCGACTGCCCGTGCACAAGTTCGGGATACTAGAGTACCCCTACTTTAGTACACCGACAGGAGCCCCCGGGCCTGGGCCACACACGGTGCCGAGCGCTGTTGGGCCAGGCCCAAAACAGGGCACGCACAGCCTGGGTCGCGTTGTACCTTGCTCCGCATCCACCACGCCCTCCCGAACGGCACGCGTCGATTGCGGCGTCGTGGGGGAGGTCGTGGGTGGTTCCCTTACTCAGAAAGGCGAAACGTCCGCCCCCTGGTGGTTCGTATCTTCCTCATAAACGGAGGGAGGCGTGGAGGCATGGTCTTCGAGGCGTCCACCCCCCCACGATCACGGGGTGGGGAGAGGTCGCCTCATCCGTCGCCTCAACTCTGCCCTCTCGCCACGCGGCTTCCATGCGCTTGGAGTGGCGAACGGTGGAGGCGGAAAACCGGGTCGCCACGGGTCGAGGCAGCAGGTCGGGGCCAGTTCCCTGCGCCTTCTGCGTCTCGATTGGCTGAGCGGGGCGGCCGAGCCCCCACCCCGCTCCTTTATAAGGAGCGGGACGGGGGGGCGGAAGCCCGCATTCTCTCATCTTCTTCCTTCTTTAGCTTCTGCTCCTCTTTCTTCCATCCGCCATGGAGAAAGGGAACCCTGGTCCTTCGACGGTAGCAACGAGGGTTGCCGCTAGGCAACGCGTACCCCCTCCCTCCGCACCTGTGGCGGCAGAGCCAGCCGCAAGGGGACGAGGCCGCGGGCGAGGTCGAGGGCGAGGTCGAGGCGGTTGGGGAAGAGGCGGACGAGGCAGCTCGCCGGCCTCGCCTCCGCCAGCAGATCCTCTCCCGGTGGCGGACCATATCGGGACGACCCTTGCGAGTTCTTCGTCAGGCTGCGTCGGCCGCCTCGTCGTCGCCTTCGTCTCCCGACTCCATTTGCGAGTGTGATGGAGTTGGATCTGCCCGAGACACTGAGGTTGCACATGAGGGGCTGCGGAATCAGCGGTACGCGAGTCCGCGTCGACTTCCCGGCCCCTGATGTGATGTATCTTGGTCGAGGGTGGAAGACGTTCACCCGCATCCACAACTTGACGGCGGGCCTCACCCTCCATTTTAAGCTGGTGGATGGCGATCTCCTCTCCGTCAAGGTCTTCGGGTGCTTCGGGACTCGGGCACGGTGCTGCGTGGAGAGCTCCTCCGATAGCGAAGGCTCCTCCTCGAGCGGGAGTGACGAGGAGGACAGCGACAGCGGCGACGAGGGTAACGGGCGGCGGGATGACGGGTCCGACTAGGTGTCGGGCGCCGCTCCGCGGGGCACCGGCGACCCCATCATCCGCGTCGCTGGTTCCTGGGGCTTCTCGGGGAGGCTGCGGAAGAGGAAGAGGGAAGGCGGCAAGGCCGTCAACTCGGAGTACGAGGGCACGACGCCCTCGACAGTGTGCTGATGTCCTGCCGCCTCGTCTTCAAGCTTCTGCCTCCGGTGCCGCCATCACCATGCTGCCGCGACGCCCTTTTGGTGTCTTCTGGCACCCGTAGTTCATCTAGGCGCTCCTTTTGCCCTTTTCGCCTCCTTGACCTGTCTCCTGAAGATAGGGACAAGAGAGGGATTACGGGCACCTTATATCTTTTTAGTTTGTAAGCCCTCGGGCCTTATTTGCGTTTACAACTTGTAATCCCATTACTCATGTTCTTCATCCTCTTATGAACTGTACCTGAGTGGAATGCTTTTTAATGAAAAGGGGATGCTTTGCCGGGTCACTTGTCTCGCGGGTGGAACCCACGTCAAGGAGCGAATCCTTTATATCTTTTAAGATAGACACTTTCTTTCCCGGCAGCAGGCCCTGCCTTCTTCCCACGTCGCTCGCCCTTTCTCACGCTCTTGGCGGAGGCAGGGAGGAGGCGGGATCAGGCTCCTCGCTTCGTCCCTTAGCTGCCGCGACTACGACCTTACCTGGCCCTGGGGTCGGGCCCTAGGGCCTAGAGTTAAGGGAGCATGGTAACTTTCAGGAAGAAACGAGGTTTCGCATACCTCAATCCATAAGAGAATGCATGATAAGGGATGAAAAACTTATCTGAGATAGCAGCCCCCGGCAACTTTGGTTCGCCGTGGGCTAATCCTTGCACTTGCAGCCCCCGGCATTACTGGCTCGCCGGGGTCTTGCAGCCCCCGTCAACACTGGCTTGCCGGGGTCCAGATGTTGGTCCGTCCTCCTTCTCCTTTTCGTCCTCAAGTGGTCCGGCAAGGATATGGTGAGTCCTGCGAACCAGGGAAATGAAATAACGACAAAGGGACGCACACTCGAACTCTAAGTTAGGGGTTAGCCACTACTAAGCACTATCAACCCTAACCAAGGACGAGACTCGACTCAGCATGCATGCTAAAACTCAGGGCGCCAGCGCTTTATCTTTGCTCAGGGTCTGCGCCTGGCTTTGTACAAAGGATTACATGCAACAGCGGCAAGACTTGTACAAAATGGTGGTTGCCGAACAGGGTCCGACAACCGCGCCTTACGGGTAAAACTTACGAAGATGCTCGATGTTCCAAGAGTTGCTCACCGGAAAGCCATCCTCGGTCTCAAGGCGGACAGCGCCAGGCCTCATGACTCGTTTCACCCGGTAAGGGCCTTCCCACTTCGGCGTCAACTTGTTGGAATTCTTGGCGGAATGAATGCGCCGAAGAACAAGGTCGCCTTCCTCGAGACTTCTGGCTTTAACTTTGCGGCTATGGTAGCGGCGCAAAGCTTGCTGGTATCGAGCAGCTCGTACAGCAGCCTGAAGTCGGTCCTCCTCAAGGAGCAACGCGTCATCTTGCCGCAGCTACTCTTGCTCAAGCTCATCATAAGCGAGCACTCGAGGTGACCCGTATATGAGTTCCGTGGGGGTAACTGCCTCTGCTCCATAGACTAGAGCGAAAGGTGTCTGGCCAGTGGCTCGATTTAGCGTCGTCCTGATCGACCAAAGAACCACCGGCAGCTCCTCGATCCAGTTTCTTCCGCACTTGTGCAACCTGTCGAAAGTTTGGGTCTTGAGTCCACGCAGCACTTCAGCATTTGCCCTCTCTGCTTGACCGTTGCTCCTGGGGTGAGCAACAGAAGCGAAGCAGACCTTGGCGCCAAGGTCTCGGACGTACTGCATGAAGTTGCGACTCGTGAATTGTGTACCGTTGTCGGTGATGATCCTGTTAGGGATTCCGAAGCGGCAAACGATCGACCTAAAGAACTTGACTGCTGACTGTGCTGTCACCTTCCTCACTGGTTCCACTTCTGGCCACTTTGTGAACTTGTCGATTGCGACGTACAAGTACTCAAAGCTCCCGACAGCTCGGGGGAAAGGGCCGAGGATGTCGAGCCCCCAGACCGAAAATGGCCAGGATAAAGGGATTGTCTGGAGAGCTTGAGCTGGTTGGTGTATCTGCTTGGAATGGAACTGGCATGCTTCACACTTGGTTACTTGTGCAGTTGCATCCTGGAGGGCTGTCGGCCAAAAGAAACCTTGCCGGAACGCTTTGCCGGCAAGTGCTCTGGTGCCAATGTGATGACCACATATGCCTCCATGCACCTCTGCCAACAGCTTCTGTCCATCTTCCCGGGGAATACACTTCAACTTCACTTCGTTGAGCCTTCTTCTGTACAGTGCGTTGTCAACGAACTGGTACATACTAGACTGCCGGGCTACTCTTTCCGCTTCTTCTGGCTCTTCGGGAAGTTCTCCTGACTAGAGGAAACGGACGATCTGCTGTGCCCATGCTGGAGCCTGTGGCTCGACAACCAGGACTAAAGGCATAACTGCTGCGGGAACATCCGCTTCTACGGCGAGAACCCGTGGTTCAGCCGGAGCTTGATGATCCCCGGCAAGTTCGCCGGAGCGAAACTTGTCGGGAGCGTCTGCTTCAACGAAACAAACCTTGGGGCTTGTCGGAGCAGACTGCTCCTCAGCACTCTCGGCGTTGATCTTGGGGACCCTCTTGGCGGCGGCTTCGGGAAGCTCAGCCGGTAGATAGTCGCCAGAAATCAACTTCCTCTTCCTGCTCTGTCCAGTTGGTGGCGTCACGGATGGCTGAGTCAGCTTGAGCACAAAGATTCCTGGTTCCACAGGTAACTTAAATGCCGCGCACTTTGACAGGCCATCAGCGATGTCGTTCTGAGCTCTAGGAACATGTTCCATCTGTAGGCCGACAAAGCGCTCTTCCAGCTTCCTCACTTCATCAACGTAAGCTTCCATCAACGGACTCTGATAATCCTTGTTTACTTGGCAGACGACAAGCTGCGAGTCCCCCCTGACAATGAGCTGCTTGATCCCAAGGTCTGCCGCAATCCTGAGACCGGCGAGCAACCCTTCATACTCTGCAGTATTCTTTGTTGCTTGCTCCTTGGGAAAGTGCATCTGGACCACGTACTTGAGGTGCTCTCCGGTTGGTGCGATAAGCAGCACGCCAGCACCGGCGCCTTGTAGCAAGAACGCGCCATCAAAGTACATCAGCCACTCTTTGTTTGCTTCCTTGACGGGGATGCTCGTCTCTAGGGTTTCTTCATCAGGTGTTGGCGTCCACTCTGCTATGAATTCTGCCAATGCTCTGCTTTGAATAGTTGAAGTGCTCTCAAACTTGAGGCCAAAGCTCGACAGTTCCAATGCCCACTCAACAATCCTGCCTGTTGCTTCTGGATTCTGCAGTATCCTCTTCAGCGGAAAGCGAGTGACAACTGTGATCTCATGTGCTTGGAAGTAATGGCGCAGCTTTCTCGAGGCCATAAGAAGGCCGAAAAGCAACTTCTGCACACCAGAGTACCTCGACCTAGCCCCCTGCAGAAGGGAACTTACAAAGTAGACTGGGCGCTGCACCATTTTCTTCTGTATCCCTTCGCACATCTATCTTCGTCGGGACCAGAGCTCGTCGGGGAAGCCCCTTGCTTGTTGCTAGACGCGCTTGCCGCGGTTGCTGGCTCATCATCTGCCTCTCTCTCCGCTACTAACGCAGCGCTAACCACTTGATTGGTTGCCGCCAGATATAGCAGCAACTTCTCTTGTGGTTTAGGTGCGACAAGTATTGGAGTGGAGGACAGGTATCTCTTCAAGTCCTGCAGCGCAGCCTCCGCTTCCGGAGTCCATTTCATTGGACCTGCCTTTTTCAAGATTTTGAAAAACGGCAGAGCACGTTCAGCAGACTTAGAGACAAACCTGCTGAGAGCTGCCACGCAGCCGGCAAGTTTTCGTACATCCTTGACGCGCTTCGGTGCTTCGATCTGCTCAATGGCCTTGATCTTGTCGGGATTGGCTTCAATCCCCCGCTGGGACACAAAGAACCCGAGAAGCTTGCCGGAAGGGACTCCAAACACGCACTTCTCGGGGTTGAGCTTGAGGCTGATCTTACGCAGATTTGCAAAAGTTTCTTCTAGATCTTGAATCAGAGTTGACTTGTCCCTGCTTTTGGCCACTATATCATCCATGTAGGCTTCCACATTTCTGTGTATTTGCGGCTCAAAAGCAGTATGGACGACCCTTGCAAATGTTGAACCAGCATTCTTCAAACCGAAAGGCATCCGTACAAAACAGTACGTGCCACATGGAGTGATGAACGCGGTTTTCTCCTCATCCTCTTCTACCATGAAGTTCTGATGGTATCCTGAGTATGCGTCAAGAAACGAAAGCAAGTCGCATCCGGCTGTGGAGTCAGCAATCTGGTCGATGCGCGGCAAGGGAAATGGGTCTTTGGGACAAGCTTTGTTGACATCGGTGAAGTCAATGCAAAGTCTCCATTTCCCGTTCGCCTTGCGCACGACTACAAGATTGGCCAACCACGTAGGATGGAGCACTCCTCTGACGAGGCCTGCTGCTTCCAACTTCTTGATCTCTTCGGCGATGAACTCTTGGCGCTCCACCGCTTGTTTCCTAACTCTCTGCTTGACGGGTCGCGCGTGAGGACAAACGGCGAGGTGGTGCTCGATTACTTTCCTGGGAACGCCGGGGATGTCAGACGGTTGCCACGCAAACACGTCGACATTCGCCCGCAGGAAAGCAACGAGCGCGCTTTCCTATTTAGGGTCGAGAGTGGCACTGATGGTGAAGGTACCACCAGTGCCGTCCTCCTTGGCGGGCACCTTCTTGGTTGCTGGCGGAGCTGACATTGTCTTCTTACACTTGCCGGTGGAGCTCGATGGTGCGTCCTCGATGGTAGCGCAGCACTCCGAAGAGGTGCGCTTGCCGGAGTGGGCATCAGAGCTCTTGCCGGACTTGGTCTTCTTCTTCTCCCCGGGAGCTTCAGCGGCAAGTGTCTCGCAATCCGCGGCAGTTGCTGCTTCCCGGTAGATCTTGTCGGCACAGATGAGAGCGTCTTTTTTGTCGCCATGTACAAAGATGACACTTATCGGGCCTGGCATCTTCAGCATGTTGTACGCGTAGCGAGAGGGCGCCATGAACTTGGTGAGCGTTGGACGGCCGAGAATTCCATTGTAAGGCAATGGAAAATCGGCAACGTCGAAAGTGATCCTCTCAGTCCTGAAGTTCAACTCACTGCCAAATGTCACCGGCAGCGTGATCTTCCCCTTCGGCTTGCTCCTTCCCGGGTTGATTCCTTGAAACGTGCCGGTCTCTTCGAGCTTGCTGTCTGGGACTTGGAGTCTTCGAAGTACAGCGGAGGAGATCGGGTTCAAGCCGTCCCCGCCGTCAACTAGCATCTTAGTGACCTTGAGGTTGCGGATAGTTGGTGAGACCAACATCGGCAAACACCCGACAGCAGTTGTGCGATCGGGGTGGTCCTCAATATCAAAGATGATAGGCGTGCTGGACCATTTCAGAAGCTTGCGCGACTCGACGGGTGGTTCTGCTGCATTAACTTCCCGTACCCACTGCTTGAGTTGGCGGTGTGAAGTATGTAGAGAAGCACCGCCATCAACGCACAAAACTTCTGTGGCTTTCTGGA
The DNA here is from genome assembly GCA_032464435.1 of Aegilops umbellulata. NCBI lineage: Eukaryota > Viridiplantae > Streptophyta > Magnoliopsida > Poales > Poaceae > Aegilops > Aegilops umbellulata. The sequence continues at coordinate 399,324,898 of CP136056.1, read as the reverse complement.
ACTCCTGCTCGCTGGTCTCGGCGTCATCCATGTCTTCGTTGTCGTCGTCATCTTCATCCTTGTCGCGGCCGCGCGGAGGTCTGTCGCCTTGCCGCTGCTTGGTGTAGTCGCGGCGTCCCCCCCGGCCAGTGCGCTTCGTACCAGATCCTCCAGCACCTCCTTTGGCCTTCTCCTTGTCGCGTAGCTCATACTCGGCCCTTTGCAGCTCAACGAGCTGCTCGACCTTCTTGCAGCCCTAGAGGTCATGGCCTTTGGTGCGGTGAATCTTGCAGTACTGCTTGTTGGTGCCATCCTGCTTGTCGGCGGCCGCCACAGCCTGGCAGCTGGCTCATGCGGCAACCTCCTTGCCGGAGCGATCAGTCTTGGCTGTCTTGGCGCCACCTTCGTTGCCGGATTGCTCGACAACTAGCACGTCTTTGCCTTTTCTCTTCCTGTTGTCCCGCCGCCTGTTTTTGCTTGCTGGGGCGGCATCGTCGCTGTCAGATCTTGCGGTTCCTACGTTCTCTCCAAGGAGTTTCCTCCCTTCCTCAGCACGTGCACATCTGTCGGCCAGGGCATATAGCTCACTGACGTCTCTGATCTTGCACATCGCCATCTCCTCCCGCATCCTGCGGTTGCGCACGTTCTGATGGAACGCACTGATGACCGCGGCAGGGTGGACGTCTGGGATGTTGCGTTGCACTTGGCTGAATCTCTGGATGTACTTACGCAGAGGCTCCCCTTCCTTCTGGGCAAGCAGGTGAAGAACACTCTCCTGGCCATGGGGTTTGTGGCCGCCTGTAAAGGCACCGACAAACTAATGGCATAGGTCCGCCCAGGAAGATATGGAGTTTTCCGGCAAGTGCATGAGCCAGGACCTGACGTTGGACTTGAGCACCAGAGGGAAGTAATTGGCGAGGATCTTGTCGTCCCGCCCCCCGGCAGCCTACACCGCAATGGTGTAGATGCTGAGGAACTCCGACGGATGCAGCCTGCCGTCGTACTTCTCTGGTACGTCTGGCTTGAAATTCTTCGTGCTGGGCCACTGGACTTGCCGCAGCTCACGGGTAAACGCAGGGCAACCTACCGCATACGGCAGGTCGCCTGGTTCCCCTGGCGCTTGCATATCGACAGTGGGGCCAGCGCGTCGGTCCGATTGACGCCGCGTTTCTCTCCGGCGCTCGATGCGGGTGCGGGCGTCTTCTTGCTGCCGTTCGTGAAGAACGTGGCGCTGATCGCGACGAGTTCGCGGATCTGAGGAAGCAGTGGAGTTGCTGTCGTGGCGGACCCGGCGAGTCGGAGATCTTGGCCTTCGGGGTGGAGAGTGCACGGTGGTTGCACCCCCACCGGTTTTGTCGCCATCGGCTCGCACTTGGCTGGCCTGCCGCGGCTGCGATGTGGTCGCTGGCCGCGGAGTGTCGCCGTTGGCGAAGCCGATGAGACTCTGAATGGTGGCCCTCCAGTCGTCGATCTTGTCTGGCGCTAGAGGGAAGTCTAGGAGCAGTTGAGCTCGCGCTAGAGCTTCTGCTGGGGTGCCGGGTAGCGGTGGCGAATGGTGCGAGGAGCGGGATATGCTCGGGCTCCCAACGATGTTGGAAGGAGCAGTATTCTGTCCAGGCGACCGTGCCTCGCTCGCGCCAGCACGTCGGCGCGCATGTTGGCCTTGAGCGTCCCGGGATCCGCTAGCTTGATTTGGGTCCAGCAAACGTATGTTACCGTGAGTACCACGGCGCTGCCGGTCCTGCGCCTCTTGAGATGGGCGCGGTGCGTCTGTGGATGCCCGGTCGTCGGGGGAGCCGACTACACCGCCAGCGGGCAGCGCGGTCTTGTCCTTGGACTTGTTGGCACCGTGGGCTCCCTCGTCGGCGCCCGTTCCACCGCCGGCGTTCTCCCCGCCGGCCGTTTGCTGCGGCGGCGGTGGATTAGACGCGGACGGCGCAGCCGCCTCCGAAGCCTTCTTCTTCGGCGGCATGTCGATGAAGTCGATGAAAATTCAGCTCGCGTGAACGCCGGATCAGGTTCACACGACCTCGAAGCCCCCTACCTGGCGCGCCATAGATGTCGGGGTTTTCCTGGGCTCCCCGAGCACCTATGGGGACGGAGCCCCTTCTCGGTTCGGCGGGGGGCGGAGGCCGCGCGAAGAGCGGATCGAGGCGAAGCACGCGGGGGAAGGTTTTTACCCAGCTTCGGAGCTCTCCGGAGAGATAACACTCCTACTGCTGCTTTGTGGATTGTATTGAGTTCTTGCTCAGGAGCGCCGAGTGCTACAGTACACTCGAGCAGCTAACGAGACCGAGCGCTTCTCTGAGGATCGATCCCCCCCTCACGTTGTGCATGGGCCTCCTTTTATATGTCCAAGGGGTCTCCAACAGGTGGCAACATAGGTAAGGGTAAAAGTGTAAATATGCCGCGGTAGGTACAGCTACCTACACAGTGTATCATACCTAACCCTGACGGCAGGGGACAAAGGCATTAAATGCCCGTCTACGTCACCCAGACATTGCAGAAAAGGGACCGTCAGGGGCGCTATCGCTCGCCACGATGGCGATCCTGTCAGCGTTGCATGCCATAGCGTACCCCTAGCTGCACAGCCTCCCGCCACGTACGCTGGGAAGGGTCCCGGAGCAACACGTAGGTGGGTGAGCTGGAGCGCGGGTACAGAGTGGCTGCCTGCCGCGGCAAGTGCCTTGCCGCGGCCGTTGTCTTGTCGCGCTCGGGAACTTGTCGCTCGCCGGGTCCTGCCGGGACGCGTGGCGTGCTGCAGCAGGTTCTTTGAGATGCTCTTGTTGGGCTTCCCGGCAAGCTCCTCTTGCCGGGGTCTCGTACCTTGAATGGCCTTCCCGGCAAGCTCCTCTTGCCGGGGACTTGTCTTCTTGACTTAAATATTTTGTTCTCGAATGGCTTCAAAGGAACCATAGAGAGCCTTGGTGATCGCCTGGCGGGCCTTGCCGCGGGGTGCTGCAACTGCCCGTGCACAAGTTCGTGATACTAGAGTACCCCTACTATAGTACACCGACACATTGCCCCTTCTCTCTCATTTTTTTATTTTCTCCTTTTTTTTGCCTTTCTTTTTTATTATGTTTTTTATTTTTATTTTTGTCCGGAGTTTCATCCCGACTTGTGGGGGAATCATAGTCTCTATCATCCTTTCCTCACTGGGGCAATGCTCTAATAATGATGATCATCACACTTTTATTTACTTACAACTCGATATTACAACTCGATATCTAGAACAAAGATATGACTCTATATGAATGCCGCCGGCGGTGTACCGGGATGTGCAATGATCTAGCGTAGCAATGACATCAAAAAACGGACAAGCCATGAAAACATCATGCTAGCTATCTTACGATCATGCAAAGCAATATGACAATAAATGCTCAAGTCATGTATATGATGATGATGGAAGTTGCATGGCAATATATCTCGGAATGGCTATGGAAATGCCATGATAGGTAGATATGGTGGCTGTTTTGAGGAAGATATAATGAGGCTTATGTGTGACAGAGCGTATCGTATCACGGGGTTTGGATGCACCGGCGAAGTTTGCACCAACTCTCAAGGTGAGAAAGGGCAATGCACGGTACCGAAGAGGCTAGCAATGATGGAAAGGTAAAAGTGCGTATAATCCATGGACTCACATTAGTCATAAAGAAATCATATACTTATTCAAAAGTTTATTAGCCCTCGAAGCAAAGTACTACTACGCATCAAGTTTCTTGGTTCTTGTTTGGCTCTCTTTGTGAGTCTTAAAGCTTATGGTCATCTTGATGACAAGCTTGAGTTCATCGAAAACGGAGTTTGCATGCGTCTTCTATGATGTTTTCGGTGTTGGGGGTTTTACCGGTCTTTTCCGAGGAAGGGTTCTCACCATTTTCTTTTGGGAATTTTCTCATTTGCTTCTTATTGGTATTTCTTTCAAGATTCTGTTAGCCCTTGTCACTAGCTTCCCAACAAACTTGGTTTCGTCGAATTCGGAGTCCGTTTGCAGAAGTTGTGGTAGTTTTGGTATTCTGAAAAGGCTGCAACGGTACTACCGCGGATAGGTGCGGATGTAATTTTTTACAACCGCTCTGGGGAGCGGTTCTACCGCTTGGAGCAGTACTACCCCGGCTACTTCCGTGGCTACTTTCGCTCGGGACCAAAAACTCGTCACAAGTCCAGCGATGGTAGGCACGGATGTAATTTTGTAGTACCGCTCGCAAGCAGTAGTACCGCTACCCCTAGCGGTAGTACCGTGAGGTCAAGCGGTACTACCGCTCCGACGGTTCTTCTAGCCTTTTTGCCTCCTCGCTGTTGTGTTTCAAAGGGCTACTACCGCCCTAGCGGTAGTACCGCTCCTTGGAGCGGTAGTACCGCTCGGTACGGGTTGCGAGCATAACGGTTGGATTTTTTCCCGCCTATAAAAGGGGGTCTTCTTCCCTAATGAACCTTATCTTTTGAGCTCGTGTTCTTCCCCCATTGTTGACCTTCTTCGAGCTTGCTAACTCTCAATCCCTCCAATGATTCTTGCTAGTTCTTGAGGGAAAAGAGAGAGGAGATCTAGATCCACGTTTCCACCAATCACTTTCTCCTCTAAGTGAGGGGAACCCCTTGGATCTAGATCTTGGAGTTCTCGTGTTCTTCTTTCGTTCTTCCTCTCATTTTCCTCCCTAGCATTAGTTGCTTTGGTGGGATTTGGGAGAGAAGGACTTGGGCACTCCGTGTGCCCTTGCCATTGCATTTGGTGCATCGGTTTGAGTTCTCCATGGTGATACGTGGAAGTGAAGTTTGAGAAGCTTATTACTCTTGGGTGTTTGGGCACCCTAGAGCTTGTTCCTCTTGGGTGCCTTGGCGCCCTAGACGGTTGGTGGTGTTCGGAGCTCAATCATTGTGGTGTAAAGCTCCAGGCAAGCGTCGGGGTCTCCAATTAGGTTGTGGAGATCGCCCCGAGCAATTTGACGGGTTCCGGTGACCGCCCCCAAGGGTTGCCAACATGTACGGGTTCGGTGACCGCACCCAAGGGTTTCCATTTGTATGGGTACGGTGACCGCCCTCAAGGGTCCCTTAGTGGAATCACAGCATCTTGCATTGTGCGAGGGCGTGAGGAGATTACGGTGGCCCTAGTGGCTTCTTGAGGAGCATTGTGCCTCCACACCGCTCCAAACGGAGATTAGCATCCGCAAGGGTGTGAACTTCGGGATACATCGTTGTCTCCGCGTGCCTCGGTTATCTCTTACCCGAGCTCTTTATTTATGCACTTTACTTTGTGATAGCCATATTGTTTCTTGTCATATATCTTGCTATCACCTAGTAGTTTATCTTGCTTAGCATAAGTTGTTAGTGCACATAGGTGAGCCTAGTTGTTGTAGGTTTTGTGCTTGACAAATTAACCGCTAGGTTTATTCCGCATTTGTTCAAGCCTAAACCATAATTATTTTAAAGCGCCTATTCACCCCCCCCCCCCCTCTAGGCGACATCCACGATCTTTCAACTTAAGAACTCCCACTTAGATAGACATCCCTCTAATCATCTAAGTGATCACGTGATCCAAATCAACTAAACCATGTCCGATCATCACATGAGATGGAGTAGTTTTCAATGGTGAACATCACTATGTTGATCATATCTACTATATGATTCACACTCGACCTTTCGGTCTCAGTGTTCTGAGACCATATCTGCATATGCTAGGCTCGTCAAGTTTAACCCGAGTATTCTGCGTGTGCAAAACTGGCTTGCGCCCGTTGTATGTGAACGTAGAGCTTATCACACCCGATCATCACGTGGTTGTTGGAAATATGCCCTAGAGGCAATAATAAATAGGTTATTATTATATTTCCTTGTTCATGATAATCGTTTATTATCCATGCTAGAATTGTATTGATAGGAAACTCAGATACATGTGTGGATACATAGACAACACCATGTCCCTAGTAAGCCTCTAGTTGACTAGCTCGTTGATCAATAGATGGTTACGGTTTCCTGACCATGAACATTGGATGTCATTGATAACGGGATCACATCATTAGAAGAATGATGTGATGGACAAGACCCAATCCTAAGCATAGCACAAGATCGTGTAGTTCATATGCTAAAGCTTTTCTAATGTCAAGTATCATTTTCTTAGACCATGAGATTGTGCAACTCCCGGATACCGTAGGAATACTTTGGGTGTGCCAAACGTCACAACGTAACTGGGTGGCTATAAAGGTACACTACAGGTATCTCTGAAAGTGTGTGTTGGGTTGGCACGAATCGAGACTGGGATTTGTCACTTCGTGTGACGGAGAGGTATCTCTGGGCCCACTCGGTAGGACATCATCATAATGTGCACAATGTGATCAAGGAGTTGATTACGGGATGATGTGTTACGGAACGAGTAAAGAGACTTGCCGGTAACGAGATTGAACAAGGTATCGAGATACCGACGATCGAATCTCGGGCAAGTACTATACCGCTAGACAAAGGAAATTGTATACGGGATTGATCGAATCCTCGACATCGTGGTTCAACCGATGAGATCATCGTGGAACATGTGGGAACCAACATGGGTATCCAGATCCCGCTGTTGGTTATTGACCGGAGAACTTCTCGGTCATGTCTGCATGTCTCCCGAACCCGTAGGGTCTACACACTTAAGGTTCGATGATGCTAGGGTTATAAAGGAAGTTTGTATGTGGTTACCGAATGTTGTTCGGAGTCCCGGATGAGATCCCGGACGTCACGAGGAGTTCCGGAATGGTCCAGAGGTAAAGATTTATATATAGGAAGTCCTATTTCGGCCATCGGGACAAGTTTCGGGGTCATCGGTATTGTACCGGGACCACCGGAGGGGTCCCGGGGGCCCACCGGGTGGGGCCACCTATCCCGGAGGGTCCCATGGGCCGAAGTGGGAAGGGATCCAGCCCAAAGTGGGCTGGGGCGCCACTTTCCCCTAGGGCCCATGCGCCTAGTGTGGGGAAACCCTAAAGGAAGAGTCCCACAAGGGGAAGGCACCCCCTAGGTGCCTTGGGGGGGAGGGAAACCTCCCTTGGCCACCGCCCCCCCTAGGAGATTGGATCTCCTAGGGCCGGCGCCCCCCCCTTGGCCCTTCTATATATAGTGGGGAGATGGAGGACTTCATACCTGATCCAAGGCGCAGCCCCTCCCCTCCCCAACACCTCTCCTCCTCCGTCACGTGCTTGGCGAAGCCCTGCTGGAGTACCACGCTCCTCCATCATCACCACGCCGTTGTGCTGCTGCTGGATGGAGTCTTCCTCAACCTCTCCCTCTCTCCTTGCTGGATCAAGGCATGGGAGACGTCACCGGGTTGTACGTGTGTTGAACGCGGAGGTGTCGTCCGTTCGGCACTTGGTCATCGGTGATTTGGATCACGACGAGTGCGACTCCATCAACCCCGTTCACTTGAACGCTTCCGCTTAGCGATCTACAAGGGTATGTAGATGCACTCTCTTTCCCCTCGTTGTTGGTTTCTCCATAGATAGATCTTGGTGACACGTAGGAAAATTTTGAATTTCTGCTACGTTCCCCAACAGTGGTGTCTCGGCACGACGAACTTCGCAACGGTGCATACTTAGGGAGAACACTTGTACCTTGAAATTTAGTGAGAGATCATCTTATAATGCTTCCGCCGAACTAAGCAAAATAAGATGCATAAAGGATAAACATCACATGCAATCAATATAAGTGATATGATATGGCCATCATCATCTTGTGCCTTTGATCTCCATCTCCAAAGCACCGTTATGATCACCATCATCACCGGTGCGACACCTTGATCTCCATCGTAGCATCGTTGTCGTCTCGCCAACTATTGCTTCTACGACTATCGCTACCGCTTAGTGATAAAGTAAAAACAATTACAGGGCGATTGCATTGCATACAATAAAGCGACAACCATATGGCTCCTGCCAGTTGCCGATAACTCTGTTACAAAACATGATCATCTCATACAATAAAGTTTAGCTTCATTTCTTGACCATATCACATCACAACATTCCCAGCAAAAACAAGTTAGATGTCCTCTACTTTGTTGTTGCAAGTTTTACGTGGCTGCTACGGGCTGAGCAAGAACCGTTCTTACCTACGCATCAAAACCACAAGATTTTTCATCTAGTGTGCTGTTTTAACCTTCAACAAGGACCGGGCGTAGTCACACTTGATTCAACTAAAGTTGGAGAAACTGACACCCGCCAGCCACCTGTGTGCAAAGCATGTCGGTAGAACCAGTCTCGGGTAAGCATACGTGTAATGTCGGTCCGGGCCGCTTCATCCAACGAAACCGGCGAATCAAAGTATACATGTTGGTAAGCAGTATGACTATTATCGCCCACAACTCTTTCTGTTCTACTCGTGCATATAACATCTACGCATACACCTGGCTCGGATGCCACTGTTGGCGAATGCAGTAATTTAAAAAAATATCCTACGCACATGCAAGATCCATCTAGGTGATGCATAGCAATGAGAGGGTAAAGTTTTGTCCATCTACCCTCGTAGACCAAAAGCGGAAGCGTTATGACAACGCGGTTGATGTAGTCGTACGTCTTCACGGTCCGACCGTTCCTAGTACCGAAAATACGGCACCTCCGTGATCTGCACACGTTCAAGTCGGTGACGTCCCACGAACTCTAGATCCAGCTGAGCTCGAGAGAGAGTTTCGTCAGCATGACGGCATGATGACAGTGATGATGAAGTAACCGACGCAGGGCTTCGCCTAAGCAGTATAACGATATGACCGAGGTGGAAATCTGTGGAGGGGGGCACCGCACACGGCTAAACAATCGACTTGTGTGTCTATGGGGTGCCCCCTCCCCCGTATATAAAGGAGTGGAGGAGGGGAGGACCGTCCCTCTCATGGCGCGCCCAAAGGGGGAGTCCTACTCCCGGTGGGAGTAGGATTCCCCCTTCCCTAGTTGGAGTAGGAGAAGAAGGAAGGAGGAGAGAGGGAGAAGGAAAGGGGGGCCGGCCCCCACCCCAATACGGATTGGGCTTGGGGGGGCGCCCCCACCTTGGCCGCCTCCTCCTCTTTCCCACTAAGGCCCAATAAGGCTCATAGACTCCCCGGGGGGTTCCGGTAACCCCCCGGTACTACGATAAATGCCCGAACTCACCCGGAACCATTCCTATGTCCAAACATAGCCTTCAAATATATCGATATTTATGTCTCGCCCATCTCGAGACTCCTCGTCATGTCCGTGATCACATCCGGGACTCCGAACAACCTTCGGTACATCAAAACACATAAACTCATAATACCAATCGTCATCGAACGTTAAGCAACCCTACGGGTTCGAGAACTATGTAGACATGACCGAGACTCGTCTCTGGTCAATAACCAATAGCGGAACCTAGATGCTCATATTGGTTCCTACATATTCTACAAAGATCTTTATCGGTCAAACCGCATAACAACGTACGTTGTTCCCTTTGTCATCGGTATGTTACTTGCCCGAGATTCGATCGTTGGTATCTCAATACCTAGTTCAATCTCCTTACCGGCAAGTCTCTTTACTCGCTCCGTAATGCATCATCCCACAACTAACTCATTAGTCACATTGCTTGCAAGGCTTATAGTGATGTGCATTACCGAGAGGGCCCATAGATACCTCTCCGACAATCGGAGTGACAAATCCTAATCTCGATCTATGGCAACTCAACAAACACCATCGGGGACACCTGTAGAGCGTCTTTATAATCACCCAGTTACGTTGTGACGTTTGATAGCACACAACGTGTTCCTCCGGTATTCGGGAGTTGCATAATCTCATAGTCATAGGAACATGTATAAGTCATGAAGAAAGCAATAGCAACAAACTAACCAATCATCGTTCTAAGCTAACTGATGGGTCAAGTCAATCAGATCATTCTCTAATGATGTGATCCCGTTAATCAAATGACAACTCATGTCTATGGCTAAGAAACTTAACCATCTTTGATTCAACGAGCTAGTCAAGTAGAGGCATACTAATGACACTCTGTTTGTCTATGTATTCACACATGTACTAAGTTTCTGGTTAATACAATTCTAGCATGAATAATAAACATTTATCATGATATAAGGAAATATAAATAACAACTTTATTATTGCCTCTAGGGCATATTTTCTTCAACAAGGGTGCTGCAACATCGTCACCACTGTCATCGCCATCACCACCGTCATCATCATCATCATCCACATCCTTATCATCGTAACGTAAAGAACCCTAGGGGATTATCTTGTGTGTTACTTGAATAATTCATCCATGTATGCCACCACCCTTTCCATGATGTTTGTTGTCTCCATGTGTGAGTAGTCCCCTAGCTAGTTCTAGGGGATATGGATGAACTTTGGTATGTGTAGGATCTGAAATGTTATTTTGAAATGAGATTCCCTGTTAATGATTAGTTTAATAACTTCATGAATGTTGTAAAGGGGCCCTACTCAGCATTTGTGCCTTATGGCCACAAAGTATATCACTGTCATTGCAAAGGGCTAGGATGTGAAGGTAATTCTAGGTGAAAGTAAAAGCCTTTTGCTCATAACCTTTGAAATTGATCGGGAATTAAAAAGAACCCTTAGAAAGGTCGCGTCCATGGGGTAAACCTTAATTATCATGAGTTGTAACCCTATGAGGGAGACTATGATGGTGACGTGTGTGGCATGAAGTCTACTTTGAGTAGAACATATAATGTATAGAGCTCCACCTAGCATAATCGTCAATAGTGGCTCAAGTACCATCTCACTATGCCCATGCGTAGGTGCGCTAGAAACATACCAATGGGAATTTGGGACTCCCTGAGAACGTCTTACTTCTCTGCGGTTTCATCACTTAGTTCAGTCATTGTTCTCTATTTACTTTTATGCTATTTACTTCAAAGTTTTTTCAACTTCTCAAACACCATTTATTACCGCCCTCACTTTGCTTTAAGTCTACAATTATCTACAGTCATAAAAATACATAATTCGCTACAAGAGGAAAAAAATTAGATTCATGTGCTCCTTGTGGGATCGATACTCTTACTTTGAAAAGGCTACAACTAAACCACGTGCATTTGCAGGCCATCACAAATCTGGTAGGAACACTTCGTCCCGCCAACAGATTACGTCACTAGGGAGAATCCCACATCCCCTACCAAGAAGAGACTCGGTTCAACCATGCCAGAGTTCAATGAGAACTCAAGTCGATGGGCAGACGAGCAATCTAACCAGTCGAGTAGAAAACCTTACCATAGTAAGCATCACCACCTTCGGATAAAGTCACCACTACCACCATGCACTCCACATCAAGGCGACGCCTCCAAGAATGGCACGAAACAGGAGCATCGTCGTCGCCTAATCTAAAGGATTTGGAGTTTTCACTTGCAACACCAAGAAGGATAGAGAGTAGTCGTGGCACCGGAAAATGCTAGACCAAGGTTTTACCCCTGCTAGAACTATCCCCTCCAAACCTGGACATGGATAGCCACCAAGGTAACCACCACTCCACCGCCACCGAACATCATGCTCCGGCCACCACACTGCCCTTAAGACCCTGTCTACTAGCCATCACCTAAGTCGGGAGCCCTAAGGCTCCCACCAAACAGTGTCGCAACCTTGCATTCGAACTCTCCATGGCTCCCACCAAACAAGGTCAACGCCTTGCATCTGAACTCCCCGCACCACAAAGCACGAGGAAAACAGATACCTTTCAAGACATTTGGGGCATCACACCGGCCAACAAACCCACCAGCCGTGAGAGAGCCCTAGGACTTCCCCCAAAGACATGCCAGATCTAACCAGGGCATCTCTGGCGAGCACATCTAGAACCTATGTTTGATCCGAGACACGGTGGCACTATGCACGCGAAGAGGAGGGAGGATAGGGAACGAAACTCATCCAAGACTGGAGCACTCTTGACGCCGACTATGGGTGAGCGAGCCCATTCGAAGCCATCCACCCCTCCTATATGCCTTTCCACGTGCCACCAGTTGTGGCACACGTCCATAGCATGTGTCGCATATATGCTCGCTAAAGCACCGAGTACCACTTCCATAGTCGAGGGTAGCCAAACCTGCCCCAACCTATCGTTGTGGTCGATGTCTTAAGCGCCAAAGCGATGGGCATAAGTGCATCACATGCTGACCGGCGTGCAACACCAGGAAAAAGTCATGCCACCACCGTCTTCGGGAGACACACATGATTGCCCACCAATTTTCTCCGCTGCCGAGTAGGTTGTGTGCATCTAGATGTCTTGAATTGATACTGATATTGTGTCGTTGTAGAATATAAGTTTATTTGGTACCATCTTGATATTCATATATAATGCTTATGTGTGGGGCTAGGTAGAATCCTTGGTGTTCCTCCAAACCTATGAAATATGGTCCTGATAACAATATTATTTTAGTCTCACTAGTGCAAAAAGTGCAATGTTCTACACACACACACACACACACACACACACACACACAATTCACAGAAATTTCAAAACCTTCATGGCAGAAGAATAATCCTAAAGTTACAAGCAGCAAAGACTAAGAGAATATCTAACGCGGACCATCAAAGCGCACCGTTCGGATACTTATACGCCTCCAATGCGGATGGATTGTGGGTCCCCTCCACAGCCTGCGCCGCAAATATGCTCACTACAACCCCGAGTACTGCTTCCACCGCTGAGGGTGGCCCGACCTACCCCAACCCAAATGAAATTACTGATCATGAACATAAATAAAGCACAACATACCTGGCTCGTGACTCGTGAGTCCTAGCTAGGCCTGCCCATGTTAGTTTCTAGTACTCCGGGTAATTCTTGGAATAGCAATTTAGCATTCTACGGCATACGTCGCGTGGGGGCTGGTAATATGAGCTGGAGATAAAAGTTCACGAAGACATGGATTTGTTGTAAACATCAGGACAAGGGGTGCTACGTGCGCATGCACGTGCGTCGCAGTAGACCTTGCCTTTCACGCGTACACTACGGATGCCCTAAACAATTTCCACTGACAGTTTGAAAACACGGCTTAACCGACGATCACTTTGGTTTTTTAGCGGTAACCGACGATAACTTCGGCATTATAGTGCAAACGAAGTGAGAAAATTTAGGCAAGAAGAAGAAAACAGAGAATTATCCTTTACTCTGGACTTCTATCTATTTTACATGTTTCTTAAGTACTCCCTCTATCCGGAAATACTTGTCGTCAAAATGAATACAAATGTATGTATGTAGAATTAAAATACATCTATATACATCCATTCCTCGGATAAGTATTTCCGAACGAAGGGAATAAGAAACAAGTCTGATTATATTTTTCTTTTTAGCACGGCAACTCCAGTTATATAGCTCTAGAGTTTTAGAAACGCCTATGACTCTTTCTGAAGGGCCCATGAAAGGAATTTAATGCACCGAATTTACCTGGTAAGTTGCGTGATTAAAGTAACTGCTGCTCGAGTGGTCGTATAACACAAGCTGCAAGTTGCAACGGATCATGGAACCTTGGCGCAGGGATCGCGGGGGCGTTGCTCCCTCTGTTCCGTTGCCTGCTCTTAAACTAATCCTCTATCACATCTGTTTTGACCGCCTGCCTGCAGCCCTCTGACCACGATAGGATTCTTTGTGGCACTAATATCCCAAATTTGTCTAGTTTTCAGAGTCTTATCTTTGCTTAGTTCACTCAATGCACAATGTGTAAGCACGCTCTCAAAAGAGATGGTACTCGCTCCGTCCAGAAATATTTATCGGAGATCGATGGGAGTATATCTTTAGAGACAACTATTTTTGAATAAATTTGAACTAAACCCACGACACTTATTTTGAGACTGAGGAGTATATCTTACACGTGTTTGGTAGGTGCGTGGTTACTGAACTATCAGTCAAGTTGCAGATAAGTGAATACAGATTAAACGTATGGCCTTTGGAAGGAGAATTAGCTAGGGTTTGGCGACTTAAGACATGCCTACAAGCCAGTCGAGACAAAGGCGGCTATGGTTTGAATCCACATATAATACAGATGATGCTCCCATAAGGATTCGAGGCTTTACCCATTACGATGAAGGAAAGCAAGGGAAAAACAAGACATGGAACAAGTGATGTTGTCGGATTTTGAATAGTGACCCACTAACGAGTGGTGATTTTTGGGTCCGAGATCAATGTCACCTAGGTCACTCCGTTGATGTGAAGCGCCAGGTAGAGATCTTGGTTAGTTAAATATGAGATCGACATCACACAACAATTGTTGAGGACGAAACAATATGGTGAGGATTTAACTGAATATTTTGAAAGTGTAGTTGTAGGATTCTTCAAAGATAAAAAGTTGATCCCGCTTCCCGTGCCTCCTCTGTCGTTGCACCAACCCTAGAACGGAGTGGTACACTCGCACCGCCACTAATATCCCACACCCTCTGTGCCTCCCCTTTGACCTCCCTCGCCGACTTGTTGTGTCGACCACCTCCTCGTGCCCGTCTTGATCTCCGCAACAGTCATGTTGCCTCTTCCGCCGCCCCAAGCCCTCCTAGCCTTGTGTGTCCATGTCGTCTCCCCCGTTGTGTCCCCTGTAACAACCTTGACATCTGGTCTGGAGGTATAGTTTATTTGTGTGTTTTCACTCGATTTGTTAGTGTGAAATCAATGCGGATTATATGTGTGTATGTGCAATGGGTGTTTAATTATTTACGAAGTCGTCGATGAATTTGATGTGAATGTTTGAACTTTTCACATGTCTTCATTCTTAAAAGCCCATGTTAATGTCAAGTTTTTGACATATGTTTATGTTGAAATGTGATGTGCACATGACTACTTTGTATGAATTTTATCATATGTGATTCCAAAAAAAAAAAGCTTTTACCATATGTGATGAATAGGTTTTTTTTTTCTAGTAGGATTCTGAGAACATTTACTTTGCTATAATCTACACACTTCCTAAGATCTTTTTTCTAAATTTACAAAAAAGCAGGAATAGTATATGGGCCTAATCAGACCACATGCCGGTCACCGCGAGTATCCAAGAGTAAAAACGGGAGCGACTGTGTCTCCCCCACAACGAGACACCGGCGTGTCACATAAACATCGCTACTAATGGCTGGCCCAAGTAGTATCGCAGGATAATTTGTTTTTGTTCTTTGTTTTTTCTTCATATTTCCAAACATATTCTAAATACATATATTCCAAACCTAAATTTACTTATTTAAAATGTTGATAAAATTCAAACAAAATTTCTGCGAAATTTTAAAAATGTTGACATTATAGAGAAATCTAAGTGACACTAAAAACTTATAGAATGTAAAACAAATCACGTAATAAATTGTACTGTTCAAAAAATATACGGGCAATTCAAAAAATGTTCGCATGATTCAAAATATATTTGTAACATTTTCGGGAAAAGTTGTACACTAGTTATTTTCACATGATTTCAAAAAATGTTTCATAGCATTAAACTAAATATTTCCACGAGTATATGAAAAAACTTAACACAAAATAGGATAAATAATTAAAGCGGCTATTTGAAAAGAGATTATCGTGAATATGGAAAGTGATAACATGTACTCCCTCCGTCCCAAATAAGTGTCTCAACCTTGGTACAACTTTGCACTGGAGTTAGTACAAAGTTGAGACACTTATATTGGGACGGAGGGAGTATGAAAATAATGTTTTGAATGTATACAAAAACTACAATGTGTATGAAAAAAAGTAGACACCAAAGCATATATTTTATAAATGTTATCATGTATTTGAAAAAAAATGATAAATATATATAAAAATAATTTAAATGCAGTATATGAAAACTAGACAGTGCGTATAAAATATGTACAGCATAAATAAATTTAGAAAATGTTAACCTTCTGTAAAACAAATCTTGATGTATACAAAAAAATTACAATATGTATGAAAAAATAGACATACTGGGAAAAAATGAGAAAAACTGAAGAAAATAAAAATAAAGAAACAAAGAATACCAGAAAAGCTGAACAAAAAAAGGAAAGGAAAATAAGAAGTAAAGAAGAGAAAAAAATAAAAATTCAAAGAAAACTGAGGCAAACTGTCGAAACCACGAAAAAGAAATAAAGAAAAAGTTCAGATAGAGATAACTAGAGTCCTGGGCCAGCTGGAGTTATGCCTTGCAGTAATGGAGACATTTCTTTTAGTGTAAACACGCTCCACTTTATTGAGGGTGACATAGCTCCTGCGGTAAAAACTACTTAAAATATACCAAAAATATAGCTGGTACCGATTAAATTTAACCCATTAAATAGGTCCAACTCATTCGAAAATCAAGCGATCGATCAAACAATTTCAACAAATAAATATCGCTTGAGCTATGTCTCACACTCTTACTTACAGCAAGATGTATGATCCTCTAGCCTGTAGCTTTCCTGTGTGTTACAGTAATGGGTCGGCCCATTGTTTGTTATTTCACTGCTCACTCACGTTTGCTAGTTCGTTCGTCTTTTTTTCTTTTCTGTTTTCTTCGGTTTTATTTATTGCTTTCTTTGATTGTTGTTTTCCCCTTTTTTTGTTTTTACCGGTTTTCTTCATTTCTTTATCGGTTTTCACAGCTTCTTTTGGTTTTTATTTCCTTTTCTTTGGGTTTTTGCTCTTTCTTGGTTTGCACTGATTTTTTCTTTTCTTTCTTATTTTATTTATTTTTATTTAGGTTTCTTTTTTTCTTTCTTGGTTTTCCTTGTTTCCTTCTTGGTCTCACTGTTTTCCATTCTTTTGCAGTGTTTTTTTAGCTTTCTTTTTTCTTTTCCTTTGGTTTCCATTTTTTGGTTTTCGTTGAGTTCTTCATGTTTATTTGTTTCTTGTTTGGTTTCGTCAGGTTTTCCTCTTTTTACATAGAATTAGAATATTTTCTTGTACATGTTTCTCGTTTATTCAAATACATGAAACATTTTCGCATACAACTGGGATACAAATGTACATGTCAAAATATTTTTAAATACATAATTGACATTTGCTACAATATACTATATGTTTTTATGTCTACTTTTTTCATACATATTCTACATTAATGTATACATTAGAAGATTTTTTTTGTATAACTTTAACATTTTTTAAATATATTATTAACATTTTTTAAAACAGACAGTTATGGATGTCTACTTATTCCATACACATTATACATTTTGTATACATCAGGAACATGTTTTCTTGTAGATGTTTAATATTTTTTATTACGTGATTAATCTTTTTAAAATATATTTTTTTGTACAGGCTTGACATTTGTAAATACATTATTGATATTTTTAATTATACATGTTTTTATGATTAATTTTTTCATACACATTGTAAAAACAATTGTATAGAAGAGGAACATTTTTATACACCTTTACCTTTTTAAAATACATGATTGACATTTTTTCATATGTATTTTTCGATGTCTATGCCGCTGGCAGACCGATGGTTCCCTTCCTCTCCGTCAGCTGCTCCACCGACGGGAGAACCCCAGATGTGGGGGCCCGCATCTAGATAGTAGGGTAGTGGTCTTGGCGGCGCCGTTGAGTTGGGGATGAAGGTGTTCATTTGGAATAAGTGTGCTGACGTTCGATCCCTTCCTGACGAAGCTTTGGGAAGAGTTGGCGAGTGGTTGGAGTTGTGTGTTCCTGGATTTGTTGATTCGGTGAGTCTTGGTGCTCGAGGCATGGTTGGTGCGGCGGAGGCAGCAACCTACTTGATAAGTTCTTGCCTCATGTCTTCTTCTTCGTTGCAGCGAGGTGGTATCTTGCTTTGCTGTGGAGGTTCTCGGGGTGGCGTGGCGGTGCTATGGCGCTCGGCGTCGGCTGGTGTGCCTGCATGTACAGAAGTTTCAAGCGTTTAGATATGATCAAGGCTTGGCTAGTGACGACCGGTTCATCGGGGTGTTGGTCCTTTGGGCCTAAGATCGTTGACATCCCGTCTGTCATGGAGGACTGTCGGCGAATATGCGGAGTGGCAATGGCGGCGGCGCGCCAGCCACTCATTCCCGTAAGATTGGTCGTGTGGCTCCCTAGGGTCCTTGTTGTAAATTTTCTGCTTTGTGGGATGCTCTTTGTGGAGTAATTGGTTGGCTTCTTAATAGATCTGAGGGCTTATTCGCAAAAAACAATGTTTTGATGTCTACCTTTTTTTCTTGTAAAGTGGACCAAATTGTACGGTTTTTGTATACACTAGAAACATGTCTATATACACATTTAACATTTTTCAAATGCACGGTAAACATTTTTCATTTCTATATGTAAAGTGGTTTTTATAATAGATATATTTAGAATACTAGGAAAATTGCCCATGCGTTGCAACGGGAGATACACTATAAAAATTGTTGTCATGGGAACAAATAGTGGTCAGGAAAAAACAAGCAAGGATTATGTGTGTTTTTACCTCCTCACTACATCATTTTTTCCTTGCATCACATAGAATGACATGACAACACATGCGCTATTAATAATTATTTGTGAAGGCACCAACAAATAAAATTAAAAAAGGAACGAAGTAATAAGGCAAGAACAAATAAAATGTCATCCTATTGATGAATATGAATTAACACCATCATGTTGTGAACATCGCCAAGGAAACAATTTTTCTGCTGCTAGGCCGGCCTCCATAATTTAGGGCACTATCATGATGCCTTCACAAGCATAAGCTCAAGCTGAGTCTGATTCACCTTATCAAAGAAAAATCAAGAAATTAAGATGGTATAAAAGGGAAAAGAGCATAATATGTACGATATCAAAGGGGGTGTGTTTATATATTTCCCTTGCTGAGAACCCTACCACGTTATTAGAAGACTATCATGTTCTTTGCAAGATGAAATCTTATTCCCCTGCTCCATTCTAACTCTTGCTTCTGACTATACGATGACAAGGTCAGAAATTGGAAGCAGGGACTATACTCATCTAGATTCGAAATTGAAAACCGGACTAACCAAGGAAGTAGGAACGGGGCATAATATCCACGTTATGCTGATGTAGGCGGGCACCAAATTGTGGACAGATTAATTTACCTCAGCGATTGTCCATGGAAGAATGTACGCTAACTCACTTCTTGGACCCCGAGCTCTTCTCCATGAGAAATTGTTGATGCTCTACTACCGTGATCACAAACAATTCTGCGCTCCCTCTTCTGTTTCTCGAAGGCTCTAGGGTTGGAGAACGCCGCAAAATTGGGTGGCACCTAGAACGCAACAACACATAATGCATGTGTTTGGTGGACAACGAATTAAAAATTACTTCCCATGTACTGCAACAGCAGTGGCCAGCATTCCGCTTCCGTGCCTTGTTCCCCTGTAGGTCGGACTCCTGGAGCCCGTCCTCTGCCTCCCGGCCAGGTCAACTGTGCTGCCATCCGGCCTGCAGGTTGAGGTGTGGCAGCACCCCTGCAGATCCTCAAGACAAGTAGTGGGTAGGAGCATGAGGTACCCATGGCGGTGAGATTGGCGGTGGCGTAAGGAGGCAGCGAGGGCCGAGGTGTGCCATGGCTAAATCATGCTGACTTGGAGTGTCGCAGAGGAAGAGCCAGCGTGTAGTGCACAGCCAGTCGAACATTGCTGCCAGCTAGGACTGCAGTGCTGCGCACAAGGATGAAGCTGCATGTAGCGAGCGACTATGCGCCGTCTAGGAGACCTGCCGGCTAGGCCAAAGCACCGATGGTGATGCCGAGATGAATATCTGCGGCAACTCGTAGTCCATAATGCCCTCGATTCATCGTCCTGACTTCGTCTTCGTCATCCTACTTGTGGTCATGCTGCGAGCCGTCGTTGTAGGATCGGAAGTATGTCTAGAGGGGGGTGATTAGACTACTTGACCAAATAAAAACTTAACCTTTTCCAATTTTAGTTCTTGGCAGATTTTAGCTACTTTAGGACAAGTCAAGCAATCATCACACAATTCAAGCAAGCATGCAAAGAGTATATAGGCAGCGGAAAGTAAAGCATGCAACTTGCAAGAATGTAAAGGGAAGGGTTTGGAGAATTCAAACGCTATTGGAGACACGGATGTTTTTCCCGTGGTTCGGATAGGTGGTGCTATCCTACATCCACGTTAGTGGAGACTTCAACCCACGAAGGGTAATGGTTGCGCGAGTCCACGGAGGGCTCCACCCACAAAGGGTCCACGAAGAAGCAACCTTGTCTATCCCACCATGGCCATCGCCCACGAAGGACTTGCCTCACTAGCGGTAGATCTTCACGAAGTAGGAGATCTCCTTGCCCTTACAAACTCCTTGGTTCAACTCCACAATCTTGTCGGAGGCTCCCAAGTGACACCTAGCCAATCTAGGAGACACCACTCTCCAAAAAGTAACAAATGGTGTGTTGATGATGAACTCCTTGCTCTTGTGCTTCAAATGATAGTCTCCCCAACACTCAACTCTCTCTCACAGGATTTGGATTTGGTGGAAAGAAGATTTGAGTGGAAAGCAACTTGGGAAAGGCTGTAGGAATGGAATATCTTGGTCTCAACACATGAGTAGGTGGTTCTCTCTCAGAACATATGAGTTGGAAGTGTAGGTGTGTTCTGATGGCTCTCTCCATGTATGAAGAGGAGGTGGAGGGGTATATATAGCCTCCCCTTAAAATCCAACCGTTACACACAATCTACCAATCTCGGTGGGACCGAATCAACAAACTCGGTCGGACCGAAACGGTAAACCTAGTGACCGTTAGAGATTTTCGGTGGGACTGACATGCAACTCGGTAGGACCGATATGGTTAGGGTTTGGGCATAACGTAATCTCGGTGAGACCGATTACACAAACTCGGTGAGACCGATTTGGTAATTAGCTAACCAGAGAGTTGGTCAGGCAAACTCGGTGGGACCGATTTGCTCTTTCGGTGAGACCGAAAAGTTACAAAAGGGAAACAGAGAGTTTGCGTTGCAATCTCGGTGGGACCGATCCGCTCTTTCGGTGAGACCGAAAAGTTACGAAAAGGAAACAGAGAGGTTGCAATCCCATCTCGGTGAGACCGAGATCCCTATCGGTAGAACCGTTTTGCTAGGGTTTGGCAGTGGCTTATGACATATGAGAAACTCGGTGGCGCCGGATAGAAAGAATCGGTAGGACCGAGTTTGGCTTAGGGTTTAGGTCATATGTGGATATGGGAAAGTAGTTGAGGATTTTGGAGCATATCATTAAGCACATAAGGCAAAGAGCTCATTAAGCAACACCTCATCCCTCCTTGATAGTATTGGCTTTTCCTATAGACTCAATGTGATCTTGGATCACTAAAATATAAAATGAAGAGTCTTGAGCTTTTGAGCTTGAGCCAATCCTTTGTCCTTAGCATTTTGAGGGTTCCACTTTCACCATCCATGCCATGCCAGTCATTGAGCTTTCCTGAAATAATTGTCTTGGAATTGCATTAGCTCAATGAGCTATATGTTGTTATGAATTACCAAAACCACCTAGGGATAGTTGCACTTTCAATCTCCCCCTTTTTGGTAATTGATGACAACATATAGATCAAAGCTTCGACAAGTGATAATAAGAATGAATTACATCGTCGCTTTGAGAAGTATGTGATAAGTAAGAGCTCCCCCTGAATTTGTGCATATTTAAAATTTGCTTTGGACTGCAAATGCACAAAGAGTTAGAATTATGGGTTACTCTTCCATGTCACATACATCTTGGTGGAGCGCTCAAAATGATAAATAATGAAATGCATGCACTCATCACCAAGGCAAAAGTGAATGACCACATAAGATAGATAAGATATATCAAGCATGCATAAGTGTAGCTTATGATCAAACACATGATCATCAATGTCTCACAAGCATATCAAAGTATCTCAACCAAAAGCAAATAATGTACCAAAGACCACCAAATAAAACCAAATAAAACAAGAGAGAAAAGCAACACTCTCTCTCTCTCTCTCTCTCTCTCTCTCAGCCTATGATCTATACATCTTCTCCCCCTTTGGCAACAAGTTACCAAAAAGTTCCTAGAAAATGCATAGTACTATATCGACACTCAGGCTTGATCTTCAGGAGGTGGTGGAGTCTGGATCACTCCAAGGACGAAGGCTTCTGTTGATGCTGATGGAGTTGGAGCTGAAGTGGATGCTGGAGCAGGTTGGGTTGATGCTGCGGCTGGAGCTGAGGCGGTTGCTCTTGTGTCAGGACCTGGCACTGCACTGGACCTCTGAGCTCGTGGACCTTTAGCAAATGCATCTGTAGTTGTCTTCCCTCTCCTCTCCTGCATGTCATCCTGGAGCTGCTCCACTGTTGTCTGTATCTCTGTCACCTTGATATCCAAGTCATAGAACTTCTGTTCTACGATCCTCTCTAAGCTCGCCTGGTTCTGAGTTAGGTTGGCCAAACCTTTCTCAATGCGCAGGGTGGATGCAATCAGGTAACTGAGCTGCTCTTGCTTGGTCTTCAAGAAGTATTCTGATGCCTCCTCTTGAGTTGGCATCCTAGCAGCTTTCTCCTTTCTAGCCTTCTCCTTTTGTGCTTGGGCATGGGCTGAAGATGGTTCATCCATGTTCATCACAACTTCATTGTTTCCTCAAGCACAGCCTTCCTAGGCTTAGAGGTTGGAACTCTTCTAGTAGGTGCTTTCTTGTGCATTCCTGGTTTGATGGCTGCAGCTGAGCCATACTCTTTCTTCAACACAACTCTCTTGGAGGTTGCCTCCTCCTCTGCCACATAGTCTTCATCTTCTGAATCTGAAGTTCTTTTCTTTCTCTGTCTGGTGGCGGCCTTTGGCAGATTGCTTGGAGTGCTCCTGCTGCCATCATCTGAGGAACTTGAGGGACTAGTGCCCTCACTCATATGCACAAGCTGCTCTGACTGATTCTGACCATCACTCTGGTCTGACATGCTGAACAAGCTGACTGCTGACTGCTGACCCTGTGAATAGTTTATAGATGAGGTAGAATGGATGAGCATCACAAAAAGCAGAGATTTTTGCAAAAGAATGATTAAAAAACTTAGTTTTAGTTTCCCACAGAAAGCATTTCGGATCTACCGATTTCTAAACTCGGTGATACCGAAGCAGCATTTGGAACCTAAACTAGTGATCTCGGTCAGACCGAGTCACAGTTCAGTGGCACCGAGACTGCTAGGGTTTCACAAAGTTCAAAAATCGGTCACACCGATTAGTTATACTCGGTCAGACCGAGTTTCACTTGTGCAATGGCATAGGCCAAATCGGTGGGACCGAGTTTTTCAACTCGGTGGGTTCGAGATGGTTTCAGCGGAAACCTAACCCTAAATTTTTCGAATCAAACCTAATCTACGAGTTCTTTGACTGGATAGAAGTTTATCAAACGTGGCAAGAATCATTATGATCACAATGTGCTAGGAATCGGATTGGGAATAGCACAAAGATCGAGTCCATACCCTAGTTCGGTGGAGACTCGCTACGGCGGCAACGGCGGAGGTGATTTCCGTTGACGGCGACGGAGACCAGCGACTGGAGGATGCTGGCGGCGAGAAGACGATCCGGAGACCACGTCGGCAGAGCGAGCTATGGCGCGGGCGAAGGGGTTCGGAGAAATTTCCAAATTTTTGCCCGTGTCTATATATAGCCCGACCCTGTCGGTGTGACCGAGTGGAACGACTCGGTGGCACCGAGATGCAAAACTGTATACAGTTATTGCAACTCGGTGTGACCGAATAGTTCAAGTCGGTTGCACCGAGATTGAAAACATATATCAACTTGATGATCTCGGTAGGACCGAAAGTGGGGTATCGGTCAGACCGAGAATCACAAAGAGGTTTTGGAAGTTTAAGTCTATGACGAATCGGGGACTCCGAGTGCTCCTCACACAGAGTGGTTCGAATTTGACTTGATCAATTTTGTGATGTAGCATGAATAGAGTTTGAGACGAGAAAAGCATAGATAGCTAGAGGAGGTTCTTAGGCATTCTTGTTCATCCACTTGGCAAAAGAAAAGATAAAGCCAAACAATCAAAACAACAAGTGGATGTCCTCGAATGAGTAAAATATGCAACCAGCATGCTCACACAATAAAATGGCAATAAAAATATGTGACAAAGCATGCACAATCAATTCTAGCATCTATCAAGCAATTGGCGATGACTAGGTCATCTATATATGAGTATATTGACTTAGGAGTCAAATGAGAACATTTGATCATAGGTCATTCTCATCGTTTAAGCTCAAGTGGGGTTACCACTTTTACATAAAGCATTGTTGTGTTCACATCATTAGAGTTGCTTTAGCTCAAGTCTTAGAGTAAAGCTCCCCCTAGATGTGATATCCCCCCTAAGAGGGATGAACTAACCTTGGGTTTTGTCGATGATGACTTCATGTAGATGTTGAAGATGTGGATGCTCAATATTGATGTAGATCACTTGGAGCTATCCTTTTGAGTGAATTGCACTTTCAATACCTACATGGGTTAGTCCCACAAGGAACAAGCAAGTATATCCATAGACACAGAGTGATGCACATACAAGAAGATGTCTATGAAAGCTTTTAGATTACCTTGTCCCTTGACTTACCAACAAGAGGGTTTGTGACTCCTTGAACTAGTGCAAGATGTGGAAGTTGATTGCACTTGTTCTTGCCAAAATGATAAGAGTGAAGTATGTTGGCGGAGTCACCCTCAAGAACTTTCTAGTTCTTCTTCTTTTGGATCCACACCATCTTGATGGGAATCCTTGGAGTTGTAGTCGTACTTGATGAAGTGGAACTTGAAGTAGTCTTGGGAATCCACTTGACTAAGGTCTTGGGAGCTTCTTCAAATGCATCTATTTCCTCTTGAAGCTTGTCCTTGCCTTTTTGCTTGTAGTCTTGTGGTGGAAGATCATCTTGAGTTTGTGTCCCCTTGAAAGAAGTTGGATCATACTTCTCTTGTTGAGGAACAAACTTTGTCTTGGGGTATTGATCTTCTTCCCACTCAACTCCATTGGCATTGAACTTTCGTTCAAAACCAACACCTTGATTCTTCCGGTGCCTTCCTTGCTTGCGTACAATCTCCTCGAATTGCTTACTTCCGGCAAGGCTTTTGTACACTCCTTTCTCTATGATTTCCTTCAATATGCTATTTTCTTGCTCAAGTTTAACTTGGCTAAGAGAATCATTAGTGGAATCAAGAGAACTACTAGAAGCAACAATATTGGATTTAACGTGATCATTGTTACTACTAGAGGAAGAATCTTTCTTGTTTTTGTTACTAGACTTGACTTGAGGCATGTAAGTGGATAAGAGTAAACGTTTGGCAATGTAAGAAGAACTTTTCTTGCGGAGATCATCATTGATTGCCTTTAAAAGCTCATGCTCTTGCTCAAGGTTGAGCTTTTCAAGGCGTAACTTCTCATGAGCCCTTAAGAGTTCTCGATGATCTTCGTAGATAGTTTCATGAGCTAACTTAAGAGTGTTTAGTTCTTTGGTTAGAGCCTCAATTTTCTCCTTATCATTATCATTCATTTTAGCATGATTAATTGACGTTTCATCATAGTATTCATCACTAGAGTTGTCAACAAGTAAATCATCATCACCTAACAAGTCATCTTCATCACTATTGAAATCAACATACTCAGGGTGAGTTACCTTAGGACCTTTGGCCATGAAGCATCTTCCAATTCCTTCATTGGGTGAATCAAATATGTCGTAGGAGTTGGTTGACACAAGTGCTAGTCCGGCAACACCTTCATCTTGAGTATGTTCGGAGTCGGAGTGATAACTTCTCTCGAAGTGGTTGTCGGAGTCGGAGACGGATACCCATTCACCAACATGAGCTTGATGTCTTCGTTTTGTGTAGCTCCTTGATGATTTTTCCTTCCTTTCCGAATCCTTGCTTCTCCGTGAGTGTCTTCGTTCATAACGATCATCTCTACTCCTTCTCTCTCGTGATGGTGATTCCTCTCTTTTGCTTCTTCTTTTTGGGGAATCTTCTCTTCTCTTGTAGGGAGTCGTACACTCATTGGAATAGTGTCTAGGTCTTCCACAATTGTAGCAGTTTCGCTCTCGACTAGAAGATCTTTTGTCATTGTAGGACCTTGACTTGGAGCTTCTATCTTTGCTTCTACTCTTGTAGAACTTGTTGAAGTTCTTCACCATTAAGCTCAATTCTTCATTGAAGTTTTGTTTCTCACTTGATGAAGTGGGGGCTTCACATGAGGCTTTATAAGCACCACTTGATTTGTTGTGAAGTTCCTCTTTGTCCTTGAGCGACATCTCATGAGCAACAATTCTTCCAATGACTTCCGTTGGCTTGAGATTTTTGTAATTGGGCATCATTTGGATCAATGTACACACGGTATCATATTTTTCATCCAAGGCTCTTAGGATCTTCTTGATGATGAATCTGTCGGTCATCTCTTCACTCCCTAAGCCGGCAATCTCATTTGTGATGAGAGCAAGCCTAGAGTACATTTCAGCGACACCTTCACCATCCTTCATTTTGAACTTGTCAAGTTGACTTTGAAGCACATCCAATTTAGATTCCTTGACGGAGTCGGTACCTTCGTGCATATCAATCAAAGTATCCCAAATTTCCTTTGCATTCTCAAGACGGCTGATTTTGTTGAATTCTTCGGGGCACAATCCGTTGAAGAGAATATCACAAGCTTGAGCTTTGTATTGTAGCATCTTCAACTCATCAACGTTAGCTTCACGGTTTGGTTCTTTCCCTTCGAAGAAGTCACCTTGCAAACCAACATACACAATCGCCCAAACGGCAGGGTTATGTCCAAGAATATGCATTTTCATTTTATGCTTCCAACTAGCAAAGTTAGTGCCATCAAAGTAAGGACCTCTACGGTGATAATTTCCCTCACTAGACGCCATACTCTCCTAGGTTGTGAAACCAAGGCTATGACCACCAAAAGCTATGGGAATCAAAGCAAATGGAGACCAAAGCTCTGATACCACTTGTAGGATCGGAAGTATGTCTAGAGGGGGGTGATTAGACTACTTGACCAAATAAAAACTTAACATTTTCCAATTTTAGTTCTTGGCAGATTTTAGCTACTTTAGGACAAGTCAAGCAGTCATCACACAATTCAAGCAAGCATGCAAAGAGTATATAGGCAGCAGAAAGTAAAGCATGCAACTTGCAAGAATGTAAAGGGAAGGGTTTGGAGAATTCAAACGCTATTGGAGACACGGATGTTTTTCCCGTGGTTCGGATAGGTGGTGCTATCCTACATCCACGTTAGTGGAGACTTCAACCCACGAAGGGTAACGGTTGCGCGAGTCCACGGAGGGCTCCACCCACGAAGGGTCCATGAAGAAGCAACCTTGTCTATCCCACCATGGCCATCGCCCACGAAGGACTTGCCTCACTAGCGGTAGATCTTCATGAAGTAGGCGATCTCCTTGCCCTTACAAACTCCTTGGTTCAACTCCACAATCTTGTCGGAGGCTCCCAAGTGACACCTAGCCAATCTAGGAGACACCACTCTCCAAGAAGTAACAAATGGTGTGTTGATGATGAACTCCTTGCTCTTGTGCTTCAAATTATAGTCTCCCCAACACTCAACTCTCTCTCACAGGATTTGGATTTGGTGGAAAGAAGATTTGAGTGGAAAGCAACTTGGGAAAGGCTAGAGATCAAGATTCATATGGTAGGAATGGAATATCTTGGTCTCAACACATGAGTAGGTGGTTCTCTCTCAGAACATATGAGTTGGAAGTGTAGGTGTATTCTGATGGCTCTCTCCACGTATGATGAGGAGGTGGAGGGGTATATATAGCCTCCACTTAAAATCCAACAGTTACACACAATCTACCAATCTCGGTGGGACCGAATCAACAAACTCGGTCGGACCGAAACGGTAAACCTAGTGACCGTTAGAGATTTTCGGTGGGACTGACATGCAACTCGGTAGGACCGATATGGTTAGGGTTTGGGCATAACGTAATCTCGGTGAGACCGATTACACAAACTCGGTGAGACCGATTTGGTAATTAGCTAACCAGAGAGTTGGTCAGGCAAACTCGGTGGGACCGATTTGCTCTTTCGGTGAGACCGAAAAGTTACAAAAGGGAAACAGAGAGTTTGCATTGCAATCTCGATGGGACCGATCCGCTCTTTCGGTGAGACCGAAAAGTTACGAAAAGGAAACAAAGAGGTTGCAATCCCATCTCGGTGAGACCGAGATCCCTATCGATAGAACCAATTTGCTAGGGTTTGGCAGTGGCTTATGCCATATGAGAAACTCGGTGGCGCCGGATAGAAAGAATCGGTAGGACCGAGTTTGGCTTAGGGTTTAAGTCATATGTGGATATGGGAAAGTAGTTGAGGATTTTGGAGCATATCATTAAGCACATAAGGCAAAGAGCTCATTAAGCAACACCTCATCCCTCCTTGATAGTATTGGCTTTTCTTATAGACTCAATGTGATCTTGGATCACTAAAATATAAAATGAAGAGTCTTGAGCTTTTGAGCTTGAGCCAATCCTTTGTCCTTAGCATTTTGAGGGTTCCACTTTCATCATCCATGCCATGCCAGTCATTGAGCTTTCCTGAAATAATTGTCTTGGAATTGCATTAGCTCAATGAGCTATATGTTGTTATGAATTACCAAAACCACCTAGGGATAGTTGCATTTTCAGTCGTCCATGACTTCCACGCCGGGATGAAGCTGATAGAACAGGTACGCCTTGTCCTCACTTTGTGGCACCGTTGCTGGATGAAGCCGAGGACGAAAGACGGGTGGCACGCACAACTCCGGACGTGGCTGCACAACATGGTGGCGGTGGCAGGCACAGGGTTCGCCAGACAAACGCAACTTCGAAGTTTTGGTGGCGGTGGCAGGCACGGGGTTCGCCGGACAATCGCAGCTTCAAAGTTTTGGTGGCGACATCATGCTCGTGCTTCCTTGGGACCCATGAGCGCTGCCAGGGAACTACCCGCGAACGGCCCTGTGAGATCAGCCTCCGCTTATGCCTCCTCGTGTTGCGGCTCGTTGGTACTTCTTCGCTTCCTCCCGGGCTGCTTATTGACGGGAGAGGTTAGGAAAGATTGTACTCCGAGCGAGAGTCCTGAATCCTGATTGCAAAAAATGATTGCGAGGCCGGTTCGTTTTGTGGGCTTTTGATTTTGATTGGGCTGGACTTTTTGCTCAAATTATAGAGGAGGAAGGGTGCAACGACCGATCGGTATGAAATAGTCCCACCTCATAGGAACCTCGCAACAGACCATGTACGGACACAGATGAATCGGACGAAACCAAATATCATTGATGCGGGACGAAACCAAGAATATTGCCGTGCTTTAATAATAGGTATAGATATAGATTTCTGAATATAAGCAAATTAAAAAATAGCAAAGAAAAAAGAAAAAAAATGCGAAAACAGAAAAAAGAAAGAGTGCTGAAGACCAGTGGACCCTGATGGGCGGCCCATTCTGGCAGCTGTGGAGCGAGCTGCGCTACATCTCGTAATAAGCGCGACATAGTCGCATCCAATAAATATGCGCGTCAGCCAAAACTCGGGCCGGTGTCTCTCATCTCTCAGGGCCGAATATGTTCACAGTAACTAAAAAATTACAAAAGTCAGTCAATCTGCTGGCCGTCGGCAAAGGCGCCAAATAAAAAACGGCTAGCGCTAACCTACAGCATAGCTGTCCAGGAGGTGACACTCTGCAATCTACTCCCTCCATCTAATAATATAAGAATCCTTTTCAAGCTGTTTTGTTCCGAAGTGCAGTGGTTTGCTGCTGATCTGTTTCTTCAGTTGGTAATAACTCACAACCGATTTAAAGGACATGGGAACCGCAGCCGGAGATTTTGGCATTGGACATATTATTAAGGGAAAAAGTCCATTTTAAACCCTAAACTCGTAGAGATTGGACGGAACGAACTCTCAAGTTGAAATCCCGGTCGATTGCACCCTGAACTATGAAATCCCGGTCTAAATCGAACCCTGGCGTCGTTTGAGGCATGAAAACGCTGATGTCGTAGGGATTCATCTGGCTGGTGGGCCAAGGCGTCCTGCGCACTGGGCCAGCCCATTTTGTATGTTTTTGTCTGTTAAAAATGTCTATTTTTTCTGTTATTACACTGCTAGCGCACATGTTTACTGGGCCGGCCGTGGCTAGCGACTATTCAAACGGAAACTGTAGTGCTTAAAAAAATTGTGCTCCCCAAGGTTGGAAACGGAGACCTGATGCATCCGTAGAAGTACCGTAGCCAGTTGACCTACACAGCTTCCAGTTTCTTAAAGCAGCGCGAGGTCTTAAAAACAGCGGAGGAGCTATTACGAAGTCTCAGTCGACCCCCTACCCTGCGTTAGATCACTAGCCGGCCTGTTTAGTGCTTTTGTTTTTCTTTTAAAGGTGCAGGTATCCGTGGTGGGCTTGGCATCTTCCACATCCCCCATTCCAGTCTGTCTCTTTCAAAAAAAAAAAAACCTGGCTACATTCGAAACCAAGCAATTCAACCTTTTTTTTACTCGTCTCCATTTTTTGTTACTTTCTTTTGCCGGGTTATTTGGCATTTTTCTTGATTCATTTGTTTGTCCCTTTTTCTTTTATATTTTTTTCCTTCATTTTTCTCGTAATATTTTTTTCCTTGTTTCTTTATTTTATTTTTCAGTTTTTCTGTTGCATATTATTATAATTTTATGAAAATAATATATCTCATTCATGTCCTTCACCGTCTGACAAAAACACATTGCAATTCTTGGATTTGGTCACGTAGCACTTAGTTATGTCGTGCGAGCGGTGCAGCTAGGCATCATAAGCCGTCTTCTCTCTTTTTTAGCACGGGTGGGATAAGGTTGTAGGCTTCTTATGTTGCATCCCGGTTATTTTTGCAGTGCAGTCTTTTTGTCCTCTTTATCCTATTTTTATGGGAGATTTTGAGTCATCAGGTGTTTGTTGCCCTTATTTTTATTTCATTTTTTCTTTTTATTTTCATTTTGTTTATTTTTTATTTTTTATTTTTTTATTTTTTTGTTTATTTTATTTTTAGATAGTTTTCTTTTTTTTCTTGGGCTATTTTTTATTTGTCATTTTCTCCATCAATAGAGAATTAGTTAGATCTCATTCGTTTTGGTAGCTATGGATTTTGGAAATCAAGTTTTGTGTGTGGTTGACATGTGCGTTGTGTTGATGGCCTAGTAAGTTGTTGCCTGCTTTTTTTTCACTCTCTAGTCAACTAGAAATCATATTATTTCATAGACCGTAAGGTTGTGGTGTTTTATTAGAGGAATGGGGCCTTTGCATGCTCGCCAATAGGCATGAACTTTAAAGTGTCGCTCCAACTTCAACTGCATGTTCTCAACGCGACTTTAATTAAGTGGTGTTTTGTCGATAGAACGGTGGTTGCATGCCTATCACTAGGCACACAATTGCAATTGTCATGCCCCGACAACTGCAAGTGTCACTCCCGATTGCAACTCGGTGATGTGTTGTTAGGGAAAGGTTGCAGTTGCATGTATGCCACTGCGCCGCAATTTCAAATGCACATTCCCCCGATTGCAACTACATGTATTCGACGTAACTGTAACTATGTGATGTTTTGTTCAGTCAAGTGTGAGTTGCATGTCTCCCATTAGGCCATAGTTGGAAGTGTCGCCCCGACAGCAACTGCATGTCTTCAACAAAAGTACAACTATGTGGTGTTTTGTCCGGTAGTGGTGAGTTGCATGTCTTCCATGAGGCCGCAACTGCAAGTGTCACCCCCAACTGCAACTACATGTCCTCGACACAACTGCAACTATGTGGTGTTTTTGTCTGGTCAAGGGCGAGTTGCATGTTTCCCACTAGGCCGCAACTGCAAGTGTCGGCCCGGCTGCAATTGCATGTCTTCGACACAACTGCAACTATGTGGTATTTTGTTCAGTCAGGGGTGAGTTGCATGTCTTGCACCAGGTCACAACTGGAAGTGTTGCCCCCGACTACAACTGCATGTCTTCGATGCAACTGCAACTATGTTGTGTTTTGTCCGGTAGCGGTGAGTTGCATGTCTCCCACAAGGTCGCAACTGCAAGTGTCGCCCCTGGTCAGGGGTGAGTTGTATGTCTCCCACTAGGCCGCAACTGCAAGTGTCACCCCGTCCGCAACTGCATATCTTCGACGCAATTGTAACTATGTGGTGTTTTGTTCAGTCAGGGGTGAGTTGCATGTCTCCCACTAGGTCGCAACTGCAGGTGTCGCCCCCGACTGCAACTGCATGTCTTCGACACAAGTACAACTATGTAGTGTTTTGTCCGGTAGTGGTGAGTTGCATGTCTCCCATGAGGTCGCAACTGCAAGTGCCGCCCCTAGTCAGAGGTGAGTTGCATGTCTCCCACTAGGTCGCAACTGCAAGTGTCGTCCTCGATTGCAACTTCATTCTTCGATGCAACTGCAACTATATGGTGTTTTGTTTGGTCAGCGGTGAGTTGCATGTCTCCCAATAGGCCGCAATTGCAAGTGTCGCCCCAACTGCAACGACAAGTCTTCCATGCAACTACAACTCTATGGTGTTTTCGGTCAGGGGTGAGTTGCATGTCTCCTACGAGGTCGCAACTGCAAGTGTCCCCCCGACTGCAACTGCATGTCTTCGACGCAACTGCAACTTTGTGATGCTTTGTTGGGCAAGAGGCGACAATTGCATGTTTGCCCCTGGTCCGCAACTGCAATGTTGCCCCCGACTGCAACTACATTTCTTCAACGCAAGTACAACTATGTGGTATTTTATTCGGGGCAGGGTGAGTTGCATGCCTCCCTCTAGGCCACAACTATAAGAGGCAACTGCATGTCTTCAACACTACTGCAACTCCGTTGTGTTTTGTTCCGGCATGGGTGAGTTGCATGTCTACACAGGCACTCAGCTGCAAGTGTTGGTCACGACTGAAATTGCATGTCTTCAACGCGACGACAACTCTATGATGCTTTGTCGAGGAAGCGGGCAGTTGCAAACCCGTGTCTAGTGCTGTTTTATGGGAGAGGGGTGGTTTCTTTGTATTTTTTGCTTTTTTATTCCTTTATTTTATATAATAGTTTTTTAAAATAATATGAAATGATTTGTTAAATTAAATAATAATAAAAAAATTAAAGCAAGCAAGAGGATGAAAGAGAACAGAAGGAACGACACATATCACAAGCAATACGAACGAGCCAAAACAATGGGCTGATTCCAGGCCCATGTAGTGATCCTCATGTAGGTGCGCACGTAAAAATAATCCTACATGCAAGGTCCAGTCAAAAAAGGAAAATTGTACGATGACATCAGCCGACTTAGACTTCGCGAAGTCTAAGTCGACTGAGACCTAGACAAACCCTAAAAACAGACATGGACGTAGACCCGAATGTTTTTAAAAATTGAAAAATCATGAATGTTGTATGAAACCGCAAACACATTTAAATACTATAAGTAAAATTTGGCAAGCTCAAACAAGTTTTGGAAACGGCAACATTTTTTCAACTCCCCTAAAAAATTGAAAACATGAACATTTATTGTGGAAAAGCGAACATATTTCAAATTCCAAAACAATTTCTTGCTACGCGGACATTATTGAGAAAAGGGAACTTTTTTGAAACAAAAGAACAAAAATTGAAGACATGAATATTTTTAAAATTTGCAAACAATTTTGAAACTCCCGAACAAAATTTGAAGCACGGTCATTTTTAAAATTTTGGAACTCCAGAACAAAATTGAAAATAGGAACATTTTTTCAAAATTGCAAACAAAATTTGGAACACGATCATTTTTAAAATTTCGGAACTCCAGAACAAAATTGAAAACAGGAAATTAGAAAACAAATGCGAACAAATTTCGAAATAGGATTTTTTCCAAACTCCCGA
The DNA here is from genome assembly GCA_032464435.1 of Aegilops umbellulata. Classification (NCBI taxonomy): domain Eukaryota; kingdom Viridiplantae; phylum Streptophyta; class Magnoliopsida; order Poales; family Poaceae; genus Aegilops; species Aegilops umbellulata. The sequence goes on along the minus strand of CP136056.1, from coordinate 399,291,305 downwards.
TTTTTTTTAAAACGAACATTTTTTAAAGGCGAACATATTTTCTAGTACGCGGATATTTTTTAAAGATGGTAATTTTTTTTGAATTTTAAACAATAATAAAGAACATGATTGTTTTTTGAAATTCTGAACATTTTTCTTGAATTTTTGAACAAATTTAAAATTCTGGAAAACAAAAAATAAACACAAGGAGAGAAGTAAAAGGAATTAAAAAAGAAATAGACAAAATGAATAAAGAAACAGAAAAATAAAGCCTATAGCGGGCCGGCCCAATGGAGAGCAGAATGTGCGCCCTGCGAAATGCCACAGATCCCGGCCATCCTTTGCCCCGTCGACAATCCCTGTTTACCAAACGAAGTCAGTGTTCAATTTAGACCGGGATTGTGTAGTTCAGGATGCAATCGACCGGGATTTTGACTTGAGGGTTCGTTTCGCCCAACCTCTACGAGTTTAGGGTTTAAAATGGACTTTTTCCTATTATTAAGTAATCCGGCGAGTGACAGTTTTGGCGAACGACGAAGTACGATTTTTTTTTGAACGTCGGCCCTTTATTGACTAAAAAACAAAGTCATACAAAGCCTCCTGGATACACTCCGGAGCAGAATTGAAAACACAAAGACCAGAAGAGTTAAAACAAGACCTAGCTAAAACATGAGCCAACACATTACATTGCCGACGAACATGCACAAACGAAACCGAGGAGAAGCCTAGAGTTGCCATCTTGATATCATCAATGACGGAACCAACAACAGAACGATCGTGGGCTTTGGATTTCAGCCTTTGCACCAAAGAGAGGCAATCAGTGGCAAAGATCACATGGAAAAGGTGTTCCTCACGCGCCATGTCAACTGCTCTGCGAAGAGCCAAAGCTTCGGCCATCTCGGGAGTGAGAGGACCAGACAATACTTCAGTACATGCCTTGATGCATTGACCCATATGGTCCAGAGCTACTACACCAGCCCCAGACTTGTTGAAGTCATGAAATAAAGCCGCATCAGAAAAAAGCATAACCGTACCTGGAGGCGGTGGAGACCAATTATAGCTAGAAGCAATGGTCTCACATCTATTCACAGGAACAGGCTTGTAAATATGCTCGAATATCATGTCAACATAACCACGAAATTTGCTTGCAGTACTTTGCGGAGTAGGAACTTCAGGAGTGTTTCGAGCCGAATTTCGAGCATCCCAGATGTGCCAAATGGATACAGCCATCACGGTTGCCTCACGATCTGTGCATCGAGACAAAAAATCAAAAAGCCACTATTTTGGAGATCTGAATTCACGACGGCACAACTGGACATGAAAGAAATTCTTCACTTCATCCCACACATTTCTTGCATAATGGCAGAAGAGCAAAGCATGCTCGATACTCTCTATTCGGCCGCGAAAGCACATGCAGCAGGAGCAGGAACATTACGTCTACAAAGCTGTTCCCCAGAAGGCAAACAGTTATGCGCAAGACGCCATAAGACGATCTTCATCTTGTTAGGAGCAATAACGGACCATACAGATTTCCAATCCTTCTCCTCCGCCGCTCTGTTAGAAGATTGGCCGCGACCATTACTACTAATATTTGCCATGAAGCTTTTCGACCGAGCCATGTTGTATGCCGAACGAACGGAATAATGCTCTAACCTGGTAATAGGCCAGTATGCCAAATCTGAACCACCATGCCTTTTGATAGGAACCTGCAGGATCGCTGCAGCAATGTCCGGCTCGAAGAACGCATGCACAGTCTGATCGTTCCAAGAACCAGTATCTTCGTCCAACAGACAATGAACTGTGGCTGTTTCCGGGATTGGTGAGGTTGTCCTAACCATGCCAGGAGGAAACGAAGGGATCCAATAATCAGACAATATACGGGTGCCTTTACCATCACCAATCCTCCAGCAAATCCCTTGCTTCAGAAGTTCCCGACCATAAAGGATGCTTCGCCATGTGACTGATGCGGACCGAGGAGCTGTAGCATTCCAAAAGTCTCCATGAGGGAAATATCTTCCTTTGAGAACCCGAGCACATAATGAAGCTGGTTCTGTAAGTAAGCGCCATCCTTGCTTCCCAAGCATAGCTTGATTAAAAAGTGTCATATCACGAAAGCCCATTCCCCCGAGAGATTTTGGCGTAGTGAGCCACTTCCAGGACCGCCAGTGCAGCTTCTTCTTCCCATCTTCCCTGCCCCACCAATGGTCTGAGATAATCTGACGGAACTTCTCACACGTGGCCACCGGAAGCTGAAAACAGCTCATAATGAAAGTCGGAATCGCCTGGATAATTGATTTTAGCAAAACTTCCGACCCTGCTCTGGACAAAGGCCTATCAGACCAACCATGTATACGCTGCCAAGCCCTATCCAGGAGAAATTTAAAAGTACTTGTAGGAGATCGTCCAACTACAGTAGGCATGCCAAGATAGGAACCGTGGAAAGCTTCATTCGTGATTCCAAAACTTGCCATGACACGGTTCTTAACACTGACAGGACACCTGTTGCCAAAAATTATCGAGGACTTGTCCTTATTGATAAGTTGTCCTGATCCTTCACAAAATAGCTTCAGAATGGAATCCAAAGAGGCCACACTACGGATGTCACTTCTGGCAAAGAAAATGTTGTCGTCGGCAAACAGGAGATGTGAGATAGGTGGGCCAGAGCGACCGTTGCGGATGCCATGTAGCTCGCCACAATTCTCCTTCTGTAATAACAGACTCGACAATCCTTCTGTGCACAAAAGAAACAGGTAGGGGCTAATTGGGTCCCCCTGACGAAGACCACGCGAAGGAACCACAGGTTCAGTGAGCTCACCATTAACCCTGACTGCATACCGGACATTGGTGACACACCTCATGACTGACTCAATCCATGCCGGAGCAAAACCAAGCCGGCACAAGCAGCCCTGAAGATAACTCTACTCAATACGATCATATGCCTTCATCAAATCAATCTTCAGGGCAAAGAAAGGTTGCTTCGCCTTTTGTTGTCTAATAGTATGCAGACATTCATATGCAATAAGAGTGTTGTCGGTGATCAATCTACCCGGCACAAAAGCACTCTGGCACTCCGACACCACAACAGAGAGGAACGCCTTTAGACGGTTAGCCAAAACCTTGGAAGCAATCTTGTACAGAACATTGCATAGACTAATAGGACGGAAATTCTTTAGCTGCTTCGGCCTGGCAACCTTGGGGATTAGAACTATCACAGAGTCACAAAACCCCTCCGGGATCAATCCTCCCTCAAGGAAGCTTCTCACAGCATGGCAAATATCCTCTTCCAGAAAACTCCAGTGGGTTTGATAGAATAGAGCCGGAAAACCATCAGGCCCAGGTGCTTTCGTTGGTCCCATCTGAAACAAAGCCTCCTTGATCTCTTCATTAGAATAAGGTCTACACAGGTCCTCATTCATATCGGAAGAAATTTTGGGAGAAATGGCATCAAGAATATCATCAGCAGAAAAACAAGGTTCAGAAGTGAACAGTGTGTCATAAAACCTCTGGATCATACCTTTGATCTCTGCTTGTGACTTACATTTAGAACCATCCTCACGTTCCAGCAAGGAAATCCTGTTTGTTCGTCGACGCTTTGCCACACGGGCATGGAAGAAGCCTGTGTTCCGGTCGCTCTCCTGGAGCCAATCTATCCGTGAACGTTGTCGCGCCATTATCTCCTCCCGCTCAAACAACTCACAGAGTTGTCTCTCAATGGCTTGTTCTTCCTTTAGAGACGCGGGAGACGGCAGCGACAATCTGATAGTGTGAAGACGGCACTCCAGCTTGGTAATTATCTTCCTGACCGAACCGAACGACTCCCTACTCCAGGAACGAAGCGAGCGAGCGACGTGGTTCAGATTCGCCCAGGTAGAGTGAAGAGACAAAGAGCCCTCCCTGCCTGCATCCCAAGCACGCTCCACAATCTCCCTGTAATCAGCAGCCCGAAGCCACATTGCTTCAAATTTAAAGCCTTGCTGCACAGGTCTCTGATGGCAAAATGAGGGAATTGAAGAGAGACAAATGTGAATAGCATAGTGATCAGAAGTGGTGGTTATCACATTCTCCACCTTACAATCCTCAAACAGATTCAAGAAACTTGCATTTGCCACAGCCCTATCCAACCGCACCTTGATATGACACTCTGGGTCTTGCCGGTTGCACCATGTGAACTTTGGTCCAACAAAACCCAAATCAGTCAGGCTACAATCCGTCAGGCAGTCACGGAATGCAGTAATTTGAGAATCATTGCGATCCCTAGGACCACAGTGTTCATCCTGGGAAAGCACCTCGTTGAAGTCACCACAACAGATCCATGGGCCATTCCATTGAGCTCTCATAAAACGAAGGAAGTCCCAGAACTGAGCTCTGTCCTCTCTCCTTGGTTCTCCATAAATGAACGTTGCTCGCCAAGGTACCCCTTCCTCAGGCTTGACATGAACATCAATGCAGCGGCTATTGAAAGCTTTCAAAGAGACACTTACGGAGACCGACCAGAACAGAACTAGGCCACCACTTAGGCCATTACTACTCACAGCATGGCCACCAGAAAAACCCAATGACCATAGAAAAATTTTAGCACGGGAATCCCTCATCTTCGTCTCTGAAAGGAAGAGGAGGGCGGGTCGGTAAAGCTTCACAAGCCAGCGAAGCTCGCCAACTGTCGAGTCCGACCCCAAGCCTCGACAGTTCCAGCATAAGATACTCATTGCGTCTGGCGGGGCCGCCCTACAGCCGCCGCCGGATCCGCCGATCGTGGAGTTGAAATCCTCTGTTTCTTGTTAGAATCACCATCCAGACAATCTAGAACCACCTGAGTATCACCACTTGCACTTGCTATGGGAACTAAAGCCAGAGCATTTACGTTGACATGATCCCGACCATCAACAGATGAGCCACCGGCTTGGTCCTTGACTAATTTCCTTTTGTGGCCCGACACATCTCTCTTTGTTTTTTGAAAAGGAAACAACTCTTTGCCTGAGTCTTCCGACCTGCCATTGCCCCGGCCACGAGAAGACCTGCCACGACCGCCAGTATTAGTTTGGCCCCTCTTAAGCATAGAGGAAACCGCACCATCTCCGGTAACAGTAGCATCCTGACCAGGCTCCTTATGATGGCCATCAGGTTCCGAGGACCGTGCACCGCCTGAAGGAGCATTCTGATTTGGTTGCTTATTCTCGGGCCTGGATGAGGACGACGCATTCCTGGACCTGGTTCCCCTTGATCTTTTAGATTGATCCTCAGTCATACATAACTTCTTAGATGCATACGACAGATCACCATTGACATCTCTTGCCCCTGGATTCGGACACAACATGGAAGAGTGCCCTAGCAGCCCACAAGAGAAGCAATAAAAGGGAAGACGCTCATACTTCACTGTATAAGTTTCAGTTGTCTGGAGTTTGACCGACGTGACAGTAACATAACGCACAAGTGGCTCATGAACATCAATCTCTACTCTGACCCTCATAGAAGCACCCCAACAACGTCCATCAGCATCAGATTCGACTCTTTTAATTGTACCAATGGGTTTTGCGAATTCCAAACCAAGCTTAGACTTCATCAGCCTAGGTGGAAGATTCATAATATTGGCCCATATAGCCAGCCGATCAAACCTGACCTGCAGCGGATGTATATTCACATCGAAACAATTAAGCAAAACAGCATGTTTTCCAACCACCCACGGTGATCCTTCCATGATGCGGTCACGGTCCATCCGTGTCCCAAATTCCGCTATGAACAAGTTGTCTCCAGCTGGATGAAACAGCAGCCCTCTCGGATTACCCCACGCCGGCCTCATCGCAGACTCGATAGTCTGAATGTGTAGAGTGTTGGGGGAGAGAACCTTTCCAATCAGAGCACAGTCCTGCAGCAGCAGATCGTCCTCTTCAGCATCATCCAAGACAACAGGTTGAGCTTCCACATGAGATGGGGATCTCGATCCGGAGGCTGCTCCAGAATCAGAGGACTCCACCGCCTTTCCCAGTAGAGACTGCGAAAGATTCAGTGGATCCATACAACCACCAGGAATCAGACTAGCACGCCTAATCCCAGGGATCTCCGTCATTTAGCCACGGAAAAGGACCTCAAAACAGCAGTCCGGGTCGCCCCAAACCACGAGCAGTGAGAGCCCAATGACGGACCAGGCCGGCGGAAGAAGGCCGGGAACCGATGGGAAGGAGAAAAAGGGGGGAATCGCGATCGGAATCACAATCCCAGATAGATTTCACCCAAGACCTACGACGAAGTACGATTGAGCGCGCACTGTTCGTCTAGCTAGCTCGGCAGTGTGTTAAGGTTGCAGAGCCCTGTTGGCCAATTAATTTTTCTGTCGACAGTAGTATTCTGCTGCTGCGAGGCAATGAATACCTCCGTTGACTGGCTACAGTCACTACGAGGATCTCAGCGCCTCGGCGCGGCGCAGCTTCGGACGGGGCAGTAAATACGAGCTGAGCGACTGATGACACAATAGGATAGGACACCCAGAAGTATACACTATCGACACAGTCAGTCAGACAGACGACCATGACGTAATCTGCGATATTTCTGGACCATACACGTACGTAGCAGTACAAATAAGGTATTACTGCTATGGCTTACACCTTCCACTCCGGGGTTACTGTTTTTCTTCTTCTGAATACGCAAATAACCAGGCATGTTTTAGTGATAATAAAGCTAGCAAGCGGTAGTAGTATGTGAAACCAAGAAAAAACTGAAGTCTAACTCCCGGGCGCAGTTCTTTGCTTATGCCTCGCGGGAATCACAAGCTGTACTGACATTGTGAAACTAGTACACTACTAGCTACTCCCTTCCGTTCGTACAGAAATATAAAAGTGTTTAGATCACTACTAGGAATACGTAGGCAGGCTGGTCTACGTCTCCACCGATCCATGGGAACGGATCCTCTAACATCATGAAGAGATGTCACGAAGCTACAGTGCAATCCGAGTGCAAAACGAAGAAGGGATGTCACGGGCACTGTAGCAAAGACATTGTGCGAATTACTGTTCATAGAAAATAAAACCCGAAATTAATTTTATTGCACCATAATTTTGATTGTACGTAATTTTTGTGAATGTCTATAATAGATTTATAATTTATAAATCAATTCAAGTCATTTTAGACTTAATCATATGGATGTAAAGAAGGGATGTCGGGGTACTGTGGCTTCCCTGACATCCTTCGGTGATGTTAGAGGATCTCTTTCCCCGATCCACCGCGTCTAATCCATGCACCGTAGACCATAGTATGGCCGCGGCGCGACTGCTTTTCATTCCATCACCGTGTGCAACTAACCAACAAGTTACTGGTAGTACAATGGATTAGCGGATGCACAGTATCCGCAAAGAGACGCCTGAGCGAAAAGTACAGCGCCGCCTGCTGCACTGTACACTGCCGCACCCTCGGCTCCTGGGGCTACTGACGCAAGACCAGAGGCCTGTGTTTACCGAGCAAAACACTCTTCTGGTAAAAGAGACACCCAAACCGCCACCATTACCGACAACTCACCCGAAAGCAGAAACGCATGAACGGAACAGACGGGCAAACACCAAGAAGAAAGGCCAAGCTTTCCACAAATAGGTATATACAGGTAGCCGGACCAGTGCCGTCTCCGGCCCCTTGCGGCCGTCAGCACGTCTCGATCTCTCTCGGCGTCACACAAGTCCACTACGGTCGATCGCAGCTACGCAATCGCATCACGACCCGAACAGCAGCGACGGCGGCTCGTTGAGGTCGAACGGCAGGCCGGCAGGCCCGGGCGCCATGCCGAGCTCGAGCGCTGTCGACGGCGGCACGGGAGCCGCCGGAGACGCTTCTTGTGGAAGAACGGGCGCCGGCGCGGCCGCCGGCCGCGAGAAGTAGACGAAGTGCCACGGCGAAGGGAAGTTGAGGTCGACGCCGCCGAACGGAACAGGCTGCTGCTGCAGAGGCGGGCGGTGGTGGTGGTGGTCGGGGAAGTTGGTCTTGGCCTTGGCGCCGCGGAGGGTTCGCGCGGCGCGGTCGTAGGCGAGGGCGGCCTCCACGGGGGTGTCGAAGGTGCCCAGCCACACGCGCGTCTTCTTCCACGGGTCGCGGATCTCCGCCGCGTACCGCCCCCACGGCCGCTTCCTCACGCCCCTGTAGTGCGCCTCGCTTCCCCCTCCCCCTCCTCCTCCTGCCGCGCCACCTTGGCCATGGCCGCCACCGAGGCTCGCCGCTCCCCGCAGCACCGGATCCATCGGACGGGGAGGCGTACAGTGCGACTACTCGGCGCGGCAGTGCCTGGTTTGCTCTCTTGGACAGGTCCGTCTATCTAACGCAACGCATGTGGAGCGCTACGTGGGCTGGGGTTCTTTGGGTAGCGACGGGTGTACTGGTATTATAGACCGGCGCCGCACCGCGTAGAACGGAGGGGCCGTAGCCGTATAAAGCGAGCCGCACCTTGGGTTGGGGTTCGGGGGGTTGGGGTGGGTTGGGGGAGCACGGCACAGCCACAGCCACAGCCACAGCCGCCGCGCGACTCGACGTATCGCCGTGCGGGGCCGCTCCCTCTTTTTCTTACTGCTGCTGGTCGCTGCGCGGTACAGTGCCGTTCCTGGCGCTGTGCACCCCCCACCGCCTCCATTTCTCCCTCATGTGAACTCTCTCTCCCCCTGCCCGCGTGACGACATCCCTACCTAATACGACCGCGCCGCTGCTCGCTTTTCATCAGTCCTCGACGGACGACTCCAGGGCTGGGGCAAGCGGCGCCGGACGGTGCAGCGCCCATGTCTGGTGGGGTCGCGATCGTCGGGACCTGTCTGTCAGTGAATCTTGCATGCCTGCGCCATCCTCTCCTGCCCCGCTTCCCGCCTCGGACCGGCTTGTCGTTTATTCACCGCGAGGAATAAAAGTGGCAGAGGTGGTGGCATGCTACGATCAGGTTACGATGACCGGTGGGGGCGTGGGCTCGCTGTCCCCATGGACCAGTCAGTCAAATGAGCATGGCCCGGGAGGATACGCAGTGGTTGGCGTCGGGACGTGTCGACGAGCAATTGCGGGCAGGTTCACGTGCGAGGAGGCGTGTCGTGGGGTGGGGGACAGCACGGGCGGGCTGGAACGGGACGCGTGTGGCGCGTCGCCGCTAGTGAAGGCGGCGGGGCCCCGGGTGATAAAAAGGTCGAGGTGGATGGGTGGTGGGGGAGTACGGCGTTCGGTGCGTGCGGCGGTGTGGGCCTCGCGGCGTTTGCTTTTACTATCGGTTTCGTTTCTTCGCTCGCTAGACGAGCTCCCGACTGTGTGCTGTGAGGCAAAATTTCATGTTTTGACCCTTTTTTTAAAGAAATTCGAGAACTGACCCCAGCCTGAAATTATTTCGGGATCTGACCCTTTTTCCTATCGTCAGAAGGTCCGGCGGTAGGTTTGCACGTCCTATCACCATCAGCAGTGGCGGTAGGCCCTGTAACGGCGACTGACGGCCGTCGGCGTGTACTGACGGGGAAAAGGGCCTACCGCCACAGTCTGTGGCGGTAGGGTTGGGAGGCCTACCGCCCGTGGTTGTGGCGGTAGGTACCAAAGAGGCAAGTGATGATGCGGGCGGGCCCTACCCCACCCACCAGCTCGTTCTTCCTCCTCCCCTCGACTCGAACAGAGTCGAGCGCCGCCTCTCTCCTCCTCCCGATCCCCTCCCTCGATCTCCTTCTTCCCTCCACCATTTTCGCGGATCTTTGGGGCAAATCGAAGAGGCCGGTAAGCTCCTTCATTCCCTCCAATCAATTTTCGCAATGGTTTTTTTATTTTTGAAGCTATGTTTGGCACTAGGTGCAACCTAGGTTTTGGTGTTGATTTTTTATGATGTTTTAGTTGTTTAGGAGTATATGATTTAGTAGTAGGCCTATGTGAGGATGTGTGGGTGAAACAATTGCAAGATATGTGAGGATATGTTGGTGAATGCATATATGTTAGTCCATTTTGTTTTGTTATGTATACATGAATTTTATAAAAAATCTTTATGTACGTTGAATGCAAGATTGTGAGGATAAAGGCATAACCAAATTCCTAGATGGTTAATGTATTGCAAATTGGTGAAGATGAATGTTTTGCAAAATTGGTAGGTGGTTAATGCATAGTGTGAAAATGTGTGTATTCCTATTTCATATAGTTGCAAATGTATGAACCCTAGGTTTAGTCTTTCTTATAGCCATACGAGGAACCCTACCTAGTTGATATGATGAACCCTAGGTTTAGTCTTTCTTATAGCCATATGTGATGATTTCTTGTGTGATATTTGTTTTGTTATATATCTCCATATGTGATATTTGTTTAATTAACTTTATCCAATCAATGCTTATATAAGGAACATGGCGCCACCACCACCACTTGATGAGGACTATGAAGATGAAGACCCACTTGAGGAAGCCATCTGTGCTCAAAGAATGAGGCTGAGCGAACAGGAGGTGTGCAACCTATGGGACAACTTTCTGCCGCGTGCTGAGTTGATCGGGGCGCCATTCGTGACCCGTCTGACAACTACCATGATCGATCGCCATGAGATGGTATGTTATTAGTGTAGATTCCAAGAAACTGTTAATAGTTTAGATAATCCATACTTATTAATTGATATGTTTTTTATTCAGAAATTGCCAAAGAGCCTATTTGAGAGTTGTGGCATCGAGGCTGACGAAGAAGGCTATGCTGGAACATGCCTTACCGCAAGGGGCCTCGTCACTACTTGTGCGTACGGCGTGGACACGAACGACCGCACAAATTTAAGCACAGATGGGTGGAAGAGCTTCCTCGTTGACAAGAATCTTCATGTTGGACAGGCCATCCTTATTACTATCAGGAAGACCAACCGTCAAGGCTTGAAGATGATGATCGTCATCGATATCATCTAAACTATATATGTTTGTTGCTGCTGATGATCGTCATGTTTGATTGCTACCTATGTTGGCTTCGTGAAACTTTTTGGATGTGATCAAATTATGTTATGTTTATGTCTATGAAATTGTGATCAAACTATGTTATTTGGTACTTGTTTCTTAATCCGTAATGGCAAAACTAATTATGCTTATGTCTATGAAATTGTGCTTATTGGTTCTTATGTTCAGGGCCCTTGCATATTTCTATGAAATTGTGATCAAACTATTTGGATGTTTATGAAATTGTGATCATCAACCTATTTTGGATGTGATCAAACTTCACACAAACACAAGACCCTACCGCTAGGAGCCCTAGCGGTATGGTCAGACATCCTACCGCCGTGATCCCTGGCGGTAGGATGAAACTACCGCCAGGGCACTTCCATATCTCGTTACAGAAGGCATGCACGACCGTGCCACACCTTACCGCCAGAGACCCTGGCGGTAGGTTTAGACAGACTACCGCCAGAGCCCCTGGCGGTAGGGTCCGGGCAGTTATTTCCCCGCCCTTCCCCCTCTCCCCATCGGTAGTTCTTATTTTTCTCCCCCAAGTCGCCCCTCTCTCCCTCTCTCATCTCCTCCACTCCCTCCTCGGATCTTCACCGTTTGTTGACCGTTTTTGCGGATCGAGATGGCTCCTGAAAGAGAAACGTAAGCTCCTCCAATCCCTCCAATTAGCTTTTGCGAACTTGCTTCCATTTCGACGCATTATTTGCTTGAAATCCCTCATGTTTTTTAATTTAGATTGGATTTTTTTCACCTAAGATTGTTTTATGATGTAATGCATGTGGGAGCACTTGATAGTAGTTTTATGATGCATGTTGATATGATATGAAGATGTTGTTTTATGATGTTGTTTTTTATGATATGATGCATATTTGATATGATGCATATTGTAGTAAACAAAATATATATGATGCAAGTAGTGGATTTGGTTGGTATGATATGGTATGATTTTGCATTTGACACATCTTGATATATGTATTCTATTTATTTGATCCATATGTTCAGGTCCGCAATAGTGGTGCAACAATCGCCCATTCATCTCCAACACGACCCTTCTGCCTTGCCACTTCCGTACGTGTATGAGTCCTTCCCCGAGCTTCTGCTGGCGGTGACCGATTTTTCAGACGAGTTCCTACAGGAGACGAGGGCAGTGTGGTGGTACGAGAGGGCAGAACGGATCGTCGACGATGTGAAGTGTTGGGCGCAAAGTGTGAAGGAGTGGAAGAGAGTGACTGCAGAGATGGAGGGAGATCCAACTATCTGCCGTGAAAGCCGGGAACGGACCATTGAAGTTGCCAAGCAGCACTCTAACTGGGAGCTGCGCAATTTGGGCCGGAGGATCTACTTCGACAGCAATGCGGAGGAGAGAGCCAGGATGCTGCCCCCAAGTGCATCGGCGTTCGATATCATCAACTAGGGAAGGGCGGAGGCGAAAACTCCAGCTGGCAAGGCAAGGTGGGAGTGCTTGAACAAGCGGATGCCGACCAGCGTTCCGCCTCCGCCTGAACCGGTGGATCCGCTGCCGTATCTGTCTCCACGGCCAGGCCTAGTATATGAGGGGGGAGGTATATCCAACCTATAAACATGTCTATTGGATATGCATCTATGTTTTAGTAGGGGTTGTCAAACTATGTGGACAAGTTTGCTATTTGCTATTTCCTACTTATGAATCTATGTGTAAACTGTTTGATATTTGCTATGTAAAACCTTTATTAATATGTGAGCTCATATATTGCTGTCATATTTGTAAAACTTTCTGTGATATTGCTGTCATATTTAAATTGAAAACAAGCAACCAAATAAACTTGGAAAAACAAACAGAGGACCCTACCGCCAGGCACGCAGGCGGTAGGATCAGACAGCCTACCGCCAGGGCACTTGCATATTTCGTTACAGAAGGGCTGCACGGCAAAACCCGGCCACACCTTACAGCCAAAGCAACTGGCTGTAGGATTAGACAGCGTACCGCTAGGGGATCTGGCGGTAAGGTACTTATCCACGTCAGCGCGTGGTGACGGCGCCGTCCCACTCCGTCACACCCTACCGCCAGGTCCTCTGGCGGTAGCCCATCTAACCCTACCGCCAGGGGCTCTGGCGGTAGCAAAAGGGTCATATCCCGAAATTTTTTCGAACAGGGGTCAGATCCTGTTTTTGTTTGTAAAAAGGGCCAAAACACGAAATTCGGCCGTGCTGTGACACCAAAGTATAGAAGAGAGGAACTCATTATTATGGCGACCTGGCTGTACATGAAATCAGTGAAGGCAATTATTAGGAGATATAAGTGCAACTCCAATGGGGCGACCCAAACGGACGGCGCATTTGTCCGTTTGGGTCGGCCGCCCGCCCGCGTCCATCCAGTTTTGCATTTGGGTCGGTAATGCGCCTAACGCGTCGACCCATTTCATGTCCGCATTCAAATTTTAAATAAAAAAGGCCCGTGGCCGATCATGCCAGCGGCCATGTCTCATGCCGGTACCATGCCGCGCCGGCATACAATGCCTGCTTCAGAAAATACCACAGTTCATGCTGGCGCCACTCGCCAGCCGGCCGACACACATGCCAGCACACAAAAAATGGTGGGACTTGAATTCGATCACGCCATCGCGGCTCCCGTGATCATACCGGCACACCTGCCGACATACAAAAAGATGGCCCTCGACGCCATAGATCACTCGTCGTCGAACTTGAGCATGTCGGCCTGCATCTTCTCGAACCACGACCTCTTCCTTGGCGACAAGTCGTTAAGATCCACCTTCATGATCTCCACCTCGGTCATCATGCTTGCAAGAGCCACTTCTTTCGCCTTTGTCTTGGCGTTGGTGGCCTCGATCTCTAGCATCTTGGCTTGCTTCTCCGCCTCGAGCTCAAACATCTTGGCTTGCTTATGTGCGTCAAGATCAAGCCTCCTCCTTTGTATCTCCATGAAAGCATCCATTTGCTCTGCCTTGAAACGACGGCGCTCCTCCTCCCTTGAGTCCTTATTCATCATGCCGTCCACACTTGCGATCAAGGCGTTGGTGGCCGCTTCTCGCTTGTCCTCCTTCTTGGAGTTGGTCTTCCCCGCGGCCGTGCCAGCTCGCCCTCCCCAACATTCTCCACGGCGCCCTTCCCCCCACGTGCCTTGAGCGCGGCATATTGTGCCTTGAACTTCTCTTCGTCCTTGATGACCCGATAGCAATGGGAGAGGTTGAAGCACTTGCCATTGTGTTGAAGCTTGAATGCCTCCAAAGCTTGAAATGCCTACAAAATCTTTCCATGCAAGCATATGGGCAAGTGATAGCAAAATGAAGTTGTAAAAGGATGATCTTGATGGCACAAAAGAGGGCGGCTTGCCTGCTATCATACCATGTCTTGCACGTCGATGCCGCTCACGGGGCGGGCCTTGACGCTCTCAAGGGTGGCGCAAAACTTGTTGCACTCTTGTTGGATCACCCTCCACCGCTTGGACCCACCCGCGCGTGCTCACAAATTGGTAAGGTGGAAACTTCTTGCGCTCATGAAACTCGCGGTGCACACGAGTCCAAAAGGTTGAGTTCTGTTGCTCGGCGCCTGTCTTTGGGTCTTGTCCAATGTCTCGCCAACACTCGCAAAGAAGCTTGTCCTCGGCAGTTGTGTATGCCTTCGTGCGCTTGCTCTTGCGCTTCGGCTTAGGACCGGCGGTTTGGTTGGCGAGCTCGTCTTCAAACAAAGGCTCCACTTCGATGTCGCGCTCGTCCTCTTCCTCTAGCCCATAGTCGTCCGGGAACTCGTGGTCAAGGGGGATGCCGACCTGATCACGCATGAAGGCCGCCTGATCGGGATCATAGCCAGCAGCCGGCGTGAACGGCCCGCGGCCGTCCTGGCTTTGTGTCTCGTCGGGATCGTAGCCAGCGCCCGGCGCACCACCCTCGAAGATGAGGTTTTGCATGTAGTCCTCGTCGACGGCGGACGGCATTTCCTCGAACATGTTACGGGCGTCCGGGAGCCCGCCGGCTGGCGTCTGTCGCGCGCGTTTCCTCGTGCCGCCGGACGACGAGCCACCGACCACCGGGGTGGCATTGAGGTCGATGGGCGCGGGCGCGGGCGTGGATGGCGCAACCACGCTCATGTCAGGTGAGCACTCCCCGGAGAGGCGGGAGGCCTGCGGGTAGACGTGGAAGCCGGGGACTGGTTGCAAGCCAACGCGCGAGGTGAGTCCGGCAGCACCATCCGAGGAAATGCCGACGAGCCGGTGCTGGCCGCGGCGACGGCGGCTTGGAGGACGCTGTGCTGGCTAGGGTCTACCCCTAGCATGTAGAGCGCCTCCCTCGTTGCCGTAGCGACGCGGGCGTTGGTGAACTCTTATTGCGCGGCGGAGGCGGCCTGTGCGGCGGCCTCATCCCTCACGTCCGCGGCATGCCTCCGGCCCTTCCTCTTGGCCGACTCCCTTCCCCGCTGTTCGGGCGTCAGCGCCTTCTTCGGCTTGCTCGCCGCGGCGGTCTTGTGCGGGGCACGAGGCTTGCCTTTACTGGAGGGGGCGATGGCGCCGCATGAGGCGAGGCCGGCAGCGGTGTCAAGGTCGAGGTCGATGGTGTCCTCCATGGCTGGTTGGGGGCGGGGGGCGCGCGCGGGCAAGAGTGTTTTTCTGGGGAAAATGGGGGGAATGTTGGTGGCTGCCATCGACCGGCAGGCCCGGGGAGAGGAGTAGGCGCGCGTGCGTGTCCGTCTCGCGTCCGCGCCGACGCAAATCCGGCTCAAAATTGGGCCTGGAATGGGTCGCCCACGGACAAAAAACGGACGCGCGTCCGCGCTGACCCAAACGTACGCGGGCGGACGAAATGGGTCGCCCCATTGGAGTTGCTCTGCAACTCCAATGGGGAGACCCAAACGGACGGCGCATTTGTCCGCTTTTTGTCCGTTTGAGTCGGCCGCCCGCCCGGCGTCCGCCCAGTTTTGCATTTGGGTCGGCAGTGCGCCCAACGCGCCAACCCATTTCATGTCCGCATTCAACTTTTAAATAAAAAAAGGCTCGCGGCCGATCATGCGAGCGGCCATGTCTCATGCCGGCATCATGCCAGCGCCGGCATACAATGCCGGCTTCAGAGAATACCACAGTTCATGCTGGCGCACTCGCCAGCCGGCCGGCACACATGCGAGCACACAAAAAGGGTGGGACTTGAGTTCGACCACGCCATCACGGCTCCCGTGGTCATGCCGGCACACCTTCCGGCATACAAAAAAGATGGCCCTCGACGCCATAGTTCACTCATCGTTGAACTTGAGAATGTCGACCTGCATCTTCTCAAACCACAGCCTTTTCCTTGGCGACACGGTGTTGAGATCGACCTTCATGATCTCCACCCCGGTCATCATGCTTGCAAGAGCCACTTCTTTTGCCTTTGTCTTGGCGTTGGCGGCCTCGATCTCTAGCATCTTGGCTTGCTTCTCCGCCTCGAGCTCGAACATCTTGGCTTGCTTCTTCGCGTCAAGATCAAGCCTCCTTCTTTGGATCTCCATGAAAGCATCCATTTTCTCCGCCTTGAAACGCCGACGCTCCTCCTCCCTTGAGTCCTTATTAATCATGTCGTCCACGCTTGTGATCATGGCGTTGGTGGCCGCATCTCGCTTGTCCTCCTTCTTGGAGTTGGTCTTCCCCCTCGGCCGTGCCGGCTCGCCCTCCCCAACATCCTCCACGGCTTTCTTCCCCCACGTGCCTTGAGGGAGGCATATTGCGCCTTGAACTTCTCTTCGTCATTGATGACACGAAAGCAATGGGAGAGGTTGAAGCACTTGACATTGTGTTGAACCTTGAACGCCTCCAAAGCTTGAAATGCCTACAAAATGTTTCCATGCAAGCATATGGGCAAGTGATAGCAAATGAAGATGTAAAAGGATGATCTTGATGGCACAAAAGAGGGCGGCTTGGTATCATACCATGTCTTGCATGCCGATGCCGCTCACGGGGTGGGCCTTGACGCTCTCAAGGGTGGTGCAAAACTTGTTGCACTCTTGTTGGATCACCCTCCAACGCTTGGAAATGGAGACCCAACCGCGCGTGCTCACAAATTGGTAGGGTGGAAACTTCTTGCGCTCATGAAACTCGCGGTGCACACGAGTCCAAAAGGTCGAATGCTTTTTCTCGGCGCCTGTCTTTTGGTCTTGTCCAATGTCTCGCCAACACTCGCAAAGAAGCTTGTCCTCGGCAGCTGTGTACGCCTTCGTGCGCTTGCTCTTGCGCTTCGGCTTAGGACCGGCGGCTTGGTTGGCGAGCTCGTCCTCGAACAAAGGCTCCACTTCGATGTCGCACTCGTCATCTTCCTCTAGCCCATAGTCATCCGGGAACTCGTGGTCGAGGGGGAAGCCGTCCAGGTCGATGCCGACCTGATCACGCATGAAGGCCGCCTGATCGGGATCATAGCCAACGACCTGGCTTTGTGTCTCGTCGGGATCGTAGCCAGCGCCCGACGCACCACCCTCGAAGATGAGGTTTTGCATGTAGTCATCGTCGACGACGGATGGCATTTCCTCAAACAGGTTACGGGCGTCCAGGAGCCCGCCGACCGGCGTCTGTCGCGCGCGCTTCCTCATGCCGCCGGACGACGAGCCACCGACCACCGGGGTGGTGTTGAGGTCGATGGGCGCGGGCGTGGGTGTGGAAGGCGCGACCACGCTCACGTCGGATGAGCACTCCCCGGAGAGGCGGGAGGCCTGCGGGTAGACGTGGAAGCTGGGGACCGGGTTGCAAGCCGACGCGCGGGGTGAGTCGGGCATCACCATCCGAGGAAACACCGATGAGTCGGTGCTCGCCACTGCGACGGCGGCTTGGAGGACAATGTGCTGGCTAGGGTTTACCCGTAGCATGCAGAGCGCCTCCCTCGTTCCCGCCGCGACGTGGGCGTTGGTGAACTCCTACTGTGCGGCAGCGATGGCGGCGGCTGATAACCCACAAGTATAGGGGATCGCAACAGTTTTCGAGGGTAGAGTATTCAACCCAAATTTATTGATTCGACACAAGGGGAGCAAAAGAATATTCTCAAGTATTAGCAGTTGAGTTGTCAATTAAACCACACCTAGATAACTTAGTATCTGCAGCAAAGTGTTTAGTAGCAAAGTAATATGATAGTAGTGGTAAAGGTAGAAAAGTAATATGTTTGGTATTTTGTAGTGATTGTAACAGTAGCAACGGAAAAGTAAACAAGCGAAGAACAATATATGAAAAGCTCGTAGGCATTGGATCGGTGATGGATAATTATGCCGGATGCGGTTCATCATATAACAAGCATAACATAGGGTGACATAGAACTAGCTCCAATTCGTCAACGTAATGTAGGCATGTATTCCGAATATAGTCATACGTGCTTATGGAAAAGAACTTGCATGGCATCTTTTGTCCT
Source organism: Aegilops umbellulata (assembly GCA_032464435.1). Taxonomy (NCBI): domain Eukaryota; kingdom Viridiplantae; phylum Streptophyta; class Magnoliopsida; order Poales; family Poaceae; genus Aegilops; species Aegilops umbellulata. The sequence goes on along the minus strand of CP136056.1, from coordinate 399,273,091 downwards.
ACCCTCCCGTGGCAGCGGGGTCCTAATGGAAACTAAGGGATATTAAGGCCTCCTTTTAATAGAGAACAGGAACAAAGCATTAGCACATAGTGAATACATGAACTTCTCAAACTATGGTCATCACCGGGAGTGGTCCCGATTATTATCACTTCGGGGTTGCCAGATTATAACACATAGTAGGTGACTATAGACTTGCAAGATAGGATAAGGAAAACACATATATTCATGAAAACATAATAGGTTCAGATCTGAAATCATGGCACTCGGGCCCTAGTGACAAGCATTAAGCATAGCAAAGTCATAGCAACATCAATCTCAGAACATAGTGGATACTAGGGATCAAACCCTAACAAAACTAACTCGATTACATGATAGATCTCATCCAACCCATCACCGTCCAGCAAGCCTACGATGGAATTACTCACACACGGCGGTGAGCATCATGAAATTGGTGATGGAGGATGGTTGATGATGACGTCAACGACGCATCCCCCTCTCCGGAGCCCCGAACGGACTCCAGATCAGCCCTCCCGAGAGGTTTTAGGGCTTGGCGGCGGCTCCGTATCGTAAAGCGCGATTATTTCTTCTCCTTGATTTTTTCTCCCCGAAAGCAAATACATAGAGTTGGAGTTGGCGTCGGAGGAGCCTCAGGGGGCCCACGAGGTAGGGGGGCGCGCCCTAGGGGGGCAGGCGCGCCCCCACCCTCGTGGACAGGGTGTGGGCCCCCCTGGTCTTCATATTTGGCAATGATTTTTTATTATTTCCGAAAAGATGTTGTGTGAAGTTTCAGGTCATTCCAAGAACTTTTGTTTCTGCACATAAAGAACACCATGGCAATTATGCTGAAAACAGCGTCAGTCCGGGTTTGTTCCATTCAAATCATGCAAGTTAGAGTCCAAAACAAGGGCAAAAGTGTTTGGAAAAGTAGATACGACGAAGACGTATCAACTCCCCCAAGCTTAAACCTTTGCTTGTCCTCAAGCAATTCAGTTGATAAACTGAAAGTGATAAAGAAAAACTTTTACAAACTCTGTTTGCTCGTGTTGTTGTAAATATGTAAAGCTAGCATTCAAGTTTTCAGCAAATATTATGACTAACCACAATTGCAATAATTCTCAGGTCTCATATTTACTCATATCAATAGCATAATCAACTAGCGAGCCATAATAATAAATCTCGGATGACAACACTTTCTCAAAACAATCATAATATTATATAACAAGAAGGTATCTCGCTAGCCCTTTCTGAGACCGCAAAACATAAATGAAGAGCACCTTTAAAGATCAAGGACTGACTAGACATTGTAATTCATGGTAAAAGAGATCCAATCATAGTCATACCCTATATAAATTAATAGTAATGGATGCAAATGACAGCTGCGCTCTCCAGCTACTGCTTTTTTATAAGAGGGTGATGACTCAACATAAAAGTAAATAGATAGGCCCTTCGCAGAGGGAAGCAGGGATTTGTAGAGGTGCGAGAGCTCGGTTTTGAAATAGAGATAAATAATATTTTGAGCGGCATACTTTCATTGTCAACATAACAACCAAGAGAGAACGATATCTTCCATGCTACACACATTATAGGCGGTTCCCAAACAGAATGGTAGTGTTTGTACTCCCCCTCCACCAACAAGCATCAATCCATGGCTTGCTCGAAACAACGAGTGCCTCCAACTAACAAGAGTCCCGGGGGAGTTTTGTTTGGAATTAATTTGATTTAGTTTGCATAAAGCATGGGACTGGGCATCCCGGTGACCACCCATTTTCTCGTGAGTGAGGAGCGGAGTCCACTCCTCTTGAGAATAACCCGCCTAACATGGAAGATAAGGGCAGCCCTAGTTGATACATGAGCTGAAGGAAATATGCCCTAGAGGGAATAATAAAGTTATTATTTATTTCCTTATATCATGATAAATGTTTATTATTCATGCTATAATTGTATTAACCGGAAACATAATACATGTGTGAATACATAGACAAACAGAGTGTCACTAGTATGCCTCTACTTGGCTAGCTCGTTAATCGAAGATGGTTATGTTTCCTGACCATGAACAAAAGAGTTATTTGATTAACGGGATCACATCATTAGGAGAATGATGTGATTGACATGACCCATTCCATTAGCTTAGCACCCGATCGTTTAGTATGTTGCTATTGCTTTCTTCATGACTTATACATGTTCCTATGACTATGAGATTATGCAACTCCCGTTTGCCGGAGGAACACTTTGTGTGCTACCAAACGTTACAATGTAACTGGGTGGTTATAAAGGAGCTCTACAGGTGTCTCCGAAGGTACATGTTGGGTTGGCGTATTTTGAGATTAGGATTTGTCACTCCGATTGTCGGAGAGGTATCTCTGGGCCCTCTCGGTAATGCACATCACATAAGCCTTGCAAGCATTGCAACTAATGAGTTAGTTGTGAGATGATGTATTACGGAACGAGTAAAGAGACTTGCCGGTAACGAGATTGAACTAGGTATTAAGATACCGACGATCGAATCTCGGGCAAGTAACATACCGATGACAAAGGGAACACCGTATGTTGTTATGCGGTCTGACCGATAAAGATCTTCGTAGAATATGTAGGAGCCAATATGAGCATCCATGTTCCGCTACTGGTTATTGACCGGAGACGTGTCTCGGTCATGTCTACATTATTCTCGAACCCGTAGGGTCCGCACGCTTAAGGTTTCGATGACAGTTATATTATGAGTTTATGAGTTTTGATGTATCGAAGGAGTTCGAAGTCCCGGATGAGATCGGAGACATGACGAGGAGTCTCGAAATGGTCGAGACGTAAAGATCGATATATTGGACGACTATATTCAGACATCGGAAAGGTTTTGAGTGGTTCGGGTATTTTTTGGAGTACCGGGGAGTTACGGGAATACGGGGGAAGAAGTATATGGGCCTTATTGGGCTTTAGGGGAGAGGAAGAGGCAGGCCGCGCGCCCCCCCATTGACTAGTCCGAATTGGACTAGGGGGAGGGGCGGCGCCCCTCCTTCCTTCTCTCCCCTCTTCCCTTTCCTTGACTCCTACTCCTACTACTTGGAAGGGGGGAATCCTACTCCCGGTGGGAGTAGGACTCCTCCAGGGCGCGCCATAGGGGCCGGCCCTCTCCCCCCTCCTCCACTACTTTATATACGGGGGCAGGGGGCACCCCATAGACACACAAGTTGATCTTCGTGATCGTTCTCTTAGCCGTGTGCGGTGCCCCCCTCCACCATAATCCTCGATAATATTGTAGCGGTGCTTAGGCGAAGCCCTGCGACAGTAGAACATCAAGATCGTCACCACACCGTCGTGCTGATGGAACTCATCCCCGACACTTTGTTGGATCGGAGTCCGGGGATCGTCATCGAGCTGAACGTGTGCTAGAACTCGGAGGTGCCATAGTTTCGGTGCTTGATCGGTCGGGCCGTGAAGACGTACGACTACATCAACCGTGTTGTCATAACGCTTCCGCTTTCGGTCTACGAGGGTACGTAGACAACACTCTCCCCTGTCGTTGCTATGCATCACCATGATCTTGCGTGTGCGTAGGAAAATTTTGAAATTACTACGTTCCCCAACAATGGCATCCGAGCCTAGGTTTTATGTGTTGATGTTATATGCACGAGTAGAACACAAGTGAGTTGTGGGCGATATAAGTCATACTGCTTACTAGCATGTCATACTTTGGTTCGGCGGTATTGTTGGATGAAGCGGCCCGGACCGACATTACGCGTACGCTTACGCGAGACTGGTTCTACCGACGTGCTTTGCACACAGGTGGCTGGCGAGTGTCAGTTTCTCCAACTTTAGTTGAACCGAGTGTGGCTACGCCCGGTCCTTGCGAAGGTTAAAACAACACCAACTTGACAAACTATCGTTGTGGTTTTGATGCGTAGGTAAGATTGGTTCTTGCTCAGCCCGTAGCAGCCACGTAAAACTTGCAACAAACAAAGTAGAGGACGTCTAACTTGTTTTTGCAGGGCATGCTGTGATGTGATATGGTCAAGGCATGATGCTAAATTTTATTGTATGAGAGGATCATGTTTTGTAACCGAGTTATCGGCAACTGGCAGGAGCCATATGGTTGTCGCTTTATTGTATGCAATGCAATCGCCCTGTAATGCTTTACTTTATCACTAAGCGGTAGCGATAGTCGTAGAAGCATAAGTTTGGCGAGACGACAACGATGCTACGATGGAGATCAAGGTGTCGCGCCGGTGACGATGGTGATCATGACGATGCTTCGGTTTATCTTTTATGCATCTTATCTTGCTTTGTTTGACGGTAGCATTATAAGATGATTCCTCACTAATTTTCAAGATAAAAGTGTTCTCCCTGAGTATGCACCATTGCCAAAGTTCATCGTGCCCAGACACCACGTGATGATCGGGTGTGATAAGCTCTACGTCCATCTACAACGGGTGCAAGCCAGCTTTGCACACGCAGAATACTCAGGTTAAACTTGACGAGCCTAGCATATGCAGATATGGCCTCGGAACACTGAGACCGAAAGGTCGAGCGTGAATCATATAGTAGATATGATCAACATAGTGATGTTCACCATTGAAAGCTACTCCATTTCACCTGATGATCGGTTATGGTTTAGTTGATTTGGATCACGTGATCACTTAGAGGATTAGAGGGATGTCTTTCTAAGTGGGAGTTCTTAAGTAATATGATTAATTGAACTTTAATTTATCATGAACTTAATCCTGGTAGTATTAGCATATCTACATTGTAGATCAATAGCTCGCGTTGTTGCTTCCCTATGTTTTATATATGTTCCTAGAGAAAACTAAGTTGAAAGATGTTAGTAGCAAAGACGCGGATTGGATCCGTGATCTGAGGTTTATCCTCATTGTTGCATAGAAGAATTATGTCCTTGATGCACCGCTAGGTGACAGACCTATTGCAGGAGCAGATGCAGACGTTATGAACGTTTGACTAGCTCAATATGATGACTACTTGATAGTTTAGTGCACCATGCTTAACGGCTTAGAATCGGGACTTCAAAGTCGTTTTGAACGTCATGGACCATATGAGATGTTCCATAAGTTGAAGTTGATATTTCAAGAAAATACCCGAGTTGAGAGATATGAAGTCTCCAACAAGTTCTATAGCTAAAAGATGGAGGAGAATAGCTCAAGCAGTGAGCATGTGCTTAGATTGTCTGGGTACTACAATCGCTTGAATCAAGTGCGAGTTAATCTTCTAGATAAAATAGTGATTGACAAAATTCTCTAGTCACCATCACCAAGTTAGTAGAACTTCGTGATGAACTATAATATGCAAGGGAGAACGGAAACGATTCCCAAGCTCTTCGTGATGTTGAAATCGACGAAGGTAGAAATCAAGAAAAACATCAAGTGTTGATGATTGACAAGACCACTAGTTTCAAGAAAAGGGCAAAGGGAAGAAGGGGAACTTCAAGAAGAGCGACAAGCAAGTTGCTGCTCAAGTGAAGAAGCTCAAGCCTGGTCCTAAGCCTAATAATAAGTGCTTCTACTGCAAAGGGACTAGTCACTGGAAGCGGAACTACCCAAGTATTTGGCGGATAAGAAAGGATGGCAAAGTAAACAAAGGTATGTTTGATATACATGTTATTGATGTGTACTTTACTAGTGTTCATAGCAACCCCTCAGTATTTGGTACTAGTTCAGTTGCTAAGATTAGTAACTTGAATCGGGAGTTGCAGAATGAACAGAGACTAGTTAAGGGTGAGGTGACGATGTGTGTTGGAAGTAGTTCCAAGATTGATATGATCATCATCGCACACTCCCTATACTTTCGGGATTAGTGTTGAACCTAAATAAGTGTTATTTGGTGTTTGCGTTGAGCATAAATATGATTTGATCATGTTTATTGCAATACAGTTATTCATTTAAGTAAGAGAATAAATTGTTGTTCTGTTTACATGAATAAAACCTTATATGGTTACACACCCAATGAAAATGGTTTGTTGGATCTCGATCGTAGTGATACACATATTCATAATATTGAAACCAAAAGATGCAAAGTTAATAATGATAGTGCAACTTATTTGTGGCACTGCCGTTTAGGTCATATTGGTGTAAAGCGCATGAAGAAACTCCATGCTGATGGGATTTTGGAATCACTTGATTATGAATCACTTGATTCTTGCGAACCATGCCTTATGGGCAAGATGACTAAGACTCTGCTCTCCAGAACAATGGAGCGAGCAACTGACTTATTGGAAATAATACATACTGATGTATGCGATCCGATGAGTGTTAAGGCTCGCGGCGGGTATCGTTATTTTCTGACCTTCACAGATGATTTGAGCAGATATGGGTATATCTACTTGATGAAACATAAGTCTGAAACATTTGAAAAGTTCAAAGAATTTCAGAGTGAAGTGGAAAATCATTGTGACAAGACAATAAGGTTTCTACGATCTGATCGCGGAGACAAATATTTGAGTTACGAGTTTGGTCTTCAATTAAAACAATGTGGAATAGTTTCACAAACTCATGCCACCTGGAACACCACAGCATAATGGTGTGTCCGAACGTCATAACCGTACTTTATTGGATATAGTGCAATCTATGATGTTTCTTACCGATTTACCACTATCATTTTTGGGTTATACATTAGAGACAGCTGCATTCACGTTAAATAGGGCACCATCTAAATCCGTTGAGACGACACTATTTGAACTGTGGTTTAGCAAGAAACCAAAGTTGTCGTTTCTTAAAGTTTGGGGTTGCGATGCTTATAAGAAAAAGTTTCATCATGATAAGCTCAAACCCAAATCGGAGAAATGTGTCTTCATAGGATACCCAAAGGAGACAGTTGGGTACACCTTCTATCACAGATCCGAAGGCAAGACATTCGTTGCTGAGAATGGATACTTTCTAGAGAAGAAGTTTCTCTCAAAAGAAGTGAGTGGGAGGAAAGTAGAACTTGATAAGGTAATTGTACCTTCTCCCTTATTGGAAAGTACTTCGTCACAGAAATCTGTTCCTGTGACTACTACACCAATTAGTGAGGAAGATAATGATGATGATCATGTAACTTCAGATCAAGTTACTACCAAATCTCGTAGGTAAACCAGAGTGAGATCCGCACCAGAGTGGTACGGTAATCCTGTTCTAGAAGTCATGTTACTAGACCATGACGAACTTGCGAACTATGAGGAAGCGATGATGAGCCCAGATTCCGCAAAATGGTTTGAGGCCATGAAATCTGAGATGGGATCCATGTATAAGAACAAAGTATGGACTTTGATTGACTTGTACGATGATCGGCGAGCCATTGAGATTAAATGGATCTTCAAGAGGAAGACGGACGCCGATAGTAGTGTTACTATCTACAAAGCTAGAATTGTCGCAAAAGGTTTTGGACAAGTTCAAGGTGTTGACTATGATGAGAGTTTCTCACTCGTATCTATGCTTAAGTCTGTCCGAATCATGTTAGAAATTGCCGCATTTTATGAAATCTGGCAAATGGATAAACAAAACTGTATTCCTTAATGGAATTATTAAAGAAGAGTTGTATATGATGCAACCAGAAGGTTTTGTCAATCCTAAAGGTGCTAACAAAATATGCAAGCTCCAACGATCCATCCATGGACTGGTGCAAGCATCTCGGAGTTGGAATATACACTTTGATAAGTTTATCAAAGCATATAATTTTACACAGACTTGTGGTGAAGCCTGTATTTACAAGAAAGTGAGTGGGAGCACTACAGCATTTCTGACAAGTATATGTGAATGACATATTGTTGATCGGAAATAATGTAGAATTATTCTGCAAAGCATAAAGGAGTGTTTGAAAGAAGTTTTTCAAAGAAAGACCTCAGTGAAGCTGCTTACATATTAAGCATCAAGATCTATAGAGATAGATCAAGACGCTTGATAAGTTTTTTCAATGAGTACATACCTTGACAATATTTTGAAGTAGTTCAAAATGGAACAGTCAAAGAAAAGAGTTCTTGGCTGTGTTACAAGGTGTGAAATTGAGTAAGACTCAAAGCCCGACCACGGCAGAAGATAGAAAGAAAATGAAAGTCATTCCCTATGCCTCAGCCATAGGTTCTATAAAGTATGCCATGCTGTGTACTAGATCTATTGTATACCCTACACTGTGTTAAGCAAGGGAGTACAATAGTGATTTAAGAGTAGATCACTGGACATCGGTCAAAATTATCCTTAGTGGAATAAGGAAATATTTCTCGATTATGGAGGTGACAAAAGGTTTGTCGTAAAAAGTTACGTCGATGCAAGTTTTTACACAGATCTAGATGACTCTAAGTCTCGATCTAGATACATATTGAAAGTGGGAGCAATTAGCTAGAGTAGTTGTGTGCAGAGCATTGTAGACATAGAATTCGCAAAATACTTACCGATCTGTATGTGACAGACCCGTTGACTAAAATTATCTCACAAGCAAAACATGATCACACCTTAGTACTCTTTGGGTGTTAATCACATAAGCGATGTGAACTAGATTACTGACTCTAGTAAACCCTTTGGGTGTAGGTCACATGACGATGTGAACTATGGGTGTTAATCACATGGTGATGTGAACTATTAGTGTTGAATCACATGGCGATGTGAACTAGATTATTGACTCTAGTGCAAGTGGGAGACTGAAGGAAATATGCCCTAGAGGCAATAATAAAGTTATTATTTATTTCCTTATATCATGATAAATGTTTATTATTCATACTAGAATTGTATTAACCGGAAACATAATACATGTGTGAATACATAGACAAACAGAGTGTCACTAGTTTGCCGCTACTTGACTAGCTCGTTAATCGAAGATGGTTATGTTTCCTGACCATGAACAAAAGAGTTATTTGATTAACGGGATCACATCATTAGGAGAATGATGTGATTGACATGACCCATTCCATTAGCTTAGCACCCGATCGTTTAGTATGTTGCTATTGCTTTCTTCATGACTTATACATGTTCCTATGACTATGAGATTATGCAACTCCTGTTTGCCGGAGGAACACTTTGTGTGCTACCAAACGTCACAACATAACTGGGTGATTATAAAGGAGCTCTACAGGTGTCTCCGAAGGTACATGTTGGGTTGGCGTATTTCGAGATTAGGATTTGTCACTCCGATTGTCGGAGAGGTATCTCTGGGCTCTCTCGGTAATGCACATCACATAAGCCTTGCAAGCATTGCAACTAATGAGTTAGTTGTGAGATGATGTATTACGGAACGAGTAAAGAGACTTGCCGGTAATGATATTGAACTAGGTATTAAGATACCGACGATCGAATCTCGGGCAAGTAACATACCGATGACAAAGGGAACACCGTATGTTGTTATGCGGTCTGACCGATAAAGATCTTCGTAGAATATGTAGGAGCCAATATGAGCATCCAGGTTCCGCTATTGGTTATTGACCGGAGACGTGTCACGGTCATGTCTACATTGTTCTCGAACCCGTAGGGTCCCCACGCTTAAGGTTTCGATGACAGTTATATTATGAGTTTATGAGTTTTGATGTATCGAAGGAGTTCGAAGTCCCGGATGAGATCGGAGACATGACGAGGAGTCTCGAAATGGTCGAGACGTAAAGATCGATATATTGGACGACTATATTCAGACATCGGAAAGGTTTTGAGTGGTTCGGGTATTTTTTGGAGTACCGGGGAGTTACGGGAATACGGGGGAAGAAGTATATGGGCCTTATTGGGCTTTAGGGGAGAGGAAGAGGCAGGCCGCGCGCCCCCCCATTGACTAGTCCGAATTGGACTAGGGGGAGGGGCGGCGCCCCTCCTTCCTTCTCTCCCCTCTTCCCTTTCCTTGACTCCTACTCCTACTACTTGGAAGGGGGGAATCCTACTCCCGGTGGGAGTAGGACTCCTCCAGGGCGCGCCATAGGGGCCGGCCCTCTCCCCCCTCCTCCACTACTTTATATACGGGGGCAGGGGGCACCCCATAGACACACAAGTTGATCTTCGTGATCGTTCTCTTAGCCGTGTGCGGTGCCCCCCTCCACCATAATCCTCGATAATATTGTAGCGGTGCTTAGGCGAAGCCCTGCGACGGTAGAACATCAAGATCGTCACCACACCGTCGTGCTGATGGAACTCATCCCCGACACTTTGTTGGATCGGAGTCCGGGGATCGTCATCGAGCTGAACGTGTGCTAGAACTCGGAGGTGCCATAGTTTCGGTGCTTGATCGGTCGGGCCGTGAAGACGTATGACTACATCAACCGCGTTGTCATAGCGCTTCCGCTTTCGGTCTACGAGGGTACGTAGACAACACTCTCCCCTGTCGTTGCTATGCATCACCATGATCTTGCGTGTGCGTAGGAAAATTTTGAAATTACTACGTTCCCCAACATGAGCTATTCGAGCATACAAAACAGAATGTTTATTTGAAGGTTTAGAGTTTGGCACATACAAATTTACTTGGAACGGTAGGTAAATACCGCATATAGGAAGGTATAGTGGACTCATATGGAATAACTTTGGGGTTTAAGGGATTGGATGCACAAGCAGTATTCCCGCTTAGTACAGGTGAAGGCCAGCAAAAGACTGGGAAGCGACCAACTAGAGAGCAACAACAGCCATGAACATGCATTAAAATTAATAAACATTGGATGCAAGCATGAGTAGGATATAATCCACCATGAACATAAATATCATGAAGGCTATGTTGATTTGTTTCAACTACATGCGTGAACATGTGCCAAGTCGAGTCAATTAAATCATTCAAAGGAGGATACCACCCCATTATACCACATCACAACCATTTTAACTCACACATAATCAGGCATGGCACGAGCAACTATGATCTCTAATTGTCATTGCAAACATGTTTATTCATAATAAGCTGAATCAGGAACAATGAACTCATCATATTTACAAAAACAAGAGAGGTCGAGTTCATACCAGCTTTTCTCATCTCAGTCAGTCCATCATATATCGTCATAATTGCCTTTCACTTGCACAACCGAACGAGGTGAATAATAATAAGAGTGCACATGCACTGGACTAAGCTGGAATATGTGAGCATTCAATAAACAGGAGAAGACAAGGCAATACGGGCTTGGTTAAATCAGCAATAATGCATATAAGAGCCACTTCAACAATTTAATTATAGTCTTCTCCTATCGACCCCCAAAGAAAAGAAAAGAAACTATTTACACGGGAAAGCTCCCAACAAGCAAAAGAAGAACGGGAAATATTTTTGGGTTTTCTTTTTAGTTATTACTACTACAGCAAGAAAGTAAACTAGATAGAAGCTATTACTAATTTTTTCTTAAGGTTTAACAAACACACAAGAAGAAAGCAAGAAAAAGAAAATAAACTAGCATGGATATTACAGTGAAAAAGTATGAGCACCGACGTCTAGCAATGAGTGTGTGAACATAAATGTAATGTCCGTGGGAAATACGTACTCCCCCAAGCTTAGGCTTTTGGCCTAAGTTGGTCTATGGCCACGGTTGGCCTGGCGGATATCCATAATAGTAGTTGGGGTCGTACTGCGATGAAGAGGACTCTGACTGCCAATGGCTAGCAATCATCTCCGGACCCCACTGGTAGTTAGACTGTCGTGGAGGCTCATATTGTGGTTCCGGCTCCGGGGCTGGTGTAGGGTTCCGGTAGGCTTGAACGGCAGCCCACGGAACGAGATACGGGCTCTTGATGACGTTGGTCGCGAAGGAAGTCGGTGAGGCCAGCATTCTCAGCTAATGAATAGAAATCCTCATAAATCCCGGCTACTCTTAAGAAATCATCGGAAGGCCATTCACACGGCTGGACCTCCGCGGTGCGAGGCAAATTATATTTGGGCCTCTGTGCTTCTTCATTTTGCTTCTCCTTCGAGCTTCGGCTCGATGAGCCCCTCAAGAGTCTCTTCATCTTTTTTTGAGAAATTCTGAAATTTTTAGTAACTTCAAACAAAAGTGAACCAAGCTCAACAAAATTGATAGCAACTACTCCTACAAGTGCCTAGAGACTATATCAAGCATTAGAACTACTTGGAACCATATAAATTTGACATGCAAGCTCAACAACATGGTCACCTAGGCAGCAAAAATTTGCAAAGAATAGAGCACTAGAACAAAAACTAATTGGACCAATGGAGGAGTCACATACCAAGGAACAATCTCCCCAAGCAGTTTTGTGAGAGGTGCTTTGAGCAAGGAGATCGAAAATCACAGCAAGGTGAGCTAGAACTCGTGCTTGAGCTAGATATTCGTGTTTGTGGGAGGAAGGAGTGTGTGGGTGCAGGAATAAGTGGAGGAGGGCCACCGTGGGCCCACGAGGCATGGGGGCGCGCCCTGGGGGGTAGGGCGCGCCCTCCACCCTCGTGCCCAGGTGGTTGACCCCCTGTTGTGTTCTCAGTTCCATAAATCCTAAAATATCCAGAAAAATCATATTAAATTGGCAGGGCATTTGGAGGACTTTATTTTCGCGGTATTTTTATATTGCACGGATAAATCAGAAAACAGACAGAAAAAATACTATTTTTACTTTATTTCAACTAAATAACAGAAAGTAGAGAGAGGGTACAGAAGGTTGTGCCTTCTAGTTTCATCTGTCTCATGCTCATCAAAAGGAATCCACTAACAAGGTTGATCAAGTCTTGTTAACGAACTCATTCCGAATAACATGAAACCAGAGAAATTTCGAATAACACTATGTTACCTCAACGGGGATATGCACATCCCCTATAATAAGAATATCATATTTCCTTTTGACAGTAGGTAGAGGAAATTCAAAACCTCCAATAATAATCGATGGACTTTTTCCAATAGAGTTGATACTATGAACTTGAGGTGGTTTCCTCGGAAAGTGTACCATATGCTCATTACCATTAACATGAAAAGTGACACTGCCCTTGTTGCAATCAATAACAGCCCCTGCAGTGTTCAAAAAAGGTCTTCCAAGAATAATAGACATACTATCGTCCTCGGGAATATCAAAAATAACAAAGTCCGTTAAAATAGTAACGTTTGCAACTACAACAGGCACATCCTCACAAATACCAACATGTATAGCAGTTGATTTATCAGCCATTTGCAAAGATATTGCAGTAGGTGTCAACTTATTCAAGTCAAGTCTACGATATAAAGAGAGAGGCATAACACTAACACCGGCTCCAAGATCACATAAAGCAGTTTTAACATAGTTTCTTTTAATGGAGCATGGTATAGTAGGAACTCCTGGATCTCCAAGTTTCTTTGGTATTCCACCCTTAAAAGTATAATTAGCAAGCATGGTGGAAATTTCAGCTTCCGGTATCTTTCTTTTATTTGTAACAATATCTTTCATATACTTAGCATAATGATTCATTTTGAGCATATCAGTTAATCGCATATGCAAGAAAATAGGTCTAATCATTTCAGCAAAGCGCTCAAAATCCTCATCATCCTTTTTCTTGGATGGTTTGGGAGGAAAAGGCATGGGTTTCTGAACCCATGGTTCTCTTTCTTTACCATGTTTCCTAGCAACAAAGTCTCTCTTATCATAACGTTGATTCTTTGATTGTGGGTTATCAAGATCAACAACAGGTTCAATTTCTACATCATTATCATTACTAGGTTGAGCATCATAATGAACATCATCATTAACATTTTCATTAGGTTCATGTTCATTACCAGATTGTGTTTCAGCATCAGACATAGAGATATCATTGGGATTCTCAGGTGGTTCAACAATAGGTTCACTAGAAGTTTGCAAAGTCCTATCATTTTTCTTTTTCTTCTTTTTAGAAGAACTAGGTACATCAATATTATTTCTCTGAGAATCTTGCTCAATTCTCTTAGGGTGTCCTTCAGGATACAAAGGTTCCTGAGTCATTCTACCAGTTCTAGTAGCTACTCTAACAGCATAATCATTTTTCTTACTATTCATTTCATTGAGCAAATCATATTGAGCTTTAAGTACTTGTTCTACTTGAGTGGTAACCATAGAAACATGTTTGCTAACAAGTTTAAGTTCACCTCTAATATTAGCCATATAATCACCCAAGTGTTTAATCATATTTGAATTGTTCAATTGTCTACCAAAATAAGCATTGAAATCTTCTTGCTTAATCATAAAGTTATCAAACTCATCCAAGCATTGTCTAGCAAATTTAGTAGGAGCGATTTCAGCTCTATCATATCTATAGAGAGAATTTACCTTTACTACCTGTGTCGGGTTATCAAGATCATATGTTTCTTCAACTGGCGGTAGATTAAGACCATGTATTTCTTCAATAGGAGGTAAATTCTTAACATCTTCAGCTTTAATACCTTTTTCTTTCATAGATTTCTTTGCCTCTTGCATATCTTCAGGACTGAGAAATAGAACACCTCTCTTCTTCGGAGTTGGTTTAGGAATAGGCTCAGTAATTGGAGCAGGAGTTGGCTCAGGAAGTGCCCAATTATTTTCATTTGTCAACATATTATTCAATAGAATTTCAGCTTCATCCGGTGTTCTTTCGCTGAATACAGAACCAGCACAACTATCCAGGTAATCTCTAGAAGCATCGGTTAGTCCATTATAAAAGATATCAAGTATTTCATTTTTCTTAAGAGGATGATCAGGAAAAGCATTAAGTAGCTTGAGAAGCCTCCCCCAAGCTTGTGGGAGACTCTCTTCTTCAATTTGCACAAAGTCGCATATTTCCCTTAAAGCAGCTTGTTTCTTATGAGCAGGGAAATATTTAGCAGAGAAGTAATAAATCATATCCTAGGGACTACGCACACAACCAGGATCAAGAGAATTAAACCATATCTTAGCATCACCCTTTAATGAGAATGGAAATATTTTAAGGATATAAAAGTATCGAGATCTCTCATCACTAGTAAACAGGGTGGCTATATCATTCAATTTAGTAAGATGTGCCATGACAGTTTTAGATTCATAACCGTGAAAAGGATCAGATTCAACCAAAGTAATTATACCAGGATCAACAGAGAATTCATAATCCTTATCGGCAACACAGATAGGTGAAGTAGCAAAACCAGGGTCAGGTTTCATTCTATCTTTAAGAGATTGCTTATTCCATTCAACTAATAACCTTTTCAACTCATATCTATCTTTGCAAGCTAAAATAGCTGCAGAAGCTTCCATATCAAAAACATAACCCTTAGGAATAACAGACATATCTTCATCATCACATTCATCAATACAATCAGTTTCAATAATTTCTTTCTCTCTAGCCCTAGCAATTTGTTCATTAAGAAATTCACCAAGTGGCACAGTAGTATCAAGCATAGAAGTAGTTTCATCATAAGTATCATGCATAGCAGAAGTGGCATCATCAATAACATGCGACATATCAGAACGAATAGCAGAAGCAGGTTTAGGTGTCACAAACTTACTCAAAACAGAAGGTGAATCAAGTGCAGAGCTAGATGGAAGTTCCTTACCTCCCCTCGTAGTTGAGGGATAAATTTTTGTCTTAGCGTCTTTCAAGTTCTTCATAGTGACCAATAGATATAAACCCCAAGTGACTCAAAGAATAGAGCTATGCTCCCCGGCAACGGCGCCAGAAAATAGTCTTGATAACCCACAAGTATAGGGGATCGCAACAGTTTTCGAGGGTAGAGTATTCAACGCAAATTTATTGATTTGACACAATGGGAGCCAAAGAATATTCTCAAGTATTAGCAGTTGAGTTGTCAATTCAACCACACATGGATAACTTAGTATCTGCAGTGAAGTGTTTAGTAGCAAAGTAATATGATAGTAGTGGTAACGGTAGCAAAAGTAAAGGTAGCAAAAGTAATATTTTTGGTATTTTGTAGCGATTGTAACAGTAGCAACAGAAAAGTAAATAAGCGAAGAACAATATATGAAAAGCTCGTAGGCATTGGATCAGTGATGGATAATTATGCCGGATGCGGTTCATCATGTAACAAGCATAACATAGGGTGACATAGAACTAGCTCCAATTCGTCAATGTAATGTAGGCATGTATTCCGAATATAGTCATACATGCTTATGGAAAAGAACTTGCATGACATCTTTTGTCCTACCCTCCCGTGGCAGCGGGGTCCTAATGGAAACTAAGGGGCCTCCTTTTAATAGAGAACCAGAACAAAGCATTAGCACATAGTGAATACATGAACTCCTCAAACTATGGTCATCACCGAGAGTGGTCCCAATTATTGTCACTTCGGGGTTGCCGGATCATAACACATAGTGGGTGACTATAGACTTGCAAGATAGGATCAATAACACACATATATTCTTGAAACATAATAGGTTCAGATCTGAAAACTTGGCACTCAGGCCATAGTGACAAGCATTAAGCATAGCAAAGTCATAGCAACATCAATCTCAAAACATAGTGGATACCAGGGATCAAACCCTAACAAAACTAACTCGATTACATGATAGATCTCATCCAACCCATCACCGTCCAGCAAGCCTACGATGGAATTACTCACACATGGCGGTGAGCATCATGAAATTGGTGATGGAGGATGGTTGATGATGACGACGGCGACGAATCCCCCTCTTCGGAGCCCCAAATAGACTCTAGATCAGCCCTCCCTAGAGGTTTTAGGGCTTGGCGGCGGCTCCGTATTGTAAAACGCGATTATTTCTTCTCCTTGATTTTTTTCTCCCCGAAAGCAAATATATAGAGTTGGAGTTGGCGTCGAAGGAGCCTCAGGGTGCCCGCGAGGTAGGGGGCGTGCCCTAGGGGGGCAGGCGCGCCCCCACCCTCGTGGACAGGGTGTGGGACCCCTGGTCTTCATATTTGGCAAGGATTTTTTATTATTTCCGAAAAGATGTTCCGTGAAGTTTCAGGTCATTCCGAGAACTTTTGTTTCTGCACATAAGTAACACCATGGCAATTCTGCTGAAAACAGCGTCAGTCCAGGTTAGTTCCAGTCAAATCATGCAAGTCAGAGTCCAAAACAAGGGCGAAAGTGTTTGGAAAAGTAGATACGACGGAGACGTATCAGCGGCCTGTGCGGCGGCCTCATCCCTCGTGTCCGCAGCGTGCCTCCCGCCCTTCCTCTTGGCCGACTCCCTTGCCCGCTGTTCGGGCGTCAGCGCTGTCACGGCGGCGGTCTTGCACGGGGCATGAGGCTTGCCTTTACCAGAGGGGGCCACGGCGCTAGATGAGGCAAGGGAGGTGAGGCCGCCGGTGGCGTCGAGGTCGAGGTCGATGGCGTCCTCCATGGCTGGTTGGCGGGCAGGGGCGCGCGCGGGCGGGAGCGTTTTTGGGTAAATGGGGGGAAATGGTGGTGGCTGCCACCGACCAGCGGGCCCGGGGAGAGGAGTAGGCGCGCGCGCGCGTCTGTCTCATGTCCGCGCCGACGCAAATCCGGCTCAAAATTGGGCCTGGAATGGGTCGCCCGCGGACAAAAAACTGACGCGCGTCTGTTTGGGTCGGCGCGTTGGGCCGCCAGTTTTGTCTGCGCCGACCCAAACGGACGCGGGCGTACGAAATGGGTCGCCCCATTGGAGTTGTTCTAAGTGTCGTGCTTCTAAGTCTGATAGTAGAATAGGGGGTAGGTATGAAGAGGGAAGATCCTAACTACGGTGGAGTTGTGGACGCAAGTTTTACGAGTTTGGGCCCTTCTCAGAGGAAGTAACAGCCGTACGTCTCAGTGCCCTGAGGCTGGTCCATTGGATTGTGCGTGAAGTTACAGGGGATGCGAACCCTTGTGCCTGAGGAGGGGGGTGGCTTATATAGAGTTCGCCAGACCCCTCTGGCCCTCAGTTACACAGGGGTCAATGTACATAAAGATAGGAACATTACTAGTAACGCCAGCATTAAAGTCATATAGATGATCATTAAGACTACAGAGTGAATGCCCGACCGTTGTCATTCAGAGTGACCCTAGATCTTCTGTTCTCCGAGTGGTTTGTGGTATGGTCGAATGGATATATCCTGGTCGGGATTTGAAAATTTAGGGAAGCGCGCGAGGCAGAGAGGGCCCGTGCCACCTTTTTCACCATGTATCACGCGCACGACTGTTGCGGGATTTGACAGGATTGCCTGGACCCACAAGTCAGTCACTCGGGGAACCAACCCATATAAGGTGTTTGGGCCGGTGCCTTTGCACTGTGCGCCCCATTTTTTCTCTTCCTCCTCTGCTCCTCCACTGCTCCCGCCTCCTTCCTCGACACCGCCGCCCAGCCCGAGCGCAACCCGCAACGATGGCGAAGGACAAGACAGCGGCCCTGGAGCGTGCGAAGAAGGCGACGACGAAGGCGAAGAGCAAGAAGACAAGCCAAGGGGTCGTCGTCGAGATCCGGCTTGCCGCTCGGCTGGATTCAGGGCGACTGGATTCGCTCCACGATCCAGCAGGAGGATCTAGAGTAGGGAGGATTGATACTCCACGGCTCCTGGCGGCTTCCAGAGGACGAGACCGAGCCGCGGCCGCAAGAGGGTGAGTGTGTCCTTCTCACCACTCATGTCGACCGCAGTTTCTCCTTGTCCCCACATCCTTTCTTCCGGGGTTTTCTGAATTTCTTCGGAGCCCAACTTCATCACTTTTCTCCCAACACCATCACATACCTTGCTTCATTCGTATCCATGTGCGAAAACTTTCTAGGGTGTCGACCGCACTGGTGTCTCTTCAAGCACATTTTCACTTGTCGTTCTCAATCTGTAAAAAAGGCCAATCCGAATGATGAGAGGACACACATGATCCAGATGCATGGAGGGTTAGGGATCCAGATGAGGGGTACAAGCACTTTCCCAGCTATGATTCTTCCCGAGTCAGTCAGAGGTTAGCAGTCGAATTGGTTCTATTGTAAGGACCGAATGACTCCTGGTCAGTCGACCGGCCTTCCTCCGTTTTCCATGGAGCGAGTCGAGAAGCCCTCTTTCTTGAAAGTGACCCCGGCTGAGAAAGTGGAGGTGAAAATGTTGGTTGAGCGAGTGGTCCAACTTGTCCGCGATAGTGTGACCGGCATTGATTTGCTAGAGGTGTTTCGCAGACGACGCATCCAGCCACTCCAAGCTCGCGATCATTCAACATGGATGTACTCAGGCATTGAAGACAACACTCGGATCCACCCGGAAGAAGTCGATGAGGAGACGGTGGTGTAGTGGTTGCAGGGCATCAGTGGCAACAAGGACAACTCCAGGGGGTCTAGGAGGGTCCCTCCATTCGACAACACCAACGAACTAGACAAGGTCTGACTCTTTCCTTCCGAGTGTATTTTTGTTCTGACATGTAATTGCTTTTGAAACTGACTGATATCTGCTCGACTCTGTGTCATGCAGATTTATACCGAGATGTATTCGATGCCCAACTGAGAGCAGGAGCAGGAGCAAGAAGGGGAGGCGAGCGGAGGCGAAAGCGGTGAGTGGCACTCTGACGGAGGAGAAGATGACAAGAGCGATGACTCAAGCGATGGCGAGGAAGTCGACTCTCCACCTTGCACCGAAAGGCGATCAAAGCATATCCATGACACAACAAGTATCCGTGGCAAAGCGGCTGCATAGACCGGTCAGACTTCAAAGCGGACTCAGACGACTTCTCTTGTGCCGACTGAGAAGGCTCCGAAGCAGCCCAAAGTCATGCCGTCAAAACCTCGGAAGGCCTTGCCTAAGATCTAAGTGGCCGTCCCCATTGCTTCTGGGTAATCTTTGAACTCGACTTCTTAGTTTGGCATGATTTGATGTTTGGTCGACTCACCTTGGAAGAGCTGACCAAGTGAATTTTGAAATTTGCAGTGCTGCTACCTCTGGGACTTCTATTCGCAGAGATGATGAGGATGAGAAAATGGAAGACGCAGTCACCTCCAACGCGAGTATAACTCTTGTCATTTTGTCTTTACTTTATCGGCCATTTCAACGGTCGACTGAACTCTTGCGATTGATTCTTTTGAAGCTCCGCCAATGTTATTGAACTTCCAGACGACGACGAGGATGTGCCACTGAGGCCCACGGGAAGGAGGAGTAGGACTTTGAGCAGGAAAACATCAACTAGCAAGACGCCTCAGTCGACGCCAGTGACGGAACTGGTGATTCAGCAGTCTGGAGACGCCAACCGGGCTTCTTTTACTTTTGCCATTCCATTGTCAAGTGCACAGCCTTTAGCGTCGACTGCACAGGCTCCAGCTGATCCACCGTCTTCACTTTTCACCGCCCATCACGTCACAGAGGACCAAGTGAGTGCTGCCAAGGAAGCTATACGCCAGGCAGGCATCATGATGGAGCAGATGAAAGTGGTTCACGAGGCTAGTCAAGTTGCTTATGACGCCAGCTCAGCACTCCAGACCAACGTCCAGGTTGGTTGATTTCCCACTGATCTCTTAGCTTGACGCTTGTTTTGTTAGGATATGCTACCTGAAAATATTTCTTGTAAATCTATTTGTCGGTCTACACTTCGCATCTGTACACCCACTGGGTGTTTCAATTTATGCTGAGTAGTTTTTCTGATTGAGTTGATTAGATTGTGTTGATTGTAGCTTTGGGCTAGTGGGGGCACGCGGAGTGCACCCACTGGGTGTAGTCCCCCAGGCCGTCGTCGACTGTGTGATTCGACGGAGGTCTTAATAAAAATATCTTGTTCTTCAGTTCTTCCACTTGATCTGGGTGGACCATGTCGAGTGGAACCTGAACCAGTGGGGGCACGCTTAGTGCACCCACTGGGTGTAGTCCCCGTGACCGCGGTCGACTGCGGGCAGTCGGTTGTGGTCTGAGAACAACTGTTGCAATCTTTCACTTTTTTTACTCTCTTACACTTGATCTGGACGGACTGTGCCGAGTGGAAACTGGACCAGTGGGGGCACGCTAAGTGCACCCACTGGGTGTAGTCCCCGAGACTAGTGGTGGATGTTTGATTCAGTAGTATGAATTTGTTACTCTTTGAACTCGGAAGCAACCAATCCTTTCCTCTGTCGACTGACTATCCTCTAACCACATAAATCTTGTGAACTTGGAGCTCGGTTTGCTAACTTGGAGAAGAAGCAAATCCAGCTCAATCTTGATCTGGAATTGGCCAAGACGAATCTGCAGAAGGCTAAGGATGATGCTGCTGGTATGGAAAACTTGTCGACTGATTTTCCTGCTATCTTTCCCTTCCTTTTTCTAACTCAAATGTTATTCTTTGAAGAAACAATGAGACAAGCTTTGGAAAAGAAGGACTCTGATCTTGTGGCTGCGCAAAAAGTGGCAGAAGACAAAACAACACTCGCCGACCAGAAGCTGGCCTCAGTCGGAAAGCTGGAGGAAGAAAACACCAAATTGAAGGCTGCCCTTGACGAAGCCAACAAAGAGGGACCCGACTGAAGAAGGACAAAGGGGCCCTAAATGACAAGGTGGAAGACATCTCCCGCAAGAGAAACGAGCTGGAGAATTATCTGGGAGGACTGGCCAAGAAGTTATTGCTCATGCTCGAAGGTATTTGTCTTCGTCTGATTGATTTGCTTTCGTTGACTAGTAAACCGTCGACTCATTGCTTCTCTGTTAGCGCAAAATTCTGTCAAAACTTCGAGGCAGAGACTGGTCAAATCGAAACGAGCTTGGACCCCATGAACTCTCCTGTCAAGGATGAAGCTGCCATGAATGTGCTCCGAATGGAATCTCGTCTTGCTAGCGTCGTCGACTACCACGCTCGACTGAAGGTTGAAGTGTCGCGGATCGACACAGCGCTTTGGCCAAGGGTGACGCTCCAGAATGATCTCGAGTCTCTGATGACTCGACTCAGTGAGATCCCCGGTCGACTGCAGGAATGGAAGAAGTCTTCTGCTCGGTGTGATGCTAACGTGGCTCTGTCTCTGGTACGCGTTCACTACAAGGAAGCCAAAGAAGAGAAGCTAGCAGCGATCAAGGTTGCCAACACCAAGAGGCTTGACTTCCGGTCCTTCATGGAGACTTTCATTACTGCTGCTACTCGGATTGCAGATGGAATCAACCTGGATGAGTTCGTCGAGCCTGCCAGCCCTCCTCGTGCGGAGTGAACAAACTCTTTTATGATCCGTTAAATTTGCCTTGGTACGCCGAGTGGTTTGGTAACCGTTAAACTCCTTCGGGCCTGAAGCCCGAGTACTTTAATCTGCGGTCTGGAACCTCATGGGATTTATCCGAACTTGAATATGCTTGTCTTTATTTCTGAGCGGAACTTGAATCGTCACTCGGAACAGGCTTTTGTTCTTGTTTGTATTTGTGGTGCAGCTCTGAGGAGAAGGTTGCAGTCGACATGTACCTCGTCGTCCTTGCGGATCAGGATGTAGTGCACGTTGTACTTGTGGTGCAGATCTGAGGAGAAGGTCATGATCGACCTGCACCTCGTCGTCCTTGCGGATCAGGATGGAGCGCACATTGTACTTGTGGCCAAGTCTCCGAGTGAGAGAATCATTCTTCACTCGGTGGGATTTTTCAAGCTTAGGCGAGTACGGGACTGCAGCTAAGCCTCCGAGTGAGAGGGTTGCTCTTCACTCGGTGGGATTTTTTAAACTTAGGCGAGTACGGGACTGTAGCTAAGCCCCCGAGTGAGAGGGTTGCCCTTCACTCGGTGGGACTTTTTAAACTTAGGCGTGTACGGGACTGTAGCTAAGCCCCCGAGTGAGAGGGTCGCGCTTCACTCTGTGGGATTTTTTAAACTTAGGCAAGTACGGGACTGCAGCTAACCCCCCGAGTGAGAGGGTTGCTCTTCACTCGGTGGGATTTTTAAAACTTAGGCGTGTACGGGACTACAGCTAAGCCCCTGAGTGAGAGGGTCGCTCTTCACTCGGTGGGATTTTTTAAACTTAGGCGAGTACGGGACTGCAGATAAGCCCCCGAGTGAGAGGGTCGCTCTTCACTCAATGGGATTTTTTAAACTTAGGCGAGTACGGGTCTGCAGCTAAGCCTCTGAGTGAGAGGGTTGCTCTTCACCCGGTAGGATTTTTCAAACTTAGGTGAATCGGATTCGCGGCTAAGTCTCCAAGTGAGAGGCTTGCTCTTCATTCAGAGTTTGTTTTTGAAACTTAGGCGAAACGGATTCGCAGCTAAGCCACCCACTGGGGGATTTAAAACACATGTATAAGCAGCAACAACCATTTAGGAGACTGTAAAACTCTGTCTTTGATAAACAAACTATATGGTACTTCTTATTACATCTCGATAGTATGAATGACTTAAGTATCAAAATGGCGGAGCAGCTCCGCGTTCCAAGCGTATGGCTCGTCTTTATCGTGCTCCACCTTGTATAGGTGATATGCACCGTTGTGGAGCACCTTGGTGATGATGAAGGGACCTTCCCAAGCGGGAGCAAGTTTGTGCGGCTGTTGTTGATCCATTCTGAGCACTAGGTCACCTTCCTGAAATGCTCGACCTCTCACATTTCTGGCGTATAATCGACGAAAGTCTTGCTGATAGATGGTCGACCGGATCAGGGCCATCTCTCTCTCTCTCTTCCTCCAAAAGATCAACAACGTCCTGTCGAGCTTGTTCTGCTTCAGTTTCTGAGAAAATTTCCACTTGGGGTGCATTGTGAAGCAAGTTACTCTGAAGCACAGCCTCAGCCCCATATACTAAGAAGAAGGGGGTCCGACCAGTCGACCGATTGGGAGTTGTCCTCGATCCCCAAAGTACTGACGATAGCTCGTCGACCCAAGCGCCAGCTGCATGCTTGAGGTCACGCATCAATCGAGGTTTCAACCCTTTGAGGATCAAACCGTTTGCTCTCTCCGCTTGCCCATTCGACTGTGGGTGAGCGATTGAAGCATAGTCGACCCGAGTGCCTTGGGAAGCGCAGAAAGCTCTGAACTCATATGAATCAAAGTTTGACCCATTATCTATGATTATGCTATGTGGAACTCCATACCTGAATGTTAACTCTCTGATGAAGCTGAGAGCAGTACTTGATTCACGGTTTTTGATAGGTTTAGCTTCAATCCATTTGGTGAACTTGTCGACCGCCACAAGCAGATGGGTGAAGCCACTCCTGCCAGTCCTCAGAGGTCCAACCATATCCAATCCCCAAATAGCAAATGGCCAGATGAGTGGAATGGTCTTCAAGGCTGATGCAGGCTTGTGGGACATGTTGGAGTAGAACTGACAGCCCTCACACTTGTCAACTATTTCTTTTGCCATATCATTAGCACGAGGCCAGTAAAACCCGCTCGGTATGCTTTGGCTACGATGGTCCGAGAGGACGCATGGTGACCACAGGTCCCCGAGTGGATATCATTGAGGATCATCCGACCTTCTTCTGGCGTGATGCATCTCTGAGCAACTCCAGTAACACTCTCCCTGTAAAGCTGTCCACCCATCACAGTAAAGGCTTTCGATCGACGGACAATCTGACGAGCCTCTTCTTCATCCTCTGGGAGTTCCTTCCTGAGAATATATGCAATGTACGGCATAGTCCAATCAGGAATAATGACCAAAACTTCCATGATCAAGTCGACTGCGACTGGGATTTCAACTTCAGTCGCATCGGTGGAGCTCTTAGGCTTTGGGGGCTCTTGTGTGAAGGGATCCTCTTGAACGGATGGTGTGTGAATATGTTCCAAAAACACATTGCTGGGAATAGGCTCCCTCTTGGAACCTATCTTTGCCAGGTCATCGGCTGCCTAATTCTTCAGTCGGGTATATGGTGAAGCTCTAACCCTTCAAACTTGTTTTCTAATTTCCTCACTGCATTGCCATAACCAGTCATAGCTGGACTCCTCACGTCCCGTTCCTTCATCACTTGATTGACCACCAAATCTGAGTCGCCATAAACCATTAGGCGTGGAACGCCGAGTGAAATGGCCATATGCAACCCGTACAGAAGTGCCTCGTATTCAACTTCATTGTTGGAGGAGTCAAAGTGAATCTGGAGAAAATAACTGAGCTTGTCACCTCGCGGAGATACCAGGACTACCCCAGCACCTGAACCATTCAACATCTTGGACCCGTCAAAGAACATAGTCCAATGTTCCGACTGAATCTGAGTCGGCAGCTGCTGTTCAATCCACTAGACGAGAAAATATGCTATTGCTTGGGATTTGATTGCTTTATTTGCCTCGAACTTAATATCCAACGGAAGGAGTTTAATCTCCCATTTGGCACTCGACCAGTTGCATCTCTGTTGTTAAAAATTTCTGACAATGGAGCCTCACTGACGACTGTAATTGAATGATCTGAGAAGTAGTGCGCAACTTTCTTTATGGTCAAGTAAATCCCGTAGACAATCTTCTGATAATGTGGATATCTCTGCTTGGATGGGGTTAAGACTTCAGAAATATAATACACTGGGCGCTAAACCTTGTAGGCCCTGCCTTCTTCTTCCCGCTCGACCGTGAGTGTTGTACCGACAACTTGTCCAGTGGCTGCAATATGAAGGAGTAAATGCTCTTTCCTGATTGGAGCAGTGAGCGCCAGCTAGGTGGAAAGCAGGGTTTTGAGCTCTGCAAACGCTGCGTCAGCTTCAAGAGTCCACTCGAACTTATCAGATTTCTTCATCAGTCGGTAAATAGGTATTGCCTTTTTCACCGAGACGAACAACCAGTAAGCTTCTGAACATCGTGTACGCGAACTGGGCATTTCATTCGGAGTATCGCACCAACTTTCTCTGGGTTTGCATCGATCCCACGTTTGGAAACGAGGAAACTGAGTAACTTGCCACCTGGAACTCCAAACATACACTTCGACGGATTGAGCTTGATATCATATCTCCTCAGATAGGCAAAGGTTTTAGCAAGGTCAGTCAGCAGGTCGAAGCCTTTACGTGACTTAACCACGATGTCATCCATGTATGCTTCCACATTCTGATTGATTTGAGTGAGCAGGCACTTTTGTACCATGCGCATGAATGTGGCACTAGCATTCTTGACACCAAAGGGCATGGTGACATAGCAAAAGCACCCGAATGGGGGTGATAAAAGCTGCTTTTATTTCATCGGGTCCACACAGTCGGATCTGATGGTACCCAGAATATGCATCTAGGAAAGACAACCACTCACATCCCGTAGTCGAGTCGACTATCTTATCGATGCGAGGAAGAGGGAAGTGATACTTCGGGCAGGCCCGATTGATATGCTTGAAGTCGATACACATATGGAGTGAATCATCTTAGGAACCATGACGACATTGGCGAGCCACTCGGAGTGGTAAATCTCTTGGATGAACTCAGCTGCCAGAAGCCGAGCCACTTCCTCGCCAATTGCCTTTCTCTTATGTACGGCAGACCGTCGGAGATGCTCTTTGACTGGTTTTACCTTTGGGTTGACTCGCAAACGGTGCTCAGCCAGCCCCCTGGGCACACCTGGCATGTTAGAAGGTTTCCATGCGAAGATGTCCCAGTTCTCACGGTGGAACTGGATGAGCGCTTCTTCCTATTTGCTGTCGAGTGTTGTTGAGATATGAGTCGGAGCAGCATTGGGATCGGTCGGGTGAATATGAACCGACTTTGTTTCATCAGACGACTGAAATGCAGAATCTGAGGCAGGCTTCTTGGCTCGCAACAAATCACTCGGATCTGCATTCTTCTGGTATTCCTGCATTTCAATTACTGCCATTTGTTCATCGGCAATTTTTGAGCCCTTCTGAAGGCACTCTTCTACTTTCTCCCTATTACCAGTGACTGTGATCACACCTCTGGGACCAGGCATCTTCAACTTAAGATACACGTAACATGGTCGAGACATGAAACGAGCATATGCAGGTCTGCCTAGAATTGCATGATAAGCACTTTGAAAATACACCACTTCAAGTGTCAACTTTTCCTTACAGTAATTCTTCGAATCATCGAAAACCACGTTAAGAGTGATCTGGCCGAGTGATTCAGCTTTGTTTCCAGGGATAACACCGTGGAAACTCATGTTGCTCTAACTAAGCTTGGACATCGGAATGCCCATCCCCTTCAGGGTTTCAACGTAAAGAATATTCAGACCACTGCCACCATCCATCAACACTTTGGTCAGTCGAGTGCCTCCAACGAATGGGTCGACTACCA
Source organism: Aegilops umbellulata (assembly GCA_032464435.1). Classification (NCBI taxonomy): domain Eukaryota; kingdom Viridiplantae; phylum Streptophyta; class Magnoliopsida; order Poales; family Poaceae; genus Aegilops; species Aegilops umbellulata. Next base: position 399,246,255 of record CP136056.1, on the reverse strand, counting down.
ATGCTTGCCGCCCTAGAGTGGCAACGCTGATACGTCTCCAACGTATCTATAATTTTTGATTGCTCCATGCTGTATTATCTACTGTTTTGGACAATATTACGCTTTATTATTCACTTTTATATTATTTTTGGGACTAACCTATTAACTGGAGGCCCAACCCAGAATTGCTGTTTTTTGCCTATTTCAGAGTTTCGAAGAAACGGAATATCAAACGGAGTCCAAACGGAATGAAACCTTCGGGAACGTGATTTTCTCACCGAATATGACCCAGGAGACTTGGACCCTACGTCAATAAAGAAACGAGGTGGGCACGAGGAAGGGGGCGCGCCTACCCCCCAAGGCGTGCCCTCCACCCTCGTGGGCCCCACGAAGCTCCACCGACGTACTTCTTCCTCCTATATATACCTACGTACCCCCAAACGATCATATACGAAGCCAAAAACCTAAGTCCACCGCCGCAACCTTCTGTACCCACGAGATCCCATCTTGGGGCATGTTCCGGAGCTCCGCCGGAGGGGGCATCTACCACGGAGGGCTTCTACATCATCATAGCCCCTCTGATGAAGTGTGAGTAGTTTACCTCAGACCTTCGGGTCCATAGTTAGTAGCCAGATGGCTTGTTCTCTCTTTTTGGATCTCAATACAATGTTCTCCCCCTCTCTCATGGAGATCTATTCGATGTAATCTTCTTTTTGCGGTGTGTTTGTTGAGACTGATGAATTGTGGGTTTATGATCAAGATTATCTATGAACAATATTTGAATCTTCTCTGAATTATTTTATGTATGATTGGTTATCTTTGCAAGTCTCTTTGAATTATTAGTTTGGTTTGGCATACTAGATTGGTTTTTCTTGCAATGGGAGAAGTGCTTAGCTTTGGGTTCAATCTTGCGGTGTCCTTTCCCAGTGACAGTAGGGGCAGCAAGGCACGTATTGTATTGTTGCCATCGAGGATAACAAGATGGGATTTTTATCATATTGCATGAATCTATCCCTCTACATCATGTCATCTTGCTTAAGGCGTTACTCTGTTTTAACTTAATACTCTAGATACATGCTGGATAGCGGTCGATGAATGGAGTAATAGTAGTAGATGCAGGCAGGAGTCAGTCTACTTGTCTCAGACGTGATGCCTATATACATGATCATACCTAGATATTCTCATAACTATGCTCAATTATGTCAATTGCTCAACAGTAATTCGTTCACCCACCGTAAAATACTTATGCTCTTGAGAGAAGCCACTAGTGAAATCTATGGCCCCCGGGTCTATCTTTATCATATTAATCTTCCATCACTTTATTATTGCTTTGCTTTTCATTTTGCTTTTATTTTACTTTGCATCTTTATCATAAAAATACCAAAAGTATTATCTATCATATCTGTTAGATCTCACTCTCGTAAGTGACCGTGAAGGGATTGACAACCCCTTATCGCGTTGGTTGCGAGGAGTTATTTGCTTTGTGCAGGTACGAGGGACTCGCGCGTAGCCTCCTTCTGGATTGATACCTTGGTTCTCAAAAACTGAGGGAAATACTTCCGCTACTTTGCTGCATCATCCTTTCCTCTTCAAGGAAATCCAACGCAGTGCTCAAGAGGTAGCAAGAAGAATTTCTGGCGCCATTGCCGGGGAGTCTACACAAAACTCAACATACCAACTACCCATCACAATCCCTTATCTCCCGCATTACATTATTTGCCATATGCCTCTCGTTTTCCTCTCCCCTACTTCACCCTTGCCGTTTTATTCGCCCTCTCTTCCGTTCGCCTTCTTCCCGTATGTATCTTTGTTTGTGTTTCCTTGTGCCTTCTATTTGCTTGCATCTTTGCTTGCTAAAAATCTATTATGGATCCACTTAAAGTGTTCTACTTGGATCATCTTCGATCCTTATGTGCTCGTGCTGAAACCCCAACTAGCCTAGTTGATGGGAAATCTTTAGATGAGCATGCTCATTTTGTGCGTCACCATTTGTCTGAAAAAGGGAAACTCTTATGGTATCATACAAAAAGTTTGCTATGCTATGCTTGGAATCTTTGTGAAATGTGTGATTTTACTTGTTGCTCTAAGAACCCTAAAAAACACCTTCCTTACTGATACGTCCATTTTGCACCATGCTTTTATATCGATATTTATTGCATTATGGGCTGTTATTTCACGTTATGTCACAACACTTATGGCTATTCTCTCTTATTTTACAAGGTTTACATAAGGAGGGAGAATGCCGACAGCTGGAATTCTGGGCTAGAAAAGGAGCAAATTTCAGAGGCCTATTCTGCGCAACTCCAAAAGTCCTAAAACTCCACGGAATATCTTACAATAAATAATAAAAAATCCTCTCCAAAGATGAAGGCCAGGGGGCCCACACCCTGTCCACGAGGGTGGGGGGGGGGCGCCCCCCTCTAGGGCGCGCCCCCGTACCTCGTGGGCCCCCGGGTGGCTCTCTGACGTCCATCTTCTGCTATATGAAGTCTTTCGATGAGAAAAAAATAGCAAGCAATCTTTCGGGACGAAACTCCACCGCCACGAGGTGAAACCTTGGCGGAACCAATCTAGGGCTCCGGCAGAGCTGTTCTGCCGGGGACACTTCCCTTCGGGAGGGGGAAATCATCGCCATCGTCATCACCAACGCTCCTCTCATCAGGAGAGGGCAATCTCCATCAACATCTTCACCAGCACCATCTCATCTCGAAACCCTAGTTTATCTCTTGTATCCAACTCTTGTCTCCAAGTCCGGGATTGGTGCTAGTAGGTTGCTAGTAGTGTTGATTACTCCTTGTAGTTGATGCTAGTTGGTTTACTTGGTGGAAGATCATATGTTCAGATCCTTTATGCATATTATTACCCCTATGATTATGAACATGAATATTCTTTGTGAGTAGTTACGTTTGTTCCTGAGGACAAGGGAGAAGTCTTGTTGTTAGTAGTCATGTGAATTTGGTATTCGTTCGATATTTTGATGAGATGTATGTTGTCTAGCCTCTAGTGGTGTTATGTGAACATCGACTACATAACACTTCACCATTATTTGGGCCTAGAGGAAGGCATTGGGAAGTAATAAGTAGATGATGGGTTGCTAGAGTGACAAAAGCTTAAACCCTAGTTTATGCGTTGCTTCGTAAGGGGCTGATTTGGATCCATATGTTTCATGCTATGGTTAGGTTTACCTTAATACTTTTGTTGTAGTTGCGGATGCTTGCAATAGAGGTTAATCATAAGTGGGATGCTTGTTCAAGTAAGAACAACACCCAAGCACCGGTCCACCCACATATCAAATTATCAAAGTACCGAACGCGAATCATATGAACATGATGAAAACTAGCTTGACGATAATTCCCATGTGTCCTCGGGAGCGCTTTTCTCTATATAAGAGATAGTTCCGGCTTGTCCTTTGCTACAAAAAGGATTGGTACACCTTGCTGCACTTTATTTACTTTTGATACTTGTTGCTCGTTACGAATTATCTTATCACAAAACTATCTGTTACCACTTATTTCAGTACTTGCAGAGAATACCTTGCTGAAAACCGCTTATCATTTCCTCGCTCCTCGTTGGGTTCGACACTCTTACTTATCGAAAGGACTATGATAGATCCCCTATACTTGTGGGTCATCAAGAATCTTTTCTGGCACTGTTGCCGGGGAGTGTAGCACCTTTGGTAGGTGGAATTTGGTAAGGAAAAATTTATATAGTGTGCTGAAATTTACTGTCACTTGTTACTATGGAAAGTAATCCTCTGAGGGGCTTGTTTGGGGTATCTTCACCCCAACCAGTAGATCAAAGAGTTGCTCCGCAACCTACTGAACCTATTGAAAATGAAGTTCCTTTTGAATCTCCCTCGGGTATGATAGAAAAACTGCTAGCTAATCCTTTTACAGTAGATGGAACAAAGCATCCTGATGAACACCTAATATATGTGGATGAAGTTTGTGGATTATTTAAGCTTGCAGGTATACCCGATGATGTTGCTAAGAAGAAGGTCTTCCCTTTATCTTTGAAGGGAGACGCATTGACATGGTATAGGCTATGTGATGATACGATATCATGGAACTATAAAAGATTGAAATTGGAATTTCGTCAAAAGTATTACCCTATGCATCTTGTTCATCGTGATCGCAATTATATATATAATTTTTGGCCTCGTGAAGGAGAAAGTATCGCTCAAGCTTGGGGGAGGCTTAAATCAGTGTTATATTCATGCCCCAATCATGAGCTCCCAAGATTTACAATTATTGAAAACTTTTATGCTCGGCTTTCTGAAAACAATCGCACCATGTTCGATACTTCTTGTGCTGGCTCTTTTATGATGAAGACTTATTGAATTTAAATGGGATTTATTGGATAGAATTAAACGCAACTCTGATGATTGGGATCTTGACGAAGGTAAGGAGTCAGGTATGACACCTAAGTTTGATTGTGTTAAATCTTTTATGGATACCGATATTTTCCGTAAGTTTAGCACTAAATATGGACTTGACTCTGAGATAGTATCTTCTTTCTGTGAATCTTTTGCTACTTATGTTGATCTCCCCAAGGAGAAGTGGTTTAAATATCATCCTCCCATAGAAGTAAAAGTAGCTACACCTGATAAAGTTGAACAAAAGACTGTCACATATAATGATCCTATTGTCCCTACTTCTTATGTTGAGAAACCACCTTTCCCGGTTAGAGTAAAGGATCATGCTAAAGCTTCAACTGTGGTTCGTAAAAGCAATATTAGAACATATACACCTCCTGAGCAAGTTAAAGTAGAACCTAATATTGCCATTGTTAAAGATCTCTTGTCAGATAATATTGATGGGCATGTTATTCAGTTCTGCAGTGAAACTGCTAGAATTGCTAAACCTTGTGCTAAAGATAAACATAGACCTGTGGTAGGTGTGCCTGTTATTTTTGTTAAAATAGGAGATCATTGTTATCATGGCTTATGTGATATGGGTTCTAGTGCTAGTGTTATACCTTATACCTTGTATAAAGAAATTAAGCATGAAATTGCACCTGTTGAGTTAGAAGATATTGATGTCACAATTAAGCTTGCCAATAGAGATACTATATCAGCTGTGGGAATTGTTAGAGATGTTGAAGTCTTTTGTGGGAAAACTAAATATCCCGCTGATTTCCTGTTCTCAGTTCCCCACAAGATAGTTTTTGTCCCATTATATTTGGTAGACCCTTCTTGAACACTGCTAATGCTAGGATAGATTGCGAAAAGAATGTTGTTACTATTGGCTTGGATGATATGATCCATGGGATTAATTTCTCTAAATTTAGTAAACAACACCGTGAAGAAGAATTGCCTAGTAAAGATGAAATTATTGGTCTTGCTTCTATTGCCGTACCTCCTAGTGATCCTTTAGAACAATATTTGCTAGACCATGAAAATGATATGTTTATGAATGAAAGAAGGGAAATAGATGAAGTAATCTTTAAACATGAACCTATTCTGAAACAGAATTTGCCTGTTGAAATCCTTGGGGATCCTCCTCCACCCAAGGGTGATCCCATGTTTGAGCTTAAACCGTTGCCTGATAATCTTAAATATGCTTATCTTGATGAAAAGAAGATATATCCTGTTATTATTAGTGCTAACCTTTCAGAGCATGAAGAAGAAAGATTATTGAAAACTCTGAAGAAGCACCGTGCTGCTATTGGATATAATCTTGATGATCTTAAGGGCATTAGTCCCACTTTATGTCAACATAAAATAAACTTGGAAGCAGATGCTAAACCCGTTCGTGATCCTCAAAGCCGTCTGAATCCAAAGATGAAAGAAGTGGTAAGAAAAGAAATACTAAAGCTTCCGGAGGCAGGTATATTTTATCCCGTTGCTGATAGTCAGTGGGTAAGTCTTGTCCATTGTGTCCCTAAGAAGGGAGGTATTACTGTTGTCCCTAATGATAAAGACGAATTGATCCCGCAAAGAATTATTACAAGTTATAGGATGGTAATTGATTTCCACAAATTAAATAAGGCTACTAAGAAAGATCATTACCCCTTACCTTTTATCGATCAAATGCTAGAAAGATTATGCAAACATACACACTATTGCTTTCTAGATGGTTATTCTGGTTTCTCTCAAATACCTGTGTCGGCTAAAGATCAATCAAAGACTACTTTTACATGCCCTTTTGGTACTTTTGCTTATAGACGTATGCCTTTTGGTTTATGTAATGCACTTGCTACCTTTCAAAGATGCATGATGGCTATATTCTCTGACTTTTCTGAAAAGATCTGTGAGGTTTTCATGGAGGATTTTTCCGTCTATGGATCTTCTTTTGATGATTGCTTGAGCAATCTTGATCGAGTTTTGAAGAGATGTGAAGAAACTAATCTTGTCTTGAATTGGGAAAAGTGCCACTTTATGGTTAATGAAGGTATTGTCTTGGGGCATTAAGTTTCTGAAAGAGGTATTGAATTTGATAAAGCCAAGGTTGATGCTATTGAAAAGATGCCATATCCTAAGGACATCAATGGTATAAGAAGTTTCCTTGGTCAAGCCAGATTTTATAGGAGGTTCATTAAGGACTTCTCAAAAATTTCTCGGCCTCTCACTAATTTATTGCAAAAAGATACACCATTTGTCTTTGATGATGATTGTGTAGAAGCATTTGAAATACTTAAGAAAACATTAGTCTCTGCACCTGTTGTTCAGCCACCTGATTGGAATTTACCCTTTGAAATTATGTGTGATGCTAGTGATTATGCTGTAGGTGCTGTTCTAGGGCAAAGAGTTGATAAGAAATTAAATGTTATCCATTATGCTAGTAAGACTCTAGACAATGCTCAAAGAAATTATGCTACTACCGAAAAGGAACTTTTAGCAGTTGTATTTGCTTGTGATAAGTTTAGACCTTATACTGTTGATTCTAAAGTAACTATTCACACTGATCATGCTGCTATTAAATATCTTATGGAAAAGAAAGATGCTAAACCTAGGGTTATTAGATGGGTTATCTTCCTACAAGAATTTGATTTGCATATTGTTGATAGAAAAGGAGCCGAGAACCCCGTTGCAGACAACTTATCTAGGTTAGAGAATGTTCTTGATGACCCACTACCTATTGATGATAGCTTTCCTGATGAACAATTAAATGTCATAAGCACTTCTCGTAGCACTCCATGGTATGCTGATTATGCTAATTATATTGTTGCTAAATTTATACCACCTAGCTTCACATACCAACAAAAGAAGAAGTTCTTTTATGATTTGAGACATTACTTTTGGGATGACCCAGATCTTTATAAAGAAGGAGTAGATTGTGTTATTAGACGTTGTGTACCTGAGCATGAACAGGAACAGATCCTGCGCAAGTGTCATTCCGAAGCTTATGGAGGACACCATGCTGGAGATAGAACTACACATAAGGTATTGCAATCCGGTTTTTATTGGCCTACTCTCTTCAAGGATGCTCGTAAGTTTGTCTTGTCTTGTGATGAATGCCAAAGAATTGGTAATATTAGTAGACATCAAGAAATACCTATGAATTATTCACTTGTTATTGAACCATTTGATGTTTGGGGCTTTGATTATATGGGACCTTTTCCTGCCTCTAATGGATATACACATATTTTAGTTGTTTTTGATTACGTTACTAAGTGGGTAGAAGCTATTCCAACTAGTAGTGCTGATCATAACACTTCTATTAAAATGCTTAAGGAAGTTATTTTTCTGAGGTTTGGAGTCCCTAGATATTTAATGACTGATGTGGTTCACACTTTATTCATGGTGCTTTCCATAAAATGCTTGCTAAATATGATGTCAATCATAGAATTGTATCACCTTATCACCCACAATCTAGTGGTCAAGTAGAATTGAGCAACAGAGAGCTCAAATTAATTTTGCAAAAGACTATCAATAGGTCTAGAAAGAATTGGTCCAAGAAACTTGATGATGCATTGTGGGCCTATAGAACTGCATATAAAAATCTAATGGGTATGTCTCCGTATAAAATGGTTTATGGAAAAGCATGTCACTTACCTTTCGAACTAGAACATAAGGCATATTGGGCTATTAAAGAGCTCTACTATGATTTCAAACTTGCCGGTAAGAAGAGGTTATTTGATATTAGCTCACTTGATGAATGGAGAACCCAAGCTTACGAAAATGCCGAGTTGTTTAAAGAAAAAGTTAAACGATGGCATGACAAAATGATACAAAAGCGTGAGTCTAATGTAGGTGATTATGTATCGCTATACAACTCTCGTTTAAGATTTTTTGCAGGAAAACTTCTCTCTAAATGGGAAGGCCCTTACATCATCGAGGAGGTCTATCGTTCCGGTGCCATAAAAATCAACAACTTCGAAGGTACGAATCCGAAGGTGGTGAACGGTCAAAGAATTAAACATTATATCTCAGGTAATCCCATAAATGTTGAAACCAATATTATTGAAACCGTAACCCCGGAGGAATACATAAGAGACACTTTCCAGAATGTTTCAGACTCCGAAAAGGAATAGGTATATGGTACGGTAAGTAAACCGACTCCAAAACAATTTTTAAGGCAATATTTCTCCGTTTTGGAATATTTAGAAAAATAGAAAAATAAGTAGCAGTCCGGGAAGGACACGAGGGCCCCACGAGGGTGGTGGGCGCGCCCTACCCCCTGGGCGCGCCCCCTACCTCGTGAGCACCTCGTGTGCCTTCTGGACTCCGTTTTCTTGCACGATATGTATTTTGGTCGGTAAAAATTCACTATATATTCTCCCAAAGGTTTTGACCACCGTATCACGCAAATATCCTCTGTTTTCATTTCGAGCTGTCTCGCTGCAGATTAGATCAACATGTCTTCCCAGGATCCGGAAGGAGAAAGCTATGTGGATGATTACTGAGCCAATCCTAAGGTCTATGGAGATGTGGAGCACGATGGTTGGACCACGGAGAAAGAAGAGGACTATGAACCCAAGGGGAAGGAGGAGACGAGCTCAGATGAAGATGAAGCCTCATTAACTCAACCTGGGGACATGCATGTGGAGTTCAAAAAGTCAAGTCTCCCTGATAGGGTAAAGAAACCAAAGTTCGAGTTTATCCCTTTTCGTCTCTTGCAAGAAAATAAGCAGGGCCTATGCAAAAAAGATATTAACCCTGGAGTGGGAGATTGATGATCTGAGGGATCAAAATGCCGTCCTCAAGCGCAAATTAAGGGAGAAGTCTATGCCATCAACTAAGTCCACAACACCTCCGCCTTCTTCACCAACAAAGGAGACATAATCACATGGGTATGGGCACTCCCCTTGGCAACTGCTAAGCTTGGGAGAGGTGCCCCGGTATCGTATCACAAACACACTCCTATCTTTACCGTTTTTCTTAGTTCGATCCTATTAGTAGTATCTTGATCTAGTAGAATAAAGTTTATGGCATGATTTAGTTTTGAGTTTTGCTTTGTGATCTCTCTTTGTAATCGAGTCCATGAGCTATATAATAAATATTAGTGTTGAGTCAAGGGCTTGATTTTCTTGCTATGATCTTGAGTGGATAAAAGAAAAGAGAAAAAGAATAAAAAGAAACAAAGAGTTCATATTGATCTTACTGAGAGTAATGACTTCACATAGAAAGAGTATGATGATTAAAAGTTGTTGGGAGTTGGCAGACATAGCTTTGGTCATCGTTGCAATTAATAGGAAGTAATAAGGAAAGAGAGGTTTCACATATAGATATATTATCATTGATATCTTTTATGATTGGGAGCACTCATTAAAATATGACATGCTAAAGAGTTGATGTTGGACAAGGAAGACAACATAATGAGTTATGTTTTCTTATATCTGAGATAAAGTATGTTGTCAGGGATCCACTAACATGTTGAGCTTGCCTTTCACCCTCTTGCTAGCCAAATTCTCAGCACCAAGTAGAGATACTACTTGTGCTTCCAAATACCCTTATACCAGTTTGCCACGAGAGTCCACCATATCTACCTATGGATTGAGTAAGATCCTTCAAGTAATTTGTCATCGGTGCAAAGCAATAAAAATTTCTCTAGATATGTATGATTGATTGGTGTGGGAGAAATAAGCTTTATACAATCTTGTGATGTGGAAGTAATAAAAGCGACAGACTGCATAATAAAGGTTCATATCACAAGGGGCAATATAAAGTGACATTCTTTCGCATTGAGATTTTGTGCATCCAACCATAAAAGCGCATGGCAACCTCTGCTTCCCTCTGCGAAGGGCCTATCTGTAACTATTATCTTCTACCTTATGCAAGAGTCATGGTGATTTTCACCTTTCCTTTTTATCCTTTGGCAAGCACAGCATGTTGGAAAGAGTCTGATACATGTACCTAATTGGATGTAGGGGAGCATGAGTTATTATTGTTGACATTACCCTTGAGGTAAAAAGTTGTGGGGCGAAACTATAAGCCCCTATCTTTCTCTGTGTCCGATTAAAACTCTGTAACCACAAGTATTGCGTGAGTGTTAGCAATTATGAAGGACTAGATTATAGTTGAGTATGTGGACTTGCTTTTAAGCTCTGACATAGACTCTTTCTGATGTTATGATAAATTGCAATTGCTTCAATGACTGGGATTATAGTTTGTTGGTTCTCAATGAAGTTGTTGATTCATACTTTTGCATTGTGAATAGATCATCACTTGAACATAAGTAATAATATGACACTATCTATATATGTTGCTGTTATGAGAATAATCATGATGCCTTCATGTCCGTATTTTATTTTTATTTTTATCGACACCTCTACCTCTAAACATGGGGACATATTTATCGTTATTGGCTTTCGCTTGAGGACAAGCGAGGTCCAAGCTTGGGGGAGTTGATACGTCCATTTTGCATCATGCTTTTATATCGATATTTATTGCATTATGGGCTGTTATTTCATGTTATGTCACAACACTTATGGCTATTCTCTCTTATTTTACAAGGTTTACATAAGGAGGGAGAATGCCGGCAGTTGGAATTCTGGGCTGGAAAAGGAGCAAATATTAGAGGCCTATTCTGCGCAACTCCAAAAGTCCTGAAACTCCACGGAATATATTACAATAAATAATAAAAAATCCTCTCCAAAGATGAAGGCCAGGGGGCCCACACCCTGTCCACGAGGTGGGGGGCGCGCCCCCCTCTAGGGCGCGCCCCCTACCTCGTGGGCCCCCTGGTGGCTCTCCGACGTCCATCTTCTGCTATATGATGTATTTCGATGAGAAAAAAATAGCAAGCAACCTTTCGGGACGAAACTCCGCCGCCATGAGGTGAAACCTTGGCGGAACCAATCTAGGGCTCCGGCAGAGCTGTTCTGCCGGGGTCACTTCCCTTCGGGAGGGGGAAATCATCGCCATCGTCATCACCAACGCTCCTCTCATCAGGAGAGGGCAATCTCCATCAACATCTTCACCAGCACCATCTCATCTCCAAACCCTAGTTCATCTCTTGTATCCAACTCTTGTCTCCAAGTCCGGGATTGGTGCTAGTAGGTTGCTAGTAGTGTTGATTACTCCTTGTAGTTGATGCTAGTTGGTTTACTTGGTGGAAGATCATATGTTCAGATCCTTTATGCATATTATTACCCCTCTGATTATGAACATGAATATGCTTTGTGAGTAGTTACGTTTGTCCTGAGGACAAGGGAGAAGTCTTGCTATTAGTAGTCATGTGAATTTGGTATTCATTCGATATTTTCATGAGATGTATGTTGTCTAGCCTCTAGTGGTGTTATGTGAACGTCGACTACATAACACTTCACCATTATTTGGGCCTAGAGGAAGGCATTGGGAAGTAATAAGTAGATGATGGGTTGCTAGAGTGACAGAAGCTTAAACCCTAGTTTATGTGTTGCTTCGTAAGGGGCTGATTTGGATCCATATGTTTCATGCTATGGTTAGGTTTACCTTAATACTTTTGTTGTAGTTGCGGATGCTTGCAATAGAGGTTAATCATAACTGGGATGCTTGTTCAAGTAAGAACAGCACCCAAGCACCGGTCCACCCACATATCAAATTATCAAAGTATCGAACGCGAATCATATGAACATGATGAAAACTAGCTTGACGATAATTCCCATGTGTCCTCGGGAGCGCTTTTCTCTATATAAGAGTTTGTTCCGGCTTGTCCTTTGCTACAAAAAGGATTGGGCCACCTTGCTGCACTTTATTTACTTTTGTTACTTGTTGCTCGTTACGAATTATCTTATCGCAAAACTATCTGTTACCACTTATTTCGGTACTTGCAGAGAATACCTTGCTGAAAACCGCTTATCATTTCCTTCTGCTCCTCATTGGGTTCGACACTCTTACTTATCGAAAGGACTATGATAGATCCCCTATACTTGTGGGTCATCAAGACTCTTTTCTGGCACTGTTGCCGGGGAGTGTAGCACCTTTGGTAGGTGGAATTTGGTAAGGAAAAATTTATATAGTGTGCTGAAATTTACTGTCACTTGTTACTATGGAAAGTAATCCTCTGAGGGGCTTGTTTGGGGTATCTTCACCCCAACCAGTAGATCAAAGAGTTGCTCCGCAACCTACTGAACCTATTGAAAATGAAGTTCCTTTTGAATCTCCCTCGGGTATGATAGAAAAACTGCTAGCTAATCCTTTTACAGTAGATGGAACAAAGCATCCTGATGAACACCTAATATATGTGGATGAAGTTTGTGGATTATTTAAGCTTGCAGGTATACCCGATGATGTTGCTAAGAAGAAGGTCTTCCCTTTATCTTTGCAGGGAGACGCATTGACATGGTATAGGCTATGTGATGATACGAGATCATGGAACTATAAAAGATTGAAATTGGAATTTCATCAAAAGTATTACCCTATGCATCTTGTTCATCGTGATCGCAATTATATATATAATTTTTGGCCTCGCGAAGGAGAAAGTATCGCCCAAGCCTGGGGAGGCTTAAATCAATGTTATATTCATGCCCCAATCATGAGCTCCCAAGAGTTACAATTATTCAAAACTTTTACGCTCGGCTTTGTGAAAACAATCGCACGATGCTCGATACTTCTTGTGGTGGCTCTTTTATGATGAAGACTATTGAATTTAAATGTGATTTATTGGATAGAATTAAACACAACTCTGAAGATTGGGATCTCGACGAAGGTAAGGAGTCAGGTATGACACCTAAGTTTGATTGTGTTAAATCTTTTATGGATACTGATATTTTCCGTAAGTTTAGCACTAAATATGGACTTGACTCTGAGATAGTATCTTCTTTCCGTGAATCTTTTGCTACTTATGTTGATCTCCCCAAGGAGAAGTGGTTTAAATATCATCCTCCCATAGAAGTAAAAGTAGCTGCACCTGTTAAAGTTGAAGAAAAGACGGTCACATATAATGATCCTATTGTCCCTAGTTCTTATGTTGAGAAACCACCTTTCCCGGTTAGAGTAAAGGATCATGCTAAAGTTTCAACTGTGGTTCGTAAAAGCAATATTAGAACATATAAACCTCCTGAGAAAGTTAAAGTAGAACGTAATATTGCTATTGTTAAAGATCTCTTGTCAGATAATATTGATGGGCATGTTATTCAGTTCTGCGGTGAAACTGCTAGAATTGCTAAACCTTGTGCTAAAGATAAACATAGACCTGTGGTAGGCGTGCCTGTTATTTCTGTTAAAATAGGAGATCATTGTTATCATGGCTTATGTGATATGGGTGCTAGTTCTAGTGTTATACCTTATACCTTGTATAAAGAAATTAAGCATGAAATTGCACCTGCTGAGTTAGAAGATATTGATGTCACAATTAAGCTTGCCAATAGAGATACTATATCAGCAGTGGGAATTGTTAGATATGTTGAAGTCTTGTGTGGGAAAACTAAATATCCTGCTGATTTCCTGTTCTCAGTTCCCCACAAGATAGCTTTTGTCCCATTATATTTGGTAGACCCTTCTTGAACACTGTTAATGCTAGGATAGACTATTAAAAGAATGTTTTTACTATTGGCTTGGATGATATGATCCATGAGTTTAATTTCTCTAAATTTAGTAAAAAACACCGTGAAGAAGAATTGCCTAGTAAAGATGAAATTATTGGTCTTGCTTCTATTGTCGTACCTCCTAGTGATCCTTTAGAACAATATTTGCTAGACCGTGAAAATGATATGTTTATGAATGAAAGAAGTGAAATAGGTGAAATATTCCTTAAACAAGAACCTATTCTGAAACACAATTTGCCTGTTGAAATCCTTGGGGATCCTCCTCCACGCAAGGGTGATCCCGTGTTTGAGCTTAAACCGTTGCCTGATAATCTTAAATATGCTTATCTTGATGAAAAGAAGATATATCCTGTTATTAGTAGTGCTAACCTTTCAGAGCATGAAGAAGAAAGATTGTTGAAATATCTCTTGATGAACATGATGCTTTGGAAGAAAATAATGATATGCGTGAATCTTTAGATAATGATGATTCCGATGATTTGGTTGGAATATCCCTTGATGAACATGATGCTTGCTATTCTTGTGGCCATGATGCCAATATTTATGAAGACGAATTTGCTATAGTTCCTTATGTTAAAAATGAGATCGTTGCTATTGCACCCATGCTTGATAGTTGCCTCAATGAAAAGCATGATTTCAATGATCTTGCTATAAATTCTCTTGATGTCAATTGTGCTAATAATATGCAAAACCCTAAGCTTGGGGATGCTAGTTTTGCTATGTCTACTACTTGTTGCAATGATCATTATTGGGGTGATTCTTCTTATGATCTTGAAAATTTATTTAATCCCCATGATGAATATAAGATTGATAATATTGTTTGCAATAATATTGAAAGTGGGTTTGGAAGAGTGTCAACTTTAGATCCCACATATTTGGAGAATATTCAATCTTTTGAAATTTTTGATAAAAGTGAGTTTGGAGAGGTCATGACTTTAGTTAATGTTAATACCACTATTTCGGAAGAGTGTCAACTTTGTATGCATGTGGATCGTGTTGAAAATATTTTATATGATAGCTACATTGTTGAATTTTCTTATGATCCTACATGTAATTATTATGAGAGAGGAAAATATAGTTATAGAAATTTTCATGTTACTAAATTACCTCTCGTTATGTTGAGATTGCTATTGTTTCTTTCCGCTTCCTTGCATATGCTAGTTGCTTGCCTTGATTTGTTTGCCTATAAAATGCCTATGCATAGGAAGTATGTTAGACTTAGATGTGTTTGTTACATGTTTTATGATGCTCTCTTTGTGCTTCATTTCTTGTCTTTTATGTGAGCATCATTGAAATCTCAATGCCTAGCTAAAAAGGCTTTATAGAAAAGCGTTTGTTGGGAGGCAACCCAATTTTATTTTTAGTTTTTTGCTTTTTGCTTCAGTCTAGGAATAAATCTTTGTTCTAGCCTCTGGTTATATGTGTTTTTATTTTTTAATTAGTGTTTGTGCCAAGTTAAACCTATAGGATCTTCTTGGATGATAGTTATTTGATCTTGCTGTAATTTCCAGAATCTTTATGTTCAAGAAAACAATTGTTAAAAATCACTAGAACGTGATAAAATACTGATTCCAATTGCTGCTGATCAATAAACAAATTTTATAGGTCGTCCCATTTTGATAGATTTTTTGAAGTTCCAGAAGTTTGCGTTAGTTACAGATTACTACAGACTGTTCTGTTTTTGACAGATTCTGTTTTTGTGTGTTGTTTGCTTATTTTGATGAATCTATGGTTAGTAAAATAGTTTATAAACCATACAGAAGTTGGAATAAAGTAGGTTTAACACCAATATAAATAAAGAATGAGTTCATTAGAGTACCTTTAAGTGGTCTTTTGTTTTCTTTCGCTAACGGAGCTCATGAGATTTCTGTTGAGTTTTGTGTTGTGAAGTTTTCAAGTTTTGGGTGAAATCTTTTGATGGATTATGGAACAAGGAGTGGCAAGAGCCTAAGCTTGGGGATGCCCATGGGACCCCCAATATAATCTAAGGACACCAAAAAGCCAAAGCTTGGGGATGCCCCGGAAGGCATCCCCTCTTTCGTCTACTTCCATCGGTAACTATACTTGGAGCTATATTTTTATTCACCACGTGATATGTGTTTTGCTTGGAGCGTCTTGTATGATTTGAGTATTTGCTTGTTAGTTTACCACAATCATCCTTGCTGTACACACCTTTTGATAGAGCCATATAGTTTTGTTAGAATACTCTATGTGCTTCACTTATATCTTTTGAGCTATATAGTTTTGCTCTAGTGCTTCACTTATATCTTTTAGAGCATGGTGGTGGATTTGTTTTATAGAAACTATTGATCTCTCATGCTTCACTTAGATTATTTTGAGAGTCTTAAATATCATGGTAAGTTGCTTAAGAATCTTAATATGCTTGGTATTCAAGATTTGTAAAACTTTCTTTTGAGTGCGTTGAATACTAAGAAAAGTTTGATGCTTGATAATTGTTTTGAGATGTGAAGATGGTGATATTAGAGTCATGCTAGTCGAGTAGTTGTGAATTTGAGGAATATTTGTGTGAAAGTTGGTGATTCCCGTAGCATGCACATATGGTGGACCGTTATGTGATGAAGTCGGAGCATGATTTATTTATTGATTGTCTTCCTTATGAGTGACGGTCGGGGACGAGCGATGGTCTTTTCCTACCAATCTATCCCCATAGGAGCATGCGCGTAATACTTTTCTTTGATAACTTGTAGATTTTTGCAATAAGTATATGAGTTCTTTATGACTAATGTTGAGTCCATGGATTATACGCACTTTTCTTCCTTCCACCATTGCTAGCCTCTCTAATACCGCGCACTTTTCGCCGGTATCATACACCCACCATATCCCTTCCTCAAAACAGCCACCATACCTACCTATCATGGCATTTCCATAGCCATTCTGAGATATATTGCCATGCAACTTTCCACCGTTCCATTTATTATGACACGCTCCATCATTGTCATATTGCTAGCATGATCATGTAGTTGACATCGTATTTGTGGCAAAGCCACCGTTCATAATTCTTTCATACATGTCACTCTTGATTCATTGCATATTCCGGTACACCGCCGGAGGTATTCATATAGAGTCATATTTTGTTCTAAGTATCGAGTTGTAATTGTTGAGTTGTAAGAAAATAAAAGTTTGATGATCATCATTTTTAGAGCATTGTCCCAAGTGAGGAAAAGGATGATGGAGACTATGATTCCCCCACAAGTCGGGAAGAGACTCCGGATGAAAAAAAAGAGGCCATAAAAAAGAGAAAAGGCTCAAATAAAAAAATGAGAGAAAAAGAGAGAAGGGACAATGTTACTATCCTTTTACCACACTTGTGCTTCAAAGTAGCACCATGCTCTTCATGATTGAGAGTCTCTCATTTTGTCACTTTCATATACTAGTGGGAATTTTTCATTATAGAACTTGGCTTGTATATTCCAATGATGGGCTTCCTCAAAATGCCCTAGGTCTTCGTGAGCAAGCGAGTTGGATGCACACCCACTGCGTGAGTCCTGAATTAGGGGGTGTCCGGACAGCCGGACTATAACCTTTGGCCGGACTGCTGGACTATGAAGATACAAGATTGAAGACTTCGTCCCATGTCCGGATGGGACTTTCCTTGGCGTGCAAGGCAAGCTTGGCAATACAGATGTTTAGATGTCCTCCCATTGTAACCGACTCTGTGCAACCCTAGCCCCCTCCGGTGTCTATTTAAACCGGAGGGTTTAGTCCGTAGGGGAGAACAACAATCATACCATAGGCTAGCTTCTAGGGTTTAGCCTCTCTAATCTCGTGGTAGATCTACTCTTGTACTACCCATATCATCAATATTAATCAAGCAGGAGTAGGGTTTTACCTCCATCGAGAGGGCCCGAACCTGGGTAAAAACATCGTGTCCCTTGTCTCCTGTTACCATCCGCCTAGACGCACAGTTCGGGACCCCCTACCCGAGGTCCGCCGGTTTTGACACCGACATTGGTGCTTTCATTGAGAGTTCCACTGTGTCGTCGCCGGAAGGAAGGATGTCTCATCTCGTCTTTAAAGACGGTACTACCATTGGGGGAGCTCTGGCTGTCGGCCAAACTCTCCGGCTAGGCGGTTTCATCATGACCGCCTGTTCAACCGCCGCGCCAACGACGACCTCTCGGGTCATCAAAAACAGCCTCCATGTCAAATTGGCACTCACTGAATAGATGGATCCAATAGAGCTTGCCTCCCTAAACGAGCTCTTAGATCGCATCGCCGCCCTGGGAGTCGCTACGGACTATGATCAGATTGGGCTTAAACCCAATCAAAGGGAGATTAACTCTCCGCCGGTCACCCATCATATTGCAGTGGTGGAGTAACAATGCGGCGACCTCTCCTCCATATTGAGGACCAACTATGTCCGGATTCCCAAGCTCTCCGAGCTGGATACCCGTTCACGGGAGGACAACATCCAATCCCTGAACTTAGAGTCAGGCAGCGGGCCAGGATTACCGGGCAACACCCTGGAACCAGAATTCCCAAAATTGGAAACTCCTCGGCCCCTCGATCCCAGATTGGGTAGGGGTTCGGATTCAATTCCACCCACCCACCCAATCACAAGCGATCTTTCCCACATCAGGCAAGAGCCCCAGGAAACAGTACATCACTATTGGGCCAGATTCCTCCTTGCGATGACCAAGGTTAAGGACTGCCGCGAGGAAGACGCGATCTTATTTTTCTGCAATAATTGCACGGACAAGGGAATCCTTAATGCCTTGAATCGCCGTGAGATATCACGCTTCGCCGACTTGGCATCCATAGTACGGAAGTACTTGCGATGGAAAGTGCCTGGAAAACCGAGACAAATTTTTGGGATAATCCGGCCTTAAATATGAACCTAGTCCGAAATAAAAGGGTGCACTATCAAAAGACACCCGGGTCGATTACCAAGAAGCAAAAACCCTCTACAGAGCATGGAACCGTACTGGAGGAATGGCTCAATGGACCCTGTAAAATTCGCAGTACAGAGGGCGCCATACCAACACATAGCCTTAGAGCATGTTGGATACTCCGCCAGGTAGCCAAAAGTGGGAAGATCTTCTAATTCCAGAAGCCACAGAGCACCATCCCAGGGACACCAGTACGGTATTAACAGTCTTCGAGACCTTCGCATCAAATAATAGGCGAAAGCGAACACTCCGCAGCCTTGCCGAAATCCGCCACGTGGCAACAATAAACCCATGGAGTGACACGGCTATTACTTTCAATGCCAGTGACGAAATTAAATTCTGAACAGCCCGAGCACCAGCTGCATTGGTCCTCAGTCCAATTGTGGACGGCTTTTGACTCACCAAGGTACTCATGGACGGCGACAGCGGATTAAACCTCATCTATGAGGAAACCCTTCAAAAAATGGAAATAGACTGGAACCGCATCGAGCGAAGCAACACAACCTTTAGAGGAATAATCCCCAGCCGGGAAGCGCGCTGTACAGGCAAAATCACACTAGATGTGGTGTTCGGCACGCCGGAGAATTACAGGTCCGAAGAGATTACGTTCCAAGTGGCCCCGTTCAGTAGCGGCTACCACGCCCTGTTAGGGCGGGAGGCATTCACAATCTTCCAAGCCATACACCATTACGGGTACATGAAGCTCAAAATGCCAGGGCCTAACGGAATTATCACTCTCGCTAGTGATCCGGACACAGCACTCCCCGCCGAAAACAAGACAGCGGCACTGGCCCTCGAGGCATTATCCAAAGCCCTAGCGGCTGAGGAACTGACTGCGCTGCGCTCCACGGTGAACAGGGACGATGTGATACTCGATAAGAGATCCAAGTCCACCTCCTTTAAACCAGAAGACGAAATAGTCAAATTCCAAGTCCATCCAACGGACACTACAAAACAGCTTCCATCAGGGCACAACTAAACCCCGCCGTAGACGCTGCACTACGAGAATTCTTACGCGAGAATTGGGACATTTTCGCGTGGCACCCTTCGGACATGCCAGGAATCCCACGCAAGCTGGCCGAACACAACCTTAATATCCTAAAGGGATTCAAACTGGTCAAGCAGGCTCTTCGACATTTCTCTGAACCTAAGAGACAAGCTATGGGAGAGGAACTAGCCAAGTTATTGGAAGCCAGATTCATTAGAGAGATAAAACATCCGGACTGGCTAGCAAACCTGGTGATGGTACCAAAGAAGGACAAATCCTGGCGCCTGTGCGTCGATTTTAAGGACCTCAACAAGGCTTGCCCAAAGGATTCCTTCCCCCTCCCCTGCATGGATCAAATTATCGATGAGACAGCAGGACACGATTCATTGTGTTTCCTCGATGCATACTCCGGTTACCACCAGATTAAGATGGTGGAGTCCGACCAAGCCGCCACGGCATTCATCACACCATACGGCCCCTTCTGCTTCAACACAATGCCCTTTGGGCTCAAAAACGCCGGCGCAACATATCAGCGCATGATTCAAACATGTCTAGCAAACCAGATCGGCAAAACAGTGGAGGCATACGTAGACGATGTGGTCGTCAGAACCAAGCATGTCGACTCTCTAGTAGATGACTTAAAACTCACATTCGATAACCTTAGAGCATATGACATCAAGCTCAACCCGGAAAAATGCGTCTTCGGTGTACCAGCCGGAAAGCTCCTGGGCTTCATTGTATCCGGCAGAGGAATTGAAGCAAATCCGGCCAAGATCCGAGCCCTGTCACAGTTGGATATCCCAACAGACCTCAAACAAATCCAGAAATTAACCGGATGTGTGGCGGCTCTAAGCCGCTTTATCTCCCGCCTGGGAGAAAAGGCATTACCCCTTTACCGCGTCCTATGGCGCACCGAACACTTCAAGTGGACGGATGCCGCCACAGCCGGATTGGAAGAAATAAAGGCCATACTAGCAACCAACCCAATCCTGGCAGCGCCAAACATCGGCGAACCTATGCTGTTATACATTGCGGCAACCCATCAAGTTGTGAGCGCAGTGCTCATCGTCGAACGAGAAACGGATAGACATAAATTTCCCCTTCAAAAGCCGGTCTACTATGTCTCCACCGTCCTTACCCCATGCAAGTCACGGTACCCGCATTATCAAAACATAGCATACACGGTATTCATGGCATCCCGGAAGCTGCGACACTACTTTCAAGAGTGTTCGATAACCTCGGAAGTGCCACTCAATCATATTATAAACAACCGCGATGCCACGGGGCGGATTGCCAAATGGGCTATCGAGCTCCTCCCGTTCGACATAACCTACAAACCAGGGCGAGCCATTAAGTCGCAGGTGTTGGCCGACTTTGTCGCCGAATGGACGGAAGCCGAACTCCCTAAAGAGTACGACGCATATTCCAACTGGATCATGCACTTCGACGGATCCAAAATGCTGGCTGGTCTGGGGGCTGGCGTCATTCTGACGTCCCCAACCGGAGACACAGTTCAATACGTGTTCCATATAATGTACACAGACTCCAACAGCGCAGCCGAATACGAGGCCCTTCTACATGGTCTCCGGATGGCAGTATCCACGGGCATTCAATGCCTTGAGGTGCGGGGGGATTCGAACCTCGCTATATCCAAAATAAATGGAGACTTTGATGCCAAAGATCCTAAAATGGTAGCATATCGCAATGCCGTCCTAAAAATGTCAGCTCGGTTCGAGGGGCTCGAATTTTACCATGTAGCCCGGGAAAACAATCAGGCGGCGGACGTCCTTGCACGCATCGGCGCAAAATGCGATGCGGTCCCCCTAACATCTTTCTAGAGAGGCTTTTCAAGCCATCCGTAATATGGGAAGGGGACACAGGTAACAACAGACCGGGCCCAACCGCAAAGCCCGATTTCGAACAGTCTGACATACTCGGAGGCTCTGCCACTGAAATAACACCCTCAGCCCACGCTATAATGGCCGTCATCGCCCCGTGGACAGAACCATTCCTGGCCTACTTAACTAGGCAAGAACTCCCCGAAGGCCAAAACGAGGCACGCTGCATAGTACGGCAATCTAAAGCCTACAGGGTCCATGAGGGAGAGCTTTATAAGAAAAGCACCACCAGAGTCCTTCAAAGGTGCATCTCCGAGGAGGAGGGGCGGAAGCTTCTGGCGGAAATTCATGCCGGACTCGGCGACCACCACGCAGCAGCCCGGGCCCTTGTAAGCAAGGCCTTTCGTACAGGTTTTTATTGGCCTACGGCCCGGGAAGATGCACTGGACCTGGTCCAACGATGCGTAGGTTGCCAACTTTTTGCAAACCAAAGCCATATTCCGCCAACTACCCTCCACACAATCCCCATTACTTGGCCCTTCGCGGTCTGGGGGCTCGACATGGTGGGACCCCTTAAAGGTGGAGCCCACAAGAAAAAATACTTGCTGGTCATGGTGGATAAATTCACCAAATGGATAGAAGCCAAGCGTGTTAAGACGGCTGAATCCGGACCAGTGATAGACTTCATATCCGGGGTCGTACACTGTTATGGTGTCCCCCACAGCATCATCACTGATAATGGCACGAACTTCACGGCCGACGAGGTAAAACTCTGGTGCAAAAACATGGGCATCAAGCTCGATTATGCTTCCGTCTATTACCCACAAACTAACAGTCAAGTCGAACGAGCAAATGGTCTTACCATGAGCGGCATCAAACCCAGATTAGTGCGGTCCCTAAAGGAATCTAACACGCACTGGGTAGAGGAGCTCGACTCCGTACTCTGGGGGCTGCGGACCACGTCGAATCGCACCACCAAATACACACTGTTGGGGATATTACTACTGGGCATAAACCGGCCTACCTGGGCCGGATTAACTTCATCAGTAGTTCAAAGGTGTTAAAGCCCAAAGAGGCAGATAAGGGCTCAAGGCCTGTAGTCGGTTTAAGACCTGTAGCCGTAAACCGGCTTTATATGTAAACTTGTATTATAAGTTAGGAATAAGGAGAGACCAACCCGGATACGAGTATGAACCAGTGTTGGGACTCTGTGGACCGACGGGCGTCACCCGTGTATATAAGGGGACGACCCGGCGGTGGTTAAAAGACAGACAACAACAACTCGAGACTTAGGCGAAGCTTGTTTGCTCCCTAGTCATTGAAACCCCATCAATTCCATCACAACTAGACGTAGGCTTTTACCTTCATCGAAGGGGCCGAACTAGTATAAAACTCTCCGCATCCCTTTGTCTGCTTTAACCCCTTCAAGCTAACCCGTCGTGATGGCTCCACGACTAAGTCCTTTCACTAGGACATCTGCCGTGACAAAACCACGACAGTTGGCGCCCACCGTGGGGCTATAGCACGATGGTTTCAAGTTCTTGGAGGGCCGCTTTGAAGGACTCGAGGGCTACGCTGTGGGCCGGATGACTAAGAGTCGTCGCGGCAAGCTCTACATCGACGATGCAGGCTGGGGCCCCGAGGCCGGCTCAATTGAGTACGGGTACCAGGTCCCCTTTGGTGGCATACATGTTTTCATCGGCAAGATCGGTGAACCGGGCCCTGAGCCGGACATCTGCACCGACCTCGTCGAGACGGCTCAGCGTGCACGATCTGCCCAGGTTAAACCGGCCGTGAAGCGTGCCTTCGTGGGAGTCATCCATGAAGGAAGTTATGAGGATAGATCAGAATCTGGTGGCAAGACCATCGTTTACTCCGGCGACGAGTCGTCAACCGGAGAAACTGAATCTCTGTATCAGCTACAAGATGGCCGGATTGGGGGCTGTTCCGATGGTGACAGTATTCCGGACCCCTCCGATCTGCCCAACCGGGTTGGAATATTCATGGCCGGTACGCAAGCAGCGCTTCATTCTTCAACCGCTGCGGCAATGATCGCCGGTTCAGTAGCGGCGACGGCTGCCGGGGTAGGAGGCTCTGTGCGCCCGCCGGCTCAAGTTTTATCGGATCTGTTCGACGCGTTGGCTGCGCTCATGGCGAAGCTAACCCGGCGGATCAGGACGCTCACAACGTGGAGATTGCAAAGGTGAGGGAGCAAATCACTCAGGCTAAGGCGGATCTGGCAGCTGAAGATGCCAGGATGACTGCAGAGCGGTCCGCTTTAGATGCACAGGCCTACAGACTCATGTTGGACTAGAACGCGTCGCAGGAAGTCATGAGGAGGAAGTACCGATCTCGTCTGCCTTCAGTCTTCGAAGCCAGAGACCTCTTCAACACCCCCGGAGCAGGAACCAGCAATCCACCAGTGGTAATACTGGTGTACCTCAGTATAATAGATCTGCCCCGTCATAATACTGGTGTACCTCAGGCTATGCCAACACCTCCGGGTCAGTACTCCAACCCGATGGACAACCTTGTTGCGGCTGCTGCATGGCTGGAGGCCATTCCAATTGAAGGTGATTCGTCGCAGGCAGTAGAGACGCGCCGGGTCAAGGAGCTCCTTAGGACGGCTTTGGTCCAACAGGAAGCATATTCGTACAGCCGCGACCAGATCCACTCAACCCCTTATCCGAGCCGGAGCTATAGCAGGCATATGGATGAACCGGCCGTGTCAAGTAATGCACGACGAGGAGCGCCCCGCGGTAACAGCCCTGCAGGTGGTGTCGATAATGCTCAGGAAGTGGTGGACCGGGCCCGAGCGCACAGGAAGGCCGAGTTAGCGGCACAGTATCAAGATCGTCAGCTTACGCCGGTTCGTCCGACCACCATGGTCGAGCCTAGAGTTACCTCTAGTGCTTTGGGGGTGCCTTGCCTTGTCCCCGCTTTACGCAATGTGCGCCTGCCCAAGGATTTCAAGGGCCCGCGCTAGGTACCAAATTATACGGCGGATCAACCTCCAGAGACATGGGTGGAGAGCTATGAGATGGCCATGGAGATGCTTGATGTGGATGATGCGGCGTGCGCAAAGTATTTCACCATGATGCTTGAAGGAACGGCCCGTACGTGGTTAAAAAGCTTGCCGGCCAATTCTATCAGTTCATGGGCCCAGTTACGAGCCCGATTTATCAGTAATTTCAAAGACACGTGTAAGCAGCCGATGTCGATAGTGGGTCTAGCTGCCTATGTCCAGGAGGAAGGAGAATCAACGACGCATTTGGTGCGCCGGGTCTCGCAAGTTCTGCATTCATCAGACCGCATCAACGCTGACACCGCGGTTATAACCCTGGAAGGCAATTGCCGGTTTGGGCCCCTAAAGCTGAAGTTAGGGCGGATAAAGCGCCACTGCACTGACATAGGGACTCTCATGGCCGCTTTGGTAAAGTATGCTAATTCTGATAGTACCAAGGATCCCGAGTCTGATGATGACAAGACAGGGAAGGGAAAGAAGAACGACAACTCCAAAGGTCAGCAACATCACCCGATAGGTATTGGTGGCGGAGGCAAGCGCAAAGCGGATGGCAACATGGACTTTGTGGCTAATACCAACGCGCAGGACAAGGGCCAGCGACGCAAGGGTAAACCGCCAAATCGTAGTGGAGCGCCTAACCCTAACCCGGACCGCCTAAATTATCTATTGAACCAACCCTGTCCGAAGCATGGGACGAAGGAGGTGCCAACAAACCACCTTTGGAAGGATTGCTACATTATGCAGGAGTTCAAAAATTCTAATGCTTTCCGGTATGATCACGGCTCTGGCGGTGGCTCAGGATCCGGGCCGGGTTACGGTGGAGGAAATTCCGGTTCAAGATTTAATAGTAATCCGGGCGGACATAATAATCAAAATAATCAGAATAACCAGGGTGGTTACAGCCAGCAGCAGCAACAGTCAGGTTACCAGAGCAACCCAAAGCAGTTGAATAGTGGGCAGTACCATGTCTTCACCACTAGCTTGGACAAGCGAGACCGGAAGGTTCATAAGCGGGCAGTCAACTCTGTTGAACCGGCTGTGCCCCGTTACTTACGCTGGTCTGAGCAGCCAATCATATGGAGCAGAGAGGATCACCCACCCCGGGTTGATAACCCGGGTCAGCTAGCATTGATGGTGGCACCTCAGGTGGGAGGTTATAAGTTCACCAAGGTACTTATGGATGGAGGGAGCAGCATTAATATCTTGTACTATGAGACCTTCCGTCGTATGGGACTGACAGATAAAAATCTCAAACCGTCCAATACAGTGTTCCATGGTGTGGTACCTAGCAAATCAGCACATCCTATTGGTAAGATAGCTCTGGAAGTGACCTTTGGAGATGAGTATGATTCCAGATCGGAGACACTGACGTTTGAAGTGGTAAAAATCCTAAGTCCATATCACGCCCTGTTTGGGCGACCGGCCTACGCCAAGTTTATGGTACGGCCCTGTTATGTATATTTGCAGCTCAATATGCCGGGTCACAAGGGCACGATAACGGTGCACGGAAGCCGTAAGGTCGCTTTGGAGTGCGAAGAAGGAGATGCGGCCTACGCAGAATCAGTTTGTGCCACCGAGGAGCTGAAATTTTATAAAGACAATGTTGATCCGGCAGATATGACTCCGTTGAAGAAGCCAACTACGGAGCATGATCCGGCCCTGAAGTTCAAATCAGCAGTTGAGATTAAGCTTGTTGACTTCGTGCCTGGCGATTCGTCCAAGCAGTTCAGCATCAGTGCCAATTTGGATCCGAAATAGGAAAGCACGCTCATCGAATTCATCCGTGAGAATCGGGACAATTTTGCATGGAAGCCTTCTGACATGCCAGGTGTACCGAGGCAACTCGCTGAGCACACTCTTAATGTGGATCCTAAATACAAACCGGTGAAACAGTTCCTCCAGCGGTTTAACGAAGAAAGACGCAAAGCTATTGGAGAAGAAGTAGCCAGGCTTTTGGGAGCTGGTTTTATTGTTGAAGTTTTTCACCCTGAGTGGCTTGCTAACCCGGTGCTGGTCCTTAAGAAAAACGGCACCTGGCGTATGTGTGTGGATTACACAGACCTTAATAAGGCTTGTCCAGCAGATCCTTTTGCCCTCCCCCGTATCGATCAAATCATTGATGCTATGGTGGGTTGTGAGCGTTTGAGTTTTTTGGATGCATATTCTGGTTATCATCAGATCGAAATGGCGGTTAAGGACCAGGAGAAGACGGCGTTCATCACTCCCTTTGGAGCCTTCTGCTATGTGTCCATGCCTTTTGGGCTCAAGAGTGCCCAGGCAACCTATCAACGGTGTGTACAAAATTGCCTTCACGAGTAGATTGGCCGTAATGTACTTGCTTACGTGGACGATATTGTGGTTAAGTCAAGGAAGAAGGAGACTCTGATTGACGATTTGAAGGAAACCTTTGATAACCTGAGGACGTACAAGATGATGCTCAACCGGCCAAATGTGTTTTTGGTGTACCAGCAGGCAAGTTATTGGGTTTTCTGGTATCCAACAGGGGAATTGAGGCTAATCCGGAGAAGATCACAACCATCACCTCCCTGGCTAAACCGAAGTGTATCAATGACATTCAAAGTTTGGCTGGCCGGATTGCCGCATTGAGCCGGTTTATCAGCCGCCTTGGTGAGAAGGCAATTCCTTTGTATCAGATGTTGAAGAAGACGGATCAGTTCGTCTAGAGTTCCGCTGCTGATAAGGCATTTGAGGACTTAAAGCGGCAATTGGCCAATCCGCCTGTGCTCGCCGCTCCCGTTGACAAGGAGCCGCTACTGCTATATGTTGCTGCTAATGCTTGCGCAGTCAGTGTGGCTATTGTGGTGGAACAGAAGGAGGCAGGCAAGGAGCATCCGGTTCAGCGTCCGGTTTACTATATCAGTGAGGTACTTATTGAATCCAAGCAAAGGTATCCACATTGGCAGAAGCTGGTATATGGAGTTTTCATGGCAAGCTGGAAGCTGAAGCAGTATTTCCAAGGGCACCCCATCACAGTGGTCAGTTCTGCTCCCTTAGGCGATATCATCCAGAACCGGGAAGCGACTGGTCGGATTGCCAAGTGGGCTATAGAGCTTGGGCCGCACGGGTTGAAGTACGTGCCCCAAACGGCGGTGAAGTCTCAAGCACTTGTTGATTCCATCAATGATTGGATGGAGTTGCAAGCACCTGAAGAGAAGCCGGGTCACACATATTGGACCATCCATTTTGACGGATCCAGTCAATTGGAGGGCTCGGGGGCTGGAGTCGTATTAACTTCCCCATGAGGTGACAAGTT
Source organism: Aegilops umbellulata (assembly GCA_032464435.1). Taxonomy (NCBI): domain Eukaryota; kingdom Viridiplantae; phylum Streptophyta; class Magnoliopsida; order Poales; family Poaceae; genus Aegilops; species Aegilops umbellulata. Next base: position 399,218,330 of record CP136056.1, on the reverse strand, counting down.
CTGTTACGTTCTCCGCTTAATGTTCCCTTGTACTAACAATGCAGTTGAGTATGAAGCCTTGCTCCATGGTCTCCGGATGGCCAAGGAGATGAATCTAAGCCGGGTTAAGTGCTTCAGTGACTCGCACCTAGTGGCTCAACAGGTATCCGACACTTGGGATTCCAAGGACCCACTCATGGCTGCATATCGTCGTGAGGTGGATATTGTTGCAGGTCACTTCAAGGGTTATCAGGTGGACCACGTGGACCGTCGGAAGAATGAAGCGGCGGACGCTTTAAGCCGGTTGGGCTCTTAACGTAAACCGGTCCCGCCTAATGTTTTTCTTGATGTGCTACGCAACCCGTCGGTCAAGCTCCCTGGTGAAGCGGATTTGGCTATTCCTGATCCAGAGGCTCAATTGGTGGCAGCTCTACACGTCATTCCGGATTGGACGCTTCCTTATCTTGCATACATGAACCGGGGCGAGCTACCATAGGATGAAACCTTGGCCCGGCAGACAATCCGGTGATCCAAGTCTATGACTATTATTAATGGCGAATTGCATCATTGCAGTGTGTCAGGGGCGTTTCAACGCTGTGTGTCTCCTGAGGAAGGCTGTGAAATTTTGCGTGAGATCCACGAAGGAGATTGTGGTCATCACGCCGGTTCAAAATCTTTGGTGGCTAAAGCGTTCCGCCATGGTTTTTATTGGTTAACTGCTCATGCTGATGCGGAGGATCTGGTCAGACGATGTGACAGTTGCCAAAAGTTTTCAAGACGCGCTCATGTGCCGGCTCAAGAATTGATGATGATCCCGATCACTTGGCCGTTTGCAACTTGGGGGCTGGATATGGTTGGGCCTTTCAAAAGGTCCAAGGATAAGAAGACCCACCTCCTGGTGGCGGTTGACAAGTTTACAAAGTGGGTGGAGGCAGAACCTGTTAGCAAGTGTGATGCGGCCACGACGGTTCAGTTCATCAAAAAGGTGATTTTACGGTTTGGCTTTCCACATAGTATCATCATAGATAATGGTACCAATTTGTCCAAGGGGGCTATGAAGGAGTTCTGCGAACGTGAGCACATCCGACTTGACGTTTCATCAATAGCCCACCCACAGTCCAATGGTCAAGCAGAAAGAGCTAATCAAGAGATCTTGAGAGGCATCAAACCCCGGCTTATGGTTCCTTTGCAGAGGACACCAGGTTGTTGGGTAGAAGAGCTACCATCTGTGTTATGGAGTATCAATACTACACCCAACAGATCCATAGGATACACACCGTTCTTCATGGTCTACGGAGCAGAGGCGGTTCTTCCCAGTGATATCCGTCGTGACTCACCTTGTGTGGCGGCTTATGTTGAAGCGGACAACGAGACGGCACGACAAGATGCTTTGGACCTGTTGGATGAGAAGCGTGACGTAGCAGCTGCCCGCTCGGCGATTTACCAACAGGATCTTCGTCGTTGCATAGTCGCCGAGTCAGAACCAGAACCTTTCAAGAAGGAGATTAGGTGCTTCGGCTCATCCAGGATCAGACTGATATGCATAAGTTATCCCCACCTTGGGAGGGACCTTTCATGGTCAGCAAGAATCTGCACAACGGGTCATACTATCTGATCGATATTCGAGAGCATAAAGACTCACGTACATCAGAGGAGGAGACCAACAGGCCGTGGAACATAGCTCATCTTCGGGCCTTACTATACCTGAGCCGTCGGCTCTACTTATGTACATATTATGACAAGTGTATATATTATGATTAATATAATAAACCGGAGCCTCGGCTAAAGCAGAGTATCTGTTCTTTTACAACATGCGTGGTTACACGGAGTTGTTCTGTCTTAAAGCGGCCTCCGGTTTACCCCTTGAAAGTTTAATAAACATCACTTGGGGGCTTGGTCGTGTCCGAACCAATGCAACACCTTTTGATAGGCGAAAGCCACCAGATCACTTGGGGACATGGTCAAGTCTGAACCAGTCACGCCTCTTGATCGGCCTAAGGCCATAGAATCACTTGGGGGCTTGGTCGAACCCGAACCATTGCCACACCTCTTGCTCGGCATTATGCCACGGTTTCATTTGGGGACCTGGCTGACTTGAACCATAGCTACACCTATCGGGAGCTTGGTCGTGTCCGACCATGGTAACACCATCTGATCGGCTCAATAAAGCCTCTTTTTTGCAAACGGTTTTATCATTGCCTTTGCTTCAACATTTTTCTTAATAACTGTTGCTTTATTTTTTGTTGCGTTTTTAAACCAGCAACGTTTTAAACCGGTTCAAACTGTCAACCGACGGAACACGGTTCATTTTTAATCCGGAGGTTAATTGCCCGGTTTGACCTTTTCTGTTAACATCCCATTATGGAGTAACAGGGTATTTATCATAACCCGGCACGGTTTACATGGTAAACCGGAATTGTATACACAGGAGCTGTTTTCTCCTTTGACGGTATCGGTTTATAAACCTCCACTTCAAGATTGGCTAAGCCAACTTCATGCCCATCGATGGCAGGTATTTTGTATCACAAAATTTGATCATATACCTCAATTTCATTGCACATATATATAAAGATCATAAATCGGCTGGCGGTACAGCCGCCACAGCAGTTTAAGATTTTGTGATTGCAGGAAATATAGATTGAAGGTTTCGCCCATTCAAACAAAAGTATCAGTACCTATGCACGAAGGCATCTCAGAAGCAGGAGTATTGACTATCCTATTACAAGGCAACATGGTGCCCAGATAAGACCATTGTTTTCTTGGCGGAATATAACAAAGCAGCCATTTAAGCCGGTCTCCGGTTCAAGCTTGGTCACCGCCCTGATCTGATGGTTGTGGGTCGTCTTGCGCCGCTTCAGCTTCTTCTTCCCTACCAAGTGGCTGGAAGTCAACAGTGGTCCAATCGATTCCCATTAAGCTTGAAAGACAGCTTCATCATGGATCAGTGACGACGGTTCAATATCAGGAGCATAAGTATGCTTACGTATTGGAGGGATCAGATTCTCCGCTTTAGGATTTGGTCCAGCCACTCGTTTATTCTAGTTGTTATATTGAGCTTGATAATGTGACAAGTCTGCTTCTTCCACCAATTGGCAAGCTAGAGGGCGCACCACCCGGTTTATCGCTCTCAGGTCATCCTCATTGAACTCCAAACCATCTTCCTTCAAACTAGGATAACCCTGAGCTGCCTCAACAGGATCGAAATCCGGCACCCACGCTTTTGCCTGGATTAAGGCATTGATAGCACCGGTTCGAGCGGCGGATTTCTTCAGCTCTTCAACCTGGGCAGGGAGCATAGACAATCTCTTAAGGGTGTCTTGGATCAAGGAAGGCGCCAGGTTGTTATGGGATGCAGTTGATATGATACGATGCGCACCAGTATACAATTGTTCTATCAGTGTATACGTAGCCTTCAATTTCATCCAAACATCTGACCCCAAGTGACCAATGCGTGTACTTGCAACATTAGAAAAAGTTCACAAACCGGACCTATCATAGGAAGGCCAAATTATTACATAAGTCAAAGGAAGCTTACCAAAGATGGCGGCAGTCATGGCATGCACTTGCCGCTTTACGCTGGTCAGCTCATCTACCACCGGTTTAAGGGCAGCTTCAGCAGTTCCAATTTTCTTGGTCAAAGCAGCCTTCTCAGTGGCCCAATCCGCCCGCTCTTTCTTGAAGCCCTCCTTAAGCTGTTCCATGACTCTTAAAGCGCTGGTCAACTCCTCTTTCACCTTTGAGGTTTCAGCTTGTTGGGATTTCAAAATTTCTTGAAGATCAGCGAGTTGGCTTTCTTTGGTCTTCAACTCAGCCTGCATACAGACAGTCATATGATTTAACAAACGGTACAAGAATTGAAGTACCAACCACATAACAAGTTATGCACTTGGCACTTGGGGGCTAATGCATATTTGATCTTCATCTGTCAATTGATTGCAAAGTCCCAAGCTCAATACAAGTATTCAACTTGCACTTGGGGGCTAATGACTATTTGCTCAAATAAACTCTGATGCTGCCATGTTAAATTACTTAAGTCCCGGTTTAACTACATTAAGTTGAACTGGCCCTTGGGGGCTACATCAGTGAATTTCGAAGCATTCAGATTTATATTAGTAAGTCCCGGTTTGAAAGAGGATTGCAAAACCGGCCCTTGGGGGCTAGGAGAGTTAACAAAATTGAAGAATACAAGCAGGAAAAAGCACATGGAAGTTACCTCAAGTTTTTCTTTCATCATGTTCACCAGACCGGCTTCATAGTCACGGCTGGTATACAGCCGGTTCAAGTAGCCAGAATGAAGATCTTGGGCATTGAGAGCAGCGTAAGTCGCCAGATCAACATTCCACTTGCCTTTGCTCATAGTAGCGAATTCTTCTTTGGCAGTATGCTTGGATAAGGCGGCCGAATTACTTGGTTTAGTACGGCCAATACCGGTAATCACAACATCATCATCCTTGGTATCGCCAGTTTGACCAGGGGCAGTTGGTGTGTCAGCAGGCCGGATTGGACTGGTGGATTTCTCAATCCGGATGGGGCTCCCGGGCTGGTCAGCAGGGCCTGAGGTATCAGCAGGCCTTTCTTCGACAATAATATCATCATCTTGCAGTGGGGGTTCGTTGGGTATATCTTCACGAATGGCCGCTTCAGGATTTGGTGTTTTATCCGGTTCAGGAACGGCATCCTCCTCGGCCACTTTATCCAGGTGGGCCTTCTTGCTTGGCCTAGTCTTGGCCCTAAAAGGAGTAATCAAAATCAAATACAACATATGTTCCAACGTGACGTATCAGAAATATTATGATAAGTATAGCTTACCCAAGCACCGTTTTGAGCGGTGGCAGCTGAGTAGCTGATGACTCGCCAGAGGATGAGTGGGAAGTAACCTGATAATCGGAGTCAGATGGATTAAGAGGTTGACGAAAACAGCCCGCTCTAGGACAAGCACTGACAAGCAAATTAGAGACCTCTGAACGGCGTTTCCGAACCGGACTGTTCGGTAAACCGGTGGAGGTAACTACCTGGCCGCTGTGCCGGGTTGTGCGGCGAGCTTCGTGCTGTTGGATCTTCATAAGAAATTTGGGATCCAAGTAAGCAAGAGGATGAGAAAATTTAACTTTCCGGTTTGCCTAACGGATCTTTAGTGAGGGCAAAGGGTTCGAATCAGAAGAGAGAATGATTTCCTCTGCAGCATCAGCATTACTAGCTTCGGCATCATCCTGACAAATATTATCATCAATAAGGCGTGTGAAAAGTAAGCCAAGTGAATCAAGTTCTACCTCCAGGTCCGGATTACCCACATCGTCATCAGCGGGCGGATCAGAGGATGCAGTGGTTTTCCTCTTATGAGCAGGCCTCTTAATGACATTGGTTTTTGGCCGGGTTGGTCTTTCCGGTTTATCTGGTTTTTCTGGTTTCTCCTAAGAAAGCTTCTTGCTCCAAAATGGATCATCACCCTGTGTAAGCAGCAGTTGATATTAAAGAATATACAGAAATAGCACTGACATGTTCAGTAAAAAGTACAATCGAGATCTTACAGCTGGAGGTTTGTTGGTAGCACGGAAGGGGAGCAGGCCGGTTCGAGCGCAGAGGTGTTCCGGTTCGTTCAACATTTTCTTCACAGCTTCTGTGACCTCGTCATCAGTGAGCTGGATGTTAACATGTTGGAGTGGGTCATCGACACTACCGGTATACTCGCACATCAAACCGGAGCACTGGCTGAGGGGCAATATGCTCCATGATATCCAACAGCGTGCCAGATCAATTCCTGTTAAACCGTTGGCCATGAAGGCTCTGAGCTTAGATAGTTGAGGAGCGTATTTACTTCTCTCCTTGGCAGTCAACCTTTGTGGAAAGGGGTGTGTATTGCTAAGCCGCTCCGGACGAAAGCCAAACAATGGATTTTCATTAGTATGGGAGGTGTCTTTGCAATAAAACCATGATTGATTCCACTCCTTGGGGTGGCTGTGCAGTTTGGCGTGAGGGTAAGTGACCTCTTTTCTTTTCTGAATCGCCACACCACCCAATTCCGTAATGGAACCATCAGTGAATTCTGTGCGACGGTTTAGGTGAAAGCAGTCTCTAAACAACTCAACTGTGGGTTCCTCTTGAAAGTATGCCTCACAGAGCACTTGGAAGTGACATATGTCGGTAACAGAGTTGGGGCCAGTGTCTTGCGGGCGGAGTTGAAAATTTGCTAAGACATCCCGGTAAAATTTGGAGCCGGGCGGGTTTAAACCCCGGCTAAGTGATCTGCGAAGACGACAACCTCTCCCTCTTGAGGTGTGGGAGGACATTCTTTACCAGGGACCCTCCAATGGATAGTATCTTTACTTCTTAAAGCGCCGGTCAAAACCAAGTTGTTTAGTTGAGTTTCTGTGATGTGCGAAGGAACCCAGTTGCACTCATATACTTGTTTGGCCATGGTGAAGTCTTCAAAATAAGTGATTCCGGTTCAAAAATTGTGTTGGGTAAAAGTATACACCGGTATGAACAATGTTAAACTGGAGGCAACTATATCTAAACTTGAGTTCTATGAAGCGGCGTCATCTGGCTAACGAGTTCTAGCGGTTCAACAAGGGGACTAATGGTATATACCGGTTTATTAAATTTTTCTATATTAAGTTAAACCGCCTGATCTAAACATTGAAAGCAATTGAGATTGCGGATGGCTAAGTATGCAGAAACAGATTTCACAAGGTTTTATTACAGCAATGGATCTGAAGCAAGTTCAGAAAAGAAGAAAAAATATTCAAAGACTTAAAGCAGAGCGGAAGTGAGTCAATGGGCAGATATATAGATGAGATCTACGGACTCAAGCATGAAACTACAGGCGGATGCTAAAAGCTACTGCTAATCAGAGCAGGGTTTCACAGATCTATCCAGGAGTCTGGGTACGAGCATGAACAAGTGATAAACACGGCAAGAACACGAAACCCTAAGAACAGATCTATGTTAAGAAGAACAGAAGGCTTACCAGAATCGGGGAAGATGCGGAAAGCTACCGCAGTACTCTGATACGTTCAGGTTGATGCAGCGGCCCAAGACGATGCAGAGGTCAACGGCGGCGGCGAAGCTCCGAGGTTGGCGACGCGAGGAAGACGAAGAGAAAGGGGACGAAGTGAAAAAAAGAAATGACCCTTCGGTCCTATTTATAAGGCAAGAGACACGTGTTAGGCGCGTGAGTCAAGGAACCACAAATCTTGGAGACGGAGCTGTCGCCTCGGTTATTGCGGATTCATTAAACAAAGAAGATATCATGAATGTTATCTTTATGATGACGTCATGCCGGTTTACAACAACCAGAGAAGGTGACATCAAGGCGGTTCAACAACTACAAGAAGATGTTGAAGACGAAGATTTTTTGCTAAGGATTGACATGAACCCGTTCAAATCAATCTGGGGCCTAATGTTGGGGATATTACTACTGGGCGTAAACCGGCCTACCTGGGCCGGATTAACTTCATCAGTAGTTCAAAGGTGTTAAAGCCCAAAGAGGCAGATAAGGGCTCAAGGCCTGTAGTCGGTTTAAGACCTGTAGCCGTAAACCGGCTTTATATGTAAACTTGTATTATAAGTTAGGAATAAGGAGAGACCAACCCGAATACGAGTATGAACCGGTGTTGGGACTCTGTGGATCGACGAGCGTCACCCGTGTATATAAGGGGACGACCCGGCGGCGGTTAAAAGACAGACAACAACAACTCGAGACTTAGGCGAAGCTTGTTTGCTCCCTAGTCATCGAAACCCCATCAATTCCATCACAACTAGACATAGGCTTTTACCTTCATCGAAGGGGCCGAACTAGTATAAAACTCTCCACGTCCCTGTGTCCGCTTTAACCCCTTCAAGCTAACCCGTCGCGATGGCTCCACGACTAAGTCCTTTCACTAGGACATCTGCCATGACAAAACCACGACACAGACCATTCTTTATGGTGTACGGCGCAGAGGCTGTTCTGCCCTGCGACATAATTCATGACTCACCTCGAGTGCGCATGTACGAAGAAAGGGAAGCCGAGCTCGATCGGCAGGACAGTTTGGACGCCTTGGAGGAGGAGCGTGACGTGGCAAAAGCCCGTTCCGCATTCTATCAATAGCAGGCTCGAAGATACCAAAGCAGAGAAGTACGGGCCAAAACTTACAATGTTGGCGAATTAGTTCTACGCCTGCCGGAGAAGAAAAAGGACAAACTCAAGCCCAAATGGGAGGGTCCCTTCATTATTGACCAAGTTCTGACTGGCGGAGCGTACGGTCTGCGGGACGCATCGGATAATCGACTTGAGCCGAACCCATGGAACGCAGCCAGACTCCGAGGATTCTACACCTAGCGCCGGACTCTGTGTTCATCTCCTTCTTCTGTCCATTTTTTATATACACCGTCTGTCTTTTATTTCTCTCCTTCTCCCCTTATTTTGCCTCACGGCCTTTAAGGGCCAATTTGTGCCTTGCTTGCACACAACGGACGCGCTATCTGCGCTCATCATACCTGGGGGCTTCTTTTACAGAAGCTTATCTATTTATACGGGCCTCATGCCCAACACATGTGTCATCCTTCCACATGTACCTTTTATTCACCATTATATGCATCGATATGACTTAAGTTTTGGCCAAGCTAGGTTGCCTGGCTCCTGTATTCATGCCCTACGTTCCCGTTAATTCGGCTAGGGCATAAGGGGAGCACCTCTGTGATTGTTACTGCCGGGTCAGCCGGATGTGTACCTCAGACTGGGAGAAGCCGAAAGCTAGCGTTCTTAAGGGAATATTCGGTCGGTGAAAAAAAGACGATTTTTTACCTATTTTTTATATATGCCCCCAGATGTTTTTTCCTGCGATTCTCTTCGCAGTCCGGACATGCACTTTATGGCATGCATACCCAGGGAAAGGAACCCCTAATGGAACTATTCTCCCTGGAAGATGTTTCTTATTATTTTTATGTCAATATGAACTTTTGTCTTGAATTTTTCGAATCTGAATATTCATACCACAATTAAGAAGATTTACATTGAAATTATGCCAAGTAGCATTCCGCATCAAAAATTCTGTTTTTATCATTTACCTACTCGAGGAGGAGCAGGAATTAAGCTTGGAGATGCCTGATACGTCTCCAACGTATCTATAATTTTTGATTGCTCCATGCTATATTATCTACTGTTTTGGACAATATTGGGCTTTATTATTCACTTTTATATTATTTTTCGGACTAACCTATTAACCGGAGGCCCAGCCTAGAATTGCTGTTTTTGCCTATTTTAGAGTTTCGAAGAAACGGAATATCAAACAGAGTCCAAACAGAATGAAACCTTTGGGAACGTGATTTTCTTACCGAATATGACCCAGGAGACTTGGACCCTACGTCAAGAAAGAAACAAGGTGGGCACGAGGTAGGGGGCGCGCCTAGCCCCCTAGGGCGCTCCCTCCACCCTCGTGGGCCCCATGAAGCTCCACCGACGTACTTCTTCCTCCTATATATACCTACGTACCCCCAAACGATCATATACGGAGCCAAAAACCTAATTCCACCGCCGCAACCTTCTGTACCCACGATATCCCATCTTCGGGCCTGTTCCGGAGCTCCGCCGGAGGGGGCATCTACCACGGAGGGCTTCTACATCATCATAGCCCATCCGATGAAGTGTGAGTAGTTTACCTCAGACCTTCAAGTCCATAGTTAGTAGCTAGATGGCTTCTTCTCTCTTTTTGAATCTCAGTACAATGTTCTCCCCCTCTCTCGTGGAGATCTATTCGATGTAATCTTCTTTTTGCGGTGTGTTTGTTGAGACTGATGAATTGTGGGTTTATGATCAAGATTATCTATGAATAATATTTGAATCTTCTCTAAATTCTTTTATGTATGATTGGTTATCTTTGCAAGTCTCTTCGAATTATCAATTTGGTTTGGCCTACTAGATTGGTTTTTCTTGCAATGGGAGAAGTGCTTAGCTTTGGGTTCAATCCTGCGGTGTCCTTTCCTAGTGACAGTAGGGGCAGCAAGGCACGTATTTTATTGTTGCCATCGAGGATAACAAGATGGTTTTTTTATCATATTGCATGAATGTATCCCTCTACATCATGTCATCTTGCTTAAGGCGTTACCATGTTTTTAACTTAATACTCTAGATGCATGCTGGATAGCGGTCGATGAGTGGAGTAATAGTAGTAGATGCAGGCAGGAGTCGTTCTACTTGTCTCGGACGTGATGCCTATATACATGATCATACCTAGATATTCTCATAACTATGCTCAATTCTGTCAATTGCTCAACAGTAATTCGTTTACCCACCGTAAAATACTTATGCTCTTGAGAGAAGCCACTAGTGAAATCTATAGCCCCCGGGTCTATCTTTATCATATTAATCTTCCATCACTTTATTATTGCTTTGCTTTTTAGTTTGCTTTTATTTTACTTTGCATCTTTATCATAAAAATACCAAAAATATTATCTATCATATCTATCAGATCTCACTCTCGTAAGTGATTGTGAAGGGGTTGACAACCCCTTATCGCGTTGGTTGCGAGGAGTTATTTGCTTTGTGCAGGTATGAGGGACTCGCGCGTAGCCTCCTACTAGATTGATACTTTGGTTGTCAAAAACTGAGGGAAATACTTACGCTACTTTGCTTCATCATCCTTTCCTCTTCAAGGAAATCCAACACAGTGCTCAAGAGGTAGCATATGTGTGTTGGGTCATCGGACTGGTCAAATGTGATTGTAGTTTGCGACCACTTCAAATATGTCGTCGTTGCTGGGGCAACCGTGTTTACTTCTCTGTTTATGACTTTCAATCGACTTTTGCTCTCAATGTCAGCAGAAATCACAAAGGTGGAATTGACATTGGGGAAACCATCGTCCTCCTCTTTGTCCTCATCCTTATCAGACTCCTTCTCTTTCTCACTGGTTTGTTTCTCTCGGAATCGCTGGATAAGGAGTCGACATTGTCGAGTGGTATGCTTGGGATAAATCAGATTTCCCTCTTCGTCTTTCTTGATGTGAATGTGACATGGCAAATCCCACACATCATTCCCTGCTTGGTCTTTGACCTTCTTGGGGGTCCAGGGCCCCTTAGGTTTTCCCTTAAATTTTCCTTGGTCACGGCTGCAGTTTCACCAGGCCCCGCAGGCTCAGCTTTGCGTTTCTGCTTCCGATTGGAATTACCTCCTCTGGTGTCTTGGCCGACTGGTTTGCTCTTGCCACTGTGGAGTCGGTCTTCTTCTTCAAAATTGCGTACCAAGTGGCTATTTCCATCATTCGGGTCAGGGTCATGTCTCCTGTCCGACCGAATTTCAGGTTATGCTCACGATACCGAACGCCCTCCTTGAAGGCGCAAACTGCTTGATGCTGAGACACATTCTCCACAGTGTGATGCAAAGTGGTCCACCTTTGGATGTAATCCCTCAAAGTTTCATTCGGTTTTTGCACGCAATGTTGCAATTCTACCAACCCTGCAGGTCGCTTGCATGTGCCCTCGAATAAGGATGGCAATGGGTAGGGTATGGAGCGGGTAGAGCAATACCATACCCATACCCGTGTAGTCAATGGGTGCAAAATTGTACCCATACCCGTACCCATGCGTATGATACTTTACCCGTACCCATATCCGACGGGTACCCATACCCATTGGGTACCCAACAGGTAGATCAAATAGTACACATGTTATTCGCAATCTTACATTCACCTATAGCACATTTGACAAGAAATCATTGATCTCAACTCAATAATAGATAGATGAGTACATGTCAATTATCTCAATTCAAATTGACAATTGGTAACAACTTTAACATAGGTTCATAAGCTCACGACACTACTTTAACATAGGTACACTTCTGAATCACGGGTGTCGTTGTCAAAACCGGCGGATCTCGGGTAGGGGGTCCCGAACTGTGCGTCTAGGCGGATGGTAACATGAGACAAGGGACACGATGTTTCTACCCAGGTTCGGGCCCTCTCGATGGAGGTAAAACCCTACTCCTACTTGATTAATATTGATGATATGGGTAGTACAAGAGTAGATCTACCACGAGATCTGAGAGGCTAAACCCTAGAAGCTAGCCTATGGTATGATTGTTGTTCGTCCTATGGACTAAAACCCTCCGGTTTAGATAGACACTGGAAAGGGCTAGGGCTACACAGAGTCGGTTACAATGGAAGGAGATCTATGTATCCATACTGCCAAGCTTGCCTTCCACGCCAATGAAAGTCCCATCCGGACACGGTATCTTCATAGTCCAAGAGTCCGGCCAAGGGTTATAGTCCGGCTATCCGGACACCCCCTAATCCAGGACTCCCTCAGTAGCCCCTGAACCAGGCTTCAATGATGACGAGTCCGGCACGCAGATTGTCCTCGGCATTGCAAGGCGGGTTCCTCCTCCGAATACTTCATAGAAGATTTTGAACACAAGGATAGTGTCCGACTCTGCAAAATAAGTTCCACGTACCACCGTAGAGAGAATACTATTTACAAAAATCTAATCTGCTGACGTATTCTGTAGCATGACATCACACCACAGCCAAGCCTTTATTCAAAATGTTTTTTTACTGTCCCACCTCAGCGCGTTTTGCGAGGCGGTTTCCTTGGCACGTCTTTGTCGAAGCAGAGATCGTGTCCCCTTTACTTGCTGGATCCTCATCATTATGGACGTGGGTAACCCAGTCGTGCCCGTTGGTATATCCCCTCGATCAAAGGTAAGTCCCAAACGGTCACGGGGAGGGCTCTTGGTATTCAACCTCTTATAAAGAGACCAAGGCCTCACTCCTTTCTTTTGATCCCAATCGAATCCACCTCTCGCCTTGAGTTCCAACACCCAAGGCCCTGGATTTTAGGCGCTTCGGACCTTCAACGATGTCTGGTTCCGACCTTCAAGGCCGATGGATGCCTTCCTCCATCATGGAGGAAGACGTACTAAAGCTGAGGGAGGCCATGTATTTAACCTGTGAAATCCCGCATAGGCTGCCTGCTCAAGGGCAGGTTATCCCCACTCCCAAGCCTGGTGAGAGCGTTGTGTTCGTGTCTCACTTCCTTCGACGGCTAGGCTTCGCGACGGATCCCTTCGTGAGGGGGCTCAAGTTCTTTTACGGGCTGGAATTTCATGATTTAGCTCCGGAGTCTATCCTCCGCATCTCATCGTTCATCGTCGTGTGCGAAGCCTTCCTCCGTATTACTCCTCACTTCGGACTATGGCTTAAGACCTTCAAAGTGGAGCCGAAGATGATCGAGGGTCGACACGCAGAGTGCGGATGCGCTGTAATATGCAAGAATGTCGATGCTCCATGGCCCGAGGGCTCTTTTCAAGAAGAGTCCAACTTATGGCAACAAGAGTGGTTTTATATCACAGCTCCTAGGGGCACCAAGTGGGTGGCGCCGCCTGCTTTTCGCTCGGGTCCCCCGCCCCGACTAGTGTCATGGGTTAATAAGGGGTTGGACCGGGGGCCAGCAATGGACGTGCCCCTACTGCAGGGCCGCATCCGAGACCTCCTGGAAAGAGACATCAGTCTGGTCGTGGTGACGCAGGTCATCTTGATTCGCCGAACCCTGCACTGCAAACGTCGCCCCCTCCGCCTGTGGGAGTTCAATCCGGAGGTACCACGAGCTCTCCAACATTTTATGGACGCGACGCCCGCGGAGATGTACAAGCTGTTCTTCGGGCCGCAAGCAGCATGCCCGGACTCGACTAAGGACGCAGGTCTGAGCTGCAATCGTCCGGATACTCAAGTAAGTAGCCATGTGCCCTGTCACGCCATCCGTACATTTATCACAACATCACCCTTAATGGAGTTTTCCTTGAAGCAGGAGTGGATAGCGAAGGCGAGGTTAATCAGGTGTCCGGCCCCCCTTCCCGAGTCTTCGCGGGATTCCGTGTTAACCAGGATGCTGGAGATCGCGCTTTCGGAAGAAAGCGAAGGGGGGACAAGGAAGCTACTGCCTCCCCGAAGGAGGCTGTCCGGAAAGGAGGAATCAAAGATTCCTCTACTCAGGGGAAGAAAAGGACCGCCTCTGAAGACCCGGAGACCATGGTCTCAAAGCGGGGGAAGAAATCTTCAACAGAGGGTCCTGTGGCGGGAGATACCCCGGACGTATTATGCCCTCAAGGGATCAGCCCTCCACCGAGCCGTAAGTAAAGAGAATGTTTTAATAATGAGGGAAATATTTTGCTTTACTTCTGAGGAAAATAACCGATCATTTACCTTGTAGTTCGGACCTTAGCCCTTCTTAGCAGAGCTCGTCTTCGTGGGATCTTCTTCCGGAGATGATGGAGAGCGGAACGCCTCCCCCTGCCATACCGCCTCATGAGGCGGGCGATCCCGAGGTGTCGTCGCGGAGGGTTTCTCCTGATCCAGTAAGGCCTGAAGGTAGTAATAAGGCCAGCCGAAGCCCTCCGAGTCCGGCTTTCAAAAAAGGCAATCGGACGAGTCCGACACCGCCTGGTGCATGGTTGGAGGCACTGCAGGACTTGCTAGGGCGAGCGCCTATCTCAGAGGAGCACCATACGTTGATGAGTACGGTGGTCGAGAAGATTTCCGCCACGGAAAGCAGGTTGCATGAAGCCGTCATGAGTCTACTGACGGGCTTTGAGGTACGTGAAATGATGTACCTTGTTTGGATAGGGCCGCATACTTTAAGATGCGCCCTGTGTAGGTAGTAGCCCCTGAGACTCTAGGTGTTGTCGAAGACAACGGCACGTGGAGGATCATAGTCCTAGGTATAATTTTGCCGCCTTCATATGCAGGTGGCGAAGTGTTCGGTTTCCAGCCGGACAGATGAATTTGCCGAGCTAAAGCGGCAACTTGACGTGGCAGATGCCGACATCACGCTTGTCAACAAGCGGCTTGACGAGGCACAAGGTATGTAAGTTCTCCGGAGACGCCTGGAAAGAGGAGCTTGATGCCAGTATCTTATAACGCGTGTACTTGACGCAGATGGGGCTGCCACCGTAGAGAAACTTTGGGCAGAGCTTGCCCGAGCCAAGGAGCAAGCCAGAAAAAGTGATGCGGCTGCCTTAAAGGTGGTCGAAGAGCTGAAAGCCGAACAGGCTGCTCACTGCCGAAGCAAGAAGGAAATGGCCGAGATGGCTATGAAGTTGAAGAGTGCTGCTGACCGTTGCAAGCTTCTTGAAAAAGAAGATCGGGCGGAACGGATGGACCTGGAGAAGGCCATTACAGCGGCCAAGGATGCTCGTTCTGCGATGAGGGCGATGAGGGAGGAGCTTCGTCAAGCCGGAGATATCGCGGCTGAAAGCCCTTTATGCTGCGGATGAAGTTCGGGGAATCTAAGTATGCTCCGTTGGACCGGATGTGGAGTTTGGCGGACGCGTTTCTGGATTTAGCGGCAAGTGCCGCTGATGCGGCCGAACACTTTCGAGACCAGGAGGGTCGCGAAGTGGAAAAGCTTTTCTGGTCGCAGTTCCACAATCCAGAGCGTCCGCTTCCATTAACTGATCGTTTGGCCGAATGGGCTGAGCTGAATAGGTTATCCGGACTCGCCATGAAGTATGTCGTGGATCATCTGTGGCCGAAAAGGCCAAAGCCGAACAGTTATTTTAGCTTGGTGCAGCAGTTCCTTGGTGCGGTGCCGTATATTAACGCGATGAAGAGGTCAGTGTTTGTGGAGGGTGCGCGGATGGCCCTTGCCCGTGTCAAGACATACTGGGCGGAGATGGAGGCCACCGCTGTTGCGACCCAAGACTCGGGCGAAAGTCGAGTACCTGCCGAGCACTTCTTTCAAGAAGTCCCGGAGGGCGCTCGTTTAATAGAGACGCAGTGCACGAAGGATGTTATGTTTGAATAACATGTATTCTTATTGAAAACAATATTTTGCCGAAGTTTAGAAGCTTTTTATACTTGTGCTTGCAAGAATAATAATACCTCCTGTGCGACCGTTTACGTATATGTGTATGTAACCTGAAAGATGGCAGTCGTTGGCTTCAGCCCCCACGCATATAATGCGGGGGTGTTCGCAAAAGGCGCATCATCACACTTGATCCAACGTCTTGGTCCACTAAGGAGGTGGTAGCGCAGCGAACTAGGCAACCGGACTATAATGCTTTATCACTTTCACTTAGCCATAGGAGTTTGACCGTGGAGCTACTATATGGCCCCTGGTAGCATCGCGCTTCACCCGAATTGGGGGTGCGTGTGTGCCTAGCCGGGAAACGGCCCTTCGTAAATGCGTAGGAATCCCAAATATTCCGATAGGTCATCGAGTGGTTGACCAGTCTCACGCAATATCATGACAGTCAGTTTTCGGCTTTCTCTACTGAGGTGCTCGCCTGGCTGAACCGGAGCACAATCGCAGTAGTTCTTTTGGTGTCGCCTTAGCCGATAGAGCGGAATGTAAGGCAGCAAAACTCATGAGCCGGGCAAACCCAACATTTGACCAAAGACATGATTCGGAGATGATGAATATAAGGCCAAACTCGCGACGCCGAACACTCCCTAAGGTATTCGGTCTTTATGAAAACGGGCCAAACAGTGCCCTTGGTAATAAGACCCTGGTGTCCAGGTACGTGCAAAATTCTGACATGGCCACATGCCAAGACGAAAGCCTCCTCGTCGGTTATACTGAGAATTCGGGGGATGTGTATCAACAAGAGACAGTAAAAAAGGTTTACGCAGGGTCTTAATCTAAAAAGAATCCTTGGGACGGGTCCCTGCTGCACGTCTGCGCTTGTGTCTCTGTTGTGCCGTATCCTGGACGGGTGTAGCATGGTGTTCATCTGTAAAAGAGAGGAACTTAGTTGGAAAAGGTCGTGCGAAATGTACGGTATACTAAATAAAGTAAATTCGAGATGGAAAAAAAATTGAGCCTCATTGTCTCTTATTTTACATGCGCGGAGCCCCTTGTACAGGGGTATACGGATATTAATCCTTTATCAAATGTATGCTTACGCCGGACTCGTCTAGCCGCGTCCGTGGTCTTAACGACCTATTTAGGTGCTTTGATTGATGAAGCCGTTTTAGTGTGTGGCTGTCGAGGCAGCCACCCAGTCTTCCGCGCGGGAGGGACACTCGGTATTTCCCTTTAGTGACATGATGCCTCGTGGACCAGGCATCTTAAGCATGAGAGACGCGTAATGTGGTATTGCGTTAAAACGAGCGAAAGCTTCGCGTCCCAGTAGTGCTTGATAGCCACTTGAAAATGGGGCGATGTGGAAGGTTAGGATTTTGCTACGGAAGTTATCGGGAGAACCGAACATAACTTCTAGTAAGAGGGAACCCGTGCAATGGGCATCTGGGCCTAGCGCTACTCCTTTAAAGGAAGTGTTGCTATGGCGGATTTTTGTTGGGTCCATCCCCATTTTGCGGACTGTGTCCTGACATAGCAGGTTTAAACCACTGCTGCCATCCATCAGGACTCGTGTAAAGTGGAATCCGTCAATTATCGGGTCTAATACAAAGGCAACCTAGTGTGTGCGCCAGATACTTCCGGAGTAATCCTGATGGTCGTAGGTGATCGGTTTTAACAACCAGTTGCGATACTCCTTTGTGATAGGCCATATGGCGCGTATCTCTATAGGTGCCACTTTGTCTTTCCCTTTTGTCACGTGAAGTAAATTTACTGTTTTAACTTCTTGTGGGAAATTCTTAGGTTTCCCAGTGCTCTGTTTGTTGGTTTCATCATCGTCCTTACTTGGTGTATCCAGCCCCTTGTGTTCGGCATTGAGTTTGCCAGATTGCTTGAAGACCCAACATTCTCTGTGGGTATGATTTCCAGGCTTCCCAGGGGTGTTTTGGATTTGACATATCTTGTCCAGGATTTTATTTAAGTTGTACAGTTCGTCCCTGTTATCTTTCAGGGGCAGCTTCTGCTTACCCTGCCGAGAGCTTTTGAATCCAGCTTTAACCGCCGTGCTCCTCGGACTGTTTCCCTTATTCCAGCGCTGGTCTTTGCTGCGTCGTGGCTTCCCGTTTTCGTCCCTGACTTCGGACGTACTTGGGTCGCTAGTGCTGCGTCTTGCCAACCAGTTGTCCTCTCCCGCGCAAAAGCGAGTCATGAGGCTTGTTAATGCGGCCATTGTTCTTGGCTTTTCCTGGCCGAGGTGTCTGGCGAGCCATTCGTCTCGGATGCTGTGCTTGAAAGCTGCTAAGGCTTCGGCGTCCAGACAGTCGACTATCAGGTTCTTTTTAGTAAGAAATCTGTTCCAGAGCTTCCGGGCTGACTCTCCGGGTTGTTGAATTATATGACTTAAATCGTCTGCATCCGGTGGTCGGACATAAGTCCCTTGAAAATTTGCTCGAAAAGAGTCCTCGAGCTCTTCCCAGCTTCCAATAGTGTTTTCGGGAAGGCCTTTAAGCCAATGCCGGGCTGGCCCTTTGAGCTTGAGGGGTAGGTATTTTATGGCGTGGAGGTCGTCTCCTCTGGCCATGTGTATATGGAGGATGTAGTCCTCAGTCCAGACTCTAGGGTCTGTCGTTCCGTCATATGCCTCTATGTTTACGGGTTTGAATCCCGCTAGGAATTCGTGGTCCAGCACCTCATCGGTGAAACATAGGGGGTGTGCGGCACCCCTGTATTTGGGCGTGCCGTTGTGTTTGGATATACGCTTTGTTGCGTTGCTTGATAGAGCTCGCTTTCTTGGCCCATAGATAGATCTGGCTGGGCCATCTTTTTGATGTGAATCCTCGCGTGGACCACGTGTTGTCTTGTGTGCGGCATTGTTTGCCGCTCTATGTTGGCCATGAGGTTGTCTATCCGACCGGATGGTTGCTTTGTTTTTTGATTGCGGGGGCTCTAACGCCTCCTAATCAAATTCGGGCAGTAGCTTTCGCTTCGGGTAGCTCTTTGTATGGCGACTATCGCCATATTTACTGCGGTTTTGAGTACTTTGCTCCATCTGATTCTGAGTGCATCTTCCGCAGTCTTGAGCCTCCGCCTCTATTTTTTAGGCTACGTGCGGTGGTGACGAGCCTTTTGTGGAGATTCTCCTGTTCTAGGAACTTCTCCGGCGTGAGGTCATCCGGACTGTTATCTTTGCCGGGGATGGGTTGTTCGGTTTTATTATCTAAGTTGCCTTGTTCGTCGTCCGCCGGCTCGCCCTGCTCTATGGCTGGGTCTATACGACCGCTCCCTCTATGCAGGCGGGGTTTGGAGCGGTGCTTACGCCGCCGCTTTGACTCCTTCTTGAAGGAACGATCCTTCGTTGCGTCCTCCCGTTCCTCGTCGTTGCTTCCTTTGGGTGTATCCACCATGTATATATCATGGGCTGAGGTGGCCATCCAGTGCCCTTTAGGCGCTGGTTCCTGTTCGTCTCCTGCATCGTCGTCCATACCGTCGATGTCTTCGGAGTCGAAGTCGAGCACATCGGTTAAATCATCGACAGTAGCTACGAAGTGGGTGGTGGGTGGGCGTCGAATTTCTTCGTCGTCCGCATCCCAATCCTGTCCGTCATAATCCGGCCAGGACTCTCTTGACAAAGAGAGAGACTTTAGTGAATTCAGAATGTCGCCAAAGGGCGAGTGCTGAAAGATATCTGCGGCAGTGAATTCGATGATCGGCGCCCAATCGGATTCGATTGGCAGGGGCGCGGGGGGTTCGAAGTCCAGAGACGAGTCCGGCACCTTGGAGTCACGGGCTTCGCAGAGGATAAGGCTGGTGTTCGGCTCGATCGCCGTCGAGACTGCAGCCCCCGCGGCGAGGTCTAGCCACCCGTCCGCGATCGACGCAGTTGGCTCCGAGCTGAGAGTCGGAGCTGATGCGGGTGCGGCCTCCAGGGCACTGTTCGGCGGCAGAGCTAGATCATGCCCACCATGATAGTGCGGCGCGCCCGGTTGTGCCTCGAATCCGTCGAAGATCAAGTCTCCGCGGATGTCGGCTGTGTAGTTCAAACTTCCAAATCTGACCTGATGGCCAGGGGCATAGCTTTCAGTCTGCTCCAGATGGCCAAGCGAATTAGCTCGCAGTGCAAAGCCGCCGAATACGAAGATATGTCTAGGGAGAAAAGTCTCACCTTGGACCGCATCGTTGTTGATGATCGGAGGAGCCATCGGGCCTAAAGGTGACGACACAAAGGAACTCTCAATGAAAGCACCAATGTCGGTGTCAAAACCGGCGGATCTCGGGTAGGGGGTCCCGAACTGTGCGTCTAGGCCGATGGTAACAGGAGACAAGGGACATGATGTTTTTACCCAGGTTCAGGCCCTCTCGATGGAGGTAAAACCCTACTCCTACTTGATTAATATTGATGATATGCGTAGTACAAGAGTAGATCTACCACGAGATCAGAGAGGCTAAACCATAGAAGCTAGCCTATGTATGATTGTTGTTCGTCCTATGGACTAAAACCCTCCGGTTTATATAGACACCGGAAAGGGATAGGGTTACACAGAGTCGATTACAATGGAAGGAGATCTACGTATGCATACTGCCAAGCTTGCCTTCCACGCCAAGGAAAGTCCCATCCGGACACGGGACGAAGTCTTCAATCTTGTATCTTCATAGTCCAAGAGTCCGACCAAGGGTTATAGTCCAGCTATCCGGACACCCCCTAATCCAGGACTCCTTCAACGGGTAAGATACACATGTTAGTATAAAACGGGTAGGGTATGAGTATATCCATGGGTAAAAGGCTACACCCGTGCCCTACCCATGACTTAACGGGTAGGGTATGGGTACTACCCGTGGGTATAAAATTGTGCCCATCCCCTGCCCATGCGGGTACGGTATCCGCGTGTACCCATACCCATGGGTAAAATTGCCATCCTTACCCTTGAATGTTCTGACAAACACTCGGGCTAACTCCTCCCAGCTGAATATACTGCCCGGAGCCAACTGATTCAACCAAGCTCTAGATGACCCTTCCAGCATCAGGGGAAGGTGTTTCATGGCCACCTCATCATTGCCACCACCGATCTGTACAAACACTCGGTAATCCTCAAGCCAAGCATCAGGCTTGGACTCACCAGTGAACTTGCTAACTCCAGTTGCCAACTTGAAGTTAGGAGGGATTTCGGCAGCCCTGATGGCTCTGCTAAAACACTCTGGACCGGAAACATGAACTCTGTTGCGAGATGGGCGATCTCTGTCATGTCCCTCTTTGTGTGTTCTTTTCCTGTCGACCACACCTTGAACGAGGATCGACCTCGCATCAAAATCTGGCTCCCTTGGGTCGACTGGTACTCTCCGTTCACCACTGTGCGGGAGCCTGTCATCATATTGCCGGGGCACATATGATCGACTCCTCGAAGGAGATGTGGGCACTCGACGACGGTCATCACGGCCGAATCGGTGATCATACTGCTCGTGGTTCCGACCCACGTACTGATCCTGGCGATGTCCACGTCCCTCACGCCGCAGAGGCGATCTTGGGCTGTGGGCCGACTGAACTGTGTCAGCCATCACGGATTTGTTGTGTATTCTATTTCACGACTGAGATACTAATGTGTTTTGCTCTCCTGCTGCTCGCAGCAATGCTCTGATTTGCGTCAAACCTCTTCCAGCCACTGACTGAGACGGCTAAATAGACTCTGCTATACGGGCAGTGGCTGTAAGATTTTGAATCAGTGTGCAGTATACCTGTGGTTCAGGTGGAAACAGTTGTCGCTGCCGTCGACTGGACTCATGGATCTGCCGCCGAGCACGATCATCGAGTGCATGCTGAAGGTTCTCCACACGAGTGCGCTCAGCCAAAGTGGCCAGGCGCGACGCCTCCAAGGCCCGAGCCTCAGAGGTTTCTCCAACAATGGGGGTGTGGAGTGCCTCCATGTTGTGGCGGTGAAGTTCCTTCCTCTGCTGTGAGGTGAGGGCTTCGGGATGATACTCCTCATGAGCCTATGATGGATCGCCGCCGCCGCCGTCACCATCGACGCGACGAAAACCAGGCGGATTGCACGACGCGTTGACCACCAAGACTTCTGCCGGGTCGCTGTTGTTGCATTCGGACAGGGTCTTGACGGACCCCGTCAACAGGTCGAACAGGTCATGGAGAGATTCGCCGGGCTCGATTGCCGCAACTTGAGGGGTGGCCGACTGACGTGCCACCGCATGATTCACCCACCGCTGAAGTCGCGACCGACCGGATCGCTTACGCCGGCAAACAGCAGGGAGCGAAGATATCACGGGAGCTGACCGATACTGGGTCGACAGCTGTCGCAGAAGGACGCTGCGAACGCACATGCGAAAGTGCAACCCCCGCGGACGGGGAGTGCCTAGACGTCGAGGGGAGCCTCCTGGAGCCAGGCGGAGTCGGTGGCGATGAAAACCAGTGCGTCGAGATGGATCTCGCGGCCCTCAGCCAATCCGCCGCCGGAAACCATGATGATGGGAATCGGAAAAATCGCAACCTTACCGGAAAGTCGCTAAGACACCTGCCCCATGGTGGGCGCCAACTGTCGTGGTTCTAAGTCTGACAGTAGAATGGGGGATAGGTATGAAGAGGCAAGATCCTAGCTACGGTGGAGTTGTGCACGCAAGTTTTACTTGTTCAGGCCCTTCTTAGAGGAAGTAACAGCCCTGAGTCTCGGTGCCCTGAGGCTGGTCGATTGGTTTATGCATGAAGTTACAGGGGGTGTGAACCCTTGTGCCTGAGGAGGGGGTGGCTTATATACAGTTCGCGAGACCCCTCCGGCCCTCAGTTACACAGGGTTCAATGTACATAAAGATAGAAACGTTACTGGTAACGCCAACATTGAAGTCATATAAATGATCATTAAGGCTACAGAGTGAACGCCTGACCGTTGTCATTCAGAGTGACCCTAGATTTTCTGTTCTCCGAATGGTTTCTGGTATGGTCGAATGGACATATCCTGGTAGAATGGAATTGGGCTATCCGAGTGAACACTCAGTCGAGTGGGTTGAGTCCTGTGGTGATTTCAGTCGGTAGAATCTGCTGTCCTTTGGATGTCCTTGACTGTAGGGCAGTGTCCTTGGGTAGGGTGCCTAGATCAGGTCTATTGCCCTACCCTAGGTACAAGTCATCGTCAATAAGAGCATCTGTAGTCGGACTTGGTAAATCCGGCCCCCCAAAAGTCCGCGGACGCGTCCGATCGTGTCCGCTGGCGCTGACCAGGCATGCTTCAAATTTTCTCAGTTGCTGCCGGACATCTCATATTAGATTCTCAAATTCCTACAAAGGTATGCAAACTAAAAGAAACTTACGTAATATAGAGATAGGATATATGCAATGTGTCTCAACAGTCGAATATAGAGTAAGGATCAATGTAGAGGAAAGTGAGAGTTTCAAGCGGACTAGAGGGTTGAGGCAGGGTGACTCGCTATCACCATATCTCTTCCTGATGTGCACACACAGAGGGGCTGAATGCCTTGCTTACGCATGCTAAGGAGAACGAAAACATATCAGGAGCCAAAGTCTGTAGAGATGCCCCGCCAGTCGCAAACCTTCTCTTTGCGGATGAGTCACTCATCTTGATGAAAGCCAACCAACATAATGCAGTGGCCCTGAAATCAACACTAGATTTATATTGTGCGGCGTCGGGACAGCTGGTTAGCGTGGAAAAATCCAGTATTTTCTTTAGCCTTAATACAAAGGTAGAGACAAGAGAACAATTGTGTACAATTTTGAATATAACGACATAGGCTTTGAATGACAAATACTTGGGTCTACCAACAAATGTGGGGGTTGATAAAACAGACTGTTCTATATTCCTTATTGACCGTATCATTAAGAAAATTGGTGTTGGAAGGAAAAACTTCTATCTGCTGGGGGGAAGGAGATCCTGCTCAAGTCTGTGACCCAAGCCATACCTACCTATGCAATCTTGGTCTTTAAAATTCCTAAAAAGTATATGTAAAGGAATCATTGACGTGATAGCGCATTTCTAGTGGGGTGACAAGGAAAACCAGAGGAGGATGCACTGGGTGGCCTTGTGGAAAATGTGTTTACCAAAAAACCATGGAGGGATGGGATTCCGTGATATCCACTGTTTCAGTCTGGCTTTACTCGCCAAACAGGCATGGCATCTACTTGATAACCCTGATTCCTTGTGTGCCACTATTCTAAGAACCAAGTACTATCCCGATGGCGATTTGCTGAATTCCAAGGCAATGCATGGAGCTTCTTTCACCTGGCAAAGCATTATTGCGGGCATAAGTACTCTGAAACGTGGCTATATTTAGCGAGTGGGGAATGGACAAAATATCAACATATGGGAAGATGTTGGATCCCAAATTGTGCCACCAGGGAAGTTGTGACCCCTAGGGGGGAAACTGTTATCGAAAGTGGTTGATTTGATTGACCCTATCTCCAGTAAATGTGATGAGGACCTGATTAGACAACCTATGTGGCCCTTTGATGTACAACATATTCTTTCAATCCCTCTTCCGCAAAATGATATGGTAGATTTCATTGCTTGGAGTTATACAAAAATGAAGGAAATATGCCCTAGAGGCAATAATAAAGTTGTTATTTTATATTTCCTTATTCATGATAAATGTTTATTATTCATGCTAGAGTTGTATTGATCGAAAACCTTAATACATGTGTGAATACATAGACAAACATTGTGTCTCTAGAGCCTTTACTTGACTAGCTCATTGATCAAAGATGGTTAAGGTTTCCTGACCATGGACATGAGTTTTCATTTGATAACGGGATCACATCATTAGGAGAATGATGTGATGGACATGATCCATCTGTTAGCTTAGCATATTGATCGTTCAGTTTTATTGCTATCACTTTCTTCATGTCATATATATATATATATATATATATATATATATATATATATATATATATATATATATATATATATATATATATATATATATATATATATTCCTTTGACTATGAGATTATGCAACTCCCGGATACCGGGAGAATAACTTGTGTGCTATCAAACTTCACAACGTAACTGGGTGATTATAAAGGTGCTCTACAGGTATCCCCGAAGGTGTTTGCTAGGTTGGCATAGATCGAGATTAGGATTTGTCACTCCGAGTATCAGAGAGGTATATCTGGGCCCTCTCGGTAATACACATCATAGGAAGCCTCGCAAGCAAAGTGAGTAATGAGTTAGTTGCGGGATGATGTATTACAGAATGAGTAAAGAGACTTGCCGGTAACGAGATTGAACTAGGTATGAAGATACCGACGATCGAATCTCGGGCAAGTAACATACCGATGATGAAGGGAATAACGTATGTTGTCATTACGGTATGAAATCGCATCGTACTAGACTCGTATATTGGTAGCAGTATTTTGACCTTAATATGCAATGGTCTTAGATTTTATTAACCATTCTTGAATATATTTACCTTGTCGGTCTCACAGCTCACGATCTGTATAGCTAACTCGACTGCAATCTTCGACATTGTTGCACACGGTTGGTTTCTTCAACCGCATGCCATGTAGAGCGCATAATTAATTATCACACTCGAGTGTCCATCATCACCCTTCTATGTAACTTTGACCTCATCACCCACGGGTAAACTTATGAATGATTCCACACACTTTGTTTTTACAAAGCTTTTTGCCAATAAACACCCACGGTTTGTCCCTCTTCTAGCCGGCGCGTGGCCAAACTAGCCAGGCGGGAGGCTTGCGTGGTAAACTGCGCGGTAGCACGGGAACAGGCTCACCGACGATACATTTGGCGCCTCTTTGAGCCCATGTGTGGTCAATCGAAACGTGTGCGGCGCGGTGTTGTCAAGCGTGCACTGGAATCCTCTGCTATGAACGTCGTGGCAAGACATGACGATTATAGGACGACTGACCTCCATTTATTACAGCGGCCATTTAACCCTTGTGTGCCTTCAACCTTTTGATCGCGCCCCACCATTGCAAGAAGCACACCCACCACGACAAATTCTTAGAGGGTATCCTGCGCAGCTCCAATGGCGCTCCGAGCGGCTGCCGACGACGAGCACCAGTTCACCATGCGTGCCGTGGTGGACACCCACAGAAGGTTAATGGACCTCTCGGTGGTGTACACCAACGACTCGGTCTGGGTGGAGCACTCCATCCACATCATGGAGTTGTTGCTTGTCGAGGAGAAGTACAAGGTGGTCGGGTTCGACCTCGAGTACACTTGCGCTCGTGTCGGGTCTCGTCCCAAGGTCGTCATTGCCCAGATGTGCGTGCGCCACCACGTCCTCGTCTACCACTACTGCACGGCCACAAGGCCTTGCGAGCGTTTCGCCAGGTTTGTCAACAGCCCCCACTACATGTACGCTACGATGGACATCATAAACGATGTAAAGACGCTCAAGAAATCGGGCATCGCCTTCCAGAATCTTTTTGACATCCAGGGCCAATACAAGATCTGGGGTAGCAAGGAGCATGAGAAGGACCCACTGGTTCACCTCGCCGAGGCCATCATCGGCCTCTACTACAGAGACATGAGGGATTCCTGCAACAAGGACACACTTGGCCTGGGTGGAGAAACTCGACAAAGCTCACGTCGTGTACGCGGCCAGGGAGGCGTACACGAGCTATGACATGTACAGGCGAATCGTTGTAATGAAGAAGTGCCTCTTTCCCCAAAACGGCTAGGTATCCAGTCGGAAGCAGAGCAATGGCAAGCGTCATCGCAACAATAAGTAGAGGATTGGATCCTTGTTTCTCCTAGTTTAGTATGCATGTAATGAAGGAATATGCCCTAGAGGCAATAATAAAGTCATTATTTATATTTCCTTATATCATGATAAATGTTTATTATTCATGCTAGAACTGTATTAACCGAAAACTTAGTACATGTGTGAATACATAGACAAAACAGAGTGCCCCTAGTATGCCTCTACTTGACTAGCTCATTAATCAAAGATGGTTAAGTTTCTTGGACATGTGTTGTCATTTGATGAACGAGATCACATCATTAGAGAATGATGTGGTGGAAAAGCCTCATCCATTAGCTTAGCATTATGATGCTATTGCTTTCTTCAGGACTTATACATATTCCTCTGACTATGAGATTACACTACTGCAGGATGCTGCTAACACGACACTACGATCACAGACCCTTCGAGAAACTGTGTGCGATGCAATGATCGCAAATGGTGATGTATGGAAACTGTTAGAAATGTATAAAACGTTTGCGATGACGGATGCATCAAACACAGTTCAGGTTTTAGTTGCGTGTGCGATGAAGGGCATACGGTTCAGTTCAATTAACTGTTTTCGATGAGGAGGAACAAAAG
The DNA here is from genome assembly GCA_032464435.1 of Aegilops umbellulata. Classification (NCBI taxonomy): domain Eukaryota; kingdom Viridiplantae; phylum Streptophyta; class Magnoliopsida; order Poales; family Poaceae; genus Aegilops; species Aegilops umbellulata. Next base: position 399,191,279 of record CP136056.1, on the reverse strand, counting down.
AAACGGGCAGCCAGATGAAGGCGTGTGCGATACACAACATACGGTTCACTCGGATGAACTGTTTGTGATTAGGCAACACAAAATAAATGTTCAGCCAGATCAAAGATGTGTGCGATATACGGCATGCGGTTCACTCGGATGAACTATTTGCGTTGAGCCATGAGAACAAAAACGGTTCAACTTAACAAGATGTGTGTGATAAGCGGCAAACATGTCTGTAATTAGAAATGTGTGTGAAGACCGATAATAACACAGACGGTTGCTGCTAATAAGACGCGTGTGTTGTGCGATGGGATTGCATACAGAACAACAATACACACACACACACACTTATAAGGACATGCTTGCATAACCAAATTAAACATCCACTTACATATATAGGTGGCTACTACAACCATGGCATTTGCGCACACCAAAGTAACCTATTACATGCATCACTACTGGAATCAGCTTCTTTGCCGTCCGCCATGGCAGACGGCAAAGGCACAGATCCCGGACGACAAACTGCTTTGCCGTCAGCCAACGGACGACAAACTGTCCGTCTGAACACGTGCCAGCAAAGGCCTTCTTTGTCGTCCGCTTCTTAGTAACGGACGACAAAGGATTGTGTTGTTCGCCATCCAAGGCCACCAGGCGGCAAAGAGAACGGACGGCAGTGGTGTGGGGTGAGAGCCGTTAGGAGGTTAACTGCGCTCTTTGCCGTCCGCTGACAGACGACAAACAGCTTAGCTGGGCCAGCACTGGGAAGATGCCATGTGGCCAGCTATGCCGTCTGCCAGCAGACGGCATAGATGTCACTTTGTCGTCTGCTAGTAGATGGCAAAACGACCAAATAGGCAGCCAGTGTTCCCAGTTTGTACATGTAACTGCCACATGTCCTCCTTGCCGTCTGCTAGCGGACGGCAAAGAGGCTACATATCCCCTGTTTTTATTTAAATCCATTTAATTAGACATGGTTTCAAACACAGATATACATGCATACATATGCAATATATCCAACAACATATAACAGCATGTCCAACAACATATTTCATCAAATCCAACATATATATCCAACAACATAGTTCAACAGAGTCCAACATATCCATATATACATAACCAGAAACAAGTTTCCAACAACATAACCATATAGACATACATATCCAAACAAGTTTTCATAAACAACAAAGAAGCACTAGAAGAATAGTACACTCCATGAATCCAAGCTTCCTCATGTAAAGCAAATCTGCAAATTGGGAAAGATGAAAGTTAGAAGAAGAAGAAGAAGAAGAAGAAGACTAGCTAGAAGAAAAGGAAGAGGACGAAAAGAAGAAGAATATCTGAGCTAACCTAGCTAAACTTGGTCATTCTTGAGCTAACCTAGCTAATTATGCCATTTTTGACCTAACTATGCTTATTGTGTCATTTTAGAGGACAACAAGCTAAGTATATGACATTTATGAGGTTAGTAAGGTTATTATGTCATTTACGAATAAAAACAAGTAAGAGGAGGAAAAGAAGAAGAAGAAGAATAAGAAAAGAAGAAGAATTTCTTCTTCTTCTTCTTCTTCTTCTTCTTCTTTTCTTCCTATTCTTTCTTTCCTTCATCTTCCTTGATTTTCTTCATCTTATTATGTCATTTGTGGACTAAATAGGCTAAATTATGTCAAAAATGGACTAAATAGGCTAAACAAGAAGAAAAATAACGTTATGACGGAGGTGTAGGAAAAATTGAATACCTCACATTACTAATATTACTCTGAATCGTCTATATATGCTCCGGGATCATTAAATGCATCATCATCACTATCAGTGACGCGCTCATCATCATCATCAATAAATGCATCAACATGTGGAAGGCCTCCTTTACGTAATCGTTCAAGCACTGACAGGTCATTTGCAGCAGTAACTTCTTCTTGTTCCGGCTCTTCTTGTTCCGGCTCAGGAGTGAAGTCGGATTCACTATCGTTGTCTACTTCAATGTTTTGGGGTGGAGTAGAGCGGATCTTGAAACATTTTTTGGAAAGACGTGTTTCTTGGAAGAATTCTCCTTCGTCATATGTGTCTTGGTTAATGTGAGGTTCATAATCCTCTTCATTGGGGGGAGGTGGTCTCACATGTGGCGGCACTTCATAAACGACATCCCAACCACTAAGATTTTGATCACTTTGACAGGCCCACGGTAGATAGAAAACTTGGGTTTCGTGTTGAGCCGTAATATAGACATCGGGAACATCCAAATGGGTGCTTTCTTTGATTTCGACTAGCCCTATATGTTCGTGAGTCCTTCTAGTCTCCCTCGGCTAGAACCAATAACATCTGAAGACTACGACGTTTGGTGGGTGAGGGAGTCCTGGATTAGGGGGTGTCCGGGTAGCCGGACTATACCTTCAGCCGGACTCCTGAACTATGAAGATACACGATTGAAGACTTCGTCCCGTGTCCGGAGAGGACTTTCCTTGGCGTGGAAGGCAAGCTAGGCGATGCGGATATTCAGATCTCCTACCATTGTAACTGACTGTGTAACCCTAACCCTATCCGGTGTCTATATAAACCGGAGCGTTTTAGTCCGTAGGACAACTCCAACATACAACAATCATACCATAGGCTAGCCTCTAGGGTTTAGCCTCCTTGATCTCGTGGTAGATCTACTCTTGTACTACCCATATCATCAATATTAATCAAGCAGGACGTAGGGTTTTACCTCCATCAAGAGGGCCCGAACCTGGGTAAAACTTCGTGTCCCTTGTCTCCTGTTACCATCCGCCTAGACGCAAAGTTCGGGACCCCCTACCCAAGATCCGCTGGTTTTGACACCGACATTGGTGCTTTCATTGAGAGTTCCTCTGTGTCATCACTTTTAGGCCCGATGGCTCCTTTGATCATCGACGACGATGCGGTCCAGGGTGAGACTTTTCTCCCCGGACAGATCTTCGTCTTCAGCGGCTTCGCACTGCGGGCCGATTCGTTTGGCCGCCTGGAGCAGATCGAAAGCTACGCCCCTGGCCATCAGGTCAGGTTTGGAAGTTTGAACTACACGGCTGACATCCACGGGAACTTGATCTTCGATGGATTCGAGCCACAGCCAAGCGCGCCGCACTGTCTTGATGGGCATGATCTAGCTCTGCCGCCGAACAGTGTCCTGGAGGCCGCACCCGCATCGGTTCCGACCCTTAATTCGGAACCTGCGGCGCTGATCGAGGATGAGTGGTTGGACGCCACCTCAGGGGCTGCGATCTCAAAGGCAATCGGGCCAAACACCAGCCCCGCACTCTGCATGACCCGTGACTCTGAGGATCCGGATTCCTCTCCGGACTCCGAACCTCCCGCGCCCCTGCCGATCGAATCCGATCGGGCGCCGTTCATGGAGTTCGCCACCGCGGACATCTTTCAGCACTCGCCCTTCGGCGGCATCTTGAACTCATTAAAGTCTCTCTCTTTATCAGGAGAGCTCTGGCCGAACTATGGTCAGCAAGGATGGGATTCGGACGATGAAGAAATTCAAAGCCCACCCACCACCCACTTCGTAGCCACTGTCGACGATTTAACCGACATGCTCGATTTCGACTCCGAAGATGATGCAGGAGACGAACAGGAACCAGCACCTGTAGGGCGCTGGAAGGCCACCTCGTCATATGACATATATATGGTGGACACTCCAAAAGAGGGAGATGGCGATGGAAAAGCGAGGGATGACACTTCTAAGAAACATCCCAAACGCCGACGTCAGCGGCGCCGCTCTAAATCCCGCCAAAGCAAAAACGGTGATTCCGGCACCGGAGATAATACCACTCCGGATAGCGCCGAAGAACACCCCCTCCAGCAAGACTCGGCATAGGAAGATGGAGAAGCCAGCCCTCATGAGAGAGCGGCAGACCGAGAGGTTGAGGATGATAACTATATGCCACCCTCCGAAGACGAGGCAAGCCTCGACGACGATGAATTCGTCGTACCATCAGACCCCGCCGAACAGGAGCGTTTCAAACGCAGGCTTCTAGCCACGGCAAGCAGCCTCAAGAAAAAGCAGCAACAGCTTAGAGCTGATCAAGATTTGCTAGCTGACAGATGGACTGAAGTCCTTGCGGCCGAAGAGTATGAACTCGAACGCCCCTCCAAGCGTTACCCAAAGCGCAGGTTGCTACCCCGATTAGAGGAGGAAGCACCTACATCACCAGCGCATGACATGGCCGACTGGCCACCTCATGGCCGCGATAGAGAGGCCTCTAAGCCCTCCACTCAAGCCATACCCCGACGCCGCTCAAAACATGCTAAGGCACGGGAAAATGCGCCAGACCTGCGGGATATACTAGAGGACAAGGCAAGGCAAACAATATCAATCTACGGATCGCGCGGGCGCCCCACGGCACGTGACGGTGATCGTCACTCCGGATACAATAAATCCGGCCGGGCCGAACACAATGGACAAAGCTCCTTGGAGCTGCGTCGTGATATAGCCTAGTACAGAGGCGCCGCGCACCCACTATGCTTCACAGACAAAGTAATGGATATAAAATCCCTGAGGGCTTCAAACCCGTAAACATTGAATCATATGATGGCACAACAAATCCTGCGGTATGGATCGAGGATTATCTCCTTCATATCCACATGGCCCGCGGTGATGATCTACATGCCATCAAATACCTCCCCCTCAAACTTAAGGGACCGGCCCGGCATTGGCTCAACAGCTTGCCAGGAGACTCAATCAGTTCTTGGGAGGACCTGGAAGCCGCATTCCTTGACGACTTCCAGGGCACTTATGTGTGACCACCGGACACCGATGACCTAAGCCACATAATCCAGCAGCCAGAGGAATCGGCCAGGCAATTCTGGACACGGTTCCTAACAAAGAAAAATCAAATAGTCGACTGTCCGGACGCGGAGGCCCTAGCAGCCTTCAAGCATAATATCCGCGACCAGTGGCTTGCCCGGCACCTGGGACAGGAAAAGCCGAAATCCATGTCAGCCCTCACGACACTCATGACCCGCTTTTGCACGGGAGAAGACATCTAGCTAGCTCGCAGCAACAACTTAACCAAGAACCTTGGTAATTCGGATACCAAGGACAAAAGCGGCAGGTCGCGCTGGAACAAGCAAAAGCGCCGCATTAGCAGCGACAGCAATGAGGATACGGCAGTAAATGCCGGATTCCGAGGCTACAAATCTGGTCAGCGGAAAAAGGCGTTCAAAAGAAATACTCAGGGCCCGTCCAGTTTGGACCGAATACTCGACCGCTTGTGCCAGATACATGGCACCCCCGAAAAGCCAGAAAATCACACCAACAGGGATTGTTGGGTGTTCAAGCAGGCAGGCAAGTTAAGAGCCGAAATAGAGACAAGGGGCTGCATAGCGATGACGAGGAGGAGCCCAGGCCACCGAACAACAGTGGACAGAAGGGTTTTCCCCCACAAGTGCGGACGGTGAACATGATATACGCAACCCACATTCCCAAGAGGGAGGGGAAGCGTGCGCTACGAGACGTATACGTGCTGGAGCCAGTCGCTCCAAAGTTCAACCCATGGTCCTCCTGCCCGATCACCTTTGATCGAAGGGACCATCCCACTAGCATCCGTCATGGCGGGTTTGCCGCATTGGTTCTTGACCCAATTATCGACGGATTTCATCTCACAAGAGTCCTCATGGACGGCGGCAGCAGCCTGAACCTGCTTTACCAGGATACATTGCGGAAAATGGGCATAGATCCCTCGAGGATCAAGCCCACCAAAATGACCTTTAAAGGCGTCATACCAGGTGTAGAGGCCAACTGTACAGGCTCAGTTACACTGGAAGTGGTCTTCGGATCCCCAGATAATTTCCGAAGCGAGGAGTTAATCTTCGACATAGTCCCATTCCGCAGTGGCTATCACGCACTGCTCAGGCGAACCGCATTCGCAAAGTTCAATGCGGTACCGCACTATGCATACCTCAAGCTCAAGATGCCAGGCCCTCGAGGAGTAATCACGGTCAACGGAAACACCGAACGCTCCCTCCGAACGGAGGAGCACACGGCAGCGCTCGCAGCAGAAGTACAAAGCAGCCTCTCTAGGCAGTTCTCCAGTCCGGCCCTTAAAAAGCCGAACATTGTCAAGCGCGCCCAGAGTGACCTACAACAAGACTGCCTGGCACGTTCCGAGCTAGCGTAGCAATGCGACCCCAACCCTAGCCCTCACGATATAGCAAAACGAGTGCTTCACGTACATAACTACGCTCTTGAAATATCATGGGCACAAGGGGAGGGGCGCCATCACGGCACGCCCAAAACACGGACTAAACCGTACTAGGGGCTGCCGAATTCTTTTTTAAATTTCTTCTTACTTTCAGGACTCCACACTTCGGACGACCTGTTCGGCAATTCAACTGCCGCGCAAACGATGCAAGATCCAGGAAAGCAGACAAGCCATGCCGCATTATGGAACTCCCAGGTGGTCTCTATTACGAGCAGTATACCTGTCTTGAATACAATTCCGCTGCCTGCCCCTGGCCAGGACATGTTAAATAGTCCAATTTATTTTGCTTATCGCACTATATGTATCGTCCTGCTTAGATAGCAGCCTTTCTATAAACAATGCATAGCTCTTGTCTACCTTTTGCATTTTCCTCTTTTTATATATATGTTCTTTAATGACATGTGGCACCCGTACACTGTGGTACGACCAAAACGCCAGGGGCTTCAGTACCCCTTAATATGGTGTAAGAAGTCCGAACACTTCATAAGTGCGGCACCCCGAACTTATAGCACTATATGCATCGGCTCCGAATCATGATTTGGGTCAATAGTTGGGTTTGCCCGGCTCCTATGTTTTGGTGCCTTACGTTCCGCTATATCGGCTAAGGTAGCACTAGGAGAACTACTGCGATTGTGCCCCGGTTGAGCTGGGCGGAGCACCTCAGTAGAGAAAGCTAAAACTGACTGTCATGATAAGGCGAGAGACCGGTCGCTGTTCGAGAGGGTTTTCGGGTCCTTAAAGACCTATGCCCCTTAGAGCGAAGAACCGGATTGTGTCCAGCCAAGGCGTGGATAGCGCCCCGAACTCGGTCTTCCGAATAGTAGGGGCTTCGCCAAAATTTAAAATTATAAAGATCTAGGCTAAGTGAGAGTGTTCAAGCATTATAGTCTGATTGCCTTGTTCGTTGTGCTGAGCGCCTCCCTCGAAGGACACAAACATGGGAAAAAGAGCGCTCAGGTTTATCCTGAACACCCCAGCACTAGTGGCATGGGGGCGGAAGCCGACGACTGGCCATCTCTCAATTTTTTTGATAAACGGCCGCACAGAAAATAATATTTTAAATTCAACAAGCATTGCTTAGCGCATATGAACAAGTTTTCAGCGCACAAGATAAACACGAGCGAATTCATTCAAAAATTACATCCTTGGCACATTCATCCGCCACAAGGCGGGTACCAGCGAGAACATCCTTGTAATAGCTCTTGGGCTTGCGATGCTCCTTCCCCGGCGGCGGCCCGTCCCTCACAAGCTTCTCACCGTCTAGCTTACCCCAGTGCACCTTTGCACGGGCAAGGGCCCTACGGGCACCTTCGATGCAGATAGAGCGCTTGATGACATCGAGCCTTGGACCGGCCTCCACCAGCCGCCGCACCAGTCCGAAGTAGCTCCCAGGCAGGGCCTCTCCAGGCCACAGCCGAACTATGAAGCCTTTCATGGCCTGTTCGGCCGCCTTGTGGAGCTCGACCAGCTGCTTCAGCTGGTCACTCAAGGGCACAGGGTGTCCGGCCTCAGCGTACTGAGACCAGAACACCTTCTCCGTCGAGCTTCCTTGTTCGGCTCGGTAGAATACGGCGGCATCGGATATGCTGCGGGGAAGATCTGCGAATGCCCCTGGAGAACTCCGGATTCGGGTAAGTAACAAGTAGTTTAATTTTATATGTCTGCTTTGCATAAAGAATGCCTTACCCGCCGCTATCTTTTTCACCTGCTCCAACTCTTGGAGGGCCTTCTGGGCTTCGGCCTTGGCAGACTCGGCAGTCTTGACGGCCGCGGCGAGCTCGGACGCTCGCGTTTTAGAGTCAAGCTCCAAACTCTCATGTTTTTTCATGAGAGCCTGAAGCTCTTGCTGCGCCTCGCCGACCTGCACCTCAAATTTCTCCCGCTCATTGCGCTCCGAGGCCGCTCTCTTCTCGGCCTCGGACAGCGCCTGCTTTAGGGTCGCCACCTCAGTCGTGGCCCCTACAATAAGCATTACAATCCTGTCATGTTTTGCAATTGCATCTTTTTATAGACACTTTTTCTATAAGGTATCTCTTACCTTCTTTCTCCTCGAGCTGCCGCTTGGCAAGGCCGAGCTCTTGCTCGGTCCGCTCGAGGCCCTGTTTCAGGGCACCCACCTCTGCAGTCAGTGCGGCGGTGGCTAGCGGCGAAGCCTGCATACGCATATTGACTTTTTTTATTAGACTCCTGCGAAATTTGATAGATCCTCTATTCGGCTTTTCTTTTCCGAACGCCAAACAGAGCATCAGGGGCTACTGTCTATGTGGTAATATTTTTACATATTTTTGCTTACCTCAAAGCCTGTTAGAAGGCTAGCACAAGCTTCAGTTAGTCCGCTCTTGGCGGGCTGAACCTTCTGGATCACCGTACTCATAATAGCACGGTGCTCCTCGTCGATGGAGGCGCCCTTAAGCACCTCCAGTAGATTACCCGGCGCCTCCGGTTGGACGGAGGCCGCCGGCTCATTAGGCTTGCTCCTCTTGACAGGAGTTCGCCTGCCGCGGTCCGGAACCGTTGAAGATTCTGGTGCGGTGTCCGGCTCAAAGCCAGACTTGGAGCCCTGGGGGGTCTTGTCCCCTCTCTTCCTGGAGTCCGGGAGGTCGCCTTGCGGCTCCTCCAGGACCACCTCCTCTTGCCCGGGAGCTTGTCGCGGCACCACTTCGGCGTCGTCCGCCGTGTGGTGGGAGACAGCGGGCGGAACTGAATTCACGTCCGATGAATCTAGGGAGCCACTCGACGACTCGTCGAGCCCGTCCTTGGGTGGGCTGCATGATTGTATTTGACGTTAGGGAAAGCTGTGCAACAAAGGAATATCATGAGTTACTCTGGTATCTGAATACTTATGATGCCGCCGGACGCCTGGCCCTGTCCGGCCAGTCCTCATCGTCCTCGTCGGTGTTAGGGGAGTAGTCCGGCGGAGGAGTCTTCCTCCTCTTGGACCCTTCGGCCTCCCTCGTTGGGGCGGCCTTCCTTTTCTTTCCTCCCCCCGCTGGAGGGGGAGGGTTTTCCTCTTCCTCCTCCTCACGGGAGGAGTGCGTCTCGGACTCGTCGGACGACGAATCCGACACCACCACATGATGGGAACTCTTTTGAGTCCCCGTGGCCTTCTTCTTCTTGGCCTTCTTCTCCGGCACCACATAAGGTGTTGGAGCCAGCAACTTCGCTAAGCGAGCAGGGGCTGGGTCTTCGGGCAAGGGAGCCGGACAGTTAATCAGTCCGTACATCGCCTGCCAAGCCTGTTAAAGGTAAGGGAGTTTAGATCCGCATAAAAGTCAAACTATGGAAAAACTTAAACATCCTGTAAAGGGTGAAGGTAGCTTACCTCGCTAGCGTGACGATGCGAGCTATATCCGCGGTCCTCGGAAGTGGATGCGGGAGCCTCGGCGCCTTTGGTTAGAACCTTCCAAACGTCTTCATACGTCGTGTCGAAGAGCCTGTTAAGGGTTTGGTGCTGCGCCGGGTTGAACTCCCACAGGTTAAAATCCCGTTGTTGACACGGGAGGATCCGGCGGACGAGCATAACCTGGACTACATTGACAAGCTTGAGCTGCTTGTTCACCAGGGACTGGATGCATTTCTGCAATCCGGTCACCTCTCCTTCGTCACCCCACGACAGGCCCGTCTCTTTCCAGGACATGAGCCGCGTGGGGGTCCGGATCGGAACTCAGGGGCTGCGATCCACTTCGGATCACGCGGCTCGGTGATGTAAAACCACCCGGATTGCCACCCCTTTAGGGTCTCCACAAAGGAGCCCTCGAGCCATAGGACGTTGGCCATCTTGCCCGCCATGGCACCTCCGCACTCTGCTTGGCTGCCGCGCACCACCTTTGGCTTGACGTTAAAGGTCTTGGGCCAAAGGCCGAAATGGGGACGGACGCGGAGGAAAGCCACACACACGGCGATAAACGCCGATATGTTGAGGATGAAGTTCGGGGCCAGATCGTGCAAATCCAGGCCATAATAAAACATGAGCCCCCAGACAAATGGGTGGAGTGGGAAACCCAGTCCGCGGAGGAAGTGGGGAAGGAATACTACCCTCTCATGGGGCCGTGGGGTGGGGAGAAGCTGCCCCTCCTCGGGAAGCCGGTGTGCGATGTCTTTGGACAGGTATCCGGCCTTCCTCACCTTTTTGACATGGCCCTCCGTGACGGAGGAGACCATCCACTTGCCTCCCGCTCCGGACATTGCTGGAAAAGGTTGAGGTGAGAAGTGCGGGCTTGGGTGCTGGAGCTCGGGCGCACAGAAGATGGATAGGCAAAGGAGGAAGAAGGTGTAGGTAAAAAGGTGGATCCTTATCCCCTTATATGGGCGGATGCGACTGCGCGTCCCCACCAGCCTAGTAAAACTCGCTTGCCTCCCAAGCGCCGTGGTAAATGGTGCGGTTGGGTTACCCACGTCCGTATTAATGAGAATCCCGTAAATGGGGGACACGATCTCTGCTTTGACAAGACGTGCCAAGGAAACCGCCTCGCAAAACGCGCTGAGGTGGAGAAGTGAAAACGATTCGAATAAAGGCTTGGCCGTAGCGTGATGTCACGCTATGGAATATGTCAGCAGATTAGATTTGTGTTAATGTTCTTCTCTCTATGGCAATATGTGGAAACTTACTTTGCAGAGCCGGACACTACTCTTGGTGTTTACAATCTTTTACGAAGAACTTGGAGGAGGAACCCGCCTTGCAATGCCAAAGACAATCTGCGCACCGGACTCCTCGTCATTGAAGCCTGGTTCAGGGGCTACTGAGGGAGTCCTGGATTAGGGGGTGTCCGATAGCCGGACAATACCTTCAGCCGGACTCCTGGACTATGAAGATACAAGATTGAAGACTTCGTCCCGTGTCCGGAGAGGACTTTTCTTGGCGTGGAAGGCAAGCTAGGCGATGCGGATATTCAGATCTCCTACCATCGTAACCGACTTTGTGTAACCCTAACCCTATCCGGTGTCTATATAAACCGGAGGGTTTTAGTCCGTAGGACAACTCCAACATACAACAATCATACCATAGGCTAGCCTCTAGGGTTTAGCCTCCTTGATCTCGTTGTACATCTACTCTTGTACTACCCATATCATCAATATTAATCAAGCAGGATGTAGGGTTTTACCTCCATCAAGAGGGCCCGAACCTGGGTAAAACTTCATGTCCCTTGTCTCCTGTTACCACCCGACCTTGACGCACAGATCGGGACCCCCTACCCGAGATCCGCCGGTTTTGACACCGACAGTGGGTCTTCACCATAGAATTGAAGTTCATAAATTGCTTCAACGCTTCCATAATACTCGATATCTCCTTCGCCGATAGCAGAGACACAACAATCTGTAGACTTTCGGTCGGCCATAGATAGCTCTTTGCCATAGGTACGAAAGCGATACCCGTTGATGTTGTATTTATCAAATGAACGGACCTTATAGTTAAAACCATTATCTACTTGTCTCAATTCGGCATCCATAATCTCTGAATTAGCCTACATGTTTAATATGAAAGGATTGTTGCATTAGTCGCAAATTACCAAAGCAATGGAATGGTCTAATGGAAATTACCCTTTTTTGAACCAAGAGATGAAACCAGGATATTCGCCTCCTTGCTTTGCCAGAAGCTCATACTCGAGAATATGGGGACGTATCAATTGCATCAAATATCCAGGAATAAGAGCAGTTCAAAGGAATTAGAAGTTGCGAAACAATGTACCGAGATCTTACACGATGTACGGCCCCACTTATGTTAGGTTGTTGAAGAGATACAACGAAATGGTCTGCCATTCTTCAACATCCAATGATACTGGTTTCTAGCCACTGGCTGGTGCGAGATTCCATTTGAATAGGCTGAGGTTGGATCGACCCTTTTTAGGGTCGTCAGCATTGTACCGAGGCTTCGGATTATGCAAATGACGATTTTTGGTTTCGTAGTGTGCTGTCACGAAGTTTGCCGCCTCCTCAGTGATGAAGGCCTCGGCCATCGATGCCTCACATCTACGTTTATTTTTACATTTTGCTCGAAGTGTCTTCTGCATCCTCTCAGTTGAGTAGCACCAACGATTTTGCACGCCCCCCCAATCGTGCCTCGGTCGGGAGAAGCAAAATCAAGTGTTGCATTGGATTAAAGAAGCTTGGCGGAAAGATCGTCTCTAACTTGCAGATCAACTCTGGCGTCAACTGTTCCATTTCTTCTAGGAGGCCAGGCGATAGTTCTTTCGCACAAAGAACATGGAAGAAATAGCTCAGCTCTGCCAGTATTAGCCATTCATCCTCAGGGATGAAGCCACGCAATATCGCCGACATTATCCGCTCAATCCACATGTGCCAATCATGAATTTTTAGACCAAATATTTTCAATTTTTCAAGACTCGCTCCCCTCTTTAGACTTGTTGCATACCCATCGGGGAACATCAACTGCATTTTCGCCCACAAAATAATTTCCTTCATAGCTGGCCTTCCAAGATTGAACCATGCCTTTGGCTTCTTCCAGTTCCGCTTTCCTTTCAGTTCTTGCATGTTTTGTAACAATCTATCACATAGCTCCTCTTGATCGACTCTAGCCTTAGTATTATCCTTTGATTTCCCCTCTATGCCGAACAATGTACCAAAAATGGCTTCAGCGATATTCTTTTCAGTGTGCATCACGTCCATGTTGTGTGGGCAAAGGAGGTCTTTGAAGATAGATCCCACAAGCATGTCTTGTGAGTCCAGGCGTGTTCCTTATTATACCCCTTGAAATACCCTGGACGCTCTGGATCTGGCTCGTGAGCGTTTAACTGATCTAGGGTATGTTAGCCTATCAACGCAGGTGGTGCAGAGTGTTTGACAACTCTACCTTTGATGAAGTTCTTCTTGTCTTTCCTGAACTTATGGCAAGGATCTAGAAACGGTCTATGCAAGTCGAAGCAAGTATACTTGTGCCCTGTCGTCAGCCAACGAAACTCAAGAGCTCCCTTGCATGTGGGGCACGGTAACCTTCCATGCACACACCAGCCAACAAATAGTGCATACGCCGGCAAGTCATGCGTCGAGTACATGTACCAGACACGCATTATGAAGTTTTGTTTGCTAAAGGCGTCGTATGTCTTGAACCCATTATCCCAAGCTTCTTGTAATTCGTCCTTAAGTGGCTGCATGTACACATTCATATTCTTCCCCGGATAGTTGGGCCCTAGAATTATCAACGTCAGGAAAATGTTCTTTCTTTGCATAATATGCCTAGGGGTGGGGAGATTGAGTGGAATGACAAACACGGGCCAACAACTGTATGGGGCTGCCGCCTGACCAAACACACTGACCCATTCGTGCTGATGGCGACTCGAGGATGCCTTGGATCTGCCTTTTTTCCTTATGTAATGCATCGAAGCACTTCCACGCTTCACCATCCAATGTGTGCACCATCATCACATTCCCATTTGCATCTAGTTCGGTTCTTTTTCCCATTTTGTGCCATGTTATCTGTCTAGCCATCTCTTCGACCATGAAAAGACGTTGAAGTCTTGGTATGATTGGCATATATCGAAGAACATTAACGGGTATTTTGGTCTGCATCTTCTCACCCATACCGTTGTCTACCACAACATACTTGGAAGAATTGCAAATGGGACAATAGTTCAAGTCCTCATACTGAAGCCTAAATAAGACACATCCTTTCTCACAGGCATGTATCTTCTCATAGGGCATCTTAAGAGAACGGAGGATTTTGTCTAACTGGTAAAGGTTTGGAGGTAGCACATGGCCTTTGGGTAGAAATCGTCCGAATACTGTCATCATCACATCGTAGCATTCTCTGCCCAAGTTGAATTGAGCCTTCAAAGCCATTATTTGTGAGATGGCATCCAGTTGACAAAGCTCAGTGTGCTCGTGGAGAGGACATTTTGAGGACTCCAACATTTTAGTGAAGGCCTTTGCAGATTCCTCCATCTCCTCGTCCAAGTCCCGAGCACCGTCAAAGTCTTGCACCATGTCTGCGGTCCCGGTACCATGCTCGTCGGTGCGACGACGAACCACCTCGGCTCTGGCACGTTGGGCAGACTCACCATGTAATGTCCAGACCATGTAACCAGGTGTAAAACCAAACTTCTGCAGGTCTTTACTCATTTCAAACTCGTCCCTCTTTTTATAGTTGTCGCACCGGGCACAGGGGCACCAGCTTAATTCCTGGCCATTTGCAAATGCATCTCTAACAAACCCCTTGGTTTTTGTTAACCATTCCTCGGTCCAAACTTTCTGACTAGTGTAACCAGTGTACATCCACGCACGATCACTCATATTGACTTCCTACTGGACACACAAGAAATATATACATAATTAAGCAAACCATATCCTCGGTTAATGGAGTTTGTCAGTTTTATTACATCCATGCAACCTACACGCTAATAGGTAAAGATATGTCCTAATCCCACCCGAGTATGTGTAGATTGGGTTTGTTTTCCCATGCTCTGCTTCGCATCCGACGCAAAATTTCGGCAGCACCTCCCCGTTGTTCTCCTGATACACGTCTCGGCAATAAGCAGAGAGGATGTGTACCCGGAGAACAACAGGAAGGCACTGACGAAATTCTGCATCAGATCCGGAGTAGAGCATATGGGAAAATGAACCCAACCTACACATATTCGGGCAATCCATGGATAACGTTGGACAATTCGGAAGAATCACGATTATAAATATGCAAATGCATGCATATTTATATATGTAACCCTTTCGAATAGGAGACACATAGTGGTTGCGCATACTGATGATTGACACCTATAGCTAGTAAGTTTCGTTGGCACGAAGACCGGAACAAAGCAAATGAAGGGGGATAAGGAGATGTCATTTGTGCTCACCAACGAACGCAGGGGCGGAGCTCGTCGAACACTACACCCTCGCAACGACAAAATAAGTGCACATTTAAATCGAAAGATGAGTAACACCGAGGAACCCCCTAACTCGCTCGTCCCCGGGTAAACTAAATAGCAACTACCATCGGTGCAAGTTACATGAGGCGGTCGACGTTGAACACTAGATCCACATCCCACAACTGAAGCCGGCGCCCGGCGTCCCGCAACAATAGTTCTGGTGGCCGATGACGGTCGAACACCTTTGCGAATTTGTCTGGCAGCCTCTGCGATGAGGATTAAAGCCAAGTTTTGAAATTTCAAACAACCAAACCGACTTGAGATAGTTTGGGTGTTTCAAGTTTCAACACTTAGCTTTCAATCGTCATCTCTGAGGCTGCCAGACAAATTCGGAATGGTGTTCGACCACCATCGACGCCGAGAACTGTTACTGCTGGACGCAGGACCCCTGTGTCACTTGTGGGACGTGGATGTAGTATTCGACACCGATGGCCACATGTACCTCGCACTGACGATACTTGCTATTTAGGGTACCATCGACACCGAGAACAGTTGCTTTGGGACGCCGGACATCGGCATCACTTGTGGGACGTGGATGTAGTGCTCGACACCAACGGCCACATGTATCTCTCACCGACGATACTTGTTATTTAGGGTTCCATCAACACCGAGGAACCCCCCAGCCCGCTCGTCCCCGAGCGCCCTCAGGTATGGCAACGCACAGTCGACGTGTCAGCACTCGGACCGGGGGGTTCTCAGCATGGGCGTTGGGACCGGCGGGACCCACTGGCTGCACCATCTATCCCCTCGGCAACCCTCTTCGTTTTTTCCTATTTCCTCTTCTTCTACTTCTTCTTCTTCTTTTAATTTTTTCTTCTTCTTTTAATTATCTAAACCTAAATCTGGCAGTAACCTAATCCTACCACTATAACCTAAACCTAAACACAAATAACAGTAGAGAAAAATCACCTTGCCTCCGGCAGTGGTGGAGGAGGCGGCAGACGCCGGGGGCGGGGCGCCGCCGGACAGGGCGGTGAGCCAGGGGTGGTGCGGAGCGGGGCGGGGCGGGCGCCGTGGCGGGGGTGGTGCGGCAAGCCGGGGCAGGGCGGCGGTGGTGGGGCGGCGAGCCGGGGCGGGGCGTTGGGGCGATGGGGCGGGGCGCCGGGTCAGGGCGGCTTGGCGGCGGGGCGGTGTGGCGATGGGGCGGCGGGGTGGTGGGGCGATGGGGCAGGGCGGCGTGGCGGCGGGGTGGTGGGGCGATGGGACGGGGCGGCGTGGCGGCGGGGCGAGGTGGCGGGGCGGAGCGGCGGTCGAGGGCGGCGGCGCGGGTGGTGAAGTCCAGGAGATCGAGAGAGTGAGGGGTGGGGGCGCGGCCCCTTATCTGCTAGTAGGTCACAGCTCTTTGTCGTCTGCTAGAAGACGACAAAGAGTGTACCTAGTGGGGTGGGGCCGGGGGGAAATGACTATTAAAACGACCAGTTTCTTTGCCGTCCGCTGGCGGCCGGCAAAGAAAATGGTCGTTAGGTCGTCCTCGTAAGCCCGCCACCCACCCTCTTTGCCGTCAGCTAGTAGACGGCAAAGCTTCTTTGCCGTCCGCTAGCGGACGACAAAGATACGGCTGATGGAAAAGCCTTCCGTTGCCGTCCGCTGCTCTTTGCCATCCGTTTTCTGGTGGCTGATGGCAAAGCCTTTCTTTGTCGTCCGCTAGCTGACGGCAAAGAGTCAGCAGACGGCAAATCTGCTGATTCTAGTAGTGATAATTACATAGGTGGATAGAACACACATGACATTTCCACACACCAATAAAGTAAACTATATATTACATGCATGATTAACTAGCATAAACGATCATCTGATCATCTTCTACTTCTTGTGACGCTTGCTCTGCATGTGGCTTGATCGAGGCTCGTCAATTTGGGTAATGAGTCACTTCCTCATGTCAACGATCCACCTATGCATCTCGTAGCATGCGTACACGCTCTTGGCCGCAAACCTGAGGTGAGGTTCATCCAGTTGCCGCATCCAGGTCCCGTGCCAGGATAAGGGACTTGTTCTCTGGGCATACTGCTTCATCTTTTCATAGTAGGGGGCGATGCTGGCCGAGGCGAGTTCGACCAGGGAGTCCTTCGTGTTGCCCCAGACCCTGTAGTGGTTGATACGTCTTTGTCGTATCTATAATTTTTGATTGTTCCATGCCAATATTCTACAACTTTCATATAATTTTGGCAACTTTTTATACTATTTTTGGGACTAACATATTGATCCAGTGCCCAGTGCCAGTTCCTGTTTGTTGCATGTTTTTTGTTTCGAAGAAAATCCATATCAAACGGAGTCCAAATGGGATAAAAACTGGCGGAGATTTTTTGGAATATATGTGAATTTTGGGAAGTGGAATCAACGCAAGACGATGCTCGAGGGGTCCACAAGGCAGGAGGGCGCCCCCAGGGGTGGGCGCCCCTGGCCCTCGTGGCCACCCCGTAAGGCGGTTGGTGCCCTTCTTTCACCGCAAGAAAGCTAATATCCGGATAGAAATCGTGTTCAAATTTCAGCCCAATCGGAGTTACGGATCTCCTGGAATATAAGAAACGGTGAAAGGGCCCAGGAGCGCAGAAACGGAGAGAGACAGAGAGACATGTCCAATCTCGGAGGGGCTCTCGCCCCTCCCATGCCATGGAAGCCAAGGACCAGAGGGGAAAACCTTCTCCCATCTATGGAGAAGGTCAAGGAAGAAGAAGGGGGGGCTCTCTCCCCTCTCTTCCGGTGGCGCCGGAACGCCGCTGGGGCCATCATCATCACCGCAATCTACACCAACACCTCTCTCATCTTCACCAACATCTTCATCACCTTCCCCCATCTATCTACAGCGGTCAACTCTCCCGCAACCCGTTGTACCCTCTACTTGAACATGGTGCTTTATGCTTCATATTATTATCCAATGTTGTGTTGCCATCCTATGAAGTCCGAGTAGATTTTCGTTGTCCTATTGGTGATTGATGAATTGCTATGATTGGTTTAATTTGCTTGTGGTTATGTTGGTGTCCTTTGGTGCCCATCATATGAGCGCGCAAGAGTGACTATGTATTGGAGGGCAAGAGTGACAAAAGCTTCAACCTAGCATAGAAATTGATGCATACGGGATTGAAGGGGGACCAATATATCTTAATTCTATGGTTGGGTTTTACCTTAATGAACGTTAGTAGTTGCAGATACTTGCTAATAGTTCCAATCATAAGTGCATAGAATCCAAGTCAGGGATGACATGCTAGCAGTGGCCTCTCCCACATAAAACTTGCTATCGGTCTAGTAAAGTAGCCAATTGCTTAGGGACAATTTTGCAACTCCTACCACCACTTTTCCACACTCGCTATACTAACTTTATTGTGTCTTTATATAAACAGCCCCTAGATTTTATTTACGTGATCTTTATTATCTTGCAAACCTATCCAACAACACCTACAAAGTACTTCTAGTTTCATACTTGTTCTAGGTAAAGTGAACGTTAAGCGTGCGTAGAGTTGTATCGATGGTCGATAGAACTTGAGGGAATATTTGTTCTAACTTTAGCTCCTCGTTGGGTTTGACACTCTTACTTATCGAAAGAGGCTACAGTTGATCCCCTATACTTGTGGGTTATCAAGACCTTTTTCTGGCGCCGTTGCCGGGGAGCAATAGCGTGGGGTGAATATTCTCGTGTGTGCTTGCTTGCTTTATCACTAAGTAATTTTTATTTGCTGTTCTAAGTTGCTCTCTATCTTTAGTTATGGATATGGAACACGAAATACCAAAAAAAATAGGTTTACTTGCTACTCATGGAGATGGGGAACCTCCTAAAAGCCTCGATGCTCATTATGTGAAAGATATTATGTACTACTTTAATAATCCTGATAAAACCCCATTCAATTATGTTATGGGAAACATGTTGGATCAACTTCAATACTTTAGGGATTATCGCTTGAGTCAAAAAGGGAAACTATTATGGGATCAAATTTATATATTGTATTGGTATGCTAGGCAACTATGCTTGAGATATGATTATACTTGTTGCTCTAGGATGAAGGCTCCACACCTTCCTTTTCATGCAAATTTAATGATAATGAAACCTTAGCTTCTTATGCTAATGGTATATATGATTACAATGATGTGGAACGATTGGAAGAATTTGTTGCTTTTAAGGGTGCTTGTGAAATTGAATCTTTGTTTAAAGAGTTTGAAGATTTTGATGATTTAGTTTATAGACATGAAAATTTAGCTATCCTTAAATATTGCTATGAGAATTATAAATACAATTATGATATTGATGAATTTATTGAGAAAGTCTCAGCTGTCCGAGAAGAGATTAATATTTTGCAGGAGTCTATGGAAGAAGAAATTGATGAAACTGTGAACTCATTGGATGAAAAAGATGATGAGAAGAGCGAAGAACAAAAGGAGGAAGAGCGGATTAGCTACCCGTGCTCACCTTCTAATGAGAGTAACTCTTTAACTCATACATTGTTTAATTTCCATTCGTTCTTACCGAAGGATGATTGCTATGATGATTGTTATGATCCCGTGGATTCTTTTGAAATATCCCTTTTTCATGATGCTTGCTATGCTTGTTGCCAAGATGCCATTATGAATTATGCTTATGGAGATGAACTTGCTATAGTTCCTTATGTTAAACATGAAATTGTTGCTATTGCACCCACGCATGATAGTCCTATTATCTTTTTGAATTCTCCCGACTACACTATATCAGAGAAGTTTGCCCTTATTAAGGATTATATTGATGGGTTGCGTTTCACTACTACACATGATGATTTTGATAGTTATAATATGCATGTGCTTGCTGCTCCCACTTGCAATTATTATGAGAGAGGAACTATATCTCCACCTCTCTATGTTTCCCACACGATAAGATTGCAAGAAACTGCTTATGTTATGTATTGGCCTTTACTATGTGTGCATGAATTGTTCTTTTATGACATGCCGATGCATAGGAAGAGAGTTAGACTTTGTTGTTGCATGATATATGTTACTTTGTGCTCACTACTAAATCACAAATCATTGTTAATTAAAATTGGCTTTGATATACCTTGGGATCCGCGTGGATCCATTACTTGAGCACTATATGCCTAGCTTAATGGCTTTAAAGAAAGCGCTACCAGGGAGACAACCCAGAAGTTTTAGAGAGTCATTTATTTCTGTTGAGTGCTTTTATAAAGTTTAAAAACAAAAAAAATAAAGAGCGGAACCTAAAACTTTTTCAAAAAGGAAAGTGGAAGTGAGAGAGACAAGCATAGTTGAAGTGGGGGGAGCTCCTTGAACTTTGTTCATGCTCACGGAAACTTTGTGAATCTTGATTACAGAAACTTTTCAAAAAAAATAATTATCCCCTTGTACAACTCCATTGTATTACAAAAATAATGTGGCAAGATTTGCCTTTAGGATGTTTACATTGCTTGTTGGTTTGTGCGTTGCAAGACAAAAACTTTGGCTGTAGTGCGCGATTTTACATTTTTTTACTGGAACATCGAACGATTCTGAAACTTTTTGCACTGTCTTTCTATACAAATTGTTTATTTTTCCTATTTTTTAGAATTTTAGAGTACCAGAAGTATGGTGAATGTTGAGATTACTACAGACTGTCCTGTTTAAGACAGATTCTGTATTTGATGCATCGTTTGCTTGTTTTGATGAAACTATCAATTTCTATCAGTGGATTAAGCCATGGAAAAGTTATATTACAGTAGCTACAATGCAAAAACAAAATATGAATTGGTTTGCAACAGTACTTAGAGTAGTGATTTGCTTTATTATACTAACGGATCTTACCGAACTTTCTGTTAAGTTTGGTGTGATTGAAGTTTTCAAGTTTTGGGTGAGATCACGATGGATGAAGGAATAAGGTGTGGCAAGATCCTAAGCTTGGGGATGCCCGAGGCACCCCAAGGTAATATTCAAGGACTCCCAAGCAACCAATCTTGGGGATGCCCCGGAAGGCATCCCCTCTTTCTTCTAACGATCATCGGTAATTTTACTTGGAGCTATATTTTTATTTGTCACATGATATGCGTAAATCTTGGCGCGTCTTTTGCATTTAGTTTTCACTTTTCTTTGATGCACCATGCCGGTATGAGATAGTCCTTGGTTGATTTATAGAATGCTCTTTGCACTTCACTTATATCTTTTGAGTATGGCTTTATAGAATGCTTCATGTGCTTCAATTATATCATTTGAAGTTTGGATTGCATGTTTCTCTTCACATAGAAAACAACCATTTGTAGAATGCTCTTTTGCTTCACTTATATTTGTTAGAGCATGGGCATATCTTTTTTAGAAAGAATTAAACTCTCTTTATTCACTTATATCTATTTAGAGAGTTGACAGGAATTGGTCATTCACATGGTTAGTCATAAAATCCTACATAAAACTTGTAGATCATTGAATATGATATGTTTGATTCCTTGCAATAGTTTTGCGATATAAAGATGGTGACATCAGAGTCATGCTAGTGGGTTGTTGTGGATTGTAGAAATACTTGTGTTGAAGTTTGTGATTCCCGTAGCATGCACGTATGGTGAACCGTTATGTGATGAAGTCTGAGCATGATTTATTTATTTATTGTCTTCCTTATGAGTGGCGGTCGGGGACGAGCGATGGTCTTTTCCTACCAATTTATCCCCCTAGGAGCATGCGCGTAGTACTTTGTTTCGATAGCTAATAGAATTTTGCAATAAGTATGTGAGTTCTTTATGACTAATGTTGAGTCCATGGATTATACGCACTCTCACCCTTCCATCATTGCTAGCCTCTTCGGTACCATGCATTGCCCTTTCTCACCTCCAGAGTTGGTGCAAACTTCGCCGGTGCATCCAAACCCCGTGATATGATACACTCTATCACACATAAGCCTCCTTATATCTTCCTCAAAACAGCCACCATACCTACCTATCATGGCATTTCCATAGCCATTCCGAGATATATTGCCATGGAACTTTCATCATCATATACATGACTTGAGCATTCATTGTCATATTGCTTTGCATGATCGTAAGATAGCTAGCATGATATTTTCATGGCTTGTCCGTTTTTCGATATCTTTGCTATGCTAGATCATTGCACATCCCGGTACACCGCCGGAGGCATTCATATAGAGTCATATCTTTGTTCTAGTATTCAGTTGTAAGTAAATAAAAGTGTGATGATCATAATTATTAGAACATTGTCCCAGGTGAGGTTATCAAAATAAGAGGCAAAAGAAGCCAGAATAAAAAAAGAGGCCAAAGAAGCCCACCAAAAAAAAGAGAAAAAAATAAAAAAAATGAGAGAAAAGAGAGAAGGGACAATGTCATTGTCCTTTTACCACACTTGTGCTTCAGAGTAGCACCATGTTCTTCATATAGAGAGTCTCTTGAGATATCACTTTCATATACTAGTGGGAATTTTCGTTATAGAACTTGGCTTGTATATTCCAACGATGGGCTTCCTCAAATGCCCTAGGTCTTCATGAGCAAGCAAGTTGGATGCACACCCACTTAGTTTTCAGTTTGAGCTTTCATACACTTATAGCTCTAGTGCATCTGTTGCATGGCAATCCCTACTTCTCGCATTGACATCAATTGATGGGCATCTCCATAGCCCATTGATTAGCCGCGTCGATGTGAGACTTTCTTCCTTTTTGTCTTCTCCACACGACCTCCACCATCATATTCTATTCCACCTATAGTGTTATGTCCATGGCTCACGCTCACGTATTGAATGGAAGTTGAAAAGGTTTGAGAACATCAAAAGTATGAAACAATTGCTTGGCTTGTCATCGAGGTTGTGCATGATTTGAATATTTTGTGTGGTGAAGATGGAGCATAGCCAGACTATATGATTTTGTAGGGATAACTTTCTTTGTCCATGTTATTTTGGAAAGACATGACTGCTTTATTAGTATGCTTGAAGTATTATTGTCTTAATGGCAAATGATAGACTATTGCTTTGAATCACTCGTGTCTTAATATTCATGCCATGATTAGATTATGTGATCAAGATTATGCTAGGTAGCATTCCACATCAAATTTATCTTTTTTATCATTTACCTACTCAAGGACGAGCATGAATTAAGCTTGGGGGTGCTGATACGTCTCCGTTGTATCTATAATTTTTTATTGTTCCATGCCAATATTCTACAACTTTCATATACTTTTGACAACTTTTTATACTATTTTTGGGACTATGATATTGATCCGGTGCCCAGTGCCAGTTCCTGCTTGTTGCATGTTTTTTGTTTCATAGAAAATCCATATCAAACGGAGTCCAAACGGGATAAAAACTGATGGAGATTTTTTTTGGAATATATGTGAATTTTGGGAAGTGGAATCAACGCGAGACCATGCTCGAGGGGCCCATGAGGCAGGGGGCGCGCCCTAGGGGGTGGGCGCGCCCCTGACCCTCATGGCCACCCCGTAAGGCGGATGGTGCCCTTCTTTCTCCGCAAGAAAGCTAATATCCGGATAGAAATCGTGTTCAAATTTCAGCCCAATCGGAGTTACGGATCTCCGGGAATAAAAGAAACGGTGAAAGGGCAAAATCAGGAGCGCAGAAACAGAGAGAGAGATCCAATCTCGGAGGGGCTCTCGCCCCTCCCATGTCGTGGAAGCCAAGGACCAGAGAAGAAACCCTTCTCCCATCTAGGGAGAAGGTTAAGGAAGAAGAAGAAGGGGGGCTCTCTCCCCCTCTCCTCCGGTGGCGCCGGAACACCGTAGGGGCCATTATCATCACCGTAATCTACACCAACACCTCCGTCATCTTCACCAACATCTTCATCACCTTCCCCCATCTATCCCCGATGTACCTTCTACTTGAAAATGGTGCTTTATGCTTCATATTATTATCCAATGACGTGTTGCCATCCTATGATGTGTGAGTAGATTTTCGTTGTCCTATTGGTGATTGGTGAATTGCTATGATTGGTTTAATTTGCTTGTGGTTATGTTGGTGTCCTTCGGTGCCCATCATATGAGCGCGTGCGTGGATCACACCATAGGGTTAGTTGTATGTTGATAGGACTATGTATTGGAGGGCAAGAGTGACAAAAGCTTCAACCTAGCATAGAAATTGATGCATACGGGATTGAAGGGGGACCAATATATCTTAATGCTATGGTTTTTGTTTTACCTTAATGAACGTTAGTAGTTGCGGATGCTTGCTAATAGTTCCAATCATAAGTGCATAGAGTTCCAAGTCAGGGATGACATGCTAGCAGTGGCCTCTCCCACATAAAACTTGCTATCGGTCTAGTAAAGTAGTCAATTGCTTAGGGACAATTTTGCAACTCCTACCACCACTTCTCCACACTCGCTATACTAACTTTATTGTGTCTTTATCTAAACAGCCCCTAGATTTTATTTACGTAATATTTATTATCTTGCAAACCTATCCAACAACACCTACAAAGTACTTCTACTTTCATACTTGTTCTAGGTAAAGCGAACGTTAAGCGTGCGTAGAGTTGTATCGGTGGTCGATAGAACTTGAGGGAATATTTATTCTACCTTTAGCTCCTCGTTGGGTTCGACACTCTTACTTATCGAAAGAGGCTACAATTGATACCCCTATACTTGTGGGTTATCAGTGGTCATGGATTTCTACAAGGTTCTTGCACGCCAGGCCCGTAACACTGAGCGCTTTTACATCGTTGGTGGTATCCACCGTGGCGAACTTGTAGTCAGTGTTGTTGACAAACCTGTTGAAACGGTCGCAAGGCTCTATGGACATGCAGTAGTGGTAGACGAGGACATGATGGCGCATGCACAACTGGCCGACGACAACCTTCTGATCTATGTCGGGACGACCGGCGGTGTACTGGAGGTCGATGCCGACCACCTTGTACTTGTCTCCAGCAAGCAACTGCTCAACGCTGTTGATGTAGTCGTCCACCACGGCCGGGTCGATGGTGTACACCACCGAGAGATCCGTCTCCCACGCGTGGGTCTCCACTCTATGCTCACCGAACTCCATTGGAGCGCCGCTGGACATCCCCTCTCTATGTGTCGTCGTGGGTGTGCTTGTTATGTTGTGGGGCGCGATCGAAAGGTTGAAGAGACTAAGGTTATAATGGCTGCGGGAATTAAAGGGGAAGCCGGACAGCCAGGAATATCGGCAGGCCCTGATGGCAGTTCTATTTTGAAGTGCGTAACTCCATCGTGCCGCACATAACTGCATCGCGTGGCAACGCGTGCGATGCAACCACATGCATATGGGCCCCCCGATGTGATCGTGCGCACGCCCAACTACTGGCAGAGTGCGCGCGGAGGGAGCCGAGCAGAGCGCTCTGCGGTCGCCTCAAGGAAAAGCTGTCCACAAGCCGAGCGCGCCGCGACGCCTAACGACGAGCAGAGCTTGCCGAGGGACGCGAGCAGAGGACGGCACGGTGATACGTGGCAAATAAAATGAACGTTTGATTTGAGTTGTGTGTGCGATACGTGGCAGACAATTGATCCATCCGAGCTGTTCGTGATGGAAGAAGCCATGTGTGTTGCGGGCAAACGCTTGCTGGTGTATAACCTTAAATTTAACCAAAAAGTGTTAATGCATGTTACAAAAATTGTATAGCTGAAAACTATGTTCAAATACGACTCCAACGATATAATCTATGGCTAAATGCATTCTATTTTATTAGTTAAATCCTACTTATAAACCAGGACGGGGGTATAGTAGGCAACTAAATCGCAAACTTTTTTATTAACTGTATGTGTATGTGTCCTCTCATCCTCCTCTCGCACGTCTTGTCACCCCGCTGCCGCAGACGGCTTACAGCGCAAGCTTGTGCAGCGCGCGGGGGCGTTCTTTTGGCCAAACGGTGGCGCCAATGAATCGTCGGTGAGCCCGTTCTCACGCAACATCCCAGATTCCCGCGCAAGCTTCCCGCCTGACTCGGTGAAATCCCCCAAAATCCCAATGCTTACCGGCCTGCTATAAAATCCCTCATGGTCGGCGAGTCCTGCATCGCATTTTCCCCTCCCTCCATGTAGCTTATCTCGTCTGCTTCTCCCACAATTGCCAATGGCAACAGTCTATCATCGTCGCTCAGCCACTCCGCCGTCATCAGAGGATAGCTCCAGCTAGGAGGCTACACCGCGGCGGCGCAGTCCCTTGTGTAGTGTAGTGCGCGCGGCGTCCCTGTTGGTTGTGCGAGGATCACTCACCACACGCTCTGCCGCCACTGCCCGTCGGCAGCTATTGCCGGCCGCCATTGCTGCCACACCACCGTCAAAAGTCAGGGCCATCTCCCACTCCGCCGCCGCGGCCCGAAGGCGGGAGGTGGCCGTCATGGCCGCCACCCCACTACCGGCCACCGTGGCCATCACCTACTCCGCCACCGCGGCCCGAAGGCGGGAGGTGGTGTTCGTGGCCGCCACCCCATCGTCAGTCGCCATGGCCACCAGCCCACCGTCGACCGTCGGGATCATCACCCGCTTCGCCACCGCCGCCTGAAGGAGGGAGGCGGAGGTGGAGGCCCGCACGTGCATTAGCGACCTTGCGCGCTACATCGAGTTCCCGCGGGAGGAGGAGGAGCGCCTCGTCGAGCACGCAAAGAGCTTTACCACAGCCGTGGCTGCAGCACAAGCCGACGCAGAGGCGAGGAATCAGGAGATCTACGAGCAGTCTGGCCGCTTCGAGAGGGATCGTCTGGAGCGGCGGTGGGCGTTCGAGCTGGCGAGCGTCGCTGAACGTGCAGCAGCAGCAGGCAACGTATTGCATTTGTCCAGCTTGTCGGTAGGCTCCTCCTCCTCCTCTGCCTCTTACTGAACGCGCTCGGCAGAGGAGAGGCTGCCGGAAGTAGCACAAAGCCCCTCCATGGTAGTAGTAGTATCTAGGGGATATTTTGTTCAGTTCATCTGACTATAGATGTGTGGTCGAACTGTACAACGTACTTAGAATTAGCTAGTATATATAGTTGAACTAGCTATTTCAGTACGTGGTTGGCAACAATTGGGGAAAAGTTTGGTCGGTTCAGCTGTCGAGTTGAACTATTTGTATAAATTAAGGACTACTTAATATATGAATGAAATCTATGCTTAATTAATTACTCAATTTTAGTTGCAAAAATTACATAGTGCTAATGATTTCTAGCTGTACATTTTGACAAATCGTAGTGTTACAAGGATTGACAAATGGCAACGTTACTAGATCAACAAATGTAAATGTTTCCAGTTTGACAAATGGCAACATACTCAATATGACAAATGCAAATCTCATCGAACTGTTCGTATGTGGTTGCACACGGGTCATCCAAAACAACCGTTTGCGTTGAAGGGATGCACAAATGTTGCGCTGCTCTCAATTTGCATACGGGTGTTCTATCTAAATTGTTTGCGATCAAGAGCTGCAGAAATCCTGCTCAGCACATTTTCTCTTGGCTTCCTGGGGAAGCTGTCGGTTTGCATACGGGTGTTCTAACTAAAACATTTGCAATGAGTGTTTTATATTTAAAAAGCGAATTAAACTGCAGCCTGGGCGCCATTAATGGAGAGGATGCGAGCAAGGCGGGTGGCCATGGAAGTCAAAGCACTCACTTCCCAGTGAGCCTGCGCCGCGTACAGCTCGCACGCTTCCCGGTGAGCCTATGCACTCGAGGACAGCTTGCACGCTTCTCGGTCAGCCTGCGCACCGGACGGCGCTCGCACGCCTCCCGTTCAGTCAAGGTCAAGCAGCTGTCTACACGACACCTCCTACAGCCATTAAAACCAAGACACGTGGCATCACGTGAATGGTTAACAGAATTTTGGATTTACTAAAATTTAAAAACCAGGCATCTCAATGTTTTACTGGCAATCAACGGTGCCATGGTGTTTGAAATGCATTCCCATTTCTTGCATGAGACCTAAGCATGCACCCAAGGACACATATTTGATTTTTCAACCAATTTATATGCACTAGAGCATGTGCATGTAGTTCAAATTTGAATTATGCACATAAATGCATTGAAAACTCAGTTAATGCATAAAATGTCCAAACGAACCGGAAAAAATCACAAATATTCACAGAACACTCCTGTTGTTCTATGTTGACACGAGAAAAAACATTGAAAGCAATAAGAGGCAATGGATATCGTTTCGGCCCCAAAGGTGGGACGTTTCCTACCGAAAACCATCATGCTTGTTGTGAGAAGCTCCGGATTGTGAGAAGCATATACCCAAACCTGCACCAAATGGGACAAAATTTGTACCATGGCATGTTGATGCCACTCCATGATAGCATGCCAAGTTTCATGAATTTCAGACGAGTTTTGGATTTACTAGAATCTAAAAACCAGGCATCTCAATGTTTTGCCGGCAATCAACGGTGCCCTAGTGTTTGAAATTCATTCTCATTTCTTGCATGGGACCTAAGCATGCACCCAAGGACACATATTTGATTTTTCAACCAATTTATATGCACTGGAGCATGTGCATGTAGTTCAAATTTGAATTATGCACATAAATGCATTGAAAACTCAGTTAATTCATAAAAATGTCCAAGCGAACCCCGACAATCACAAAAATTCACACAACACTCCTGTTGTTCTATGTTGATACGAGAAAATAAATTAAAAGCAATAAGAGGCAATGGATATTGTTTCGTCCCCAAAGGTGGAACGTTCCCTACCCAAAACCATCATGCTTGTTGTGAGAAGCTTTGGTTTGTGAGAAGCATATACCCAAACCTGCCCCAAATGGGACAAAAAAATTACCACGGCATTTTGATGCCGCTACATGATAGCATGCCAAGTTTCATGAATTTCAGATGAGTTTTGGATTTACTAGAATTTAAAAACGAGGCATCTCAATGTTTTGTCGGCAATCAACGGTGCCCAGGTGTTTGAAATTCATTCCCATTTCTTGCATGGGACCTAGCATGCACCCAAGGACACAGATTTGATTTTTCAACCAATTTATATGCACTAGAGCATGTGCATGTAGTTCAAATTTGAACTATGCACATAAATGCATTGAAAACTCAGTTAATGCATAAAATGTCCAAACGAACCCCGAAAAAAATTCCAAAATTGAACACAACACTCTTGTTGTTCTATGTTGACACTCGATAATTTTTGAAAGCAATAAGAGGCAACGGATATCGTTTCGTCCCCAAAGGTGGCACGTTCCCTACCGAAACCATCACGCTTGTTGTGAGAAGTTCTGGTTTGTGAGAAGCTTATACCTAAACCTGCCCCAAATGGGACAAAAATTTTACCACGGCATGTTGATGCCGCTACATGATTGCATGCCAAGTTTCATGAATTTCAGACAAGTTTTGGATTTACTAGAATTTAAAAACCAGGTATCTCAATGTTTTCCCGGCAATCAACAGCGCCCTGGTGTTTGAAAATCGTTCCCATTTCTTGCATGGGACCTAAGCATGCACCCAAGGACACAGATTTAATTTTTCAACCAATTTATATGCACTGTAGAATGTGCATGTGGTTCGAATTTGAATTATGCACAGAAAATGCCTGGAAAACCGAGTTAATGTATAAAAATGTCCAAACGAACCCTGAAAAATTCCAAAATTGAACACACTCTTGTTGTTCTATGTTGACACTCGAATTTTTCTGAAAGCAATAATAGGCAACGATATCGTTTCGTCCCCAAAGGTGGCACGTTCCCTACCGAAACCATCACGCTTGTTGTGAGAAGCTCTCGTCTGTGAGAAGCTTATACCCAAACCTGCCCCAAATGGGACACAAAATTTACCATGACATATTGATGCCGCTACATGATAACATGCCAAGTTTCATGAATTTCAGACGAGTTTTGGATTTACTAGAATCTAAAAACCAGGTATCTCAATGTTTGCGGCCGAGTGACGGTGGCAGGGTGTTTGGAATTCATTCCCATTTCTTGCATGGGACCTAAGCATGCAATGAAGGACACATATTTGATTTTTCAATAAGTTTATATGCACTGGAGCATGTGCATGTAGTTCAAATTTGAATTATGCGCATAAAATGCCGGGAAAAACCCAGTTAATGTATAAAAATGTACAAACGAGCCCTGAATAATTCCAATTTTTTGACGACACACCTACAGTTGCATGTTCACTGCAGATAAAAGTTCTAACAATTCAAACACCATCCTTTGTAGCTGTAACCCCATTACATAATTCAAATGATCAAGACGATAAATCAAGTAGATCGCACACATTTTATTATCACCAACCGTGTGAGATGCAACACAAAATATCTTGGAGCACCGTCGGTGTATAGTACGCCCATGGCTTACGAGAGAAGGTGCATCGGCTACAGTCCACAGCCGGCATGTCAAGCACACTAGCTCACTCCCCAAATATCATTTCACTGTTCATTCGTCACCGGTGAAAGATGGGGACGTGGACCCACGTCATGAGGGCAACTTTGGCGGCCCACTCTGGCGAGAGCGCGGCCGCAGCCGCCAAGCGCGTGCTAACAAGCTTCATGAGGGTGACCGCAGTCTGCGTCCGGGCGGGCAAGGCAGCCCAAACGGTCGTTGTTGCTTCTCAGGCCGCGACAGCAGCATCTGCCTTGGGGATAGCTACTGGAGAGAGCGGCACAACAGCTGTCCATTTCGTAGCGGCGGCCTTAGCGCTGCTGGAGGCCGCCCACTACCATGTCGAGGCCGTCCACGCCCAGCTCGTGGCGGTCACCGCACAAATCGAACGAAGATTCTCCGACAACGGTCGGCAACCCACGACCGAAGAGCTCGCAATCGCCGAGAGAGTTCGAGCAGCCGTCCGTTCCTGCGCGGCATACCTTGCCACGTGGAGCCCGCCAGAGCCCAGATCGCGGCCGCCCATTCCCAGCTCATGGCGGCCTATTCCAAAGATATGGCGGACGCGGATGGCGAGATGCTTGTCAAGTATGGTGCAATTGATTCGATGGAGCCCCTTCCCGAGGAGACCGTCGGGCGCGAGCTGGACATGGAGGCGGCGGCGGAGATCGACGAGCACCAGATGTGGTAGTACTCTTTGTTTTGTTTAATTAAGAGCGTCGGTCTTTAATTTGTTAGGGTAATGTTTAGGTTAGCTAGCTCTGTTTAATTGCTGAACTTGCTCGATTAAGAAGTTAGTCTCCTTTGTGTACCCATATTATGCAATGACGTGGATGACCACTGTAACCAGGGAAATTCGAACCAAAATTTTTGACGTTCAAACTCAACACACATGGGTTAAGTCATCTGAATCGCTTGTGATGTTCACATATCGTACACAGTTCTGAATAAGGGACCGTGTCTGATGACACTTTGCGCGCCCGTTTTTTGGCTGAAGCAATTCCAAAATTTCGGCTTCTGCGGAAATATATACCTCCCCGTCCCCTTCCCCTTACCAAAAGCCACATTTCCCCTCTTTCCACCTTCCTTTCCAAGTTGAAACCTTCACTCCTTGCTTGTAGCACCGCCGCCTCCTCACCGGCGACCCTCCTTCATGCTCCTCGGCCTCGCCTATCCAGGCAGGTAATCCACACCCTACCCCCATCCTCTTCCTCCTTCCACATCCCACATGCCCCTACCGCCGGCGCGAGCGCGACACCTTCCAGCCAAATCACCGACCCCTCCACCAAATAAGCGCCGGCCTAAGCATGGTGCACGCAGTATAGCCAGGACCTCAAGGAGCATTTGGCAGCGGAGAAACAAATCGCGGCCGCACGCGCGGATGAGGTCGCGATGGCTACCATTCATGTCGACCCCCAGATCTTGAAGGAGCACCTTGCGATTTGCTAGCTACACCGGTTAAGCATGCTCAGTTTACCTGTTGCGTGTGCTGCTCCTGCCTTTCCTTCACAAATTCTAGTTAATTGTGCTATCTAATTTTACCATGCAATCTGTTGCTCTAGTGTATATGTTCTAATGTCGTACAATGTGGTGCTCACTTATTAACTGTTTTGTTAATTAGTTGTCGTCTTCAGTTAACTGTTTGGTTCAATTCTGCAAATGTGGTGTTCAATTCTTAAGGCTGCAATTTTGTATTGTCTTCCATGTGTGAAATAAATCGAATTTATCTTTACA
This sequence comes from Aegilops umbellulata, assembly GCA_032464435.1. Taxonomy (NCBI): domain Eukaryota; kingdom Viridiplantae; phylum Streptophyta; class Magnoliopsida; order Poales; family Poaceae; genus Aegilops; species Aegilops umbellulata. The sequence continues at coordinate 399,159,269 of CP136056.1, read as the reverse complement.
AAACTGTGGGTGCATTCTGCTATTGTATACCATGTGAGGAATAAATTGAATTTGGCTATTGTAAATACACGAGAAACAAATACAATTGCTACAATTGGCTGTAGTTAACTGTTTGGTTAACTGTCTGATCTTCTATTAGGAGTATGTTATATTGTGCAATGTGGTGCTCAGTTAATGTTTGGTTCATTTTTTGTGGTGTTTAGTTAACTGCTTGGTTCAATTCTGCAATGCGATGTCCAATTGTCGTGGGTAGAATTTTGTATTGTTGTGCATGTGAGGAATAAATCGAATTTGGTTGCACTTAATACATGAGAAACATATGCAAGTGCTATATTTCCTAGTTCTTAATCATGCTTGGTTTGGATAAATGGGTTTTCCGTGTGGCTTGAATTAATCTGATGAATCTGCAATGTGATTAGTTTTCATCAACATATTTTACTGATAGCATGTGAACCCTTAACCTGATGACTAACTACCTTATATGTGTTGCAGGGAAACAATGGGAAGCACTAAGGTCTACAATCGAGGTTAGCACATGCATGGTCCGTTGTCTAATAGCACATTATTATGCAATTGCAGGAACCTTTCTAATATTTAGGTTTTTAACAATTTGGTCTTGCACATGTAGGTCCTGCTGTCACAGGTTTTGACCCACTGTTCGACCCTTTTTGCATATGGGGGAATGAGTTGTCCATGAATATCAGTCAAGTCAAGAAACTCAGAGAGATTGTTAGGATAAACAAATTAGCAACAAAAAACAACAAGATCTTTGTCTGCACAATGAAGAAGACATCAGTTCACTACAGGATGGTACTAACTATTATACCTTGCCTTTTTTATTCCTTTGCCCCATTTCCAATATAGAGAAGATATTTATTCACATCCTTGTTTTCAGGCCTTTCCAAAGCAGTTCACTGATGATTACCTCTCAAACCACCTGTATGGTCAAGAGGCGAGGAAGGTATTCATACAACACCCACGGTTCAATATTGAAGTGTTCCTGAAGAGGACGAAGGATGGACAGTCAATCATCCACAAGCACTGCCCTAAAGTTACAAAGACCTCCAACATCGATGAAGGCTCAATATTCGCCTTCTGCTTCAGCAGTTTTCCAGATGAGATACATCTGTCTATGTACCGTCTATGATGCTAATTTCGAAAGGTTATAGATGTTGCATGTGAAACTTGGTCCTGGTGTAGTTGTGTAATGGGGTAGCTGAATGCTAAAGCTATATGATGTTGTACTCTGATGTATTTCAATTATGAAAATGAAATATATTGTGTGCTTAATATGAAATGTCAATTAGATTAATAAATGGATTGTGCATAATCAGATAATTAGCCTGCTAGTGGCGAATTAGCCTGCTAATTTGGTTTTGCTATTGCAAACGATTGTTGAAAAAAATACCGTGGGCGATGACCTCAGGCAACGCACACAGTTTCTAGGAAAAAACCATGTGGATCAATGAACAATCACACACGACTTTCTCTTGAAAACTGTTTGCGTCAGGCCACCTTGCACAAACGTTTACCACATGAAAACCGTGTGTGATTGACAGCCTTTGCCACACAGTTTCTTCCACGGACCGTGTGTGATATATTCAATAACGCAAACGATTTAACGGGAAAAATTGTGTGTGATGTACCTGTGAACGGAAACGTTTTCCTTGGAGCGACTGTGTGGGATGTACATATGAACGAAAACGTTTAGCGGGGACTGACTGTGTGGGATGTACTTGCGACCGGAAACAATTTCGCCGTATAATTGTATTTTTAGCTCTACTGTACATATTTCCGTATTTGAGTGCTCGCCGTCGCACACGACCTCATTTTACCGAATGTGTGTGCCAGGAGGGCATATCCCCGGCGGTTCCTGGGTCGTGTGGGAAGGACCCCCCTATCGCACACACTCACTTGGCGACGGTTCCAAATGTCGTCGCGGAAAGGGGTTAAAACCCGTTTGTTTAGGAGCTCGATGTACTAGTGTTATGCAACTCCCGAATATCGGAGGAACACTTTATGTGCTATCAAACGTCACAACGTAACTGAGTGATTATAAAGATGCTCTACAGGTATCCCCGATGGTGTTCGTTGAGTTGGCATAGATCGAGATTAGGATTTGTCACTCTAAGTATCGGAGAGGTATCTCTAGGACCTCACGGGAATGCACATCACTATAAGCCTTGCAAGCGATGTGACAATGAGTTAATTGTGGGATGATGTATTACAGAATGAGTAAAGAGACTTGCCGGTAATGAGATTGAACTAGGTATGATGATACCGACGATCGAATCTCGGGCAAGTAACATACCAATGACAAAGGGAATAACGTATGTTGTTATAAGGTTTAACCGATAAAGATCTTCGTAGAATATGTAGGAGCCGATATGAGCATCCAGGTTCCGCTATTGGTTGTTGACCGGAGATGTGTCTCGGTCATGTCTACATAGTTCTCGAACCCGTAGGGTCCGCATGCTTAACGTTCAATGACGATTTGTATTATGAGTTATATGTTTTGGTGACCGAAGGTTGTTCAGAGTCCCGGATGAGATCACAGACATGACGAGGAGTCCCGAAATGGTCGAGAGGTAAAGATTGATATATTGGAAGGTTATATACGGACATTGAAATGGTTCCGATAAGGTTCGGGGATTTATCGAAGTACCGGGAGGCTATCGGAACCCCTCGGGAAAGTTAATGGGCATATTGGGCCATAGTGGAGAGAGGGAGGCTGCCACAGGAGGTGCCCCCCCCCCAAGCCCAAACCGAATTGGACAAGGGGTGGGCGGCGCGGCCCCCCTTTCCTTCTCCCTCTCCCCTTTCCTCCTTTTCCCACTCTATTGGTTGGAAGGAGGGGGCCGAATCCTACTTGGACTAGGAGTCCAAGTAGGACTCCCCCCTTTGGCGCGCCCCTCTTAGGCCGCCGGCCTCCTCCTCCCCCCTTTATATACGGGGGCGGGGGCACCCCAAAGACATACCAAGATTTGTCTTAGCCGTGTGCGGTTCCCCCCCTCCACAGTTTACCACCTCGGTCATATTATCGTAGTGCTTAGGCGAAGCCCTGCGCAGATCACATCACCAACACCATCGCCAAACCGTCGTGCTGACGGAACACTCCCTCGACCCTCTATTAGATCAAGAGCTCGAGGGACGTCATCGTGCTAAACGTGTGCTGAACACGGAGGTGCTGTACATTCGGTACTTGGATCAGTTGGATTGTGAAGACGTTCGACTACATCAACTGCGTTACATAATGCTTCCGCTTTTGGTCTACGAGAGTAAGTGGACACACTCTCCCGTCTCGTTTCTATGCTTCTCCTAGATAGATCTTGCGTGATTGTAGGAATTTTTTTGAATTACTACGTTCCCCAACAGGTAATTCCTTACTTTTGTGTGTGGAAATGTTATGTGTGTAGTCACTTGTGTAATTGTATGCTTAATTTAGTTTTGCAATGCTGTTTTTTTAAGTATATATGTTGATGCTCTGTAGACAGAGCAAATCACATCGCACACGGCCTAAACAATGGAACCCGTCGGTGATGATTTCATCAATCACTAACAATTGTATACCAGCAATCGTTTGCTGACAACACACACGGCTTGTTAACATGAATCGTTTGTGTTGTTATCGGTCTTCCCACACGTTTCCAATTACAGACTCCGCGTACCACACACATCTTGTTAAGTTGAACCATTTATGTTCTCTTGGCTCAATGCAAACAGTTCATCTGAGTGAACATTATGTCGTATATTGCACACACCTTGATCTGGCTGACCTTTTCTTTTGTGTTGCCTAATCACAAATAGTTCATCCGAGTGAACCATATGCTATATATCGCACACACCTTCATCTGGTTGCCCGTTTCTTTTGTTCCTCCTCATCGCAAACAGTTAATTTAACTGAACTGTATGCCCTGCATCGCACATGCAACTAAAATCTGAACCGTGTTTGATGCATCCGTCATCGCAAACGTTTTGCACCTTTTTGACGGTTTTTTACACCAGTGTTTGCGATTATCGCATCGCGCACAGTTTCGTTGAAGGGTCTCTGATCGTAGTGTCTCATTAGCAGCATCCTGCAGTAGTGGTACCACATAATATAGTCAGAAACCATCTCCAAGATTTTGTCTTCACTATGCACCACCGCATGAGCTACATGATATAAGCAATCATTGGGAACCAATCCCACTGCACTTAAAAGAACACCTCCATATCATGTCTTCAAATGAAAACTATCTAGGAAATAACAGGCCTACAACCAAATAAGAACCCCCTCTTGCATGCATCAAATGAGAAGTAACATTTTTGGCAACTATCCCTCATCTCAAGGTTCAATAAAGAATGTACTCTCATGATTTGAACTCCTAAGCTCTTCCTTAAGAGCTTAACAGATGAAAACGACTGCCTTGCATGGAACTTGGGCATGCTGTCTACTATTGTGAAAGATTTGAAATTGAATTTCATCTCCTCTTCATTTAAATCTGGAGGATATAATGCCCCATCTTCAGAGTTGCAATATTCAGCCATGCACTTTCTCCCCTTTCTTGTCTTGTAAAGGTGCAACTGCTCCCGCACCAAAACATCATCCCCATCCTCAAGTCATAATCGATGTCAACAATTTCTGATTTGTAATCATTATCTAAAGAAATACTATCACCATATTCTTCCGACTCATCTTCTAATTTCTGTCCTCTTGATCTCAACCTTACCTGTGGTTGCTCATGAATCTGAATTTCATTGCTTTTATCCACAACTGTACAAGATACCATGTTGTCATCATTTGCATTGCTTTGCTTCTGGATTGAACTTTAAACAGGAGGAAATTATGCTACTGGATTAGCCACAACATCACCCCATGCTGCTTCTCCTCCAGAGATGTGGCTATGAAAAATGATCAAGATAGAACATATGAAATCTCTGCCCTCGAGGGACCCTTAGATAAATAAGATCTACTCCCTCCATTCCAAAATAGATGACTCAACTTCGTACTAACTTTTTACTAAAGTTAGTACAAAGTTGAGTCATCTATTTTGGAATGGAGGGAGTATGTGTGCATCATTGCACAAAAAGCCTTGCATCATATTCATTAAGTTGACAACCTTGGGGCAACCTATAGAAATCAATTCTGCCCACTTACTCATAACCCATATGCTCAATTATATCTTCAAACATTTTGTAGTATGCCAACTCCACATGACAATAATCATAGCAAACATTCTAGCCATTCAAATAACACATATTCTGTCCATTGCCAGAGAAAGAACCCGCATGGATCACCTCAAGAGTTAACCAACCACTGCCATCGCAGAAAATAAATAACATACAAAAAACAGACTTTATGCTATACAATCCAAAAACCCTATCACAGTGCGCATAAAATCACATCAAATCGATGTACGAAAACATTGCTGCAACATGGCCTAATGCCATTAGGAATACTACTTTTGGGCCCAAATTGCTAACTACCGTGACCGCAATAGCACATACCGTAGGTCGGCGCGGCCGTTCGGGCCCCTGCATCGCCGCTGCAACTGCCGTCTGGGGTCGCTGCATCGTTGCACAAGCTTCCCCCGTCGGCCGCAATACGATCAAAAGACTGTCGTGCCACCGTTCATCCGCCCCGCACCCTGTTCCCGTCTGGGGTTTCTCTCTTGTTTCAGTTCGCGGAGAAGGAAGGGATCAACAACATAATTACCACGAGCTTGACTCTGAGTGAGCCCCATACCGACATATCATACGGGGGATACGAGATACGTACGCGATCCATGGAGTTTTTTTTTGCGGGGAACTTTAGAGAGCTTTATTTAAACGAAGGCATTCGATGGGCAGTCAGCCAGGAGGCTGCTGACCAGGAAGCTAGGAGTGGTGTCCAGCCAGCTTTCAGTCCCATTCAGCGTACCAGCACGCTTAGCACACAAATGTGCGGGACTGTTAGCGGATCGAGTTACATGAGTAATACTGAATGAAGAAAAAATATATGAGAGCTCTCTAACTTCAGCTAGAATGGGTGCTACAACCGAGCAATCGGTGTAGCCAGAGTTCCAGAGGTCAACTGCCTCTAGACACTCGGATTCCAGTTGCACGTGCGTGTAGCCGCGAAGACGGGCGAAGATGGTACCCTCGCGAATGGAGAGCACCTCAGCAATGAACGGATCAGTGACCCCTAGATGGGGTTTGCACCATGCACCCAAGAATGCCGAGTAAGAACGGGCTAGGCCTCCAATGCCTGCAGTGTTTGTGTCTCGATGGATCGCTGCATCAGTGTTAATCTTGATGAAGTTTCCTTCTGGAGGTCGCCAACCATGGCCCGGTATAGGTATAAAAACATGTCCGGGTATATCAAGCAACGAAAGATCTTCGCGAATTCTCCTGACCGAACTGGCAGGATCAATGATCTCCTGATCATGCGTATATCTGTTGTGGGACATCCAAATTGCCCACATAGCCGTGATGATCGTGGCGCGATCCTTGTCAGAAAACCGCTGATCACACAATATGTCTCTTGCCCAAGAATTGGGGTGAAGCTGCGGGAGCCGTATCTCAAAGAGCAGCCTCGCCTCCTCCCAGAACCGCCTTGCGTGAGAACAATGGATCAGAGCATGCATCAGGTCCTCATCCATGGCAAGGCACAACTTACATTTACTTTTTTCTTTGATATGTTGGTGTTTGAGTGTACACTCGTCCGGGATGATCCCACGAACCACACTCCACCAAAAAACCCTAACTTTAGGAACCACTTTTATTTTCGAAAGAGCACCCCACATCTATTGTTTGTTCGTTGATGGTTCCGCTATTTGCCCTTCTTCTAGAGCTGAACGCTCTTTTTGATTCATTAGAGCTCGATAGGCCGTTTTGACAGAGTAGATGCCCGATCGTTCGTGTGCCCATGCTAGATAGTCTGCATCGCCGCCTTGCCTGAGAGGAATATTCAGGATTGCCTCTGCATCCGGCGCGATGAAAGTTGAGCGAATGAGGTCACGTTTCCAGGTCCCGTTGTCATGATCAATGAGTTCTCCGACTGTGAGGATCGGCGTGTTGGGAGGCCTGAATAATGGTGTCATGGTGACAGTCGATGGGATCCATCGGTCGTTCCAGACCGAGGTGGATGCACTATCACCGATCCGCTTGATGAGGCCAACTTTGAGAGCTTCTCGTCCGGCAACAATGGCTCGCCAAGTGGCTGATGCTGATTTCGGGGTGGTAGCTTGCATGAACTCTGAGTCCGGAAAGTATCTCCCCTTCATCACTCTTGTACACAAGGCTTCCGGGTTTGTCATGAACCTCCAACCATGTTTCCCTAGCAGGGCTAGGTTAAACTGTCGAAGGTCGCGGAAGCCCATCCCGCCCTTAACTTTGGGTGTGGCAAGTTTGTCCCACGCTATCCAGTGCAGGGAGCGTCGATCCAGCGAGCTCCTCCACCAGAATTTTGCCATACTCGACCGCAAGTTCTTGCACACCTTTTTTGTAAGTAGAAAACAGGTCATACTGAAAGTTGGAATTGCCTGGGCGATGGATTTGATCAAGGTTTCTCTACCTGCACAGGCAAACAACCTTTTTGACCAACCCTGCATCTTGTCCCTTGCCCTGTCTACTATGTGGTCGAAAGTACCGCTGGTAATTCTTCCAACAGCAGTGGGTAGGCCAAGATATCTTTCTGAAAAAGCTTCTGAGTGAACATTTAGGGCGATCCATGGAGTTAGGACAGCCGTTTCAACCTCCGGAGTTGTATATGACATGTATTTGCATGTATCAGGACAATATGAAAGCACTTTCCAACCAAGAGGGTCATGTTGGACATTACACAGGGCTAAGAGGACGATACATGCAATTATCTTATTATTTGGGCAACGCCCCAACTATTCCTAAATTTTACCTAAAATCTAAAAAGTGCATACGCACTATTTAGTTCAATAGAGCGGCCGCGTCTTGCATGCATGTGACTGTTATTTTTTTGTCTTCTAGTGCATGTGGCTATTAGCATTAAATGCGTTCACACTGATTACTTCATTCCAAACAGAACAGATTCACGCATATTCATTTTGGAGTTTTAAATTTTAAAAAATCATATCTTTCAAACCGCGCGTCGGAATTCAAATCCGTTTTCACTGCTGGAACTCTTGCGACGAGATCTTTGAAACTAGATCCCGCATGAGTATGTTTCGACGAATTTTTTATGCCAACTTTGATGCTATATGGTGCAACTTTAGTACTGTAATGTGCAACTTTACTACTACATCGTGCAACTTTTTGCAAAACCAATTTTTGGATCTGCATGATTCAACTTTCTATGAGATTGCAGTCTACCAACCATGACAACTTTGATGTTTAGTTGGCACGACTATTGGCACACACATATGCTCAGTTGGCGCGATAATATAGTCTATTTGCACACACATTGATATTTAGTTGGCAGGACTAGTACACACATATGCTCAGTTGGCGCGGCAATGTAGTTTAGTTGCACACATATTGATGTTTAGTTGGCAAGACTATTGACACACACATATGCTTAGTTGGCGCGACAATGTAGTCTAGTTGCACACACATTGATGTTTAGCTGGCAGGACTATTTGGAACACAAATATGCTCAGTTGGCGCGGCAATGTAGTCTAGTTGCACACATATTGATGTTTAGTTGGCAGGACTATTTGGCACACACATATGCTCAGTTGGCGCGACAATGTAGTCTAGTTACACATACATTGATGTTTAGTTGGCAGGAAGACTAGTTCGTCGAAACATCCCATGTGGGATCTACTTTTAAAGAACACGCCGCGAGGGTTTCAACAGTGAAAACGAATCTGAATTTCGACGCGCGGTTTAGAAGATATCTTTTTTATAATTTTGAAAACCAAAAATTAATGCACAAGGGATGAATATGAGGAAAGTTAATGTAGTGACATGCAAACGTCCATCACGTGAGAAAAGACCACATAAAATAATTAATTAACAGTGTCCGGACAGGCACTTACTTTATTTGGCCGGCCGCTAGCGAACGCTAGCTAGCGCCCGGCCGCCAGCTAGACCCGTCCTAAATTTTATGCGGTATTTTTAGGAGGTACACGAGCAAAATTAGATTTCGCATTCGACAAAGAATCGGCTGGTTTCCTTGTTTTCATTGGCAGGACGTGCCTTATGTGTTGATCCGCTGGACGTATGTACACGAGGCAATATCACTCAGCGTGCACACTTGAATAAGCCGAGGACGATACCGTCTTTATGCCCAGATTCTCCGCCAGCCTGCTGTACGGGTCAGGCCGCCCCCCAATGCGACCAGCGCCGCTGGAACAGACTGACCAAGACCATAGCCGTGATGTCATCTGACGACAAGGCTACGTCCAACGCTCCACGAGCCCATCCGCACGGCGCCGCTCCCGCCAGTCCCATGCATGCACCCTTCTCTACTCATCGCTGCGCCGGAAAGGCTACCCTGCCGTTTCCTGTGCCCAGCGGCGCCTGCCAATCTGCCACGCACCCTGTAGCCGTTGCCTGCCGTATAATCGAAGGCGACGACGCGACGTATTGCAAAAAAGAAAAGGAAAATAGAGAAAGAAGCGACGCGAGGGGGAGAGGGTTATCCATACGCGAATCGAATCGAATCGATAGGCGCCGTTCGTCAGGCCGCGAGTCTGGACGCGCACTGTCGCGCAAAGGACGGATGGGACGGGTGAGACGATGTACGCCTGGGGCTGTGTGTGCGAGTCAGGGCCGGGCCGGCGGGTGGGTCCCCTGACGGAGGCCGGAGCAGAGGTGCCGTGTCGCGGCGATGGGAGCAGGTCGGGCCGTGCCGCACGTGGTGGGAAGACGTGGGTGGCGCCGCGCGGCGGGCGGTTCTTGACCGGATCCGTGGCCGGCGCGGCGTCCAGCCAGTGCGGCTGGGCCTACATCGCTTGGATCCTAGTGCCCCTCTCGTTTTCGCCGTCCACATTGGCCCAATAGTACGTGGACGCAAGTGTCTCCCCCCTTCTGGAAGCGGGAAACACGGAACCTGTATCGCGAGGTCGTGAAATTTCTCAGCTCCACAAATATATGGTACTGATACGACTCTGGGTTTTGCATCATAGCGGGGCTAGAGTCAGCAAATGAACAAGGAGCGGCAAACTCCAAGATCTAAGCACAACCTATCGGAAAATAAGACCCTAATATTTGGGGAACGTTCCCCACAGGGAGGTCCCCTTCCAGCAAACGAAATCATTTGCCAAGGGAACCTTCTTCCTTGTACGTATCTGTGCCTCAATTGGGCCAAAAAAGCCCATTCGTATTAACACAACTAACCCAAACAAGACACAGCTAAAACACACACAAAAAACATGTATAGAAAAAATTGGTAGTTGCCAAGTGAACAAAGTATTTTAACTAAAAATGCCATCATATAAAATCATACATGGAAAAATTGCATATTAATTTAAGACGAGTACATAAATTAGCCATGGCACAAAAAAAAAACAATGCCTTTTTAACTTTGTCGTGGTTCAATAATTTGAGTTGTCATGACAAAAAAATTGGCTGCCATGCCAAGCAAGTTTTTTAGTTTTATGATGATAATAATTCAATGTAGGTTCAGACCCTACTTGTTTTTAGTTTTATGATGGAAAAATTCTATCGATCCACACGGATAGGAGTACGCACAAGTTTTTTAGTCAATGATCGAAAAGGCAAGGACTCCTGCCTCGGAGCCTCCTAACTACTCCTGGTCGTCGGCAGTCTCCACGTAGTAGTAGGCACCGTCGGGGTAGTAGTAGTTGCCAGCGGTGGCAGCTGGCTCCTAGAATCTGATCGCAGCAATCGGATATAGGGAAAAGAGGTAGCAAAGTAACCGTGAGTACTCATCCAAATTACTCGCAAGACTTACATCGGAACTATACTAAGTATGCTTCGGTATCAAAGGAATGGGGCTATGTCTTTGAACTGGACTACAAAATGCCAGAATAGAGGGGAAGACTAGCCTATTGAAGACTAACATCTTGCATCATTAGAAGAGTGCAGGTTAGCTTACTATTGTTGGAGAACGTAGTAATTGAAAATTTTCCTACGATCACGCAAGATCTATCTAGGAGAAGCATAGCAACGAGACGGAAGAGTGTGTCCACGTACCCTCATAGACCGAAAGCGGAAGCGTTTAGTTAACGCGGTTGATGTAGTCGAACGTCTTCACGATCCAACCGATCCAAGTACCGAACGTACGGCACTTCCGTGTTCAGCACACGTTCAGCATGATGACGTCCCTCGAGCTCTTGATCCAGTAGAGGGCCGAGGGAGAGTTCCGTCAGCACAACGGTGTGGTGACGATGTCGGTGATGTGATCCGCGCAGAGCTTCGCCTCAGCACTACGACAATATGACCAAGGTGGTAAACTATGGAGGGGGCCACCGCACACGGCTAAGAAACAACTGTTGTGCTTTGGGGTGCCCCCCTACCCCTGTATATAAATAAGGGGAGGAGGAGGCCGACCACCAAGGGGCATGCCAGGGAGAGGGGAGTCCTACTAGGACTCCAATCCTAGTAGGATTCAGCCCCCTCCTTTTTCCTTCTTCCGGAGGGGGAAAGGGGGAAATGAGAGGGAGTAGAAGAAGGAAAGGGGGCGCTGTCGTGGTTCTAAGTCGGACAGTAGAATAGGGGGTAGGAATGTAGAGGCAAGGTCCTAGCTATGGAGGAGTTGTACACGCGAGTTTTACGAGTTCAGGCCCTTCTCGGAGGAAGTAACAGCCCTACGTCTCGGAGCCCGGAGGTGGTCGACTGGATTATATGCGTGTGAGTTGCAGGGGGTGCGAACCCTTGTCCCAGAGGAGGGGGTGTCTTATATAGAGTGCGCCAGGACCCCAGCTCCCCTCCGTTACATAGGATTAATGTACATAAAGAGGTGGCGTTACAGGTAACGCCTGTAATGAAGTGCTACAAATGATCATTAAATATATGAGTAAATGTCCGACAGTTGCTGCGTAGAGCGGCTTTAGGTCTTCTTATATGTCGAGTGGTTTGATGGTCGAGTGACTTGGATAAAGAGGAGTCTCTGAGTGAATGGTAGGTCGAGTGGACTTCACTCGACATCTTTGCTGGATCCCTTCTTCGGATTCTTGAATTTCTTTGCTCTTAGGACAAGGACCTTAGGTTGGACGTATAGGTCAGGCCTATTACCCTACCCTAGGTTTGTGTCCTCATCATTAGCCCCCGAATGGATCGAGGTTTGAGTGAAAAAGAAGGATGGAGTTGACCTTGCTTTTGCTCTTGCTTTGACTTGTCTTTATCTCCAAGTAGAGGCCAGTTGTTAGAACTTCAGCTTCGTTTCAGTCGCCTTGATCGATTCAGAAATTGCCGACTGGTTTATACAATATCATCCGTCGAGTGATATCTCTGACATGAAATCTTTGGCGTGATCGGTTGTAAAGGATCCCGGGTTTCGCAGGATTCGAAATTTTGGTGGAAGCGCGCCAGACGGAGCGCTCCGCGGTAAGTGGAGTAGATAAATAGGACGTTTTGATTTCCGCGCCACCTTTTTTGCCACGTATCCCATGTGCGACTATTGGGGGATTTGACAGGATCGCTCGGGCCCACGCGTCAGCCGCTCGGAAGCAAGCCTTTAAAAGCGGCGAGGCCGAGGCGTCTGCACTGTGCGCGTCCATTTTCCTTCTTCTTCCTCTCGCATCTCCACTTCGTCCAGCCTATCCACTCTCGACGCCGCCGCTCCGCCGCCATGGGGAAGGAAAAAACAGTGGCGTTATAGCGTGCGAAGAAGGTGACGGGGGCGGCGAAGAACAAGAAGATGAATCGGGGGTCTTCATCGCGCTCGGGGCTGCCATCGGATCGGATCCAAGGAGACTGGATCCGATCTTCGCTTCGGCAGGAGGACTTGGACGATATGGCCGAGTTAGGGCTGATCATCCATAAGTCTGCGCGTCTGCCTGGGGGAGAATCGGAGCCGCAGCCGCGCCCGGGTGAGTGTGTTCTGCTCGCCCCTCATGTCGACCGCGGCTTCTCGCTTCCACCACATCCCTTTTTTTGAGGTTTCCTGAATTTCTTTGGGGCCCAACTCCACCATTTCACTCCCAATACCATCACGTATCTTGCTGCATTCGTATCCATGTGCGAGAATTTCCTGGGGTGCCGACCGCACTGGGGTCTTTTCAAGCACATCTTTACCATCCGATCCCAAACTGTGAAGAAAGCGAACTCGAACGACGAAAAGACCCATGTTATTCAGATGTGTGGGGGTCTGGGTATTCAGAAGAGGAAGAGGAGCTCGTTCCCTTCGATGACTCTTCCGGAGTCGGTCAGGGGTTGGCAGTCGACCTGGTTCTACTGCCAGGACATCGCGACCCCAGGCCATTCGACCGGGCTCCCCCCTTTCTCTTTTGACCGTGTTCAAACTCCATCTTCATTGAAAGTGATTGCTGCGGAGAAGGCGGAGACGGGCATGCTAGTCGAGAAAGTAGTCCAACTGATCAACTAGGGTGTCACCAGCATGGACCTGTTCGAGGTGTTCCTCAGTCGACGAATTCAACCTATCCAAGCTCGTGACCATTCCATGTGGCTGTACTCCGGGGCTGCTGACACTGCTTGGATTCATCCGGAGGATGTGGCGGCCAAAACAGCGGCTGAGTGGTTGAGGGCTATCACCGGGAATAAGGACAACCCCAGGGGCACCAGGAGAGTCGACCCTTTCAGCGACAGCAACCTGCCAGACAAGGTCTGGTCATCATAACTGAGTTTTTGAATGTATTTTCTGACTGTTTGTTGGTCCGACTGACTTATGTTTGGTCTCTTGTTTTGCAGATCTACACGGAGATGTATTCAATGCCCAATGGTGAACAAGCCTTGGAGCAAGACCAAGAGGGCGAGGACAGTGCGGAGGAGAGCGGTGAGTGGGAGTCCCCAACTGACGATGATGAAGACGAGAGCGACGAGTCGGGCGATGAGGAGGTAGCCGACTCACCGCCTCGCTCTGAACATCGATCCAAGCAGCACCATGATCCCGCGAGCAGGTGCGGCAAAGCTGTGGCGTCGAGTGCTCCATCTCACAAGCGCGCTCGGTCCTCGACTCTAGAATTGACTGAGAAGGTCACCAAGCAGCCCAAAGTTAATCCTTCGAAGGCTCAGAAGACCTTGCCTAGAATCAAGATGGACGTCCCTGTTGCCTCCAGGTAAACGTTCTTCTCGTATTTTCTTGTTCAGATCGATTTTCTTGTTCCGACCGGTTTTCTTGTTCTGACCGAGTGGATGATGAACCTTTATAGCCCGACCTCAGCTGCGACTGATATGGACATTGACAAGACTCTAGACGACGAGGAAACCGCCGATGCCGCTACCTCCAAAGCTAGTAAGTCTGCCCGATTCAAATTTATTTGGTCGATTGGATGGTTCGTCAGTTATCCTTATGACTTTCTCTGTTTATTGCAGCTCCATGAGACATTGTTGTGCTCGTGGACGATGAAGAAGAAGTACCGCTGAGAGGAAGGAAGAGGATGGACAAGGAACCAGGCAAGAGATCGCCTGAAGTCCAAGTTCCTCAGTTGACGTGACGCCTGGGACGGTAGTAGAGCGACCTGCAGATCCGGCTCGAACCAACGTCACCTTCGCTGTCCCGTTGTCGACCTATTGCCCATCAGGATCAACGGCTCAGATTTCTGTTGCACCAACACAACTCCCCGCTTCAGATCAGGCGACTGCTTCGATTGCTCTGCCTTCATCACTTTTCACTGCATATCAGACTCCGGACGATCCACCGGCTGCTGCCAGGAAGCTCTTCTTCAGTTGAGTCTTGTGATGGGGCAAATGAAAGTGGTGCATGAGGCTAGTCAGGTAGCCTTCAACGCCGGAGCTGCTCTGCAAGCCAACGTCCAGGTTAGTTGATTTCCGATCAACCATATTTCTTGTCTGATCACCCACTGGGGTGTGGCTATTTTGAAATTGTATGTCTCTTTGTGTCGATTCGAGCTGAATCTTTGTACTAGTGGGGGCACGCTGTGTGCACCCACTGGGTGTAGTCCCCGAGACCAAAGTTGACTGCGGGCAGTCGACTGTGGTCTGAGAATAGGAACTTTATATTTTCTTTACAACTCGAGCTGGGCAGACCACGCCGAGTGGAACCAAAACCAGTGGGGGCACGCTGAGTGCACCCACTGGGTGTAGTCCCCGAGACCATAGTTGGCTGCGGGCAGTCGACTGTGGTATGAGGATCTGAACCTCTCTCTCTCTTTTTTGCAAAATCAGTGGGGGCACGCTAAGTGCACCCACCGGGTGTAGTCCCCGAGACTGTCGTCGAATGTTTGATTCGGTGGTAGTCTTAGAATAGCTATCATTGTGATGTCTTCTTATCTCAGTCGACTGATATGGCTTTAACTGCAGAAATCTTGTGATCTTGGGGCTCAGCTTTCTACAATGAACAAGCAGCAAATCAGCCTCAACCTTGATCTGGAATTGGCCAAGAAGAATCTCAAGACTGCCCGTGATGAAGTAGCTGCCATGGGAGGTAACCAATCGCCAATTGTATATCCCACTGCTTGCATTTTCCTTTCCATTTTTTGAACCGAGTGACTCCACTCGAGCAGATATATGTAGTGAAAATCGCCAACTCCAAGCCCGTCTGAAGAATGTTATTTCTTTAGAGAAAATGAAACAGGCTTTGGAGAAGAAGGATCTGGACCTTGCTGCGGCACAGAAGGAAGCGCGAGATAAAATAACGCTTGCTGACAAGAAGCTTGCTTCAGTCGGCAAGTTAGAAGAAGAGAACTCCAAGCTGAAGACTGATGTTTCTGACGCCAATCGGGAGGTCGAGCAACTGAAGAAGGACAAGGACAAAATGACTGACGAGCTTGGGAGTCTCAGGGCCAAGAATGGCGATCTGGAGTCTTATCTAGGCCAGCTTGCTGCAAAGTTGGTCTTAAAACTTGAAGGTACTGATTAATTTGTCTTATTTCTGTCAACTGCCAAGTTTAATTATACTGTCGACTCACCATTTACTCGACTGTGCAGAGTTTTGCCAAGACTTTGAAGCAGAAACTAGTCGGGTCGAGACGGGTCTTGACCCCAAAAACTGTCTAGTCAAGGATGATGTTGCGATGAATGTGCTGCGGTTGGAATCTCGTATGGACAGCGCGGTTGCTTATCTTGCCCGCTTGAAAGCTGCGATGACTCGGGTTGATGCTGAACTCTGGCCTCAGGTGGAACTGTCTCAAGATCTTGAGTCCCTGATGGCTCGACTGAATCAAATCCTCGAGCGAGTGCAATAATGGAAGAAGTCATCCGCTCGTTGTGGCGCTGATGTAGCGTTGTCCTTGGTCAGAGTGCACTGCAAAGATGTCAAAGAAGACAAGCTGGCGGAACTCAAGGTTGCTAACACGAAGAGACACACTTTCCAGTCCTTCATGGACACTTTCCTTGATGCCGCCACTCGTATTGCAGACAACATTGACCTTGACAGTTTCTGCGACCCAGCCAGTCCTTCTCCTGATGCGTGACCAAAAAACATTATGCTCCACCTTTATTTGCCTCGGAATGCCGAGTGAATGTGTAACCATTAAACTTCTTCGGGCTTGACGCTCGACCACTTTTGATCCGTCGGCCAGAACTTTAGGATTTGTCCAAACTTGGTTTATTTCCGAATATGCTTGCGTTTGCTTTCGAGTGGAATTTGTTCTTCACTCGGAATAATCTTTATGCTTGAGATGCAGCTCTAAGGTGGAGACTCCAGTCGACCTGCACTTCATCGTCCTTGCGGATAGGGATGGAGCATGTATTGCAGTCAACCTGCACCTCGTCGTCCTTGCAGATAGGGATGGAGGACACATTGTACTTGTGGTGTAGCTCCGAAGGAGAAGGTTGCAGTCGACCTGCACCTCGTCGTCCTTGCGGATAGGGATGGAGCGCACATTGTACTTGTGGCGTAGCTCCGAACGAGAAGGTTGCAGTCGACCTGCACCTCGTCGTCTTTGCGGATAGGGACGCGTTTCAAACTTAGGCGAGTACTGGATTGCGGCTAAGCCCCCGAGTGGGAGGGTTGCTCTCCACTTGGTAGGATTTTTCAAACTTAGGCGAGTACTGGACTGCAGCTAAGCCCCCGAGTGGGAGGGTTGCTCTCTACTCGGTAGGATTTTTCAAACTTAGGCGAGTAGTGGACTGCAGCTAAGCCCTCGAGTGGGAGGGTTGCTCTCCACTTGGTAGGATTTTTCAAACTTAGGCGAGTACTGGACTGCAGCTAAGCCCCCAAGTGGGAGGGTTGTTCTCCACTCGGTAGGATTTTTCCAACTTAGGCGAGTACTGGACTGCAGCTAAGCCCCCGAGTGGGAGGGTTGCTCTCCACTCGGTTGGATTTTTCAAACTTAGGCGAGTACTGGACTGCAGCTAAGCCCCCGAGTGGGAGGGTGGCTCTCCACTCGGTAGGATTTTTCAAACTTAGGCGAGTACTGGACTGCAGCTAAGCCCCCGAGTGGGAGGCTCGCTCACCACTCGGTAGGAGTTTTCCAACTTAGGCGAGTACTGGACTGCAGCTAAGCCCACGAGTGGGAGGCTGGCTCACCACTCGGTAGGATTTTTCAAACTTAGGTGAGTACTGGACTGCAGCTAAGCCCCCAAGTGGGAGGCTGGCTCACCACCCGGTAGGATTTTTTCAAACTTAGGCGAAGCGGATTCGCAGCTAAGCCCCTGAGTGGAAGGCTGGCTCACCACTCCGTAGGATTTTTCAGACTTGGGCGAACAGATTCACAGCGAAGTCACTCACTGGGGGATTTCAATCGCAAACAGAAGCAACAACAATCGTTTAGAAAGATTATAAAGCTCTTGTCTTTGATAAATAAACTACGAAGGTATTTCTTATTACATCTCATCCGAGTGAGTACTTAAGCGTAAAAGGGGCGGAGCAGCTCCGCGTTCCAAGCTCGTGGCTCGTCTTTCTCATGTTCGACATTGTAAAGATGGTATGCTCCATTGTGGAGAACTCTGGTGATAACAAAGGGGCCTTCCCAAGTAGGGGCGAGCTTGTGTGGCTTCTGTTGATCCACTCGAAGAACCAAGTCTCCCTCTTGAAAGGTTCGACCTCTCACGTTTCTGGCGTGGAATCGACGCAAGTCTTGCTGGTAAATGGTCGACCGGATCAAGGCCATCTCTCTTTCCTCCTCTAAGAGGTCGACTGCGTCCTGCCGGGCCTGTTCTACTTCCTCTTCAGAGAAGAGCTTGACTCGGGGTGCGTTGTGGAGCAGGTCACTTGGCAGAACAGCTTCATCTCCATAAACCAAGAAGAAAGGTGTTCGGCCAGTCGACCGATTGGGAGTTGTTCTCAAACCCCAAAGAACTGATGGAAGCTCATCGACCCAGGTGCCTGCTGCGTGCTTGAGATCACACATCAGTCGGGGGTTCAGTCCCTTGAGAATTAAGCCATTTGCTCTTTCTGCTTGTCCATTCGACTGAGGGTGAGCGACTGAAGCATAGTCGACTCGTGTGCCTTGAGAAGAGCAGAAGGCTCTAAACTCATCAGAATCGAAGTTCGACCCGTTGTCGGTGATGATGCTATGCGGAACTCCATATCTGAATGTCAACTCTCTGATGAAACTGACGGTAGTGCTGGCTTCAAGATTCTTGATAGGTTTAGCTTCAATCCATTTGGTAAACTTGTCGACTGCTACAAGCACATGAGTGAAGCCGCTCCTACCAGTTCTCAATGGTCCAACCATATCCAATCCCCAAACAGCAAAGGGCCAGACGAGTGGAATGTTCTTTAGGGCTGACGCTGGCTTGTGAGACATATGAGAGTAAACTGGCAGCCTTCACATTTGTCGACTATATCTTTCGCCATTTCATTTGCTCGTGGCCAATAACATCCAGCTCGGTATGCTTTATACACAATGGCCCGAGAGGACGCATGGTGACCACAGGTCCCCGAGTGGATGTCGTTGAGGATCATTCGACCTTCTTCTGGCGTTATGCATTTCTGACTGACCCCAGTCACGCTTTCCTTGAACAGTTGTCCTGTAATCACAGTAAAGGCTTTGGATCGACGGACGATCTGTCGAGCCTCTTCTTCATCCTCTGGGAGTTCCTTCCTAAGGATGTACGCAATGTATGGCACTGTCCAGTCGGGAGTGATGACCAGAACCTCCATGATTAGGTCGACCATGGCTGGGACCTCGACTTCAGCCGGATCCGTGGCGCTCTTAGGCTGCGGGGGCTCTTCAGTGAAAGGATCTTCCTGAACTGAAGGTGTATGAATGTGCTCCAAAAACACGTTGCTGGGAATGGCTTCCCTCTTGGAACCTATCTTTGCCAAATCATCGGCTGCTTGATTTTTCAGTCGAGGAACATGATGGAGCTCTAACCGCTCAAACTTCTTTTCCAACTTCCTTACCGCATTGCAGTAACCAGTCATAGCTGGGCTTCTAATGTCCCATTTTTTCATCACTTGATTGACCACCAAATCTGAGTCGCCGTAGACCATGAGGCGATGGACGCCGAGTGAAATGGCCATACGTAACCCATATAAGAGTGCTTCATACTCCGCTTCGTTATTGGAAGAATCAAAGTGAATCTGGAGAACATATCTGAGCTTGTCTCCTCGGGGGGATACCAGTACCACCCCAGCACCAGAACCATTCAACATCTTGGAACCATCAAAGAACATAGTCCAGTGTTTCGAGTGAACTTGAGTCGGCAGTTGCTGTTTAATCCACTCGGCGAGGAAATCTTCTATTGCTTGGGACTTGATAGCTTTCTTTGCCTCAAACATGATATCTAAGGGAAGGAGTTCAATCGCCCACTTTGCCACTCGACCAGTTGTGTCTCTGTTGTGTAGAATCTCTGACAATGGAGCGTCGCTAACGACTGTAATTGAGTGATTAGAGAAGTAATGTGAAACCTTCTTCGTGGTCATATAAATCCCATAAACAAGCTTCTAATAATGAGGATATCTTTGCTTTGATGGAGTCAAAACTTCAGAAACATAATATACTAGGCGCTGAACTTTATAGGCTTTTCCTTCTTCTTCCCGCTCGACCGTAAGTACTGTACTGACGACTTGTCCAGTGGCTGCAATGTAAAGCAGTAACGGCTCTTTGCTGATTGGGGCAGCAAGCACCGGCCGGGTGGAAAGCAGAGCTTTTAGCTCTGCAAACGCTGCATCAGCTTCAGGAGTCCACTCAAACTTATCTGACTTCTTCATCAGTCGGTAGAGAGGCAGTGCCTTCTCACCGAGTCAAGAAATGAATCGAGTTAGGGCGGCCAAGCAACCAGTAAGCTTCTGGACATCATGCACACGCACGGGGCGTTTCATCCAGAGTATGGCACCCAGTTTCTCTGGATTCGTGTTGATCCCTCGTTCGGAAACGAGAAAACCGAGTAATGTTCCTCCTGGAACTCCGAATGTGCATTTCGATGGATTGAGCTTGATATCATACCTTCTGAGATTGGCAAAGGTTTCAGCGAGGTCAGCCAGTAGGTCGGAACCTTTACGTGACTTGACCACAATGTCATCCATGTACGCTTCTACATTCTGACTGATTTGAGTGAGTAAACACTTCTGAATCATGCACATGAATGTGGCTCCAGCGTTCTTCAGGCCGAATGGCATAGTGACATAGAAGAAGCACCCGAATGGGGTGATGAAAGCTGTTTTAATCTCATCGGGTCCATACAGACGGATCTTATGATACCCAGAATAAGCTTCCAAAAAGGACAAACACTCACACCCCGCAGTCGAGTCGACTATTTGATTGATGCGAGGGAGAGGAAAGTGATCCTTCGGGCAGGCCCGATTGATATGCTTGAAGTCAATGCACATGCAAAGTGAGTCGTCCTTCTTAGGGACCATGACAACATTAGCTAACCTCTCGGAGTGGTAAATCTCTCGGATAAACTCAGCTGCCAGAAGTCGAGCCACTTTTTCACCGATTGCCTTTCTCTTCTGTATGACGGACCGTCAAAGATGTTCTTTAACCGGTTTCACTTTTGGGTCGACTCGCAAACGATGCTCAGCCAATCCCCTGGGAACACCTGGCATGTCGTAGGGCTTCCAGGCAAAGATGTCCCGTTCTCACGGAGGAACTGGGTGAGCGCTTCTTCCTATTTGGAGTCGAGTGTTGTTGAAATGTGAGTCGGAGCTGCATTGGGATCGGTCGGGTGAATATTGAATCGGTTTCATTTCACCGGACGACTGAAGTGCTGAATCCGTGGCAGGCTTCTTAGCTCGCAACAAATCACTCGGATATGCATTTTTCTGATATTCCTGCAGTTCCACTACTGCCATCTGCGCATTGGCGATCTTCGAGCCCTTCTGGAAGTACTCTTCTGCCTTCTTTCTATTGCTAGTGATAGTGATCACACCCTTAGGACCAGGCATCTTCAATTTGAGGTACACATAGCATGGTCGAGCCATAAAACATGCATAAGCTGGCCTGCCCAGAATAGCGTGATAAACACTCTGGAAATCCACAACTTCAAATGTCAACTTTTCTTTGCGGTAATTCTTGGAATCACCGAAAACCACATCAAGAGCAATCTGACTGAGTGACTTAGCCTTCTTGCCTGGAATGACTCCATGGAAACTCATATTGCTTTCACTGAGTCTGGACATCGGAATGCCCATCCCTTTCAGTTACTCTGCATACAGAATATTCAGGCCACTACCACCATCCATCAGGACTTTAGTCAGTCGAGTGCCTTCGACGACTGGGTCGACCACCAATGCTTGCCTCCCAGGGGTGGCTATGTGCATCGGGTGATCAGACTGGTCAAATGTGATGGCAGTCTGAGACCATTTCAAATAACTGGGTGTCGCCGGAGCGACCATGTTCACTTCTCTGTTGATGACTTTCAGTCGACTTTTGCTCTCAACATCAGCAAAAATCATCAGAGTGGAATTGACGTGAGGGTAACCATCGTCACTTTCCTCCTTATCCTCAACTTTGTCTGACTCTTTTTCCTTCTCTTTGGGTTGTTTCTCTCGGAACTACTGGATCAGGAGCTGACATTGCCGAGTGGTATGCTTCGGGTAAATGATTTTACCCTCCTCATCTTT
The DNA here is from genome assembly GCA_032464435.1 of Aegilops umbellulata. Taxonomy (NCBI): domain Eukaryota; kingdom Viridiplantae; phylum Streptophyta; class Magnoliopsida; order Poales; family Poaceae; genus Aegilops; species Aegilops umbellulata. The sequence continues at coordinate 399,137,272 of CP136056.1, read as the reverse complement.
CTTTGTGTGGATGTGGCATGGCAAATCCAGCACATCATTTCCATCTTGGTCTTTTATTTTCTTGGGGTTCCATGGCCCTTTGGGCTTCCCCTTGAATTTTCCCTGAGTCACGGCTAAGGTTTCTCCAGGAGCAGCTGGCTCGGCTTTGCGCTTCTGCTTCCGACTGGAGTTTCCTCCTCCGGTTTCATGGGCGGCTGTTTTGTGCTTGCCACTCCAGAGCTGATCCTCCTCTTCGCCATTGGCATACCTGGTGGCAATCTCCATCATCCGACTCAGAGACATATCTCCGGTCCGACCGAACTTCAGATTCAACTCTCGATATTTGACGCCTTCCTTGAAGGCACAAACTGCTTGGTGATCAGACACATTCTCCATCGTGTGATGCAACGTGATCCATCTCTGGATATAATTCCTCAAAGTTTCATTTGTCTTCTGCACACAAGATTGCGGCTCTGTCAACCCTGCTGGCCATTTGCATGTTCCTTCAAATGTTCTGACAAACACTCGGGCAAGATCTTCCCAACTGTAAATGCTGCTGGGTGCTAACTGATTCAGCCATGCTCTGGTCGAGCCCTCCAACATCATAGGAAGGTGTTTCATGGCCACTTCATCATTGCCACTGCCAATCTGAACAGCCACTCGGTCGCCAACCTGAAGTTGGGAGGAATCACCGTGGCCCTGATGGCTCTGCTGAAGCACTCTAGACCTGAGACATGCACTCTGCTGCTGGTTGGTAAATCTCTATCAGGATCTTCTCGGTGAGCTCTGTTTCTGTCGACCAAACCCTGAACGAGAATAGATCTCGCATCAAAGCCCGGCTCCACACTGTGAGGGCGTATGTCATCATGCTGCCGAGGCATGTATGACCCACTCCTTGGGGGAGGCGTGGGCACTCGACGACGATCATCATGATCGAGTCGGTGATCATACTGCTCACGGTTTCTGTACTGATATCGGCGGTCTCCACGCCCCTCACACCTCAGGGGCGATCTTGGGCTGTGAGCCGACTGGACCGTATCTGCCATAATAGATCTGCTATGGATCCTATTCCGCGACTGTGACACATCTGTATTCTGTTCTCCCGCTGCCCGGAGTAAAGCTCTGATCTGCATTAGGCCTTTGCCAGCTTCCGACTGGGAGGGCTGAATTGACTCTGCTATTCGAGCTACAGTTGTGAGATTCTGGATCAGAGTTCGATATACCTGAGTCGGAGGTGGAAAGAGTTGACGCCGACTGGATTCTGGTACCCGCTGCCGAGCACGCTCGTCGAGTGCGCGCTAGAGGTTCTCCAATCGAGTGCACTCAGCCAAGTTGGCCAGACGCGTGTCCTCCAAGGCCCGGGCCTCGGGGGTTTCTCCAACGATAGGAGTGTGAAGTGCATCCATGTTCCGGCAACGAAGTTCTTCCCTCTGTTGCAAAGAGAGGGGCTCGGGGAGGTACTCCTCATGGACATGTGATGGATCGCCTCCGCCATCGCCACCGTCGGTGCGGGGGAAGCTAGGAGGACTGCGAGGTCCATCGACCATGAGGACCTCCGTCGCGGGATCACTGCTGCCGCACTCGGATGCAATTTCTCCGGAGCCAGTCGACAGGTCGAATAGGCCGTAGAGAGTTTCGTCGGGCTCGATCGCCGCGACTTGGGGGGTGGCCGATTGGCAAGCCACTGCATGCCTCACCCACTGCTGAAGCCTTGATCGACCGGAACGCTTGCGCCAGTGGGCGTCAGGGAGGGAGGACACCACAGTAGTAGACCGATACTGAGTCAACGACTACCGCAGGAGGACGCCACGGATGCACGCGCGAAAGTGCGTTGCCCCGCAGACGGGGAGTGCGTCGACGTCGAGTGGAGCCTCCTGAAGCCAAGCGGAGTCGTCGGCGAAAAACACGAGCGCGCCGAGACGGATCTCGCGGCCCTCAGCCAAACCTCCGCCTGAAACCATGATGAAGGGGATCGGAAAAATTGCAACTTCTCCAACAAGTCGCTAAGTCACCTGCCGCATGGTGGGCGCCAACTGTCGTGGTTCTAAGTCTGACAGTAGAATGGGGGGTAGGAATGTAGAGGCAAGGTCCTAGCTATGGAGGAGTTGTACACGCGAGTTTTACAAGTTGAGGCCCTTCTCGGAGGAAGTAACAGCCCTACGTCTCGGAGCCCGGAGGCGGTCGATTGGATTATATGTGTGTGAGTTACAGGGGGTGCGAACCCTTGTCCCAGAGGAGGGGGTGGCTTATATAGAGTGCGCCAGGACCCCAGCTCCCCTCCGTTACATAGGATTAATGTACATAAAGAGGTGGCGTTACAGGTAACGCCTGTAATGAACTGCTACAAATGATCATTAAATATATGAGTAAATGGGCGACCGTTGCTGTGTAGAGCGGCTTTAGGTCTTCTTATATGTCAAGTGGTTTGATGGTCGAGTGACCTGGATAAAGAGGAGTCTCCGAGTGAATGGTAGGTTGAGTGGACTTCACTCGACATCTTTGCTGGATCCCTTCTTCTGATTCTTGAATTTCTTCGCTCTTAGGACAAGGACCTTAGGTAGGACGTATAGGTCAGGCCTATTACCCTACCCCAGGTTTGTGTCCTCATCACGCGCCGCCCCCTTCCCTAATCCAATTCGGCCGCATCCCTTGTGGGGGGCACACCAGCCCCTTGTGGGCTGGTTAGCCTCCCTCCTATGGCCCTTATCTTTCCCTGGGGGGTTCCGGTAACCCCTCCGGTACTCCGATATGTACCCGATACACTCCGGAACCCTTCTGGTGTCCGAATACTACCTTCCAATATATCAATCTTTACCTGTCTACCATTTCAAGACTCGTCGTCATGTTCGTGATCTCATCCGGGACTTTGAGTAAACTTCGGTCACCAAAATACATAACTCATAATACGAATCATCATCAAACGTTAAGCGTGCAGACCCTACGCGTTCGAGAACTATGTAGACATGACCGAGACACATCTCTGGTCAATAATCAATAGCGAAACCTGGATCCTCATATTGGTTCCTATATATTCTACGAAGATCTTTATCGGTCGTACCGTAATGACAACATACGTTATTCCCTTTGTCATCGGTATGTTACTTGCCCAAGATTTGATCGTCGGTATCATCATACCTAGTTCAATCTCATTACCGGCAAGTCTCTTTACTCATTCTGTAATGCATCATCCCGCAACAAACTCATTAGTCACACTGCTTGCAAGGCTTATAGTGATATGCATTACCGAGAGGGCCCAGAGATACCTCTCCAACACTCGGAGTGACAAATCCTAATCTTGATCTATGCCAACCCAACAAACACCTCCGGAGACACCTGTAGAGCATCTTTAGAATCACCCAGTTACATTGTTACGTTTGATAGCACACAAGGTGTTCCTCCAGTATTCGAGAGTTGCATAATCTCATAGTCAGAGAAATATGTATAATTCATGAAGAAAGCAATAGCAATAAAACTTAACCATCATTATGCTAAGCTAACGGATGGGTCTTGTCCATCACATCATTCTCTAATGATGTGATCCCGTTCATCAAATGACAACACATGTCTATGGTTAGGAAACATAACCATCTTTGATTAACGAGCTAGTCAAGTAGAGGCATACTAGGGCCACTCTGTTTTGTCTATGTATTCACACATGTACTAAGTTTCCGGTTAATACAATTCTAGCATGAATAATAAATATTTATCATGATATAAGGAAATATAAATAACAACTTTATTATTGCCTCTAGGGCATATTTCCTTTAGCCTCCCTCTTGCACTAGAGTCAATAATCTAGTTCTCATCGCCATGTGATTCAGCACAAATAATTCACATCACCATGTGATTAACACCCATAGTTCACATCGCCATGTGACCAACACCAAAAGGGTTTACTAGAGTCAATAATCTAGTTCACATCGCCATGTGATTAACACCCAAAGATTACTAAGGTGTGATCATGTTTTGCTTGTGTGAGAAGTTTAGTCAATGGACCTGCCACATTTAGATCCGTATGTATTTTGCAAATTTCTATGTCTACAATGCTCTGCATGGAGCTACTCTAGCTAACTGCTCCCACTTTTAATATGTATCCAGATTGAGACTCAGAGTCATCCAGATCGGTGTTAAAGCTTGCATCGACACAACTCTTTACGATGAACTCTTTATTACCTCCATAACCGAGAAATATTTCCTTAGTACTCTAAGGATAATTTTGAACGTTGTCCAATGATATATTCCTACATCACTATTGTACCCCTTTGTCTAACTCATGGCAAGGTACACAATAGATCTGGTATACATCATGGCATACTTTATAGAACCTATGGCTGAGGCATAGGAAATGATTTTCATTCTCTCTCTATCTTCTGCCGTGGTCGGGTTTTGAGTCTTACTTACCTTATAACTCAGGCAAGAACTCCTTCTTTGACTGATCCATTTGAACTCCTTCAAAATCTTATCAAGGTATGTACTCATCGAAAGTCTTATTAAGCGTCTTGATCTATCTTTATAGATCTTGATGCCCAACATGTAAATAGCTTCACCGAGGTCTTTCTTTGAAAAACTCCTTTCAAACACTCCTTTATGCTTTCTAGAAAATTCTACATCATTTTCGATCAACAATATGCCATTCACATATACTTATCAGAAAGGTGGTAGTGCTCCCACTCACTTTCTTGTAAATACAGGCTTCTCGAGAAGTCTATATAAAACCATATGCTTTGATCAACTCATCAAAGCGTATATTCCAACTCTGATATGCTTGCACTAGTACATAAATGGATCGCTGGAGCTTGCACACTTTGTTAGCACCTTTAGGATCAACAAAACCTTCTGGTTGCATCATATACAACTCTTCTTTAATAAATCCATTAAGGAATGCAGTTTTGACATCCATTTGCCAGATTTCATAAAATGCGACAATTGCTAACATGATTCAGACAGACTTAAGCATCGATACGAGTGAGAAAATCTCATTGTAGTCAACACCTTGAACCTGTCGAAAAACCTTTTTGCAACAAGTCGAGTTTTGTAGACATTAACATTACCGTCAGCGTCAGTCTTCTTTTGAAGATCCATTTATTCTCTATGGCTTTTCAATTATCGGGCAAGTCAACCAAAGTCCACACTTTGTTCTCATACATGGATCCCATCTCAGATTTCATGGCCTCAAGCCATTTTGCGGAATTTGGGCTCATCATCGCTTCCTCATAGTTCGTAGGTTCGTCATGGTCTAGTAACACGACTTCTAGAATAGGATTACCGTACCACTCTGGTTTGGATCGTACTCTGGATGACCTACGAGGTTCGGTAGTAACTTGATCTGAAGTTTCATGATCATCATCATTAGCTTCCTCACTAATTGGTGTAGGAATCACTGGAACTGATTTCCGTGATGAACTACTTTCCAATTCGGGAGAAGGTACAATTACCTCATCAAGTTCTACTTTCCTCCCACTGACTTCTTTCGAGAGAAACTCCTTCTCTAGAAAGGATCTATTCTTTGCAACGAATATCTTGCCTTCGGATCTGTGATAGAAGGTGCACCCAACAGTTTCCTTTGGGTATCCTATGAAGACACATTTCTCCGATTTGGGTTCGAGCATATCAGGTTGAAGCTTTTTCACATAAGCATCACAACCCCAAACTTTAAGGAACGACAACTTAAGTTTCTTGCCAAACCACAGTTCATATGGTGTCATCTCAACGGATTTAGATGGTGCCCTTTTTAACGTGAATGCAATTGTCTCTAATGCATAACCCAAAATTGATAGTGGTAAATCGGTAAGAGACATCATAGATCGCACCATATCTAATAAAGTACGATTACGATGTTCGGACAAACCATTACGGTGTGGTGTTCCGGGTGGCATGAGTTGTGAAACTATTCCACATTGTTTTAAATGAAGGCCAAACTCGTAACTCAATTATTCGCCTCTGCGATCAGATCGTAGAAACTTTATTTTGTTGTTACGATGATTTTCTACTTCACTCTGAAATTATTTGAACTTTTCAAATGTTTCAGACTTATGTTTCATTAAGTAGATATACCCATATCTGCTCAAATCATCTGTGAATGTCAGAAAATAATGATACCCGCCGCGAGCCTCAACACTCATCGGACCGCATACATCGATATGTATTATTTCCAATAAGTCAGTGGCTCACTCCATTTTTTCGGAGAACGAAGTCTTAGTCATGTTGCCCATGAGGAATGGTTCGCAAGCATCAAGTGATTCATAATCAAGTGATTCCAAAAGCCCATCAACATGGAGTTTCTTCATGCGCTTTACACCAATATGACCTAAACGGCAGTGCCACAATCATATTGCACTATCATTATTAACTTTGTATCTTTTGGCAACAATATTATCAATATGTGTATCACTGCGATCGAGATTCAGTAAACCATTTACATGGGATGTAAGACCATGGAAGGTTTTGTTCATGTAAACAGAACAACAATTATTCTATGACTTAAATGAATAACTGTATCGCAATAAACATGATCCAATCATATTCATGCTCAACGCAAACACCAAATAACATTTATTTAGGGCCAATACTGATCCCTAAGGTAGAGGGAGTATGCGATGGTGATCTTATAAACCTTAGAATCACTTCCAACACACATCGTCACCTCGCCCTTAACTAGTCTCTGTTCATTTTGCAACTCTTGTTTCGAGTTACTAATCATAGCAACTGAACCGGTATCAAATACCCTGGGGTTACTATGAACACTAGTAAAGTACACATCAATAGCATGTATATCAAATATACCTTTGTTCACTTTACCATCATTCTTATCCGCCAAGTATTTGGGTACTTCCGCTTCGAGTGACCATTCCCTTTGCAGTAGAAGCACTCAATTTTAGGCTTGGGTCTGACTTTGGGCTTCTTCATGGGAGTGGCAACTTTCTTGCCATTCTTTTGAAGTTTTTCCTTTCTTTTCCTCGCCATTTTCTTGAAACTAGTGGTCTTGTTAACCATCAACACTTGATGCTTTTTCTTGATTTCTACCTTTGCTGATTTCAGCATTGCGAAGAGCTAGGGAATCCTTTTCATCATCCCTCGCATATTATAGTTCATCATGAAGTTCTAGTAACTTGGTGATAGTGACTAGAGAACTCTGTCAATCACTATCTTATCTGGAAGATTAACTCCCACTTGATTCAAGCGATTGTAGTACCCAGACATTCTGAGCATATGCTCACTAGCTGAGCTATTCTCCTCCATCTTGTAGGCAAAGTACTTTGTCAGAGGTCTCATACCTCTCGACATGGGCATGAGTGGAACATCTCATATGCTCCATGGCGTTCAAAACGGTTTTTGAATTCCTGGTTTTAAGCCATAAAGCTTGGTGCACTAAATTATCAAGTAGTCATCATACCGAGCTTGCCAAATGTTCATAACGTTTGCATCTACTCCTGCAATAGGTCTGTCACCAAGCGGTGCATCAAGGACATAATTCTTTTGTGCAGCAACAAGGATAATCCTCCGATCATGGACCCAGTTCGCATAATTTCTACTATCAGCTTTCAAATTAGTTTTCTCTAGGAACATATTAAAAATAAAACAGGGAAGCTATACGCGAGCTATTGATCTACAACATAGATATGCTAATACTATCAGGACTAAGTTCATGATAAATTAAAGTTCAATTAATCATATTACTTAAGAACTCCCACTTAGATAGACATCCCTCTAGTCATCTAAATGATCACGTGATCCATATCAACTAAACCATGTCCAATCATCAGGTGAGATGGAGTAGTTTTCAATGGTGAACATCTCTATGTTGATCATATCTACTATATGATTCACGTTCGACCTTTCGGTCTCAGTGTTCCGAGGCCATATCTGAATATGTTAGGCTCGTCAAGTTTAACCCGAGTATTCTGCACGTGCAAAACTGGCTTGCACCCGTTGTATGTGAACGTAGAGCTTATCACACCCGATCATGACGTGGTGTCTCGGCACGACGAACTGTAGCAGCGGTGCATACTTAGGGAGAACACTTATACCTTGAAATTTAGTGAGGGATCATCATCTTATAATGCTACTGCCATACTAAGCAGAATAAGATGCATAAAAGATAAACATCACATGCAATCAAAATATGTGACATGATATGGCCGTCATCATCTTTTGGCTTTGATCTCCATATCCAAAGCACTGTCATGATCTCCATCATCACCGGCTTGACACCTTGATCTCCATCGTAGCATCGTTGTCGTCTCGCCAACTATTGCTTGTACGACTATCGCTACCGCTTAGTGATAAAACAAAGCAATCACACGGCGATTGCATTTCATACAATAAAGCGACAACCATAAGGCTCCTGCCAGTTGCCTATAACTTTTTACCAAACATGATCATCTCATACAACAATTTATATCTCATCACGTCTTGACCATATCACATCACAACATGCCCTGCAAAAACAAGTTAGACGTCCTCTACTTTGCTGTTGCAAGTTTTACGTGGCTGCTACGGGCTTCTAGCAGGAACCGTTATTACCTATGCATCAAAAACCACGACGATGTTTCGTCAAGTGTGCTATTTTAACCTTCAACAAGGACCAGCCGTAGTCAAACTCGATTCAACTAAAGTTGGAGAAACAGACACCCGCCAGCCACCTGTGTGCAAAGCACGTCGGTAGAATGATATGTCTCCAACGTATCTATAATTTTTCATTGTTATATGCTATTATATTATCTGTTTTTGGATGTTTAATGGGCTTTAATATGCTCTTTTATATTATTTTGGGGACTAACCTATTAATCGAAGGCCCAATGCATATTGCTGTTTTTGGCCTATTTCAGTGTTTCGCAGAAAAGGAATATCAAACGGAATCCAAACGGAACGAAACCTTCGTGAGGTTCTTTCTTGGAACAAACGCAATCCAGGAGACTTGGAGTGGAAGTCAGAGATGCAACAAGGCGGCCACGAGGCAGGAGGGCGCGCCCAGGGGGTAGGCGCGCCCCCACCCTCATGGGCCCCTCTTAGCTCCACCGACCTACTTCTTTCGCCTATATATACTCTTATATCCTAAAAACATCCAGGGGAGCCACAAAACCACTTTTCCATCGACGCAACCTTCTATACCCGTGAGATCCCTCTAGGGGCCTTTTCCGGCAATCTGCCGGAGGGGGATTCGATTACGGAGGGCTTCTACATCAACAACATAGCCTCTCCAATGATGTGTGAGTAGTTTACCACAGACCTTCACGTCCATAGTTATTAGCTAGATGGCTTCTTCTCAGTCTTTGGTTCCCAATACAAAGTTATCCTCGATGTTCTTGGAGATCTATCCGATGTAATACACTTTTGCGGTGTGTTTGCCGAGATCCGATGTATTGTGGGTTTATGAATTTGATTATCTATGAATATTATTTGGTTCTTCTCTGAATTCTTATATGCATGATTTGATATCTTTGCAAGTCTCTTCGAATTATCGATTTAGTTTGGCCTACTAGATTGATCTTTCTTGCAATGGGAGAAGTGCTTAGCTTCAGGTTCAATCTTGCGGTGTTCAATCCCAGTGACAAAAAGGGAACCGACACATATTGTATTGTTCCCATCAAGGATAAAAATATGGGGTTTATATCATATTGCTTGAGTTTATCCCTCTACATCATGTCATCTTGCCTAATGCGTTACTCCGTTCTTAGGAACTTAATACTCTAGATGCATGCTAGATAGCGGTCGATGTGTGGAGTACTAGTACTAGATGCAAAATCGTTTCGGTCTACATGACACAGACGTGATGCCTATATTCATGATCGTTGCCTTAGATATCATCGTAACTATGCGCTTTTCTATCAATTGCTCGGCAGTAATTTGTTCACCCACCGTAATACATGCTATCATGAGAGAAGCCACTAGTGAAACCTATGGCCCCCAGGTCTACTTTACATCATATAAGTTTCCGATCTATAATTCTAGTTTAATATTTATTTTGCAATCTTTATTTTCCAATCTATACAACAAAAATACCAAAAATATTTATCTTATTATCTTTATCATATCTCACTTTTGCAAATGCCCGTGAAGGGATTGATAACCCCTTTATCATGTTGGTTGCAAGGTTCTTGATTCTTTGTGCAGGTACTAGGCGATTTGCGTGTAGTCTCCTACTGGATTGATACCTTGGTTCTCAAAAACTGAGGGAAATACTCACGCTACTTTGCTGCATAAACCTTTCCTCTTCAAGGGAAAACCAACGCATGCTCAAGAGGTAGCATAGAACCGCTCTCATGAACGTGGTCATGTAATGTTGGCCCGGGCCGTTTCATCCAACAATACCGTCGAATCAAAATAAGACGTTGGTGGTAAGCAGTATGACTATTATCTTCCACAAATCATTGTGTTCTACTCGTGCATATCATCTACGCATAGACCTGGCTCCGATGCCACTGTTGGGGAACATAGTAATTCAAAATTTTCCTACGATCATGCAAGATCTATCTAGGAGAAGCATAGCAGCGAGACGAGAGAGTGTGTCCACATACCCTCGTAGACCAAAAGCGGAAGCGTTTAGTTAACATGGTTGATGTAGTCGAACGTCTTCATGACCCAACCGAACCAAGTACCGAATGTACGGCACCTCCGTGTTCAGCACACATTCAACACGATGACGTCCCTCTAGCTCTTGATCCTGTAGAGGGTCAAGGGAGAGTTCTGTCAGCACGACGGCGTGGTGACGGTGTTGGTGACATGATCCGCGCAGGGCTTCGCCTAAGTACTACGACAATATGACCAAGGTGGTAAACTGTGGAGGGGGGCACCGCACATGGCTAAGAAAGAACTGTTGTGCTTTGGGGTGCCCCCTGCCCCCGTATATAAAGGAGGGGAGGAGGAGGCCGGCCACCCAGGGGCGCGATAGGGAGAGGGGAGTCCTACTAGGACTACAGTCCTAGTAGGATTGACCCCCTTTTTCCTTCTTCCGGTGGGAGAAAGGGGGAAAGGAGAGGGAGTAGGAGAAGGAAAGGGAGGTGCCGCCCCCTTCCTAATCCAATTCGGCCTCATCCCTTGTGGGGGGCGCACCAGCCCCTTGTGGGCTGGTTAGCCTCCCTCCTATGGCCCATATCTTTCCCCGAGGGGTTCCGGTAACCCCTCCGGTACTCCAGTATGTACCCGATACAGTCCGAAACCCTTCTGGTGTCCGAATACTACCTTCCAATAAATATTTACCTGTCGACCATTTCGAGACTCCTCGTCATGTCCGTGATCTCATCTGGGACTCTGAACAAACTTTGGTCACCAAAACACATAACTCATGATACAAATCGTCATCAAACGTTAAGCGTGCGGACCCTACGGGTTCGAGAACTATGTAGACATGACCGAGACACATCTCCTGTCAATAACCAATATCGGAACCTGGATGCTCATATTGGTTCCTACATATTCTATGAAGGTCTTTATCGGTCGTACCGTAATGACAACATACGTTATTGCCTTTGTCATCGGTATGTTACTTGCCCGAGATTCAATCGTCGGTATCATCATACCTAGTTCAATCTCATTACCGGCAAGTCTCCTTACTCGTTCCGTAATGCATCATCCTGCAACTAACTCATTAGTCACATTGCTTGCAAGGCTTATAGTGATATGCATTACCGAGAGGGCCGAGAGATACCTCTTCGATACTCGGAGTGACAAATCCTAATCTTGATCTATGCCAACCCAACAAACACCTTCGGAGACACCTGTAGAGCATCTTTATAATCACCCAGTTACGTTGTGACGTTTGATAGCACACAAGGTGTTCCTCCGGTATTCGGGAGTTGCATAATCTCATAGTCAGAGGAATATGTATAAGTCATGAAGAAAGCAATAGCAATAAAACTTAACGATCATTATGCTAAGCTAACGGATGGTTGTTGTCCATCTCATCATTCTCTAATGATGTGATCCCGTTCGTCAAATGGCAACACATGTCTATGGTCAGGAAACATAACCATCTTTGATTAATGAGCTAGCCAAGTAGAGGCATACTAGGGACACTCTGTTTTGTCTATGCATTCACACATGTACCGAGTTTCCGGTTAATATAATTCTAGCATGAATAATAAACATTTATCATGATATAAGGAAATATAAATAACAACTTTATTATTGCCTCTAGGGCATATTTCCTTCAATTATAAGTAGCAAGCATGTTGTAGTATTAACACCCAGAGATCCTTTCTCGATTCTCTACGAGAAAGTAATCCCAGAGCCATCATATCCATTTCACATTTCCACTATCCAGTTCTAGTTGTATAGATAGGGATACAACTCCAAGTCATCATGTTACCGTGGACATGACTATTCGAATAGATTAACTTCCCTACAAGGGTGCACCATGATACGTCTCCAACGTATCTATAATTTTTGATTGTTCCATGCTATTATATATTCCATTTTGGATGTTTAATGGGCTTTATTATACACTTTATATTATTTTTGGGACTAACCTATTAACCGGAGGCCCAGCCCAAATTGATGTTTTTTTACCTATTTCAGTGTTTCGCAGAAAAGGAATATCAAACGGAGTCCGAACGGAATGAAACCTTCGGGAACGTGATTTTTGGAACAAACGTGATCCAGAGGACTTGGAGTGGACGTCAAGAAACGAACAAGGAGGCCACAAGGCAGGGGGCGCGCCTACCCCCCTGGGCGCGCCCTCCACCCTCGTGGGCCCCTCGTAGCTCCACCGACCTACTTCTTCCTCCTATATATACCTACGTACCCCCAAACCATCAAACACGGAGACAAAAACCTAATTCCACCACCGCAACCTTCTGTACCCGTGAGATCCCATCTTGGGGCCTTTTCCAGCGCTCCGCCGGAGGGGGCATTGATCACGGAGGGATTCTACATCAACACCATAGCCTCTCCGATGATGTGTGAGTAGTTTACCACAGACCTTCGGGTCCATAGTTATTAGCTAGATGGTTCTTCTCTCTCTTTGGATCTCAATACAAAGTTCTCCTCGATTCTCTTGGAGATCTATTTGACGTAACTCTTCTTTTGGGGTGTGTCTGTCAAGACCGATGAATTGTGGCTTTATGATCAAAATTATCTATGAACAATATTTGAATCTCCTCTGAATTCTTTTATGTATGATTGGTTATGTTTGCAAGTCTCTTCGAATTATCAGTTTGGTTTGGCCTACTAGATTGATCTTTCTTGCAATGGGAGAAGTGCTTAGCTTTGGGTTCAATCTTGCGGTGCTCGATCCCATTGACAGTAGGGGAAACAACACATATTGTATTGTTGCCATCGAGGATAAAAAGATGGGGTTTATATCATATTGCATGAGTTTATCCCTCTACATCATGTCATCTTGCCTAAAGCGTTATTCTGTTCTTATGAACTTAATACTCTAGATGCATGCTGGATAGCGGTCGATGTGTGGAGTAATAGTAGTAGATGCAGGCAGGAGTCGGTCTACTTGTCACGGACGTGATGCCTATATACATGATCATACCTATATATTCTCATAACTATGCTCAATTCTATCAATTGCTCGACAGTTGTCGGATTTCGGGTTCTGGCAGACCCTTGAGGTTCGAACACTGGGGTGCGCGCGGAGATCTCTCCCCTACCGATCTACGTCCGATCTCCTCGCGTGATTTGAGCTGGAAACAATGAACAACACAAGAGACACGAGGTTTATACTTGTTCGGGCCACTGTTGTGGTGTAATACCCTACTCCAGTGTGTGGTGTGGTGGATTGCCTCAGGGGCTGATGATGAACAGTACAAGGGAAGAACAGCCTCGCGAGAGGTGTTCTTGAGCCGGTGCGGAGTGCTCTACTTGGTCTGGGTCTCTCCAGATTCGATCTACTTGCCCCCCTACTCTGTGGTGGCTAGCTCTATTTATAGAGGCCCTGGGCCTCTCCCCGAAAAATGAGCGGGAAGGGTGCCAACAATTGGCCATTTTGAAGGGGAACATCTAGTACAAGTTACCCTGAACAAAGGTGGTCTTCGGCTGCCAAAAGCACTGGTGATGACGCCATCTTGGGCTCCACGGTGACCTCCGTCCTGCCGCTCTACTAGTCTTGGTCTCATTGCACCGGAATGGTAACCTTTGCCCGACGCCTTGGCCTGTGCTTGCCCCCTTTGCATCGAAGAGGAAACAAGGACACTGCGCAGGCCGGCACCCACTTGGCGCCCGCTGGTCTCGATTGTCATGGCTTGCGTCACGGGCTCCTCGCGAGGTACCCCTGCCTTGATCTCTCCGCCTCCTCGTGAGCCTGCCTGATGAGGCTGCCTCTAAGGAAGCTTTCTGTCGTCCACCCCGCGAGGCTTGGCCCCTCGCGAGGGTCTTGAGCTTGAGCTGATGAAGATGGGCCGCGCTGGGCCCCCACTTGAGCCACGCCGGCAGGCAGGCAAGTCTGGGGACCCCCGTTCCCAGAACACCGACAGTAGCCCCCGGGCCCAAGGTGCGCCCGGGCTTGGCCTAGCAGGGAAGCGAAGGGGCAAGCGCGAAGCGCCGTGGGCCCCAAAAGCCTGCGGCCTTGGGCGCCGCGTGGCGGTTGATTGGACGTGGGCGTCTGCGCTTCCCATGACGCCTCGGCAACTGTCCATCTGACAAAAGAGGTGCTTGAGCCAGACTTGCTTTGTTCTCGTTCGCCTCGCCCCAGATCCCCTTTCTCGCTCTCCTCCTTCTTGCTCCCGAAATCATCCAGATCTGCCTCAATCCGTCTCATCCGGCACGCCATGGCGCCCCGCAAGTCGCCGATTGAGGCCTGGTACTCGCTGGCTCTGGATTCCCCGAATCTGTCGAAGAAGAACCTCGCCCTCACGCGCCTGATGACGGTGGCGCAGGGCAGCAAGGGGCCACTGTGCTCAAGGCCGGCTCCGACCAGCCAGAGGGCAAGGGGAGCACCTTCTACCCGCTCTTTGTGAGCGCCATCGTCGCTGGTCTGGTGCCTCCTTTCTCTGAGTTCTTCTTTGTTGTTCTCCGCCAGTACAACTTGCAGGCTCTGCATCTCCACCCCAACTCTGTTCTTCTCCTGGCGATTTTTGCCTACTACTATGAGGCTCACGTCGGGGTGAGGCCCTCAGTGGCCTTGTTGCGCCACTTTTTCTCCCTCCGGGTTTCTGGCGCCCATGTCTCCGTGTGCGCGAGCTTCATCGTATACTCCAACTCCAACACTATCTCGAAGCCTGGGAAAAGAATCGAGGGCTTCCGGAGCAAGTGGGTCATGGTGGACGTCGGGCGGATCCACCCCCATCTGGTGTTGCCTACGGGGCAGCCCAAGGCTGTTGACGTGTGGTCCCGCGCAAAGCTCGTCGACCCCGTGCGACGGCGGTGTTGAAGAGGACGAACGCGGACCTGAGGCCAAGCAACTTGGGGGGGCAAAGCTGACCGGGGCCACGCTCCTGAGGGAGTTCTTGGAGTATCGGGTGGCTCCACTTCAGGAGCACTCGCTCCCGTTGTGGAGGCTTGGGGAAGCGGACGCCGCCTTGTGCCTAAGCTGTGAGGCCCCGACCGACAAGAATCTGGTCGCGGCTCTCCATTCCTTGGTTGAGGGAGAAGTGGCGAGCCCGGTGGGCGCCCCCGTCCCCCTGTTCCTTCGTGATGACTGGGAGCAGGTGGTGAACGCCATGCCCACCTTCAATGGTGAGGGGCTGGTGCCCGCGGAAGCTCCCGAGGATCTTGCGGCGCTGGCGATAGTGAACGTGTCCTCCGGCAGATCCAGCAGGAGCGGGGGGGGGGGGGGGGGGGAGAGGCGGACGAGGAAGAGTCTGACTCTGAGGCGAATGGCGAGGAGTCGAGGGAGTCTTTCCCTTGGCGCAGGTCCCAGTCCCTTCGCTCCATGCTGGACGACGACGAGGCCGGCGCCCGACGAGAAAGGGAGGACTCTCCCTCGGTCACAAGGAAGGGCAGGTCGGGGTTGGTTCCCCCAGGGTCTTCTCTGGTCCCTGGGCGGTCTGAGGCCAGCTCCAGCCTTCCTGACGTGCCCTCTTCTTCCGGGCCTCCCGAGGCTGATCCCAGCTACAGGCTCTCGGGCTTCAAGTTTGGCCGGAGGTTGCTTGAGTCCGCGAGCGACGACCAGTAAGTGCTCGATTCGTGCTTTGCTTGGTTTCTGCCACTGAGGTTTGACGTCCATATTCATTTGTCAGGCTGGCGCCTGCGGCGAAGAGGTTGAGAGGGGCCTCTGCGGCCCTGCTTGGGGCGAGTCCATCTGCCGGGATGGCGCCTTCGTCCGCTGGGGAGGAAGACGGCGAGGCTCGCGCCTCCCCAGCCCGATCGTCTTCGCGAGGCCGACTGGGACGCCTTGGCGAGGAATCGGCCCCTGTGGCCCCACTGGCCCTGGAGTCGAATGCGCTCGACGCCGCAGCCGGGGCAACCAAGGCCCAGGGGGTTCCTTCTTGCCAAACCGTGATCACGCTGCCGTCCTCTCCGCCGGTTCCCGCTTCTTCTGTTCCTTCTGCCGCCGTCCTGGACCAGGCTGCCAGCAAACTGAGCCAGCCGCGGGAGGATCTTCTGAGCGTGCACCCTCGCCTAATGGCCGGGCGCCTGGAGCTAGCGTCTGGCTGCTCCCGTTCTGCCGCCTCCGTTCGAGCAGTGCTAAGCCAGGCAGTGTCGTCCTCCGATGGGGAGAAGCAGGCCACCAACCAAGCCAAGGCCGCTCGTGACGCTGCCCTGGGCGACGCTGCGGCTGCCCAGGCTCGCTGCAAGACGCTGGAGGCCGAGCTGCAAGGCCTGCGCGACGAGCTCGCCAAGGAGGTCCACGACCGCCAAGAGAAGGAGAAGGACATGAAGGCTCAGGAGGTTGCCGTCAAGGACCGGGGCGCCAAGCTTGATGACCGCCACGACCGATTGGAGACGCTGGAGCGGTCGCTGAAGGCGGAGAGGACCGAGCTAGACGCCAACACTACTAGGAAAAGGGCTACTAATGGCGCACCAGTTTTGCCTACTAATGGCGCATCACTGGTGCGCCATTAGTATCACGCCACTAGTATTTTTACTAATGGCGCACCACTGGTGCGCCATTAGTATCTGGTATACTAATGGCGCACCACTGGTGCGCCATTAGTATAGGCCACGGTGCGCCATTAGTATAGGCTACGGTGCGCCATTAGTATAGGCCACGGTACGCCATTAGTATTTTTGAATTTTCAAGGCGGGAAAATAGTAGTGGCACACTGTCTAACCCCCACCGTGCGCCATTGCTATTTTTGAATTTTGAATTTGGATCTGGATCGTGATTTTTTTGCCCATTTTTTGCTCGTTTTTTTTGCTCGTTTTTGGCACGATATTATTTCAAATTTTGTTCCTATTTTTGGACCTTGTACGTTCTTTTGCCATGTTCTTTTGCCGGAGAGGAGTTCGCAGGAGAGGAGGAGGAGGAGGTCATCGGTGAGGCGCTCGCCTACATCGCCGGAGAGGAGGAGGAGGTCGCCGGAGAGGAGTTCACCGGAGCATCGGAGAGGAGGAAGGAGAAACCATGAGGGGATGGGAGGATAGGAGGGAGGAGGAGCTCACCGGAGAGGAGGGAGGAGGTGCTCACGGAGAGGAGGGAGGAGGAGCTCACTGGAGAGGAGGGAGGAGGAGCTCACCGGAGAGGAGGGAGGAGGAGCTCACCGGAGAGGAGGAAGGAGAAACCGTGAGGGGAGGGGAGGGGAGGAGAGGAGGAGGAGGTCGCCGGAGAGGAGGAGGGTAGTATGGTGGAGGAGAGAAGGGAAGATGGAGTGGAGGAGAGGATGAGATGGAGTGGAGGAGAGGTGGAGTGGAGGAGAAGAATGAAGAGGTAAGGAGGAGAGGACCACGCCCAGCCATATATACGGCATAGTAATGGCGCATCGCGGGCAGGTGCGCCATTACTAACTTTTTTTTATTTTTTTGATTTATTTTGAATTTTGAAGGCGGGAAGATACTAATGGCGCACCATGGGCAGGTGCGCCATTAGTAACTTTTTTAATTATTTTTTTGACTTATTTTGAATTTTGAAGGCGGGAAGATACTAATGGCGCACCATGGGCAGGTGCGCCATTAGTAACTTTTTTTATTTTTTGGCTTATTTTGAATTTTGAAGGCGGGAAGATAGTAATGGCACACCATGGGCAGGTGCGCCATTAGTAAGTTTGAATTTTTTTGAATTTTTTTGCCTCTCTAGATCTTAAAATCCCTGTCTCTTTTTTCTGTTAGGTTTTTGAGGATTTTGAGAATGTTTAACGGGGTTTTTGAGGACTCGAGCGTGGCCTCCTACTGGATTGATACCTTGGTTCTCAAAAACCGAGGGAAATACTTATGCTACTTTGCTGCGTCACCCTTTCCTCTTCAAGGGAAAACCAACGCAGTGCTCAAGAGGTAGCAAGAAGGATTTCTAGCGCCATTGCCGGGGAGTCTACGCAAAAGTCAACATACCAAGTACCCATCACAAACTCTTATCCCTCGCATTACATTATTTGCCATTTGACTCTCGTTTTCCTCTCTCCCTCTTCACCCTTGCCGTTTTATTTGCCCTCTTTTTCCGCTCACCTTTCCTTTGCCATGGCCGAATCAAAAGGGGCTAGGGGTTCTTTCCTAGGTTTCAATGCCTTGGATAGCCCTTCCGTCCTCTCTAAGCTCATAAAAAATGATGCTATGGAAAAACCAATCGGGGTTGTCAATAAGAATCTGAATAATTTTGACGAAGATGATCCTGGAATATTTCGTTATTTACTTGATGAGTCTTTGAAAGATGCTTGGGATAGGTTACTGAGAATCCGGGCTAGCTTTGTGCCCCTATATCAAATTGAAATATATTTAAAAAGCTTTTATGTTGCCTTACCTTCGTCGTTTAATCATATCCTAGACTCTATTATTGAAGAAGGTTTTCTTTAAGGGGATGCCGTAGATACTGATGAAAAGATGAAAACCATATTTGGGCACCCCATGAATGAGAAGGTCGAATCTACCTCTCTTTTGCTTTCCTATCAAAATGAAACTATTTAAGAGATGAAGGCTAGCTTAGATGCAAATTTCCGTAATGTGCTTAATCTTTCCTCTACCATTAATAGCCATGTACTTTATCAAAACATAAAGATTAATTCCATAGATAACAAGTTTGCTCTTTTCTTTCCTAAAAATAAAGATGGCAATACCTAGATCTATCCTCGCTTTTATGCCTAGCTAGGGGCGTTAAACGATAGTGCTTGTTGGGAGGCAACCCAATTTTTTTTGCTTTTTGGTTCTGTTTAGTAATAAATAATCCATCTAGCTTCTGTTTAGATGTGGTTTTGTGTTTTAATCAGTGTTTGTGCCAAGTAGAACCTTTGGGAAGACTTGGGGATAGTCTTTGCGGTCTTGCTGTAAAAAACAGAAACTTTAGCGCTCACGAGGTTAGCTTCAACTTTTTACTGGAGAGTGATATTTAGTTGATTCTTTTTGAATATGATTAATAGATAAATTCCTCACGTCCAGCAATTTATTTTAGAATTTTTGGAGTTCCATAAGTTTGCGTATGTTAAAGATTACTACAGATTGTTCTGTTTTTGACAGATTCTGTTTTTCGTGTGTTGTTTGCTTATTTTGATGAATCTATGGCTAGTAAAATAGTTTATAAACCATAGAGAAGTTGGAATACAATAGGTTTAACACCAATATAAATAAATAATGAGTTAATCACAGTACCTTGAAGTGGTGTTTTGTTTTCTTTCGCTAACGGAGCTCACGAGATTTTCTGTTAAGTTTTGTATTGTGAAGTTTTCAAGTTTTGGGTGAAGATTTGATGGATTATGGAACAAAGTGGCAAGAGTCTAAGCTTGGGGATGCCTAAGGCAACCCAAGGTAAATCCAAGGACACCAAAAAACCAAAGCTTGGGGATGCCCCGGAAGGCATCCCCTCTTTCGTCTTCGTCCATCGGTAACTTTACTTGGAGCTATATTTTTATTCACCACATGATATGTGTTTTGCTTGGAGCGTCTTGTATAATTTGAATCTTTGTTTTTAGTTTACCACAATCATCCTTGCTGTACACACCTTTTTAGAGAGACACACATGATTCGGAATTTATTAGAATACTCTATGTGCTTCACTTATATCTTTTGAGTTATATAGTTTTTGCTCTAGTGCTTCACTTATATCTTTTAGAGCACGGTGGTGGTTTGTCTTATAGAAACTATTGTTCTCCCATGATTTACTTATATTATTTTGAGATTTCTACAAAACAGCATGGTAATTTGCTTTAATTGTGAAAGTAGTCCTAATATGATAGGCATACAAGATTAGTAAAAACTTTCTTATAAGTGCGTTGAATACTAAGAGAAGTTTGATACTTGATAATTGTTTTGAGATATGAAGATGGTGATATTAGAGTCATGCTATTTGAGTGGTTATGAATTTGAGAAATACTTGTGTTAAAGTTTGTGATTCCCATAGCATGCACGTATGGTGAACCGTTATGTGATGAAGTCGGAGCATGATTTATTTATTTATTGTCTTCCTTATGAGTGGCGGTCGGGGACGAGCGATGGTCTTTTCCTACCAATCTATCCCCCTAGGAGCATGTGCGTAATACTTTGTTTTGATAACTAATAGATTTTTGCAACAAGTATATGAGTTCTTTAAGACTAATGTTGAGTCCATGGATTATATGCACTCTTATCCTTCCACCATTGCTAGCCTCTCTAATACCGCACACTTTTCGCCGGTATCATACACCCACCATATACCTTCCTCAAAACAGACACCATACCTACCTATCATGGCATTTCCATAGCCATTCCGAGATATATTGCCATGCAACTTACCACCGTTCCGTTTACTATGACACGCTCCATCATTGTCATATTGCTTCGCATGATCATGTAGTTGACATCGTATATGTGGCAAAGCCACCATTCATTATCTTCATACGTGTCACTCTTGATTCATTGCATATCCCGGTACACCGCCGGAGGCATTCATATAGAGTCATATTTTTTTCTAAGTATTGAGTTGTAATACTTGAGCTGTAAGTAAATAAAAGTGTGATAATCATCATTATTAGAGCATTGTCCCAAGTGAGGAAAGGATGATGGAGACTATGATTCCCCCACAAGTTGGGATGAGACTCCGGACTAAAAAAAAGAGGCCTTAAAAAAAGAGAGAAAAGGCCCAACAAAAAAAATGATGAGAGAAAAGAGAGAAGGGACAATGCTACTATCCTTTTTCCACACTTGTGCTTCAAAGTAGCACCATGATCTTTTTGATAGAGAGTCTCTTGTTTTGTCACTTTCATATACTAGTGGGAATTTTTTGATATAGAACTTGGCTTGTATATTCCAATGATGAGCTTCCTCAAAATTGGCCTAGGTCTTCGTGAGCAAGCAAGTTGGATGCACACCCACTTAGTTTTCATTGTTGAGCTTTCATACACTTATAGCTCTAGTGCATCTGTTGCATGGCAATCCCTACTCACTCACATTGATATCTATTAATGGACATCTCCATAGCCCGTTGATACGCCTAGTTGATGTGAGACTATCTTCTCCTTTTTGTCTTCTCCACAAATACCATTCTATTCCAACTATAGTGTTATATCCATGGCTCACGCTCATGTATTGCGTGAAGATTAAAAAAGTTTGAGAACACCAAAAGTATGAAACAATTGCTTGGCTTGTCATTGGGGTTGTGCAAGATGTAAATACTTTGTGTGGTGAAGATAGAGCATAGCTAGACTATATGATTTTGTAGGGATAACTCTCTTTGGCCATGTTATTTTGAGAAGACATGATTGCTTTATTAGTATGCTTGAAGTATTATTACTTTTATGTCAATATTAAACTTTTATCTTGAATCTTTTGGATCTGAATATTCATACCACAAATAAGAGAATTACATTGAAAATTATGCCAAGTAGCATTCCACATCAAAAATTCTGTTTTTATCATTTACCTACTCGAGGACGAGCATGAATTAAGCTTGGGGATGCTTGACACGTCTCCAACGTATCTATATTTTTTTATTTTTCCATGCTATTATATATATATATATATATTCTGTTTTGGATGTTTAATGGGCTTTATTATACACTTTTATATTATTTTTGGGACTAACCTATTAATCGGAGGCCCAACCCAAATTGTTGTTTTTTTGCCTATTTCAGTGTTTTGCAGAAAAGAAATATCAACGGAGTCCAAACGGAATGAAACTTTCGGGAACGTGATTTTTGGAACAAACGTGATCCAGAGGACTTGGAGTGGACGTCAAGAAACGAACGAGGAGGCCACGAGGTAGGGGGCGCGCCTACCCCCTGGGCACGCCCTCCACCCTCGTGGGCCCCTCGTAGCTCCACCGACCTACTTCTTCCTCCTATATATACCTACGTACCCCCAAACCATCAGACACGAAGCCAAAAACCTAATTCCACCGCCGCAACCTTCTGTACCCATGAGATCCCATTTTGGGGCCTTTTCCGGTGCTCCGCCGGAGGGGGCATTGATCACGGAGGGCTTGTACATCAACACCATAGCCTCTCCGATGATGTGTTAATAGTTTACCACAGACCTTCGGGTCCATAGTTATTAGCTAGATGGCTTCTTCTCTCTCTTTGGATATCAATACGAAGTTCTCCTCGATTCTCTTGGATATCTATTTGATGCAACTCTTCTTTTGCGGTGTGTTTGTCGAGACCGATGAATTGTGGGTTTATGATCAAGATTATCTATGAACAATATTTGAATTTCCTCTGAATTCTTTTATGTATGATTGGCTATCTTTGCAAGTCTCTTCGAATTATCATTTTGGTTTGGCCTACTAGATTGATCTTTCTTGCAATGGGAGAAGTGCTTAGCTTTGGGTTCGATTTTGCGGTGCTCGATCCCAGTGACAGTAGGGGAAACGACACATGTTGTGTTGTTGCCATCAAGGATAAAAAGATGGGGTTTATATCATATTGCATGAGTTTATCCCTCTACATCATGTCATGTTGCCTAAAGCGTTACTCTATTTTTATGAATTTAATACTCTAGATGCATGCTGGATAGCGGTCGATGTGTGGAGTAATAGTAGTAGATGCAGGCAGGAGTCGGTCTACTTGTCACGGACGTGATGCCTGTATACATGATCATACCTAGATATTCTCATAACTATGCTCAATTCTGTCAATTGCTTGACAGTAATTTGTTTACCCACCGTAATTACTTATGCTATCTTGAGTATTAATCTATGGCCCCCGGGTCTATTTTCCATCATATTAATCTTCTGTCAACAAGCTATTTATATCTTTGTTTATTTTGCAAACTTTACTTTTATTCTTTATTATAAAAATACCAAAAATATTATCTTATCATCTCTACGAGATCTCACTCTCGTAAGTGACCGTGAAGGGATTGACAACCCCTTTATCGCGTTGGTTGCGAGGTCTTATTTGTTTGTGTAGGTGCAAGGGACTCGAGCGTGGCCTCCTACTGGATTGATACCTTGGTTCTCAAAAACTCAGGGAAATACTTAGGCTACTTTGCTGCATCACCCTTTCCTCTTCAAGGGAAAACCAACGCAGTGCTCAAGAGGTAGCACACCACACAAAGCAATACACTCGATCACTCTGGCCGGGCACACTTTCCTGGGTCATGCATGGCCTCGGAAGAGCAACACGTCGTAGCCCTTCCTAGCCTCAATAGAGAGGCCAACACGCCGGCCTACATCCTAAGCACACAAGGGTCTTGGGTCGATCGCCCTTTGCACTCCTGCATGTTGCAAACACGGTAGGTGAGCAGACCTAGCCCCCTTATACAAGCGCAGGCGTAACCTCTCAGTCACTGATGTCCGAAGAGCTTCGGATGATACATATGACGCCGAGTCCCCATAACTGTTCCTGTGTAGCGGTTAGTGCGTATAGGTCAAGGACCAACTCAGATCAAATACCCTAATTTTGTTAGTGTCTTGGGAGCATGAGGTGACGATCAGTGCTCCTGTCGCCCCGTCTCGAGGACTTGCGACAAGGGCCAGGCCCAGCCCACTCTTGGGTGGTCTGCCTGCCCGGCCGCGGCTCGTGCTTATCTCGTGGGTACCATCAAGGTCAACCCGACTTTAGTAACTCTCATGGGTACCCCTCAGGGCCGACCTGACTTCATCATGGTCTCGGTGGTCAATTCAAAGTAACCGTGTTTATAAAACACCAAGGGGGAATCCGAGGAATCACCCTCGATGGAATCCACTTGATGTAATCATCAAGGTGAACTAGGAGGAATCACCATCAAGGTTCACACTTGAGGTGTTGAACAACAGAGTTGTATCGGGAGAGGTGAAGGACGAATCACCCTCGAGAGACCACGACCGATTAGCTACACTATAGAGTTATCATCAGGAGTGCGTTACGAGGTATCACCCTTGGCACTCGATCGTAGCTCTGTAGAGTCATACAAGTAAGGGGGGGGGTGAGTCGATGTGTCGGGCCCTTGACGTCGATCACGTTGATCGATGTTGGGGAACGCAGTAATTTCAAAAAAATTCCTACACACACGCAAGATCTATCATGGTGATGCATAGCAATGAGAGGGGAGAGTGTAGTCCATGTACCCTCATAGACCGTAAGCGGAAGCGTTATGACAACGCGGTTGATGTAGTCGTACGTCTTCACGATCCGACCGGTCCTAGTACCGAAAGTACGACACCTCCGCGATCTGCACACGTTTGGCTCGGTGACGTCCCACGAACTCTCGATCCAGCTGAGTGTCGAGGGAGAGCTTCGTCAGCACGACGGCGTGATGATGGTGATGATGAACTTACCGACGTAGGGCTTCGCCTAAGCACTAAGACGATATGACCGAGGTGGAATATGGTGGAGGGGGCACCGCACACGGCTAAGACAGTTGTCTGTTGTGTCTATGGGGTGCTCCCCTCTCAGTATATAAAGGAGTGGAGGAGGGGGGAGGGCCGGCCCTCTATGGTGCGCCCTGGAGGAGTCCTACTCGCACCGGGAGTAGGATTCCCCCCTTCCCTAGTTGGACTAGGAGAGGAAGGAAGGGGGAGGAAGGAGTAAGGAAAGGGGGGGCACCCAGTTCGTATTGGGCTTGGGGGTGCCCCCTCCTAGGCTCCCTTCTCCTCTCTCCCACTATGGCCCAATAAGGCCCATATACTTCCCGGGGAATTCCGGTAACCTCCCGGTACTCCTGTAAATGCCCGAACTCACCCGGAACCTTTCCGATGTCCAAACATAGTCATCCAATATACCGATCTTTATGCCTCGACCATTTTGAGACTCCTCGTCATGCCCGTGATCACATCCCGGACTATGAACAACCTTCGGTACATCACATAAACTCATAATACCGATCGTCACCAAACGTTAAGCGTGCGGACCCTACGTGTTCGAGAACTATGTAGACATGACCGAGACTCATCTCCAGTCAATAACCAATAGCGGAACCTGGATGCTCATATTGGTTCCTACATATTCTACGAAGATCTTTATCAGTCAAACCGCATAACAACATATGTTGTTCCCTTTGTCATCGGTATGTTACTTGCCCGATATTTGATCATCGGTATCTTAAATACCTAGTTCAATCTCGTTACCATCAAGTCTCTTTACTCGTTCTGTAATGTATCATCCCGCAACTAACTCATTAGTCACATTGCTTGCAAGGCTTATAGTGATGTGCATTACCGAGAGGGCCCAGAGATACCTCTCCGACACATGGAGTGACAAATCCTAATCTTCGATCTATGCCAACTCAACAAACACCATCGGAGACACCTGTAGAGCATCTTTATAATCACCCAGATACGGTGTGACGTTTTATAGCACACAAGGTGTTCCTCCGGTATTCGGGAGTTGCATAATCTCATAGTCAGAGGGACATGTATACGTCATGATGAAAGCAATAGCAACAAAATTATACGATCATTTATGCTAAGCTAACAGATGGGTCTTGTCCATCACATCATTCTCCTAATGATGTGATCCAGTTCATCAAATGACAACACATGTCTATGGTTAGGAAACATAACCATCTTTGATAAACAAGCTAGTCAAGTAGAGGCATACTAGGGACATTTTGTTTTGTCTATGTATTCACACATGTACTAAGTTTCCGGTTAATACAATTCTAGCATGAATAATATACATTTATCATGAAACAAGGAAATAAATAGTAACTTTACTATTCCCTCTAGGGCATATTTCCTTCAGTCTCCCACTTGCACCAGAGTCAATAATCTAGTTCACATCGCCATGTGATTTAACACCAATAGTTCACATCTTTATGTGATTAACACCCATAGTTCACATCGTCATGTGACCAACACTCAAAGAGGTTTACTAGAGTCAATATTCTAGTTCACTAGAGTCAATAATCTAGTTCATATCGCTATTTGATTAACACCCAAGAGTAATAAGGTATGATCATGTTTTGCCTGTGAGAGAAATTTTAGTCTACGGGTCTACAACATTCCGATCCGTATGTATTTTGCAAATTTCTATGTCTACAATACTCTGCACGGAGCTACTCTATCCAATTGCTCCCACTTTCAATATGTATCTAGATCGAGACTTAGAGTCATCCATATCAGTGTCAAAGCTTGCATCGACGTAACTCTTTATGACGAACTCTTTTTCACCTCCATAACCGAGAAACATTTCCTTATTCCACTAAGGATAATTTTGACTGCTGTCCAATGATCCACTCCTGGATCACAATTGTGCCCTCTTGCCAAACTCATGGTGAGGTACACAATAAGTCTAGTGCACAGCATAGCATACTTTATAGAACCTATGACTAATGCATAGGGAATGACTCTTCATTCTCTTTCTACTTTCTGCCGTGGTCAGGTTTCGAGTCTTTACTCAACTTCACACCTTGCAACACAGGCAAGAACTCCTTCTTTGACTGTTCCATTTTGAACTACTTCAAAATCTTGTCGAGGTATGTACTCATTGAAAAAACTTATCAAGCGTCTTGATCTATCTCTATAGATCTTGATGCTCAATATGTAAGCAGCTTCACCGAGGTCTTTCTTTGAAAAACTCCTTTCAAACACTCCTTTATGCTTTCTAGAAAAATTCTACATCATTTCCGATCAACAATATGTCATTCACATATACTTACCAGAAATTCTGTAGCGCTCCCACTCACTTTGTTGTAAAAACATGCTTCACCGCAAGTCTGTATAAAACTATATGCTTTGATAAACTTATCAAAGCGTATATTCCAACACCGAAATGCTAGCACCAGTCCATAGATGTATCTGGAGCTTGCACACTTTGCTAGCACCTTTAGGATTGACAAAACCTTCTTGTTGCATCATATACAACGCTTCTTTAAGAAATCCATTAAGGAATGTAGTTTTGACATCCATTTGCCAGGTTTCATAAAATGTGGCAATCGCTAACATGATTCGGATAGACTTAAGCATCGCTACGAGTGAGAAAATCTTATCATAGTCAACACCTTGAACTTGTCAGAATTTTTTTGCGATAGTTCGAGCTTTGTAGATAGTAACATTACTATCAGTGTTCGTCTTCCTCTTGAAGATCCATTTATTCTCTATGGCTCGCTGTCGGTGTCAAAACCGGCGGATCTCGGGTAGGGGGTCCCGATCTGTGCGTCAAGGTCGGATGGTAACAGGAGACAAGGGACACTTTATTTTACCCAGGTTCAGGCCCTCTCGATGGAAGTAAAACCCTACTCCTGCTAGATTAATATTGATGATATGGGTAGTACAAGAGTAGATCTACCACGAGATCAAGGAGGCTAAACCCTAGAAGCTAGCCTATGGGTATGATGATGGTTATGATGTATTCGTCCTACGGACTACAACCCTCCGGTTTATATAGGCACCAGATGGGGTTAGGGTTACACAGAGTCGGTTACATTGGTAGGAGATCTTGAATATCCGCACGCCTAGCTTGCCTTCCACGCCAAGGAAAGAACCTTCCGGACACGGGACGAAGTCTTCAATCTTGTATGTTCATAGTCCTGGAGTCCGGCTGAAGATATGGTTCAACTATCCGAACACCCCCTAATCCAGGACTCCCTCAGTAGCCCCTAAACCAGGCTTCAATGACGACGAGTCCGGCGCGCAAATTGTCTTCGGCATTGCAAGGCGGGTTCCTCCTCCAAATTCTTCAAGAAGATAATAAACACCAAAAAATAGTGTCCGGCTCTGCAAAACAAGTTTCCACGTATTGCCATATAGAGAATAATACAAACACAAATCAAATCTGCTGACGTATTCCGCAGTGCGTCATAACACTGCGACCAAGCCTTCTGTATGGATTATTTTTTGTTGTTCCACCGCAGCACGTTCAACGAGGCGGTTTCCTTGGCACATCTTGTCGAAGCAGAGATCGTGTGCCCCTTTTAACGGGATTCTCATTAATGCGGACGTGGGTAACCCAACCGCGCCATTTACCACGACGTGTGAGCGACAAGCGAGTTTTATTAGGTAGGTGGGGACGCATAACGGCATCAACCTATATAAGGGGATAAAGATCCACCTCTTTCACCTACGCCCTCTTCCTCCTTTGCCCATCCATCTCCTGCGCACTCAAGCTCCAACGCCCAAGTTCGCTCTTTCTTCCCCAACCTGCTCCAGCGATGTCCAGAGCGGGTGGCAAGTGGATGGCTTCCTCCGTTATGGAGGGTCAAATCAAAAAGCTTAGGAAGGCCGGATATCTGTCCAAGGACATCCCGCACCGGCTTCCCGCGGCGGGGCAGCTTCTTCCCACCCCAAGGCCCCATGAGAGGGTAGTTTTTCTCCCCCATTTCCTCCGCGGACTGGGTTTTCCACTTCACCCTTTTGTCCGGGGCTCATGTTCTACTACGGCCTGGACTTCCACGATCTGGCCCCGAACTTTATCCTCAATATCTCGGCGTTTATCATCGTGTGTGAGGCCTTTCTCCGCATCCGCCCCCACTTCGGCCTCTGGCTCCAGACCTTCAACGTCAAGCCCAAGGTGGTGTCCGGCACCCAGGCGGAGTGCGGAGGTGCTATGGCCGGCAAAATGGCCAACGCACTCTGGTTCGATGGCTCCTTTGTGGAGTCCTTAAAGGGGTGGCAGGCAGGGTTGTTTTACATCACCGAGCCACGCGACTCGAAATGGGTCGTGGCCCCTGAGTTCCGAACCGGACCCCCCACGCGGCTCATGTCCTGCAAAGAGACGGGCCTATCGTGGGGCAACGAAGAAGAAGTGACCGGACTGCAAACTTGCATCCGGTCCCTGATGAACAAGCCCATCCGGCATGTCAACATCATCCAGGTCATGTTCCTTCGTCAGATCCTCCCGTGCCAAGAACGGGAGTTCACTTTGTGGGAATTCGACCCGGCGCAACACCAAACCCTCAATAGGCTCTTCGACACGACGTATGAAGACGTCTGGAAGGTGCTAACCAAAGGCGCTGAGTGCCCCACATCCGCTTCCGAGGACCGCTGATACAGCTCGCAGCGCAACGCTGTCGAAGTAGGCTATTTATACCTTTCACAGGTTCGTTAAGCTTTTCCACATAGATTAACTCTAAGTGGGATCTAAAAACTCCCTTTGCCTTTGACAGGCGTGGCTGAAGATAGCCGGACTAATCAACTGTCCGGCTCCTCTGCCCGAAGACCCAGCCCCAGCTCTCTTAGAGAAGCTGCTGGCTCCAGCGCCCTATGTGGTGCCGGAGAAGAAGGTCAAGAAGAAGAAGACCACCGGGACTCGAAAGAGTGCCCGCAATGTGGTGGTGTCGAGCTCGTCATCTGGCGAGTCTGCGACGCCCTCCTCTTGTGAAAACGAGGAGGAGGAACAAGGAAGCTCTCCCCCTCCATCGAGGGGAGCAAAAAAGAAGAAGGCCACCCCAACAGGGGAGGCCGAGGGGTCGAGGAAAAGGAAGACCCCTCCGCCGGACTACTCCCCCAATGCCGAAGAGGGCGGAAAGGAGCGGCCGGACAGAACCAAGCGTCCGGCGACATCGTAAGTATTCACATACCAGAATGACTCATAGTATCTTCAAGTGCACAACTTACCCTAATGTCGAATGCTATTTGCGCAGCCCGCCCCGAGCCGCACTCGATGATTCATCGAGCGGCTCGGACATGAACTCTGTCCCGCCCGCAGTCTCCCCCAGCGGGGCGGACGACGCCGAAGCGGCGTCCCGCCGAACAGGGCAGGAGGAGGTGCTCCTGGAGGAGCCGCAAGGCAATCCTCAGGACCCCAGGAGTAAAGGGGATGAAACCCCCCAGGGCTCCCAGTCCGGCTTTGTGCCGGACACCGCGCCGGACTCAACCGTCCTGGCTCACGGTGGGCGAACTCCTTCCAAGAGGAGTAAGCCGTCTGAGCCGGCGACCTCTGTCCAACCAGAGGCGCCGGATAGTCTGTTGGAGGCGCTTGAAGGCGCCACCATCGACGAGGAGCACCGTACTGTTATGAGTGCGGTGGTCCAAAGGGTTCAGTCCGCCAAGAGCGGACTGAATGAAGCTTGCGCTAGCCTTCTAACAGGCTTCCAGGTAAGCAAAAAATATGCTAAATTCATTACCGCATAGACAGTAGCCCCTGATGCTCTGTTCGGTGTTCAGAAAGAAAAGCCGAATAGAGGATCCAACAATTTTCGCAGGAGTCTAATAAAAAGTCTAATATGCATATGCAGGCTTCCCTGCTGTCCACCGCCGCACTGACTACGCAGGTGGAAGTCCTAAAAAAGGACCTCGAGCGGTCCGAGCAAGAGCTTGGCCTTGCGAAAAGGCAGCTCGTGGAAAAGGAAGGTAAGAAATACCCCTTAGAAGAAAAAAAAGGAAGAGAAAAAAAGGTGCCTATAGAGAGGCTTCATTGCAAAAAGAAATAACAGGATTGTACTACTTATTGTAGGGGCCACAACCGAGGTGGCAACCCTGAAGCAGGCGCTGGCTGAGGCCGTGAAGAAAGCGGCCGAGGAGCGCGCCGAGCGAGAAAAGCTTGGGGTCCAAGTCGGCGAGGTGCATCAAGAGCTGCAAGCTCTCATGAAGAAACATGAGGGTTTGGAGCTTGAGGCAAAAACGCAAGCATCCGAGCTCGCGTCGGCTGTTGAGACCACCAAGAGTGCCAAGGCCGAAGCCCAAAAGGCCCTCCAAGAGTTGGAGGATGTGAAAAAGATAGCAACGGGTAAGGCATTCTTAATGCAAAGTAGGAATATAAAGGTGAAATACCTATTACTTACCCGAATCCGGAGTTCTCCAGGGGCGTTCTTCGATCTTCCCCGCAGCGCATCCGACGCCGCCGCATTCTACCGAGCTGAAGAGGACAGCTCGACGGAGAGTGTGTTTTGGTCTCAGTATTCTGAGGCCGGACACCCTGTGCCCTTAAGCGATCAGCTGAAGCAGCTGGCTGAGCTCCACAAGGCGGCCGAACAGGCCATGAAGGGCTTACTAGTTCGGCTGTGGCCTGGAGAGGCCCTGCCTGGGAGCTACTTCGGGCTGGTGCGGCGGCTGGTGGAGGTCTGTCCACAGCTTGAGGTCATCAAGCGCTATGTCTGCATAGAAGGTGCCCGGAGGGCCCTTGCCCATGTAAGGGTACACTGGGGCAAGCTGGACGGAGAGAAGCTGGTGAAGGACGGGCCGCCGCAGGGGAAGGAGCATCGCAAGCCCGAGAACTACTACAAGGAAGTTCTCGCTGGAGCTCGCCTTGTCGCGGATGAGTGTGCCAAAGATGTAATATTTCAATGAACTCGCTCGTTTGTATCCTGTGCGCTGAAAACTTGTTCATATGCGCTTAAGCAATGCTTTCTGAATTTAAAATATTATTTTCTGTGCGGCCGTTTATCAATAACTGAGAGATGGCGAGTCGTCGGCTTCTGCCCCCATGCAACTAGTGCTGGGGTGTTCAGGATAAACCTGAGGGCTCTTGTTCCCATAGTTGGGTCCTTCGAGGGAGGCACTCAGCACAGCGATCCAGGCAATCGGACTATAATGCTTGAACACTCTCACTTAGCCATAGAACGTTATAATTTTAAATTTCGGCGAAGCCCCTAGTTCGGAAGGCCGAATTCGGGGCACTATCCACGCCTTTAGCCAGACTTAACCAGCTGTTCGCTCGAAGCGGCATAAGCCTTTAGGGACTCAAAAAACCTCTCGAACAGCGACCGGTCTCGCGCCTTATCATGACAGTCTGTTTTAGCTTTCTCCACTGAGGTGCTCACCCACCTAATCTGGGGCACAATCGCAGTGGTTCTCCTAGTGCTACCTTAGTCGATAGAGCGGAACGTAAGGCACCAAAACATAGGAGCCGGGCAAACCCAACATATGACCAAAATCATGACTCGGAGCCGATGCATATAATGCTATAAGTTCGGGGTGCCGCACTTGTGAAAGTGGACGGACTTCTCACACCAGATAGAAGGGTACTAAAGCCCCTGGCGTGGTTTGCCGTACCATGGTGTACGGGTGCGATCATGTTATTTGTGTAAACAAATGTATATTAAAAGAAGATAATGCAAAAAATAGACGAAAAGCTATGCATTATTTATGAGGAGGCTCTTTATTCAAGCCGAACGATACAAGTAGTGCGAAAAAAATTTAGACTATTTAAATGTCCTGACCAGGCGCAGGCCGCGGAATTTAGAAATAGATATATCGCTCGAAATAGAGACCACCTGAGAGTTCCATGATGCGGCGTTGTTTTGTCTGCTTTCCTGGGTCCTATATCATCTGTGCGGCAGCGAGGCCGAACATTGTATCCAGAGTATGGAGTCCTGAAAGAAAAGAAGAACCCGACAGCCCCTAGTACGTTTGACGCCGTATTGTTGGCATGCCGTTTTATCTGCCCCTTCCCCTATGCCCATGGAATTGTAAGGGCGTAATTGTGTACTCGAGGTACTAGCTCCTCTATGTAGCGATGGCTGGGGTTGGGGCCGTATTGCTACGCGTGCTCTGAACGCGCCAGTCGGTCTTGCTGCGGGTTACTCCGGGCGCGTTTTGCTTTGTCCTGCTTTGTAGCGGCCGGACTCGAGAGCTGCCTTAATAGGCTGCTTTGTACCTCTGCTGCGAGGGCCGCCGTGTGTTCCTCCGTACGGATGGAGCGTTCGGTGTTTCCGCTGACCGTGATTACACCTCGAGGGCCTGGCATCTTTAGCTTGAGATATGCGTAGTGCGGCACCGCATTGAATTTAGCGAATGCGGTTCGTCAAAGCAGAGCATGATAGCCACTTCGGAACGAAACTATGTCGAAGATTAGCTCTTCGCTTCAGAAGTTGTCCGGAGATCCGAAGACCACATCAAGTGTTATGGAGCCTATGCAATTGGCCTCTACACCTAGGATGACGCCTTTAAAGGTCGTCCTTGTGGGCTTGATCCTTGATGGATCTATGCCCATTTTCCGCACTGTATCCTGGTAGAGCAGGTTTAGGCTACTGCCGCCGTCCATGAGGACTCTTGTAAGGTGAAATCCGTCAATGATTGGGTCAAGAACCAATGCGGCGAAACCGCCGCGACGGATGCTAGTGGGGTGGTCCCTTCGATCGAAGGTGATCGGGCAAGAGGATCATGGGTTGAACTTTGGGGCGACTGGCTCCATCGCGTATACGTCCCGTAGCGCACGCTTCCTCTCCCGCTTGGGAATATGAGTCGCGTATATTATGTTCACCATCCGCACTTGTGGGGGAAACCCCTTCTGTCCGTTGTTGTTCGGCGGCCTGGGCTCCTCTTCATCATCACTGTCTAGCCCCTTGTTTTTGTTTTTGGCTCTCAACTTGCCTGCCTGCTTGAACACCCAACAATCCCTGTTGGTGTGATTGGCTGGCCTTTCGGGGGTGCCGTGAATCTGGCACGAGCGGTCGAGTATTCGGTCCAAACTGGACGGGCCCTGGGTATTCTTTTTGAATGCCTTTTTCCGCTGACCAGATTTATGGCCTCTGAATCCGGCGTTTACTGCCGTATCCTCGTTGCTGTCGCTGCTGACGCAGCGTTTTTGCTTGTTCCGTCGCGACCTGCCACTTTTGTCCTTGGTATCTGAATTACCTTGCTTCTTCGATAAGTTGTTGCTGCGATCTAGCCAGCTATCTTCGCCCGCGCAAAAGCGGGTCATGAGTGTCGTGAGGGCTGCCATGGATTTCGGCTTTTCCTATCCCAGGTGCCGGGCAAGCCACTCGTCACGGATGTTATGCTTGAAGGCTGCTAAGGCCTCTGCATCCGGACAATCGACTATCTGATTTTTCTTTGTTAGGAACCGTGTCCAGAATTGCCTGGCCGATTCTTCTAGGTGCTGGATTATGTGGCTTAGGTCGTCGGCGTCCGGTGGCCGTACGTAGGTCCCCTGGAAGTTGTCGAGGAATGCGGCCTCCAGGTCCTCCCAAGAGCCGATCGAATCTGCGGGGAGGCTGTTAAGCCAGTGCCGGGCTGGTCCCTTAAGCTTAAGGGGTAAATATTTGATGGCGTGCAAATCATCGCCACGTGCCATGTGGATGTGGAGGAGATAGTCCTCAATCCATACTGCCGGATCTGTCGTACCATCGTACGACTCGATGTTGACGGGTTTAAAACCCTCTGGGATTCTATGATCCATTACTTCGTCTGTGAAGCATAGTGGGTGTGCGGCGCCCCTGTACTGGGCTATGTCTCGACGCAGTTCGGAGGAGCTGCGCCTGTTGTGTTCGGCTCGGCCGGATTTATTGTGTCCGGAGTGAAAACTATCATGTGCCGTCGGGCGTCCGCGCGATCCATAGATCGATCTTGTTTGCCTTGCTTTGTCCTCCAGGACGTCTTGCAGGTCTGGTTCGTGTTCCCGTGCCTTGGTAAAGCGGCTGCGGGGCATGGCTTGCTTAGATGTTCGACAGGCTTCTCTATCGCGGCCGTGAGGTGGCCGATCTACCATGTCTTGGGCTTCCTCCTCTGATTGGGGTAGCGGCCTGCGCTTAGGATAGTTTTTGGAGGGGCGTTCGAGCTCGTGCTCTTCGGCCGCAAGGACTTCAGTCCATCTGTCAGCTAGCAAATCTTGATCAGCTCTAAGTTGTTGCTGCTTTTTGTTTAGGCTGTTCGCCATGGCTAAAAGCCTGCGTTGAAAGCGCTCTTGTTCGGCGGGGTCTGATGGTACGATGAATTCATCATCGCCGAGGCTTGCCTCGTCTTCGGAGGGAGGCATGTAGTTATCGTCCTCGACCTCTCGCTCTGCCGCTCTCTCATGAGGGCGGTCTTCTCCATCTTCCTGTGCCGAATCCTGCTGGTTTTGGTGTTC
Source organism: Aegilops umbellulata (assembly GCA_032464435.1). Taxonomy (NCBI): domain Eukaryota; kingdom Viridiplantae; phylum Streptophyta; class Magnoliopsida; order Poales; family Poaceae; genus Aegilops; species Aegilops umbellulata. Next base: position 399,102,200 of record CP136056.1, on the reverse strand, counting down.
TTCGGTGCTGTCCGGGGTAGTATTATCTCCCGTGCCGGAATCACCGTTTCTGCTGTGGCGGGATTTGGAGCGGCGCCGTTGACGTTGGCATTTTGGAGGCTTTTTCGAAGTGCCATCCTCCGCTGTTCCATCGCCATCTCCATCTTTTGGAGCATCCACCATGTATATGTCGTATGACGAGGTGGCGGTCCAGCGCCCTACAGGTGCTGGTTCTTGCTCGTCTCCTCCTTCGTCGTCCATACCGTCGAAGTCTTCGGAGCCGAAGTCGAGCATGTCGGATATATCGTCGACAGTGGCTATTAAGTGGGCGGTGGGTGGGCTTTGAATTTCTTCGTCGTCCGGATCCCAACCTCGCAGGCCATAGTTCGGCCCGGGCTCTCCTAACAAAGAGAGAGACTTGAGAGAATTCAGAATATCACCAAAAGGTGAATACTGAAAGATGTCCGCGGCGGTGAACTCCATTACAGGCGCCCAATCTGATTCGATCGGCGGGGGCACGGACGACCTGAAGTTCGGAGAAGATTTCGGCTCCTTGGAGTCACAGGCCATGCGGAGCGCGGGGCTCGCGTTCGGCTCAATGGCCTTTAAGATCGCAGCCCCCGAGGTGACGTCCAACCGTTCATCTTCAAAGAACGCAGCGGGCTCCAAATCGAGGATCGGGGCCGGAGCGTATGCGGCCTCCAGGACACTGTTCGGAGGCAGAGCTATATCATGCCCCTCGAGATAGTGCGGCACGCTTGGTTGTGGCTCGAATCCGTCGAAGATCAAGTCTCCGCGGATATCTGCCGTGTAGTTTAGGCTTCCAAACCTGACTTGATGGCCAGGGGCGTAGCTCTCGATCTGCTCCAGATGACCAAGCGAGTTGGCCCGCAGAGCGAAGCCGCCGAAGACGAAGATCTGTCCGGGGAGAAAAGTCTCACCCTGGACCTCATCGTTGTTGATGATCAAAGGAGCCATCGAGCCTAAAGGCGACGACACAGAGGAACTCTCAATGCAAGCACCAATGTCGGTGTCAAAACCGGCGGATCTCGGGTAGGGGGTCCCGATCTGTGCGTCAAGGTCGGATGGTAACAGGAGACAAGGGACACTTTATTTTACCCAGGTTCGGGCCCTCTCGATGGAGGTAAAACCCTACTCCTGCTAGATTAATATTGATGATATGGGTAGTACAAGAGTAGATCTACCACGAGATCAAGGAGGCTAAACCCTAGAAGCTAGCCTATGGGTATGATGATGGTTATGATGTGTTCGTCCTACGGACTACAACCCTCCGGTTTATATAGGCACCGGATAGGGTTAGGGTTACACAGAGTCGGTTACATTGGTAGGAGATCTTGAATATCTGCACGCCTAGCTTGCCTTCCACGCCAAGGAAAGAACCTTCCGGACACGGGACGAAGTCTTCAATCTTGTATCTTCATAGTCCTGGAGTCCGGCTGAAGATATGGTTCGGCTATCCGAACACCCCCTAATCCAGGACTCCCTCACTCGCCGATCATTGGGCAAGTCAATCAAAGTCCATACTTTGTTCTCATACATGGATCCCATCTCAGATTTCACGGCCTCAAGCCATTTCGCGGAATCTTGACTCATCATCTCTTCCTCATAGTTCGTAGGTTTGTCATGGTCAAGTAACATGACCTCCAGAACAGGATTACCGTACCACTCTGGTGCGGATCTTACTCTGGTTGACCTACGAGGTTTGGTAGTAACTTGATCAGAAGTTTCATGATCATCATCATTAGCTTCCTCACTAATTGGTGTAGGAATCACTGGAACTGATTTCTGTGATGAACTACTTTCCCATAAGGGAGCAGGTGCAATTACCTCATCAAGTTCTACTTTCCTCCCACTCACTTCTTTCGAGAGAAACTCCTTCTCTAGAAAGGATCCATTCTTAGCAACAAAGATCTTGCCTTCGGATCTGTGTTAGAAGGTGTACCCAAAATTTTTCTTTTTGGGTATCCTATGAAGATGCACTTCCCCGATTTGGCTTCGAGCTTATCAGGTTGAAACTTTTTCACATTAGCATCGCAACCCCAAACTTTATGAAATGACAACTTAGGTTTCTTGATTAACCATAGTTCATACGGTGTCATCTCAACGGATTTTTAGACGGGGCCCTATTTAACGTGAATGCAGCTGTCTCTAATGCATAACTCCAAAACGATAGTGGTAATTAGGTAAGAGACATCATAGATTGTACCATATCTAATAAAGTACGGTTATGACGTTCAGACACATCATTACGCTATGGTGTTCCAGGTGGCGTGAGTTGTGAAACTATTCCACATTTGTTTCAAATGAAGACCAAACTCATAACTCAAATATTCGTCTCCACGATCAAATCGTAGAAACTTTATTTTCTTGTTACGATGATTTTCCACTTCACTCTGAAATTCTTTGAACTTTTCAAATGTTTTAGACTTATGTTTCATCAAGTAGATATACCCATATCTTCTCAAATCATCTGTGAAGGTCAGAAAAATAACGATACCCGCCGCGAGCCTCAACACTCATCGGATCGCATACATCAGTATGTATTATTTCCAATAAGTCAGTTGCTCGCTCCATTGTTCCGGAGAACGGAGTTTTAGTCATCTTGCCCATGAGGCATGGTTCGCAAGCATCAACTGATTCATAATCAAGTGATTCCAAAAGCCCATCAACATGGAGTTTCTTCATGCGCTTTACACCAATATGACCTAGACGACAGTGCCACAAATATGTTGCACTATCATTATCAACGTTGCATCTTTTGGCATCACTATTATGAATATGTGTATTACTACGATCGAGATTCAATAAACCATTCACCTTGGGTGTATGACCACAGAAGGTTTTATTCATGTAAACAGAATATCAATTATTCTTTGACTTAAATGAATAACCATATTGCAATAATCATGATCCAATCATATTATGCTCAATGCAAACACCAAATAACATTTATTTTAGGTTCAACACTAATCCCAAAGGTAAAGGGAGTGTGCGATGGTGATCTTATCAACCTTGGAATCATTTCCAACACACATAATCACCTCGCCCTTAACTAGTCTCTGTTTATTTTGCAACTCCCGTTTCGAGTTACTACTCTTAGCAATTGAACCAGTATCAAATACCGAGGGGTTGCTATAAACACTAGTAAAGTACACATCAATAACATGTATTTCAAATATACTTTTGTTCACTTTGCCATCCTTCTTATCTGCCAAGTATCTAGGGCAGTTCCACTTCCAGTGACCATTTTCCTTGCAGTAGAAGCACTCAGTTCCAGGCTTGGGTCTAGCTTTGGGCTTCTTCATGGGAGCAGCAACTTGCTTGCTATTCTTCTTTTAAGTTCCTCTTTATTTCCCTTTGCCTTTTCTTGAAACTAGTGGTCTTGTTAACCATCAATACTTGACGCTATTTCTTGATTTCTACCTTCGCCGATTTCAGCACCGCGAAGAGCTTGGGAATTACTTTCATCATCCCTTGCATATTATAGTTCATCACTAAGTTCTACTAACTTGGTGATAGTGACCAGAGAACTTTGTCAATTACTATCTTATCTGGAAGATTAACTCCCACTTGATTCAAGCAATTGTAGTACCCAGACAATATGAGCACATGCTCACTGGATGAGCTATTCTCCTCCATATTGTAGGCAAAATACTTGTCAGAGGTCTCATACCTCTTGACGCGGGCATGAGTCTGAACAAATTTCAACTCTTGGAACATCTTATATGTTCTGTGGCGTTCAAAACGTTTTTGAAGTCCCGATTCTAAGCCGTAAACCATGGTGCACTAAACTATCAAGTAGTTATCATACCGAGGTTTGCCAAACGTTCATAACGTCTGCATCTACTCCTCCAATAGGTCCGCCACCTAGCGGTGCATTAAGGACATAATTCTTCTGTGCATCAATGAGGACAATCCTTAGATCACGGACCTAGTCCACATCATTGCTACTATGATCTTTCAACATAGTTTTTCTCTAGGAACATATCAAAAATAAACGGGGAGCTACATCACAAGCTATTGATCTACAACAACATAGACATGCAAAATACTATCAGGTACTAAGTTCATGATAAATTAAAGTTCAATTAATTATATTACTTAAGAACTCCCACTTAGATAGACATCCCTCTAATCATCTAAGTGATCACATGATCCAAATCAACTGAACCATGTCCAATCATCATGTGAGATGGAGTAGTTTTCAGTGGTGAACATCACTATGTTGATCATATCTACTATATGATTCACGCTCGATGTTTCGGTCTACAGTGTTCCGAGGCCATATCTGCATATGCTAGGCTCGTCAAGTTTAACCCGAGTATTCTGTGTGTGCAAAACTGGCTTGCACCCGTTGTATGTGAACGTAGAGCTTATCACACCCGATCATCACGTGGTGTCTCGGCACGACGAACTTTCGCAACGGTGCATACTCAGGGAGAACACTTGTACCTTGAAATTTAGTGAGAGATTATCTTATAATGCTACCGTCGAACTAAGCAAAATAAGATGCATAAAGGATAAACATCGCATGCAATCAATATAAGTGATATGATATGGCCATCATCATCTTGTGCCTTTGATCTCCATCTCCAAAGCACCGTCATGATGACCATCGTCACCAGCTTGACACCTTGATCTCCATCGAAGCATTGTTGTCGTCTCGCCAACTATTGCTTCTATGACTATCGCTACCGCTTAGTGATAAAGTAAAGCAATTACATGGCGATTGCGTTTCATACAATAAAGCGACAACCATATGGCTCCTGCCAGTTGCCGATAACTCTGTTACAGAACATGATCATCGCATACAATAAAATTTAACATCATGTCTTGACCATATCACATCACAACATGCCCTGCAAAAACAAGTTAGACGTTCTCTACTTTGTTGTTGCAAGTTTAACGTGGCTGCTACGGGCTGAGCAAGAACCGTTCTTACCTACGCATCAAAAACCACAATGATTTTTCGTCAAGTGTGTTGTTTTAACATTCAACAAGGACCGGGCGTAGTCACACTCGTTTAAACTAAAGTTGGAGAAACTGACACCCACTAGCCACCTGTGTGCGAAGCACATCGGTAGAACCAGTCTCGCGTAAGCGTACGTGTATTGTCGGTCTGAGGCGCTTCATCCAACAATACCGCCGAATCATAGTATGACATGCCAGTAAGCAGTATGACTATTATCGCCCACAACTCTTTGTGTTCTACTCGTGCATATAACATCTACGCATATACCTGGCTCGGATGCCATTGTTGGGGAACGCAGTAATTTAAAAAAAATTCCTACGCACACGCAAGATCTATCATGGTGATGCATAGCAACGAGAGGGGAGAGTGTAGTCCATGTACCCTCGTAGACCGTAAGCGGAAGCGTTATGACAACGTAGTTGATGTAGTCATACGTCTTCACGATCCGGACGATGCTAGTACCGAAAGTACGATACCTCCACGATCTGCACACGTTCGGCTCGGTGACGTCCCACAAACTCTCGATCCAGCTGAGTGTCGAGGGAGAGCTTCGTCAGCACGACGGCGTGATGATGGTGATGATGAAATTACCGGCGCACGACTTCACCTAAGAACTACGATAATATGACCGAGGTGGATTATGGTGGAGGGGGGCAGCGCACGTGGCTAAGATAGTTGTCTGTTGTGTCTATGGGGTGCCCCCTCCCCGTATATAAACGAGTGGAGGAGGGGGGAGGGTCGGCCCTCTATGGCGCGCCCTGGAGGAGTCCTACTCCCACCGGAAGTAGGATTCCTCCCTTCCCTAGTTGGACTTGGAGAGGAAGGAAGGGGGAGCAAGGAGGAAGGAAAGGGTGGGCCGGCCCCCACCCATTTTAGATTGGGCTTGGGGGGTGATAACCCAGAAGTATAGGGGATCGCAACAGTTTTCGAGGGTAGAGTATTCAACCCAAATTTATTGATTCGACACAAGCGGAGCCAAAGAATGTTCTCGATTATTAGCATATGAGTTGTCAATTCAACCACACCTGGATAACTTAGTATCTGTAGCAAAGTATTTAGTAGCAAAGTAGTATGGAAGTAACGGTAACGCTGGCAAAAGTAACAGTGATAGTTTTGTAGTGATTGTAACAGTGGCAACGGGAAAGTAAATAAGCCAAGAACAATATGTGAAACGCTCGTAGGCATTGGATCGGTGATGGACAAATTATGCCGGATGCGATTATTCATTCAAAAGTTATAACATAGGGTGACATAGATCTAGCTCCAATTCATCAATGTAATGTAGGCATGTATTCTGAATATAGTCATACATGCTTATGGAAAAGAACTTGCATGACATCTTTTGTCCTACCCTCCCGTGGCAGCGGGGTCCTATTGGAAACTAAGGGATATTAAGGCCTCCTTTTAATAGAGTACCAGACCAAAGCATTAACACATAGTGAATACATGAACTCCTCAAACTACGGTCATCACCGGGAGTGGTCCCGATTATTGTCACTTCGGGGTTGCCGGATCATAACACATAGTAGGTGACTATATACTTGCAAGATAGGATCAAGAACTCACATATATTCATGAAAACATAATAGGTTCAGATCTGAAATCATGGCACTCGGGCCCTGGTGACAAGAATTAAGCATAGCAAAGTCATAGCAACATCAATCTCAGAACATAGTGGATACTAGGGATCACACCCTAACAAAACTAACTCGATTACATGATAAATATCATCCAACCCATCACCGACCAGCAAGACTACGATGGAATTACTCACGCACGGCGGTGAGCATCATGAAATTGGTGATGGAGGATGGTTGATGATGACGATGGCGACGGATTCCCCTCCGCGGGGCCCCGAACGGACCCCAGATCAGCCCTCCCGAGAGAGATTGGGGCTTGGCGGCGGCTCCGTATCATAAAACGCGATGAATCTTTATCTCTGATTTTTTTTCTCCCCGAACGTGAATATATAGAGTTGGAGTTGAGGTCGGTGGAGCTCCAGGGGGCCCACGAGGCAGGGGGCGCGCCCAGGGGGGTAGGCACGCCCTACCCTCGTGGACAGGGTGTGGTCCCCCTGGCCTTGATTCTTTCACCAGTATTTTTATATATTCAAAAATAATTCTCCGTTGATTTTCAGGTCATTCCGAGAACTTTTATTTCTTCGCAAATATAACACCATGGCAATTCTGCTGAAAACAACATCAGTCCGGGTTAGTTCCATGAGTCCAAAACAAGGGCAAAAGTGTTTGGAAAAGTAGATACGACGGAGACGTATCAACTCCCCCAAGCTTAAACATTTGCTTGTCCTCAAGCAATTCAGTTGATAAACTGAAAGTGATAAAGAAACACTTTTATAAACTCTGTTTGCTCTTCTTGTTGTAAATATGTAAAGCCAGTATTCAAGTTTTCAGCAAAGAGTATGAAATAACCATATTCACAATAACATTTAGGTCTCATGTTTACTCATGTCAATGGCATAATCAACTAGCGAGCAATAATAATAAATCTCGGATGACAACACTTTCTCAAAACAATCATGATATGATATAACAAAATGGTATCTCACTAGCCCTTTCTGAGACAACAAAACATAAATGCAGAGCACCTTTAAAGATCAAGGACTGACTAAACATTGTAATTCATGGTAAAAGAGATCCAGTCATAGTCACACCCAATATAAATTAATAGTAATGGATGCAAATGATAGCGTTGCTCTCCAGCTGGTGCTTTTTAATAAGAGGGTGATGAATCAACATAAAAGTAAATAGATAGGCCCTTCGCAGAGGGAAGCGGGGATTTGTAGAGGTCCCAGAGCTCGATTTTAAAGCAGAGATGAATAATATTTTGAGCGGCTTACTTTCATTGTCAACATAACAACCAGGAGATGGCGATATCTTCCATGCTACACACATTATAGGCGGTTCCCAAACAGAATGGTAAAGTTTATACTCCCCCTCCACCAACAAGCATCAATCCATGGCTGGCTCGAAACAACGAGTGCCTCCAACTAACAAGAGTCCTAGGGGATTTTTGTTTGCAATTATTTCGATTTGATTTGCATAAAGCACGGTACTGGGCATCCTGTTGACCAGACATTTTCTCGTGAGTGAGGAGCGGAGTCCACTCCTCTTGAGAATAACCCGCCTAGCATGGAAGATACAGAAAACCCTAGTTAATACATGAGCTATTCGAGCATACAAAACAAAATTTCATTTGAAGGTTTAGAGTTTGGCACATGCAAATTTACTTGGAACGGCTGGTAGATACCGCATATATAGGAAGGTATAGTGGACTCATATGGAATAACTTTGGGGTTTAAGTGATTGGATGCACAAGCAGCATTCCCGCTTAGTACAAGTGAAGGCTAGAAAAAGACTGGGAAGCGACCAACTAGAGAGCGACAAGAGTCATGAACATGCATTAAAATTAATAAACATTGAGTGCAAGCATGAGTAGGATATAATCGACCATGAACATAAATATCGTGAAGGCTATGTTGATTTTGTTTCAACTACATGTGTGAACATGTGCCAAGTCAAATCACCCGAACCATTCAAAGGAGGATACCACCCTATCATACCACATCACAACCGTTTTAATAGCATGTTGGCACGCAAGGTAAACCATTATAAGCTCCTAGCTAGTTAATCATGGTATAAGCAACTATAATCTCTAATTGTCATTGCAAACATGTTTATTCATAATAGGCTGAATCAGGAATGATGAACTAATCATATTTACAAAAACAAGAGAGGTCGAGTTCATACCAGCTTTTCTCATCTCAATCAGTCCATCATATATCGTCATTATTGCATGTCACTTGCACGACTGAACGATGTGAATAATAATAATAGTGCACGTGCATTGGACTAAGCTGGAATCTGTAGGCATCTGACACACAGGAGAAGACAAGATAATATGGGCTCTTTGTTAAATCAACAATAATGCATATAATAGCCACTTCAACAATTTCATTGTGGTCTTCTCCTCTCGACCCCCAAAGAAAAGAAAAGAAATAAAACTATTTACATGGGTGAGGGAGTCCTGGACTAAGGGGTGCTTGGGCGTCCGACCTGTTATCCTTTGGGCCGGACTGATGGGCTGTGAAGATACGAAGGCTGAAGACTATACCCGTGTCCGGTTTGGACTCTACTGGGCGTGGAAGGCAGTCTAGGTGACTGACTATGAAGATTCCCTCTTATGTAACCGACTCGATGTAACCCTAGATCTCTCCGGTGTCTATATAAATCAGAGAGTATAGTCTGGATAGGGACAAATTCATTACCATATTCACATAGGCTAGACTTGTAGTCTATAGCCATTACGATCTCGTGGTACATCAACTCTTGTAACACTCATATTCATCAAGATCAATCAAGCAGGAAGTAGGGTATTACCTCCATTGAGAGGGCCCGAACCTGGGTAAACATTGTGTCCCCCGTCTCCTGTTACCATCGATCCTAGACACACAGTTCGGGACCACCTACCCGAGATCTGCCGGTTTTCACACCGACATTGGTGCTTTCATTGAGAGTTCCACTGTGTTGTCGATGAAAGGTTTGATGGCCCCTTCAATCGTCAGTTATGACGTGGTCCAGGAAGAAACCTTCCTCCCCGGACAGATCTTTGTATTCGGCGGCTTCTTACTGCGGGCCAACTCGCTCGGCCATCTGGAGCAGATCGATAGCTATGCCCCAGGCCATCAGGTCAGATTCGGAAGCTGGAACTACATCGCGGACATCCGTGGAGGCTTGATCTTCGACGGATTTGAGATCGCGACAACCGCTCCCCTTCGGCCCGATGAACATAGCTTAAACCTGTCATCGGGCCGCATCCAGGAGATAGCTCCTGTAACAACTCTAGCCTTAGATTTGGAGCAGATCAAGTCATCCGAAGATGGGAAACTCAACCCCATCACGGGGGCTACAGATTGACGGCGTTGGAGCCGCATGCAGATTCCACTTCGTATGATACTTGCATCAACGGGACCCCGGACTTGCCTCCGGTATCGAGTTCCGAACCCTGTGAGCCCGCGGATACCGAACTCGATCGACTATCGATCTTCAAGTTCAGCGCCGTGGATATCTTCCAACACTCGCCCATGGGCGACCTACTAAACTCACTAAAAAACCTATCCCTGGCAGACGGCTCGTCGCTGAACTATGTTCGGTTCGACCTTACGGCGGATGATGGAGAATTTTGCTTCTCACCCACCACCCACTTCATAGCCACTGTCGAAGACCCAACCAACACGCCGGACCCCTTCTTCAAAGACATCGACGGTTTGGACGATGATGAGGGGCAAAGCCAGAGCTTACTATCCGCTAGACGCGGGGCGACCACTTCCTGGTATGACGTGTGTATGGTAGACACACCCAATGACGATCTCGACGATGACAAGGAGGATCCAGTCGAGGATAAGCCTCCTGGTACACAGTCCGAACACCAGCGCCCCCGGCGCCACTCTCAGTCACGTCACTCAAGAGAAAACAATATTAGCACCGGAGGTGATAATACTCCGGACAACGAAGACCCTGTTGAGACAGGATCCGAACAGGAGGACCAGGAAAGCGGGCAGGATAGCACTGATGAACAGGCCACACATGGAGACTCGGAGGATAGTAATTATCTTCCACTCTCCAAGGAAGAAGAGAGCCTCGGCAACGAGGAATTCATCGTGCCTGAGGAACCTCTAGAACAGGAGCGCTTTAAACGCCAGCTCATAGCCACTTCAAGGAGCTTAAGGAGGAAGCAGTTGCAGCTTCAAGTGAGCAAAGATTTGCTCAACGCTAGATGGACCGAGGTCCTGGCCGTCGAAGAATACGGCCTTAGCGACCCAGACAAAAGCCACCAAAACAGTAGGTGGCTCCCTTAATACGATGGCAAGGCTTTGGAGCCCACACCACCATCGAATAAGCCGGTAGGCCGACCATAGTTCGGTTCGGGCAAAGCAGCAACCCCAGCAGAGCACCATACCAACCCATCCGACTGTCCAAGCAGGAATAAAGAAGCTCGGGGGAACACTCGCGACATCCAACAAGACCCGGAGGGGAGAACAGGACACACAAAATCAACACACAGATCACGGAGACATGCCCTGGCCAGTAATAGCGGTTATCTATTCGGACACAACAGACCCGAGCACGCTCGGTCCGAAAACCGTAAGCGAAATCCCCCGAAGGTGCTTCACAGTGTGGCCCAACATAGAGGAGCTGCACACCCTCTTTGCTTCACCAACGAGGTAATGGAGCATGAATTTCCAGACGGGTTTAAACCCATCAACATTGAATCATACGATGGAACAACAGATCCCGCAGTATGGATTGAGGACTTCCTCCATATCCACTTGGCTCGCGGAGATGACCTTCATGCCATTAAATACCTGCCTCTCAAGCTTAAGGGTCCAACACGGAACTGGCTAAACAGTTTGCCCAAAAATTCTATTGGCAGCTGGGAAGATCTGGAAGACGCCTTTCGTGACAACTTCCAAGGAACATATGTCCGGCCACACGATGCCGATGACTTAAGTCATATTGTCCAATAGCCCGGCGAGTCAGCCAGGGAACTCTGGACTAGGTTCTTAGTCAAAAAGAACCAAATTGTCAACTGTCCAGACGTGGAAGCCCTTGCGGCCTTCAACTATAGCGTCCGGGATGAATGGCTAGCACGTCACCTCGGCCAGGAAGGACCTAAATCCATGACAACCCTTACCGCTCTAATGACTCGCTTTTGTGCGGGAGAAGACAACTGGCTCGCTCGTAAAAGCAACAACGCCGGCGACTCGGGTACTTCCGAAATCCGAGACGGCAACGGCAAGCCACGATTAAACGAACACAACAGTCGTAGCAATAATGAAAAATTACGTGACACCGTGGTCAATGCCGGATTTCACAATCCGAAACCCGGTCAACGAAAGAAGCCATTTAAGGCCAACCAGGATGGACCATCCGCCCTCGACAGGATATTAGACCGACCTTGTCAGATTCACGGTCGCCCTGATAAGCCAGCTAATCACACCAACAGAAACTGTTGGGTATTCAAGCAGGCGGGCAAGCTTAACACTGAGCACAAGGGTAGGAGGCCATCAAGCGATAAAGACGACGGAGCAGCTCGCCAGCCGAACACCAGGGGCCAGAAACAGCTTCCCTCCGAAGTTCGACCACTCCCGGAACGGAAATAACAGTTCGGCTTCCGCCACCCACCCACTATGCCGGCCAGATTTACACCACGTGTGCATCACTATGCGCTCAAGATACCATGGAGATCGGCAGAAGCACAATACGAACAACCCTACAAGAATTCCCGTACGTTCTTTATCTGTTTCCCTTACTTTTCTTTATTATAACTCAAAAACAGGTGACCAACAGGACAGCATCTACAACGGACTCTATCAGAGTTCGGATCCGTACATTCACCTAAGGGGCTACTTCCGTTAAGGACTCCCCTCCCCGAGGACGGGCGGGGCAGACGTGCGACAGGAGGTCCAAAACAGCTTTTTGTAGACCACACTCTTTATTCTGAGCATGTACTATGCCTTTTTTTCCTCCGTTCCCGACCCCGAGCATGTCAAATAGCCGGGTTGTGGTTTTTCCTTTTTATACAAATTTATCATTGGCTTATTGCTCCACTCCCAGTAAACTATATCCAAACTAATTTTCCATACTCATCCTACAATGAGTACGGCCCTAATGGTTGTGTTACAAGATGCACCTTGGCATAACCTCCGAGGGGCTCTGTATGGGAACAAATGAGTCACCAATAAAAGTCCGAACAACTCTATAGCGTACTTCGGCGTCGTAGGTTTGGCCTTATATGCATCAGCTCCGAATCATTGTCTTTGGTTAATAGTTGGGTTGCCCGGCTCCTGTGCTTGCTACCCTACGCTCCGCTCTATCGGCTAGGGTAGTAAAGGGAGAACTACTGCGATTGTGCCCTGGCTTTGACCGGATGAGCACCTCAGTAGAGAAAGCCGAAAACTGACTGTCATGATGCGGCGAGAGCTGGTCAACCACTTGATGACTTATTCGAATCTTTAGCGATTCTCCGTGTCACACGAAGGATCTTTTTCAGATCAAAACATGTAAGGCACAAAAATTATAATACGCCGCATATATACCAGGGGCTATGTTGTAGCCCCGCCATAAAACTCCTATGGCTAAGTGAAAGTGTTAACGCCCTGTAGTCCGATTGCCTGGTTCGCCGCATTATCAACTCCTTTATGGACCGGGACATTGGATAAAGATTGATTCAATGCTTTTCCGAACACCCCCGTATTCCCTATGAGGGGGCTGAAGCCGACGACTGGAAAACTTTCAGATTACATTAAGACGGCCACACAGGAGGAGTACAAGCTTTCGAGCAAAAGATGAAAACAGATTAACCATAAAGTTGTTTGTTACAAAACTTATACACATCACTCGATCGTTATGTCTTTCGAGCACTGACCCTCTATCAAGCGGGCGACCTCTAGGAAGTCTTCAAAATAATGCTCTAGTTCCGAACGGTCCTTGCCTTTGGGTGGACTCTTCGCCGCAATATCGATGGCCTTCATCTTCCCCCAAAATGTCTTGACTCGGGCGAAGGCCATCCGTGCACCTTCAATGCACGCCGACCGCTTCACAGTGTCAATACGCGCCACCGCATCAACAAGCCGCTGCACCAGGCTGAAGTAACTACTCGGAACAGGTTCAGTCGGCCATAACCGGACTATGACATTCTTCATGGCAGCGCCAGATATCCTATGCAGCTCGGCCCACTGGGACATCTGTTCATTCAGCAACAGAGGGCGCTTCGACGCCAAATTGTGACCAGAAAAGCTTCTCCGTTGCATACCCCTCTTGCGCATAGTAAAACTTCGCCGCACCGGAAGAACTCTTCGGCAAGTCTAAATTTTTTTCCGGAGAACTTCACACTTGGTTAAGCTGAGCATAGATTGGATCACCGAACTTAGCCTGTAGCAAAAAGGTCTTGCCAGCCACAATCTCCCCAGCTTGCCGGATCTCCTCTCGGGCTGCTCTGGATTCAGACCGCGCTTCTCTTGCCTCTCGTAAGGCCTTGTCAAGTTCAGCCGTTTTGGTTTTATTTTCCTTCTCAAGAAGTTTACAGCGGCTAGCCGCACTCTCTAACTCGTGCACCATGGTGGACATCTTCTCCTTGTCTTGGCGCCGCGTAGCTTGTTCGGCTTTCAACTCAGCCGATGCCTTTTTGGCAACCGCATCACTAAACCGGGCCTGGTCCTTGACCCGGGCCAGCTCCGCCCGAAGGGCTTCCACGGCGGCAGCACTATCTGCATTCATGCACATTTCATATAAAACTCTTTTTCAGAGTCAGGCTTAAATTACAAGCACATTGGTGTACGGAATGCTCGAAATATATACCTTGCGAGTCGTCAAGACGCCTGTTGATCAATGCAATGTCATTCTTTGCAATATCTAGCTTTCGCTGTAGTTCGGCCACTTCCGTATTTCGAGTAGTGGCAGGAGGGGCGGTAGCCTGCATTCCAAATTAAATCAAGATTAGTACCCGAGCATATCTTTTTGATCCTCCGATTGCTTCCTTTGGAAGGCAATCCGAGTCTCAGGGGCTACTGCATACACAACAGGTGCATTCTGTCAATATCATTCAATTCGCAACATTACATCACAAACCTCAAAACCTCTTAGAAGGCTCATAAAGGCCTCATTCAACCTGCTCTTCACGGAGAGAACCTTTTCGACCACGGTAACCATTAAGGCACGGTGCTCTTCCGAAACGGAAGCTCATCGCAGCATGTCCGTCAGCGTCCCCAGCACTCCTGGGTCTTCGGACACCGCCGCCGGAGCACGACACTCCTTTGAACGAATACGCTTACCCGCCTCCAGAATCGCCTCCGGCTATAAACCGGATAGTTCAGGGCCGTCATTCTTGATCCCCGAACCCTGAGTGACAGAGGTGCCACCTTCGGGCAACTCCTTCCTCATTTCCTGCGCTACTTGCCGGTAGGGAGGAGCCCTCCGAGACGACACCTCAAGATCATCCGCCCTATTGGGCAAGGAGGCCGGAGAAGGCGTGTCACTCTCCATCATCTCCGGCAGAAGGCCTACCGAGGAGGAGGACGATTGAGAAACACCAGGCGCAAACCTGCGAGGACATACATATGTCGGAGGATTACTTCAGTAATAAGAAAGGAATGGGGTATGGTTAAAGTACCCTGTGTCACTTACGGTCTGGCCAGAGGTTCGTCCTCATCATCAAGCTCTACATCGACATTGCTTGCCCGACCCAAGCCGCCCGACGATGGCGTTTTCCCTTTCTTGGAAGGTTTCCCCTCCTGACCTCCAGAAGCGGCCCTCTTCTTGCTATGGAAGGCCCCCCTCTACACCTTTGCCCCTGGGAAAAAGGGTTTTGGTTTCCTCGAACACAGCGTCTGAATCGTCCTCAGGGCGGGCATCTCCTTTGGGATCCCCGCTCTCACCCCCTTTGTAGATAGCTGGTACGGTGTCAGAGTTAACATCCGCGTCAGCACGGTGGACGCGGGGTCTTCGGGAAGGGGCGCCGGACACCAGATCAGCACCGCCTTCTTTATCCAGTCCTGTATAAGGACGGGTCGTTCAGTATCTTGTCAAGAGATGCTTGAATGAAAGGTGTTTGGAGATGGAATACTTACCGGAGTGTCCGGATGATTGCAGTCAAGGCCAACGTCTTCAGTGGTGTCCAGCCATTGCTCTCGCTCCCCGAAATATAAACTCCACATCCCTTCATGTGTAGAACCGAAGAAGTGCTGAAGAGTCCGCTGCCCTTCTGGATTAAAATCCCACATACGGAGAGGCCGCCGCTGACATGGCAGGGTCCGGCGGACTAGCGTTACTTGAACAACGTTCACGAGTTCGATGCCCTTCTCCATAAGGCTTCGGATGCGACTTTGCAGAGTCTGCACCTCATTGGCGGACCCCCAGTCTAATCCCTTATTGATCCATGAAGCAAGCTAAGTTGGAGGGCCGGGTCGGAACGCGGGCGTAGCTGCCCACTTGGAGCCCCGCGGCTCGTTGACATAAAACCACCCCTGCTGCCATAGGTCGGAAGACTTGGAGAAAGATCCTTCAAACCAAACCGCGCTGGCAAGCTTGCTTATTATAACGCTGCTGCACTCTGCCTACTCATCCTCTGTCACCCGAGGCCTCACGTCGAAGATCTTGAGCCACAAACCGAAGTGCGGAGGAGTCTGAAGGAAGGCCTCACACGTGACGATAAATGTCGAGATGAGGAGAACGGAGTCCGGGGCCAGATCGTGAAAATCTAGCCCATAGTAGAACATGAGTCCCCGGACGAAGGGGTTAAGCGCGAACCCTAACCCATGGAGAAAGTGGGACACAAATACTACCCTCTCGCCGGATTTGGGGGTGGGAATAACCTGCCCCTTGGCAGGAAGCCGATGAAGGATTTTTGGGGTCAGATACCTCGCCACGCGGAGCTTCGCAATATCCTCCTCTGTGACAGAAGAGGCCACCCACCGGCCTGAACGGCTGGGCCCGGACATGATTGGGGTTGGTGGTGATTGAAACTCGAGGGATATAACTCGAGTTGGCTGGGGTTGAGGAAGAAGCAAGCGCGGGAGAGAAAGACAAGTTTGGGTCCCTATATAAAGGCCCAGAATATCGAGCGTCCCCTCCTGGGTCTCGAAACTTACCTATCCTCAAAGAGTTATACCCTGGGGATGGTTGGGTTACCCACACCTGCATTATTGAAAATCTCGTGAATAAGGGGACACGATCTCTGCTTCGACAAGACGTCCCAATAAAACCGCTCCCCGAGGCGTGGGGTGACGGGCTAGCCAACGGTTGGAAATAATAAC
This sequence comes from Aegilops umbellulata, assembly GCA_032464435.1. NCBI lineage: Eukaryota > Viridiplantae > Streptophyta > Magnoliopsida > Poales > Poaceae > Aegilops > Aegilops umbellulata. The sequence continues at coordinate 399,085,398 of CP136056.1, read as the reverse complement.
CGGGCAGGCGTGATACAATGTCATAAACAGTTCTCAGCAGATTGGACTCGTGGAATATTGTATTTTCTGCAATTACATACGTAGGTCCGGATTTATTTACTACATTCGAAGACTATCTTGGAGTTTGGAAGAAGGTGAACCCGCCCTGCAATGCCGAAGACAAACTGCGCGCCGGACTCCTCGTCATTGAAGCCAGGTTCAGGGGCTACTGAGGGAGTCCTGGACTAAGGGGTCCTTGGGCGTCCGGCCTGTTATCCTTTGTCCCAGACTTATGGGATGTGAAGATACGAAGGCCGAAGACTATACGCGTGTCCGGGTTGGACTCTCCTTGGCATGGAAGGCAAGCTAGGCGACCGACTATGAAGATTCCCTCTTATGTAACCGACTCCATGTAACCCTAGATCTCTCCGGTGTCTATATAAACCGGAGAGTATAGTCCGGATAGGGACAGATTCATTATCATATTCACATAGGCTAGACTTCTAGGGTTTAGCCATTACGATCTCGTGGTAGATCAACTCTTGTAACACTTATATTCATCAAGATCAATCAAGCAGGAAGTAGGGTATTACCTCCATAGAGAGGGCCCGAACCTGGGTAAACATTGTGTCCCCCGTCTCCTATTACCATCGATCCTAGACGCACAGTTAGGGAGCCCCTACCCGAGATCTGCCGGTTTTGATACCGACAATGGGAAAGCTCCCAACAAGCAAAAGAAGAACATGAAATCTTTTTGGGTTTTCTTTTTAATTATTAGTACTACAAGAATGGAAAGTAAACTAGCTAAAAGCTACAACTTAAGTTTTTTTGTTTTTTTCTTAAGGTTTATCAAACACACAAGAAGAAAGCATAAAAAGAAAAATAAACTAGCATGGATATTACAATGAAAAAGTATGAGCACCGACAACTAGCATGAGTGTGCGAACATGAATGTAATGTCGGTGAGAAATACATACTCCCTCAAGCTTAGGCTTTTGGCCTAAGTTGGTCTACTGCCACGGCTGGCCTGGCGGATATCCAAAGTTGTAGTTGGGGTCGTACTGAGATGCAGCGGCTATCGCATCGTGGGCTGCAGCTTGGAGGCAGGTTGTCTCCGTCCTCCTCTTATACTCGTCCGCCTCCTCTCTGGTTATAAAATATCTCCCTTTTGCCTGAAAGTCAAAGAAAGTAGGAGCAGGGAGAGCGACATGATAGGTGCGTCGTCTGTCAAAGATTAGTCCGTACTGGAGGGACTGATCGTTCCTCTCAAGAAACTGATAACGAACCAGAGCCTCATAGTCTAAATAAACAGGAGGTAACTCAACATCATACTCACGTATGGGTATATCAAGAAAATTAGCTAAACGGGTTGCATAAATTTCTTCAAAGAAATCTCCATTAATTCTATTATTATGCAACCTATGTGCAACAATGGCTCCCAAATTATAATGTTTATCTCCTAATACAGCACTCCTGAGAACACTGAGGTCAGGGAGACACATGTGACATGCTTCATCCTTACCATTTATGCACCTACCTATGAAGAGAGCAAAATAATGTATAGCAGGAAAATGAATGCTCCCTATGATAGCTTGTGTTATATCTCTAGACTCCCGCAAAGTTATACTAGCAAGAAAATCTCTAAACTCAGATTTGCGAGGCTCACTAGTGCTACCCCATTGTGGAAGTTTGCAAGCAGTATTAAAATCCTCTAAGTCCATAGTATAAGAATTTTCATAAAGATCAAACAGGACAGTTTGAGAATTGCGTGCTGATGAAAATTCAAACCTTCTCACAAAGGAATCAGTAAGATAGTGGTACCGACGGCACTTATCTGCCTTAAAGCTCTCAAGATCAGCATTACGCACATATGCGTTAAATTCTTCTTTGATTCCTGCTTGATCCATAAAGTCCTCTGAAGGCCATTCACAAGCCCGCACTTGAGCTTCCCTCAGCAGTTCATCGTCCGCATCACGTATTGCGAGCCTGGGTCCTTGCTTCCTTGAAGGACCACCTTGATACATTTTCCTAAACATATTTCTTCCTTTGAAAAATTTCTGAAAATTTTAGTAACTCGAAATAAAAATAAAAGTGAACCAAGCTCAACAAAATTGATAGCAACTACCCCCACAAGTGCCTAGAGACTATATCAAGCATTAGAACTACTTGGGACCAAATAAATTTGACATGCAAGCTCAAGAACAGTGCCACCTAAGCAGCAAAAATTTGCAATGAATAAAGCACTAGAACAAAAACTAATTGGACCATTGGAGGAGTTACATACCAAGGAACAATCCCCCAAAGCAGTTTTGTGAGAGGTGCTTTGAGCAAGGAGATCGAAAATGGTAGCAAGATGAGCAAGAACTCGTGCTTGAGCTGTTTGGTGATTTTTTGGGGAGGAAGAAGGAGTGTGTGGTAGCTGGAATAAGTGAAGGGGAGCCACCATGGGCCCATGAGGCAGGGGCGCGCGCCCAGGGGGATGGGCGCGCCCTGGACCCTCGTGGCCAGGTGCCAGCTCCCCCTGCTGTGTTCTCAGTTCCATATATTCTCAAATATTCTAGAAAAAATCATATTTTGTTTTCGGGACATTTGGAGAACTTTTATTTTCGGGGTATTTTTTATTGCACGGATAAACCAGAAAACAGACAGAAAATATTATTTTTTACTTTATTTCAACTAAATAACAGAAAGTAAAAGGAGGGTATAGAAGGTTGTGCTTTGTAACTTCATCCGTCTCATGCTCATCAAAAGGAATCCACTAACAAGGTTGATCAAGTCTTGTTAACAAACTCATTCCGAATAACATGGAACTAGAGAAATTTCGAACAACACTATGTTACCTCAACGGGGATATGAACGTCCCCAATAATAAGAATATCATATTTTTCTTGATAGTAGGTAGAGGAAATTCAAAACCTCCAAAGAATAATCGATGGAATTTTTCCAATAGAATTGATACTCTATACTTGAGGTTGTTTCCTCGGAAAGTGTACCGTATGCTCATTACCATTAACATGAAAAGTGACATTGCCTTTGTTGCAATCAATAACAGCCCCTGCAGTATTCAAAAAGGGTCTTCCAAGAATAATAGACATACAATCGTCCTCAGGAATATCAAGAATAACAAAGTCCGTTAAAATAGTAACGTTTGCAACCACAACAGGCACATCCTCACAAATACCGACAAGTATAGCAGTTGATTTATCAGCCATTTGCAAAGATATTTCTGTAGGTGTCAATTTATTCAAATCAAGTCTACCGTATAAAGAGAGAGGCACAACACTAACACCGGCTCCAAGATCACATAAAGCAGTTCTAACATAGTTTCTTTTAATGGAGCATGGTATAGTTGGTACTCCTGGATCTCCAAGTTTCTTAGGTATTCCACCCTTAAAAGTATAATTAGCAAGCTTGGTGGAAATTTCAGCTTCCAGTATCTTTCTTTTATTTGTAACAATTTTTTCATATACTTAGCATAAGGATTCATTTTAAGCATATCAGTCGAACACATACGCAGGAAGATAGGTCTAATCATTTCGGCAAAGCGCTCAAAATCCTCATCATCCTTTTTCTTGGATGGTATGGGAGGAAAAGGCATGGGTTTCTGAACCCATGGCTCTCTTTCTTTACCGTGTTTCCTAGCAACAAAGTCTCTCTTATCATAACGTTGATTCTTTGATTATGGGTTATCAAGATCAACAGCAGATTCAATTTCTACATCATTGTTATTACTAGGTTGAGCATCAACATGAACATCATCATTAACATTATCACTAGGTTCATGTTCATTTCAAGATTGTGTTTCAGCATCAGAAACAGAAATATCATTGGGATTCTCAGGTATGTCAACAATAGGTTCACTAGAAGCATGCAAAGTCCTATCATTTTTCTTTTTCTTGTTCTTAGAAGGACTAGGTGCATCAACATTATTTCTTTGAGAATCCTGCTCAATTCTCTTAGGGTGACCTTCAGGATACAAAGGTTCCTGAGTCACTTTACCTCCTCTAGTTGCAACTCTAATAACAAAGTCATTATTCTTACTATTCAATTCATTGAGCAAATCATTCTGAGCTTTAAGTACTTGTTCTACTTGAGTGGTAACCATAGAAGCATGTTTACTAATGAGTTTAAGTTCACCTTTAACTCTAGACATATAATCACCCAAGCATTCAAGCATATCAGAATTATGTTTCAATTGTCTACCGACATAAGCGTTGAAGTTTTCTTGTTTAACAATAAAATTATCAAACTCATCCAAGCATTGACTAGGAGACTTATAGATCACCTTCATCAAATATATAGAGAGAATTTACCTTTACTACCTGTGTCGGGTTATCAAGACCAGGTGTTTCTTCAATAGGTGATGAATTAAGACCATGTATTTCTTCAGCAGGAGGTAAATTCTTAACATCTTCAGTTTTATGCCTTTTCTTTCATCGATTTCTTTGCCTCTTGCATATCTTCAGGACTGAGAAATAGAATACCCCTTTTCTTCGGAGTTGGCTTAGGAGTTGGTTCAGGAAGTGTCCAATTATTTGCATTGGTTAACATATTATTCAATAGAATTTCAGCTTCATCAGCTATTCTTTCCCTGAAAACACAACCAGCACAACTATCCGGGTGGTCTTTGGAAGCATCGGTTAGTCCATTATAAAAGATATCAAGTATTTTATTTTTCTTGAGAGGATGATCAGGCAAAGCATTAAGTAATTGGAGAAGCATCCCCCAAGCTTGTGGGAGACTCTCTTCTTCAATTTGCACAAAATTATATATTTCCCTTAAAGCAGCTTGTTTCTTATGAGCGGGGAAATATTTAGCAGAGAAGTAATAAATCATATCCTGGGGACTACGCACACAACCAGGATCAAGAGAATTAAACCATATCTTAGCATCACCCTTTAATGAGAACGGAAATAACTTAAGGATATAATAGTAGCGAGTTTTCTCATCATTAGTGAACAAGGTGGCGATATCATTTAATTTAGTAAGATGTGCCACAACAGTTTCAGATTCATAGCCATAAAAAGGATCAAATTCAACCAAAGTAATTATATCAGGATCAACAGAGAATTCATAATCCTTATCACTAACAAAGATAGGTGAAGTAGCATAAGCAGGATCATATTTCATTCTAGCATTTAGAGTTTTTTCTTTAAGCTTAGCTAATAATTTATTAAGATCACCTCTATCATTGCAAGCAAGAAAGTCTCTAGCAGTTTCTTCGTCCATAACATAACCCTCAGGCACAACAGGCAATTCATTTCTAGGGGGAGAGTCTTCATCATCACTTTCATCAATATTATCAGTTTCAATAATTTCATTCTCTCTAGCCCTAGCAAGTTGTTCATAGAGAAATTCACCAAGTGGCACATTAGTATCAAGCATAGAAGTAGTTTCATCATAAGTATCATGTATAGCAGAAGTGGCATCATCACTAACATGTGACATATCAGAATTAATAGCAGAAGCAGGGTGTCGCAAGCTTACCCAAAACAGAAGGTGAATCAAGTGCAGAGCTAGATGGCAGTTCTTTACCTCCCCTCGTAGATGAGGGATAAATTTTTGTTTTGTCGTCTTTCAAATTCTTCAAAGTGACCAGCAGATATAAATCCAAAGTGACTCAAAGAATAGAGCTATGCTCCCCGGCAACGGCGTCAGAAATTAGTCTTGATAACCCACAAGTATAGGGGATCACAACAGTTTTCGAGGGTAGAGTATTCAACCCAAATTTATTGATTCGACACAAGGGGATCCAAAGAATATTCTCAAGTATTAGCAGTTGAGTTGTCAATTCAACCACACCTGGATAACTTAGTATCTGCAGCAAAGTATTTTGTAGCAAAGTAGTATGTAAGTAACGGTAATGGTGGCAAAAGTAACAGTGATAGTTTTGTAGTGATTGTAACAGTGGCAACGGGAAAGTAAATAAGCAAAGAAAAATATGTTAAAAGCTCGTAGGCATTGGATCGGTGATGGAGAGTTATGCCGGATGCGATTATTCATGCAACAGTTATAACATAGGGTGACACAAAACTAGCTCCAGTTCATCAATGTAATGTAGGCATGTATTCCGAATATAGTCATACGTGCTTATGGAAAAGCACTTGCATGACATCTTTTGTCCTACCCTTCCGTGGCAGCGGGGTCCTATTGGAAACTAAGGGATATTAAGGCCTCCTTTTAATAGAGTACCGGACCGAAGCATTAACACATAGTGAATACATGAACTCCTCAAAATACGGTCATCACCGGGAGTGGTCCCGATTATTGTCACTTCGGGGTTGCCGGATCATAACACATAGTAGGTGACTATAGACTTGCAAGATAGGATCAAGAACTCACATATATTCATGAAAACATAATAGGTTCAAATCTGAAATCATGGCACTCGGGCCCTAGTGACAAGCATTAAGCATAGCAAAGTCATAGCAACATCAATCTCAGAACATAGTGGATACTAGGGATCACACCCTAACAAAACTAACTCGATTACATGATAAATCTCATCCAACCCATCATTGTCCAGCAAGGCTACGATGGAATTACTCACGCACGTCGGTGAGAATCATGAAATTGGTGATGGAGGATGGTTGATGATGACGATGGCGTCGGATTCCCCTCTCCGGAGCCCCGAACGGACTCCAGATCACCCCTCCCGAGAGAGATTAGGGCTTGGCGGTGGTTCCGTATCGTAAAACGTGATGAATCTTTCTCTCTGACTTTTTTCTCCCCGAACGTGAATATATAGAGTTGGAGTTGAGGTCGGTGGAGCTCCAGGGGGGCCCACGAGGCAGGAGGCGCGCCCAGGGGGTAGGAGCGCCCCCACCCTCGTGGATAGGGTGTGGGCCCCCTGGCCTTGATTCTTTCGCCAATATTTTTTATTTATTCCAAAATAATTCTCCGTTGATTTTCAGGTCATTCCGAGAACTTCTATTTCTGCACAAAAATAACACCATGGCAATTCTGCTGAAAACAGCGTCAGTCCGGGTTAGTTCCATTCAAATCATGCAAGTTAGAGTCCAAAACAAGGGCAAAAGTGTTTGGAAAAGTAGATACGATGGAGACGTATCAGGGGGGCGCCCCCTCCTATGCTCCCTTCTCCTCTATCCCACTATGGCCCAATAAGGCCCATATACTTCCGGGGGATTCCGGTAACCTCCCGGTACTCCTGTAAATGCCCGAAGTCACCCAGAACCATTCCGACGTCGAAACATAGTCATCCAATATATCAATCTTTACGTCTCGACCATTTCGAGACTCCTCATCATGCCCGTGATCACATCCGAGACTCCGAACAACCTTTGGTACATCAAAACACATAAACTCATAATACCGATCGTCACCAAACGCTAAGCGTGCGGACCCTACGGGTTCAAGAACTATGTAGACATGACCGAAACTCATCTCCGGTCAATAACCAATAGCGGAACCTGGATGCTCATATTGGTTCCTACATGTTCTATGAAGATCTTTATTGGTCAAACCGCATAACGGCATATGTTGTTCCCTTTGTCATTGGTATGTTACTTGCCCGAGATTCGATCGTCGGTATCTTAATACCTAGTTCAATCTCGTTACCGGAAAGTCTCTTTAATTGTTTTGTAATGCATCAACGCGCAACTAACTCATTAGTCACATTGCTTGCAAGGCTTATAGTGATGTGCATTACCGAGAGGGCCCAGAGATACCTCTCCGACACATGGAGTGACAAATCCTAATTCGATCTTAGCCAACTCAACAAACACCGTCGGAGACACCTGTAGAGCATATTTATAATCACCCAGTTACGTTGTGACGTTTGATAGCACACAAGGTGTTCCTCCGGTATTCGGGAGTTGCATAATCTCATAGTCAGAGGAACATGTATAAGTCATGATGAAAGCAATAGCAATAAAACTAAACGATCATTTATGCTAAGCTAACAGATGGGTCTTGTCCATCACATCATTCTCCTAATGATGTGATCCTGTTCATCAAATGAGAACACATGTCTATGGTTAGGAAACATAACCATCTTTGATAAACGAGCTAGTCAAGTAGAGGCATACTAGGGACATTTTGTTTTGTCTATGTATTCACACATGTACTAAGTTTCCGGTTAATACAATACTAGCATGAATAATAAACATTTATCATGAAAGAAGGAAATAAACAATAACTTTATTATTGCCTCTAGGGCATATTTCCTTAAATTGAGTCGTCTAGTAATCCAGCGGGGGAAACAGGGACAAGGTGAGGGGTCACTGATGGATCACTAACCGACCTATACTAAGCATATAAGATAAGCAGGAAAGGTCCAAAGTAGGTTACAAAAGCAGGCTACGCATCAGAATAGGATCAATCATTAACATTAGCAAAATCTAATGCAAGTATGAGGGAGAATGGAATGGGCGATATCGGAATGATCAAGGGGAGTTTGCTTTCCTGGAAGCTCTGCAGACAGACTCGGACCCTCGAAGGTGAACTAGTTGATCACCAGATCAACAACGGTCTCGGGGTCTACCAGAGAAGGAGGGGAAGAAATAATAAATAACATGCATACAAATGCAACAGAAAGCATGAGATGGTAAAACATTGTGCTAGGGGTGACCTAATGCAGTGCTACACGCTATAGACGTAGCAAGAAGTTATCCAAGAATAATTCCCAGACTCCAGGCAATTATCGGACAAACGATCCGCATGGGAAGGTTCCATGTTTGCTGTGATGGGGGCATGTGGCAGGTTTGTGGATGGTGTATTCAGATTCGTCATATTTTTCTGATCGATTATATATGTAAATTATTATCAACTAAGTTAGGTTTATTTTCTATTAATTTTCAACGTTTGTTGCATTTTTTGAAATTATTAATTCGAAAACAAATAGAAAAACTATGTGTACCCAACTATGGGCTAGCCACAGTGGCTGATCTGTGGGGCCAGTCAACTGCCCAGTCAGTAGTTGACTGGTCCAGTTTTGACTAATCAACGGTCTAGTGCGACCACTACCGCAAGATGGTCCAAACATGACACTACGAGCACATACCCTTCGACAAAAGTGTGTGCGATGCATTAATCGCAACGGTGGTGTAAGAAAACCGTAAAAAATGATACGAACTATTTGCGATGGCGCATACATCAAACACGATTCAGATCAGAGCTGCGTGTTCGATGCGTGGCATACGGATAATCCATACGAACTATTTGCGATGAGCCAGAACAACAGAAATGGACTGCCAGACGAGGGTGTGTGCGATATACGGCATACAGTTCACTAGGATGAACAGTGTGTGATTAGGCAACATAACAGAAACGGTCAGCCAGATCAAGGTGTGTGTGATGGAGGGCATACAGTTCACTCGGAGGAACTGTTGTCGATGATCCAAGACAATAAAAAACCGTTCAACTGAACAAGATGTGTGTGATACGCGGCAAACAGGTCCGTAATCAGAAATGTGTGGGAAGACAGATAATAACACAAACGATTGCTACTAATAAGCCGTGTGATTTCCTCTGTCTACAGAAGAACAACATATATATAACTAAAATAAACATCCAATTACATAAGTGACTATACAAATCATTCACACAAACCTTAACAAACAATTGGATGCATTCTAAACTAGGAGAAACGATCATGTAGTCATCTACTTCTTGTGACGCTCCCGCCACTGCTCTATGGCTCGATCCCTCGTGTGGGGCAGAACAAAGACATTTCCTCATGTGAATGATCCACCAGTACATCTCGTAGCTTGTGTACGCGTCCTTGGCCGTGTACTTGACGTGTTCTTCATCCAGTATCTGATCCCAGGCACTGTGCCAGGCGTTCTTGTCCTTCTTGCTCTTATTCTTCATCTTCATGTAGTAGGGGACGATGATGGTCGAGGCGAGGTCAACCAGGGAGTTCTATTTGTTCTTGGTGCCGCCCCAGACCTTGTAGTGGTCACGGATGTTGACAAGATTCTGGCAGGTCAAGCCCAAAACATCAAGCACTTTTAGATCGTCTGTGGTGTCCACCGTAGCAAAACTGTAGTCAGGGCTATTGATAAACGAGGACGTCATGTCGCATGCTCAACTGGGCGATGGCAACCTTCTGATCATGCCCTGCATGATCGCTGGTGAACACGAGGTCGAAGCCGACCACTTGGTACCTGTCCTCAGCAAGCAACTGCTCCATAGTTTGGATGGATCTCTCCACCGAGACCGGCTCGTTCATGTACACCACCGAGAGGTCCTTCCCCCTCACGTGGGTGTCAACTATGTGATGCGTGGTGAGCTGCCCCCCGTTGTTGTCGTCGGCCGCTCGGAGTGCCATTGGAGCCCCGGGGAGCGCCATTGGAACCGCTGGATGTCCTCTCTGTATGTGTCGTCATGGGTGTGCTTATTGGGTCATGTGGCGTGAGATATAAAGGTGTGCTTTCCTGGATTCTCGGCACGCCCGCATGACAGGTTTTGCAGCGGATAACTGCATCGTGGCGCCGCGCCCGGCACAACTGCATGCATAATGGTAGCACGAACGCACGTGATCGTGCGCTGACACGAAACACCGGCAACGCGCGTGGAGGGACGCGGGCAGAGCGCGCGCGATGGGATGCGAGCAGAGCGCGCCGCGGCCACCTCAACCGCAAGCAACCACATGCATATAGCAGTTGAACATGTAGGAAATGGTCATCTACAAGACGACCGACAATTGCGAGCCAGCGACATGATGTGAAACTACGTCGCGTTCCACATCAGACAGTGGTAGAACAATCATTCACGATACTGCGTAGAGAGCAGTCGTGTGCTACCACGTCCGTCTTGGTCTATTAGTCGCCTTTATTTTCTGTGCCATACATTTTGACCTTAAATTTAACTAACAAAATGTTAATGCATGTTAAAAATTATATAATTGGAAACTATGTTCAAATACGAATCCAACAATATAATATATGGCGACATGCATTCGTATTTTATTAGTTAAATCTCCATTCAAAATTTGGCACAAAAATACAAAGAGGACTTATAAACCAGGACGGGGGTAGTAGGTAAATAAATCGCAAACATTTTTTATTAACCATATGTGTACATGTCGTTTCGTCCTCCTCTCGCACGTCCTGTCACCCCACTGCTGCAGACGGCTTCGAGCGCAAGCTTGAGCAGCGCGCAGGGGTATTCTTTTAGCCAAACAATGGCTCGAAGTGGTGCCAATGAATCATCGGTGAGTCCGTCCCCGTGCAACCGCGCAGGTTCTCGCGCATATCCGCTCAAGCTTCCCGCCCGACTCGGCAAAATTCCCCAAAATCCCAATGATTACCGGCCTGCTATATAAACCCTCATGGCTGGCGAGTCCCGCGTTGCATTTTCCCCCTCCCTCCCTGTAGCTTATCTCGCCTGCTTCTCCCACAATCGCCAATGGCACCGGTCCTCCGCCGACGCTCAGCCACTTCGCCATCATCAAAGTACAGTGCTACCACCTTGAGCTTGCATTGGTTTTTCCCTTGAAGAGGAAAGGGTGATGCAGCAAAGCAGAGTAAGAATTTCCCTCAGTTTTGAGAACCAAGTATCAATCCAGTAGGAGACAACGCAACAAGCCACCGAATACCTGCACAAACAAACACTAACTTGCACCCAATGCGACAAACAAGTTGTCAATCCCTTCACGGTTATTTGCAAGGTGAGATATGATATAGATGGATAAACGGTAAAGTAATATTTATGGTATTTTTGGTTTATGGAAAGGAAAGTAAAAGATTGCAAACAAAGTAAATAGGAAACTAAGACTGTAGATCGGAAACTTGTATGATAGAAAATAGACCCGAGGGCCATAGGTTTCACTAGAGGCTTCTCTCAAGATAGAAAATATTACGGTGGGTGAAAAAATTACCGCCGAGCAATTGATAGAAAAGTGCAAATTTATGACGATATCTAAGGCAATGATCATGAATATAGGCAGCACGTCCATATCAAGTAGACCGAAATGATTCTACATCTACAACTATTACTCCACACATCGACCAACTCCTGCCTGCATCTAGAGTATTAAGTTCATAAGAACAAAGTAACACATTAAGTAAGATGACATGATGTAGCGGGATTAACTCAAGCAATATGATGAAAGCCCCATCTTGTTATCCTCGATGGCAACAATACATACGTGTCAGTTCCCCTTATGTCACAAGGATCAAGCACTGCAAGACTGAACCCAAAGCTAAGCACTTCTCCCATTGCAAGAAAAACCAATCTAGTTGGCCAAACTAAATCGATAGTTCAAAGAGACTTTCAAAGATATCAAATCATGCATATAAGAATTCAGAGGAGATTCAAATAATATTCATAGATAAGCTGATCATAAATCCACAATTCATCGGATCTCGGCAAACACACCGCAAAAAGGTATTACATCGAATAGATCCCCCAGAACATCGAGGAGAACTTTGTATTGAGAATCAAAGAGAGAGAAGAAGCCATCTAGCTACTAGCTATGGACCCGTAGGTCTGCGATAAACTTCTCACGCTTCATCGGAGAGGCAATGGTGTTGATGTAGAAGCCCTCCATGATCGAATCCCCCTTAGGCAGGACACCGGAAAAGGCCACTAGATGGAATCTCACGGTTACAGAAGGTTGCAGCGGTGGAAGAGTGGTTTCGTGGCTCCCCTAGTAGGTTTTGGCATATGTGAGAATATATAGGCAGAAGAAATAGGTCGGTGGAGTCACGAGGGGCCCACAAGGGCGGGGGCACGCCCTCCGACCTTGTGGCCACCTCATGGCTTTCCTAATGGGCACTCCAAGCCCTCTGGATATCTTCTGGTCCAAGAAAAATCATCGCGAAAGTTTCATTCTGTTTGGAGTCCGCTTGGTATTCCTTTTCTGTGAAACTCTAAAACAAGGAAAAAACATAAACTGGCACTGGGCTCGAGGTTAATAGGTTAGTCCCAAAAATCATATAAAATAGCATATTAATGCATATAAAACATCCAAAATAGATAATATAATAGCATGGAACAATCAAAAATTATAGATACGTTGGAGACGTATCGGGCATGCCCAAGCTTAATTCCTACTCGTCCTCGAGTAGGTAAATGATAAAAACAGAAATTTTAATGTGGAATGCTACCTAACATATTTATCCATGTAATTTTCTTTATTGTGGCATGAATGTTCAGATCCGTATGATTCAAAACAAAAGTTTAATATTGACATAAAAACAATAATACTTCAAGCATACTAACAAAATAATTATGTCTTCTCAAAATTACATGGCCAAAGAAAGCTTATCCCCACAAAATCATATAGTCTGGCTATGCTCCATCTTCATCACACAAAATATTCAAATCATGCACCACCCCAATGACAAGCCAAGCAATTGTTTCATACTTTTGACGTTCTTAAACTTTTTCAACTTTCACGCAATACATGAGCATGAGCCATGGACATAGCACTATAGGTGGAATAGACGGTCGTTGTGGAGAAGACAAAAAGAAGGAGATAGTCTCACATTAATTAGGCGTATCAACGGGCTATGGAGATGCCCATTAATAGATATCAATGTGAGTGGGTAGGGATTGCCATGCAACGGTTGCACTAGAGCTATAAGTTTATGAAAGCTCAAAAAGAAAACTAAGCGGGTGTGCATCCAACTTGCTTGCTCTGAAGACCTAGGGCATTTTGAGGAAGCCCATCTTTTGAATATACAAGCCAAGTTCTATAATGAAAAATTCCCACTAGTATACGAAAGTGACAATACAGGAGACTCTCTATCATGAAGATCATGGTGCTACTTTGAAGCACAAGTGTGGCAAAAGGATAGTAACATTGTCCCTTCTCTCTTTTCTCTCATTTTTTTGAACCTTGAACAGTAGGAGAACCTCCTACTGTTATATTTGTATTAAAGTAATTTTGTACAATTTACATGGTAGCTTTACATGTGTCAACCCCCCATTGGGGGGGGGGTGAAGAAAGAAATAGACTATTGAGGAAAGGATGAGAGGGATGAGATGTTTATATTTTTCCTTAACCCTATAGGTAAGGAGGGAGAAATCATTCTTAAGTCTGTCCAACCAAGATGTCTTTGTTGGTGCAATCCCCGTGAAGTGTTTATTATTGCGTTCCTTCCATATGCTCCATGTCGCGAGTAAGAACATCTCCATAAAAAGAGGTCAGTCCCAATTATTTTTGGCCATGGTAATATTTTGTGGCCTTGAAGCTCCTTGTGTCCAAGAAAGACCAAGGCAGGTCCAACAATCAGTACTGAAGTGACATTCGAAGAATAAGTGTTGCAAGGTTTCCTCGATTTGCAGTCCACAGAGAATGCAATTGTGGTCCTCTCCAATATGGTAATGTCGTCGTTTAAGCATATTCCTGGTGTTGAGGCGGTCTGATAGCAGCAACCACCCGAAGACTTTTATTTGCATGATGGATCTTGATTTCCAGAGCCATCGAAAAGCCTCATGTGCCCGAACTTCTCTGAAGTAGAATGTGTAGTATTTGTGTGTGGTGAATTACGCTGAACCCCAAGCATATAACCAAACGTCTTACTCATTGGATAAGACAGTCATGACCGTGTCAGATTGAAGTTGTCGAACTTTAGCGTGAGCTTGTTCCGAGAGTGGGAGGTGGAACGCCTCTCAGGGTGACGTGATGGACAAGAAATCCCTTACTGACATGTATTCATTGATGGTGTAAGAGAGTGCTCTTAGATATTTGTCAGCAATAGTGTCGTCGGCCCATAAGTTTTTCCAAAAAAGTACATTCCTGCCGTTTGCCACTTGTACTTTGGAGATTCCCCTGTATATGGGCATTAACTTCGCGACGTCTCGCCACCAAAACGAACCACACATATCCGAAGCATGTGGTATTTGGTTTGAGTAATATGTTTCCCAAATAAGTTGAACCCAGGGCACGTCCCAGCCATTATAAAATTTGTGTAAGTATTTGAGAAAGAGTGCATCCCCATGTATTCTGAGATCGATCACGCCTAGACCTCCACATTCCTTAGGTCGACATACCATGTTCCAGGAGGCTAGAGAATTACATCTATCCCCTTGTTCAATTTTTTTGGTCCACAAGCATTTTCTTCTAATTTTGTCCAGAAGCTCAATGATCTTGGTTAGCAATCTAAGTGTGCATAGAGCAAATATGATCAAATAGGTAATTACTGAGTTGAGCAGGGAGAGTTTTCCATTGTAAGAGATCATGTTAAGAGTGGCCATTAATCTTCTTTCGACAGAGCAAACCAGCGGCATGAGCTCAAGGACAGTTGGATGGGTAGTTCCAAGGGGAAGACCCAAGTAGGTAAAAGGTAGCTTGCCAATGACGCATTCGAAAATATTGGCAATTTCCCGAGTCTTTGCCGGATCACAGTTCATCGGGATTAGGGTTGATTTATGAAAGTTTATTTTCAACCCAATGGACATTGCATAGTCTTTCAAAATGTCCCTAATAATTGTTGCTTGTTGGGTGCATGCAAGCAGTACCAAAATGGTGTCATCGGCGTATTGAATCACTGGGTAATCTTTTTGATGTGAGGATGAAAACGGCAGGTGGATCAGATTGCGAGCAAAAGCATCATTGATGGCCGCTTGGAGAAGATCAGCCGCCAAAATAAATATGAGGGGGGAGAGAGGGTTCCCTGTCTGACACCACATTTATATTGGAATTGATGTCCAGGAGTGCCATTAAGAAGGACTGATGACTTGCCTGATGAGAAAATGCACTGAATCCAGCCCAGCCATTTATCATTGAATCCCATTCTTTTTATAATGTCAATCATTGCCTCATGTTCGATCGTATCAAATGCTTTGGCAAAATCTAATTTGAGAAGCATGATTTCCTTTTTGGATGATTGGCACCGATATATGTATTCATAAGCCCATGCAAGACAATCTTGTATAGCCCGTCCCTTGAGAAAGCCATATTGGTTCCTATGCATGATCTTGAGGATGATTTTTTGGAGTCTATTGGCCAAAATCTTAGTGATGACTTTGAGGCAGCAGTTGAGAAGCATGATCGGTCTATAGTCATTGATAGATTCAGGAGAGCCGACTTTAGGGATGAGCGTGATGAAACCATCATTAATACTTTCCAAATTGAGCTCCCCGTTGTGGAATTGATTGCACAAGTTATAAAAGTCCTCCTTAATGATTGACCAGCATCGTTTTAAGAATAGTCCATTGAAGCCATCCGGACCAGCTGCTCTTTCAGCGGGCATTTCTCTAACAACTTTGTAAATCTCCTCATGAGTAAAAGGAACGGTCAATTCATCGAGGCCGTCACATTTCTTGATTATCCTAGCTAGATTAAATTTCATATTGCAAGGTCGTGACGATCCCATCCGTTCTTTAAACGTTTGAAAAATTATAGACTCTTTGCCCGCAAGATCCTCCACAGATGTGCCATCCAAGGTTGATAAAGAAGCAATATTATTCCTCCTATACCTTTCTGAATCCAAGGCCTGGAAGAACTTTGATGGCTCGTCCCCAAACTGAACCCATCTAATGGTACAATGCCTTTTCCAATAAGCTGCTTGCTGGTATCTTAGCAATCTTAGAATGTGTGCCTTGAGGATTCGGCGAAAGTTGACTTTAGGTATAGATAAAGCCCTTTTGTTTTCTAGCTCATCAATCTCACAAAGTGCTTTGTTTGAATTCTCAATGGCCACTGATAGTTTGGATATGCCTTTGCTCCAATGTTTAAGATCACGTCGCAGCGTTTTGAGCTTACGTCACAGAATAGTGGCAGTGTTTGTCGAATTCACTGGTTGGGCCCAAGAAGTCTCAACTATTTGCATGAAGCCCGGATGTTGGATCCAGAAGGATTCAGAGCGGAATAATTTGGATTTTGGGATGTTTGTTTGAATAGCGACCACACAAGGAATATGATCGGAGACAGGCTTACCAAGAGGTTTGACCAAGGTTTTAGGGTATGAAGTAGTCCAATTTGTACTTGTGAAAAGCTAATCCAATTGTTCAAGTAGAGGATCAAGCTGCATGTTGGTCCAAGTGAAAGAATGCCCCTTGATAGGTAATTCAAGTAGGATTTGAGAGTGAATGAAGTCATTAACTGTATTCATATCATTAATGCTTCCTCCAGGTTTATTACGATTATCTGGTGCATGTATAAAGTTAAAATCACCCACAAAAAGGCAATATTCGTTTGAAGGAATATCAAGAGAGCACAACCAATGAGTGAACTGTTCCTTCTGCTCGCCTTGACACGACCCATATATATTAACCAACGTCCAACTTTGTGCCGATTGAGTTGATTTGAAACGCGTGACCAATGCAAACTCTTCAGAGAAAATCACATCAGCAGAGAAGATAGAGCTATTCCAAATGTTTGCAATGCCCCCCGATGCCCCACGAGAAGGTACAAAAGAAAATTGATCAAAGCGGCGGGGGCAGCAAGACTTAATAAAGGACAAATCAAATGAGGATTTCTTAGTTTCTTGTAAGCACACCACCGCAAAACCACTAGAGGTAATAGCATTGGATAACGCTAGCTGTTTGTCCCCAGAGTTTAACCCACGTACATTCCAACATAAGACATTCCAGTTCACCAAAAGATGCATTGAAGAAATAAAATAAAGAGATATGCAAAGGAGAGCTTAGGTCGAGGCCGAAGGCTCCTCCTCCTGTGGAGCCAGCAGAGCTTCGTCAGAAAGTTCCTCTGCTGGGATCGCACACATCACCGTGCCAATCTGTTGGATGACCCGGACATGTGTAGGTGGTGGAATCTGCTCATCATTCACCTCTCTCATTGTGAGAGAAGTCGGAACATACCTGGGTTTAACCTTATAGGCTTTCGCTTTACTGTCAGATACTTGATGAACCTTGAAGCCATCGTAGTTATTGGTGCGTGCACTCCTACATTGTGAGAACCTGGAATTAACTTCCAAACCCTCCTGTGTATATTTGTCAACCCCAGGATCATTGTTGACAACACAGCGAAATGATATCATTGCACAATGCATAAAAGGTATTACAAGTTTAAATATATCTTGCTACAAGGCATACATAAAGAAATGTCTCATGACATTTATTACAATCAGAAAGCAGTGGAAAGTACAATGCGTAGCGACTCCATCTCAGCCACAGGCAGTCGATGTAGTCCACGTGACCTCACTCCTACGGATCGCCATAGTAGTCATAGTCATCATCTTCATCTTCATGGAACTCTGTTGTCAACAAAATTATTGCCATGAGTACATTACGTACTCAACATGCCTCCCTTGGGGAAGGTCCTAATAACTACATGTGGCTTCAAAGGAAGGCTGTATGGCTCATTTGCATAAAGCTAATTTTATTTGAAAAATATAGCAGTTGGGAAAATCAGTTTTTGATGAAAACATGTTTTATCTCCAGAATAACTTTCATCAAAGTGAGGATCCTCGATCAACTCACACTCTTCATAGGTTCCAAGAATAGGGGCAAAGAGGGAATAAGCAAGACAGGTCCTGTACGTCAAGAAAGATTCATGTGCTGTCCTTGACCGTGGACACGGCTATTTGAATAGTTTTACACTCTGCAGAGGTTGTACACTTTACCCACATGACACAATCCCGACTTGTTGCCACCAGTGGCCGCTGGTATAGTACACCATTTGGTATACCGGCAGGGAGATTGTGACGAGGTCTTTGGACTAGATCCCCCAAAGATGTGACATGCCCACCGGGCCTGGCACACGGAACTGAGAGTAAGTCCTCAAACCGGTCCCCCCATCTGTGCCGAGGATACTCCTCACAAGGCAGCTATCCCATCTACGGTACGGCGACATCGACACCTAAGGCTGACTAGCCTACTTGACCAAGCCAGTGCCCATATAGCATGTGGCCGTACTGTTATCACAATCTTCAAATCCAAGACTTATTAGGCCTTATGCGGCACGGACGACTGATTGCCCCCTTCACTTGTGAAGGGCAGCCAATCGCTCCTTCAATCCTTGATTCAGCCGTCGCCCGCACCAGTATTCAGATGGTAAGTTTCACCCAGAGTAGAAGAGGATAGAGAGGGTCAACAAGGGCCAACTGGCCTAGCTCAGCATTTAGTTTCAATTGTCAATGACTCGGAGGTCATTAAACAAGGCACCTACAGGGTGATAAGCATGACTAAGCATTTCTACTCTACCGGAATTATATACTTCTACTCAGGTGTCAAGTAAATAGGTGACAAGCGGATCAGGGTAATGTGTCAATCGACACACTTACTACGAGAGTTAAAATAGCATGCACATAGTAGCAATAAAACTCAATGCAATTTTGTAAACCATAGGATAAGTATGATCAAAGAAGGAGGCATGCCTTCGTTGTTGAGTCCTTCTTCGATAACCTGTTTCTGTCCATGTCCAACACCGTCGTCACTCCCTACTCGTCGTAATGATAGCAAAAGACAAACAAATAAATACCAAAGCAATAACAAATCCAAATAACATCCAAAACAATTTAAGAGTGAATGGATAGCAAGATATTGATCAAGATGGAGACTCCGAAATGAGGTAGCACGATTGGATGTAAGAAAGAGGATTCATTGAAGTGACATGGTTGAGGTTGACACAGCTAAGGAATACTGGGCGATCAAGACTAACGTTCCAATATGAATATGCAATGAAACACTAGTAGTGCCCACTACACATCTCGACAAACTATATAGGAAACTACTATCTAACAAACACAATGGCATCAACACACATGAAAAGGAACCATCCTATGCATTTAACCACAAACACAACATGACATGATAAATTTAAAAGTTAACCACAAATAAATATTTAGATAAAATATGATCACTCCATTGTACCAAACCATTTCATTTGTCAAACAATTAACAAGAAACTATATAACACATGGAACAGATGGGTGAACAACTATCCTAGACATGGTATGATTAAGCGTAATAATCAACCACAAGTAAATATTTGGATGTATCCAAATATTTATAATGGTTAACAATAAGCAAAGACTAAACACCAATCATAACAACTATTAGCAAGCATTTCTATGACAAAAGACAAACCAATACTAAATAAGGTAATTAAACAACCTAATAATAACACACATCTAACACAATACATGTGAGTATAGATTCATTAGATGTCTAAGAAAATAACACAAGCATGACACATACGAGTGATCATGATAAGATACTAACCTAAAATATGGACTTACTACTAAAGAACAACTAATACTCAAGTAACCACTAGCAATAAGATTACCACTTCATGCTTACATAACAGATCAAACTATGCACACTAAGCATATCAGGAAGATACAACTCAACTAACATGAAAGGTAAACTATCTTAAGCATGTGCTAAACTATCGCAACAAGACCCAACACTCCTGAGGCTATCATAAGACCAAAGTGATCATCCATAAGAACGCACAAGAGACTAAGTACTCAATTATAGCACATAGACAAAACAAGACATGAAAGATCACTTGCATGAGTGACAACTATACATATAACAATGCAACAACTAGATAAAGTAGATATGAAGTCTAGGCATACAACAATGCATTGCCATCATAAACTATTAGTAAGTCTAAACATGGATGATCATCACACGAGATACCACACAAAGATACCAATACAATACAACTCATAACTATAACATAACTTAATTGATACGAGCTAATCTAATGTCAAACATGGCATTAACACACAACTCTAGAATTTTAGTTATGACACATAAGCACGTTGAGTAAGCATACTAGCATGTAAGCAAGTAATAATAGATCATGGCATCAAACAATGAACATGTGTTCTACCAGAACGAATAGCTAGATATTATGCATTTTTATCTAGTATAACTTACTATTGCAATGACATGTAATCTACTTATACAATCATAACAACATGGCATATTGATTAAGCAAGAAGTTATTAAATAGAAGAATGTATGATATCAAAAACCTACTACGGTATATCTACCAAGTAAAGTCTAACCAAATGTATGAACATAAGGTACACACTACCAATGATATATGACATGGTAGGCATACACCCAAATATGCAATCTACTTTGAGTAAGTACTAACATGGCATGTCAATCAACTAAGCATGCATAGCTACCATCCTATGTAAATGAAACAACTTGGATAATTAACAAGAAGTAATAGAGTAGGTTATATACAACAAGCATACCTATATGTAGCAATATAAATCCACAGCATGACATAAAGAAACTAACATCATATAATCATGGATAACATCATCTACAAAATAAGAGTAACAACTAAGTAATAATATTCTATGCAATGAACTATAATGTAGTCATTTCCAAATAACAAAGCATTTCATTTGACATTTAGTATGGAGAGAACTATACGACATGGCATTGATTCAAACCAATAAAACAAGCATGTGACCTGGATGGAAATTAATATGTGAACCATATCTAAGATATATCCATGCTAAGCAAAAATTAAAAAAATCAAGACATAAAGTAATTCATGATTCAATAAACAAAGCAAAGCTTAGAATAATCTTACAAAATTATAAACATGGCGAACGTTCACCAAATATTGTACGCATGCATAAGAAAGGACACCATGATGCATAAAAGGATATCAACACGAGACAATACATAAAACTATATTTAGTAACTCAAACAAAATCTAAACAAAAAACTAAACATGAGAATAATTCCAAAAAAAAACAGTACATATGCATAAAAATAATTATATGTGGTCACACAACTTATCGAGCCAAAACAATACGTACAACAATTGTACTAATTTCAACAAGAGTAAAATAAATCTAATAAATCACATGACACACAAATTAAGAGATATCTAGCATACACTCGTAAGCATATCAAGAACACATGAAAATAACATACTAGTATAGAAGTTAACCATACTCGATAGACCGTTGAATTCTAAAAAGAAACGAGTATGATTATATCTGTTCTACCGTTCACAAGATAGAACCAACAATCTAACTCCACCACTGAGTTTCTACAGCCACAAGATACATTTCATATGTTGACCACAAGATCATTTGATGGACAAAAAATAAAAAGACAAGCCGATGCCATCAAATCGAATTCGGTTTTGGACACACGCGGCCAACGACATAAATAGGTTGAATCGTGATGTCTAAGGGATACATTAGGTGATGACAAGTACGCGTGCAAAAGGAATTTGATAGAAGCTCACCAAGTTTGACGGAATGGTGCGATGAACTCGACGAACAGTGTAGACGGACATGTGAAATTCTTCGCGTGTGGTGGACGGAACGAGTTCCTTCTTCTCTGAATGGCTTGACGGCATGGAGGAGTATCATCTGGCGCAAGGATTTGGATGGGGATGGCCTCCTTCATCGGGGTCGAACACCGGTGTCCATGGAGCATCGTTTCTTTGGGGAGAGTTTCTGGAGAGAAGATGAAGGGAGAGGGCAGAGGTGCTACGTGAATGGAAGAGAAGATGGAGGCGCTGAATATGGTGGCTTCCGTTTTGGTAACTGATGGGATTGATGGGAATTAAGAGGAGAGGAGGGATCGTGGCTGTTGAGGTTTCCTCTTGTGTGACTTGTGAACGTACAGAGAAGAGGAGGAAAAGAGGCGTTCGGTGTGGGAGACATGGGCCAAGTGGAAATAAATTGGCAAAGGCCCTTGTGGGAGAGAATTAGTAGTAGAGAGAAAAACAAATCGGGCTAGGCCATTCGGTTGGAGAAAGGAAAAATAGAATGAGGTGGGTACACCTAGGAAAAGAGATAGAGAAATTAAAAATAACATCGAGAGACGAAATTGGACTATTCGGTGGACAAACAAAAATAATATACACAGCGAAAAGAGAGATGGATTGGGACATGGAAATTCTGTCTGAAATTTGATAGGTGGAAAATAAATTGTTTTCCTCTCAAAAATATCTAGAAAAGGAATAGAAGCTCGAACAAAAATCGAACGAATTTTAGAAGACCAAAGAAAATTCAAAGACACATTAGTTCAAATTAAATCCTCCGAATTATAAAAGTCCAATTTAAGCTTTGTTACCAAATAAAACAAATGAAATTTTCTCGCCCTGATTTTTGGAGAAAACTTTTTCTTAAACATTCCGAGAATCGGGATGTTACATACATAGGGCCATAGCACATTCAGGCACCACTGACTTGCCTTTGTGGGTGAGGATTGTGGAAGAGCCACCAAAGTCAGGGACTGTTGGAGGAGGCAGGCCATGGTGCTGCACAGTATCAAATAAAACAGTCTGCTGCATATCATTTGGTTCAGACAGAACTCCTTCAGAAACCTGAACTCGATCAGGCTTTTCCTCGGTGTCAGTGGGAGGTAGAGAAAGCTCCCAATTGGCTGCCTCAGAGAGTTCTTCAATAGTAACAGTAGAGGAAGAAGCATGTGTGATAGTTTTGGAGGCAGAAACCACAGTTAGAAGGCCAGCATTTTCAGATATTGTAACTTTAAAAGTGACTGAATCCTGTTGAAAGCCATAGTGATCACTCCATGGTTCATAAGAAGCCACAATGGGCCTGATGGCCGCAGTAAGATAGGTATTTAATCTGATCATGGGAATGCAGTCCCTTATGAGCATAGCAGGTATGAAATCCCCTTGGGCAAACATATCTAAGTGGAGGCCAGCAGCAGAGACATTCAAAGATATTTCCAGAACATTGTTTGGCAGGATAGCAGATTCAGAGCTAGTCAGGTTTACTAGTGTGTTGCTCTCAGGGCTGACCATGGCAGAAATCACACTGTTGTCTGGAGGGGCGCTAGTAGCTTCCTGTGGCCAGAACTGGTTCATGAGATTAACACGCACCAGCACATATGAGTCAGAGATAGTTGCACTTGAATCAGAACTAGAAGGCATTGAAATTGAGTCGTTCCAGGCAGCCCCAGGGCTGTCATGCAGATTATGTGGTGGCACAATGCCATGATCAACCTGGAGTCCCTCACCAGCCAACCATTGCTGGAGGTTGCAGAGTACAGGTGGTGCTTGAGGAGGTGGAGGAGGCCACACTCCCCACTCAGGATGTATTTCAATGTCATTTCCTTCATCAACCACCACATTTTCTTCTTCATTAGCTGCAGCATCTGCCACAACATTCTGAGCCATCCAGTTATGAAGTTGCTGCTGGTAGAGCTGCTCAACATTCAGACCTTCCCCATGCAGCGGATGAGGTATACCATGAGCAAGTGGTGGATCTTCTCCAGCTGGTGGGACTTTAGGTAAGTTGGTGTTCCAGTCGTTACTTCGCAGCATAGTGACTGCAACAGTCCAGCACTGCCGTGCCCCTCCTAACTGACGAACAACCAGAATCTTGGGCACTAAGCGCATATGAATATCTCTGACTTTAACAAGCACCAGCCTCCTATACCCTCTAGGGTTATTCCAATCAACTAGAGCACCAAAGGAATCCACAGATTTGTGCATGTAATGTTGTGTTTGATAATCATAAGGAAATCCCACATATAGAATCCATACCTCCGGACCAAAAGTAGTCAGGCGCATGTTTAGAACAGCATCATCAGGGGGAAATGAAATAACGGTGTGCTCCTCTACTTCATTTTCATCAAGCTCAATGGTGGTGCCCACAACCGCATCCCGGATGACAGAAGTAGCAAACCCAAACAAACCAATGCCAAGGGGATGATATACCACTTCAGAAGGGAAGTAATGTGATTCATGGAGCAAACCTTCAATGATGTTGTGCAGATCAACCTTCTGATGGAAGGGGATGAATCGGTTGGCCTCAGCAATGGCCAAGAAGTCATGGCGCAGAGGAGGGATTGGACCGACGACCAGCTGTACCAAGCTCGATGGTCATGCCTGGCGGAAGGTAGGGGACGATGTTGATGGGGTAGTTTGCCGTTGGAGCGGTGGGAGGAGCGAGAGCAGGGACACGCACAGACTGGAAGGAGGAAAGCGTATCGTCCGCCTTGGGTAGATATTTGGGTACCCAGACCCTTCGGGGCTTGTGCAGAAGCTTATGGCAGGCGTCAACCAAGTGACCCCGGAGGCCGCAGGATGAGCATCTAATGGATGAGCGACGCCGGGTGGCAGGTGTATGTTTAATGGAAGTAACATTTAGTTTCCGTAGTTGAATCCCAGACAAGACGTGATCATTATCCTTCCGACGATACTTTCTATGAACCCCAGCAAGAGTATCTTTAACCGTAGGGAAAGGATCAATTACTGATCGGGCACAATTTTGTGCACTAGTTTTAGGTTGCCAAAATAAGTATCGAGTCCCAGGGGCTCCATATTGAGTTTAAATGGCCCAAGAGCCCACATGCCCCACAACAAGATTTAGCGGGCATTTAAAGAAAGTGTGGGCCGTAGAGGCGCAAACATAGCAGGCTTGAGTTGGTTAACTGTGTGGGCTAGAATCGGGGCCATTAGTCAAACACATACAAGGTCTATGGGTACAAACCTGGCAGTACGGACCCGGGCAATTAGCCGCACGATGATCAATACCATTACAACTGCTGCATATGATCAATTTATTGTAAATGAAAGCCGAGGGTGCGACCGAAGCTAATTCCCATATAGAAGCAATTTTTTCCTTCGAGACTCCCATTCTATAATGATCCAGAATGTGACGCAAAATAAATCCAAGGATTTTGTGCCAAGACTCAGATAGGAGATTATGCCCTTCAAATCTCCGACGATTGACAGCAACATTGTCGGCCGACCGACCAGAAATATCCACATTAATGTTTCCAAAGACCAAGGAATTAGCCATTAAAGTCTCATTATTAGTCAGTGCATTTTCCTTACCAAGAAAATCCTGTCGGCTGACCGGAGGCTGCCAGATAGACGCCGGCGGCGAGCTCGAATGACTACCCACACCATTAGCCTCAACTGAAAAACGAGCTTTCACAAGAACGTCCAGAGACGCAGTCAATCACAGTACCCATTTCAGACCCAAAATGATGTGATGATTTGAATGCAATAGGGGACCTTGAGCTGATCTCAGGGTTAGGCTGATCCGAGTGCCAAGATAGAGGATTATGCAAATGAGAATGCACCCCTAGTCTGAAGAGACTAAAATGACAGACGAAGTCCGGCCAGATTCGATCCTTGAGACCATATATGAAATGGCCAACACGATCAGAGGCTACATAGAAATGAAAACGACGTCCATCCAAATGTTTAACATGCAAACCTAAAGGGATACCTCCAATGGAGCATTGCAGAGCCAGTGCAACAGAGTCTTCATTGAGAGTAAATGAGGCCGACGAATAACTAACAACCAAAAAGAATTCCTTGCTAGCACCGGAGGGGGAGAAATGAACTGTAGATCCAAAGCGTCGACGCACCTGAGCCGCGACCCCAAGGCCGGGGGATAAGTCCCAATGTAGAAGACCGTCCATGGTAGGTTAGATCACTAATAGGGAAAAGGCTAGCAGCAGCGCTGGTTTTAGGTGTATCAGTAGCGCAGGGACCGGCGCTACTAATATGGCGCTACAGCTAACACGTAGCAGTAGCGCATGCTCACGAGCGCTACTGCTACACAAGTGTAGCAGCGGCGCGCTTAATGGAAGCTCGCTACTGCTAATAGCTATAGCGCGCTTCTCCTGTGGCGCTACTGCTACTACCGCGCAGTTGCTAACTTTTCTCCACTCGCTATTGCTAATTTTAGTAGTTTTTCGTTTTTTTCCGGCATATTTGTTTTGTATTTGAACTGGCTTTATAGAAGAATCTTTAGCACATACAAATGTCATCATGATACACATACAAATGCCTGCGAGACCACAAATGTAATCATAGCATATACATACAAATAGTCTCATCATAATCATCATCCAACACAAAGTGGTATCTTGTCATCACTCGAAAATAGCGATACATGCAAGTCTCGAATACTTGCAACTACAACGTCATCCATCTAAACAAAGGTATACGCGAGAAGAGCTATCACTATGAGTGAGAGCGGAACTATGCAGTACATGAGGTGGCGGTTACGAGTCCTCTCTCGCGCTAGCGTGAACCTCAAGTAACTAGCTTCTCCTTCTTGTCTGCTTTTGAAGCCTTTATGGCTGGCACCCGAGAACCCATTCACTTGCGCCTGACACTCATGCCACTCATTGTACACCCCCAGAACCTTCCCTTTGTACACGACATAGCACTTCCATCTCGCCATCAAGAAACTAGGTACCTGTTAGAGATGCATGTTCATGAAGAGGATGTACAATCATATATATATGCAACAAAATATACTAGAGCAACACCAAAAAAGAAAGGGTTAGAAACTAGATGCAACATATAGTACGCAAATTAATTAACTAGAGGTATGCAGGTCATCGTACGCAAACTAACAAAGTAGCATTACGCAAGTTCGGCAGGGACCGTGGACATCACAAAGTTTCATCGCTACAAAAAGTATACAAGTTCAACCAACACATATCATCATCATCGGCATCATAAATCACTGGAAGTTCCATCCTTCCATATCATCGAGGATGGACCCTAGCTTCTTGAACGGCGTGAGGTCTAGACGTTGCATGCCTATGCGAGTTCGGACGTCAGCTCGCGATATAGGGCCGTGGTGGAACATCCCCTTCTCATGGACGACTTCTTTCATGATGATCATCTTAATGTCGCTTTGGATGCGAAAGAAGTCATCTCTAAGTTTATAATCTGCTTCTCCATGAGATTCTATCCACTTGTGGATATGATCATCATTTCTGCTTCTCATGCGAAGCTTTTGGTGATCCGCGTTGAACTGAATCATGAGATGGATGATGTAGAATCCATCCTTCTTGCTTGGTTTTGGGACATGGATGCAGGAGAAGTTAGTTTTATGCGCGAAACCCATCTTCTTGTTCCTTTGTTTCCTGATCTGCATGTGGCCACCTCTAATGCTGAAGCCTTGGAGAGCATCATCTAGAATATTCATTTTGTGGGTGTAGTCTTTTTTCTCGTAGTCTTTGGAAGGGTCAAAATACGCGGCATGGGAGACTTGCGGGTAAAGAACGATAAGGACGGCGTGCCCGTTGCTGCGGGGAAAAGACACCTCAAATTATTCCCCATATGAGAGAGAAGGAATGATTGAAATGTATGAAAGGGTTGTCCGGAACTTACTTACTTTGGATGATAAGGCACGATGACAATTTCCCGGTCCTTATTATGTACCATGAAGTTTTGGAGGTACTCCCCAGCAGTTTCACGCTCAAAGTCGCCGAGACTCAAGAAAGACTCGTGCATGTAGTACGGATCCACCACACAGATTTGCGAGACTTCTTCACTCTTCATGACGGAGCTCATATGTAGCGCAAAAAGGCGGACGATTGTAAAATCGAGCCGCCTTGTCAGAAACATCTCAAAGATATGGTCAAACCGCAGGAAGAACACCTCCGCGGGCCGTGTCTCAATGTAGCACTTCCCCTCAGGCACACGAGCCGCGTATGTCGGATATCCTGGATCCTTTGAGGCTAGTAGGCTTTTCTCAGTCGACAGCACATGGTCGTGCAGTCTCCTGAGATCCCCTAATAGTGCCTCCAGCGGTTTCGGCGGTAGCATCGGCTCGCCCGTGAGATGGAACATGGCCGCACCTTTCACGGGTACACGCTCTTCAGAATGCATCATCTAGCTGCTTTGTGCTCTAGCTTGTTTGGAGGCAGTTATCTTCCCTGATCTCTTCCTCTCCTTTTTCTTGGGCACACCTTCCAGACCCTTCCTTAACCCCTGCCCCAGGGTTCCCGGGCAAAGCACTGTACGACCCCCGGCTAGTTGACACTGTGTTGAGGCGACATCTTTAGGCGTGTCCTGTGAGGAATTCATGAAGAGAGACCTTTTGCAATCCTTCCAATGACCTTCCTGGCCGGGCATATCATCCATATCCTCATTAGCATGCTGATAGCCCGATTCGTTATATAGTTGAATCATCATATCTATGTCACAGTCATACGCATTTGTATTGAGGAAACCCATAGGGTCGACCTCCGTCTCATCATCCATTCTCTGTTCTACAGGACCAATTACATCAGCCAGTACTATTGCACCCCCTTCATCATGTCGTCCGCCGCTCTCATTCGGCACTACAGGAGCTGGTAATTGCGTAGGTGGGGTGGTGGTCTCCGCACATGCTTGTTGATGTGTGGTTATTGGTGTGCTCTCGGCCGGCTCCAGACGAATAAGATTCTTCGGCCATAGCAGCACCCAACCCTTGCAGCTTCCAATCCGCGGCGGGGTCTCGTCGTCCTCTCCCACATGCTGTACTGGAGGAGGCAACGCCTCGTGCCCCGATTTCACACTGGACAAGCTAACCTTGAAGTGCCCAGTGGGGATCAGCTGGTTGTGGAATGTGGGTTGCAAGGGGTTCAATATCATCCCCTTTCCCATGTCGACCTTCTGGCCTTTTATCAAGTAGAGTATGGTGCACGGGGTTTCTTCGCCTTGCAAACACATATGTCTGTGGCGTAAAACATCCGAAAGGCAAGGAAAATGGAATATCCTGTATATATATATTCTATATATATATATATATATATATATATATATATATATATATATATATATATGTTGGTGCGACATGTAATTACCGTGACGGCGTCGAGCTCAGCCAAAGACGAAGGGCAACCTAGTGCGCCAAAGACTGATGACGGGCTAGTATGAGCGGGAGCCACCGCGAGAGGAGGCCCGATTGCGTGAGCAAGTGATGGTGCGGTGTTGTTGTTGTTCATGGAGTTGCTCCCGATGAAACTGGGCATCGGGAAATCATGTACCGTCTTGTCTGGATTTTCCTTCGTCCAGTTGATGATAGCTGGAACCAAGTTAGTAGCAAAATCATTTCTGAAGGCAGTTACAGCTGCATTGACTGCCTGCTGTAGCAACTCATTTTTCTCCTCGGCTGTTTTTTCCGCGTCCTCAGCTGCTTTTTTCTCGACCGCAAGCTTCACCTTCGCATCGATGTCCGCCTGACTAAACTTCTTTTTCTGCTTCTTGGCCTCCGGGGCCTCGTTGTAAAACACCTTCCACGTGGCGCCGTCTCCAGCGCCGTGCACACGACCATATTGCGGCCGCTGGCCCAAAGGGAGTCCCTTAAGTTCGTTCAAGGCCCGGTTGAGAGGGGTGTCCCACTTGGGCCTCGTCGGAGAAGTAGGGCTTTCGGCTACAAGCTGGTGATGCTTCTCCAGTAGTCTAATCAATTTCCTCGTGATCTGGTCCATGTAAAAAACCGTTTTCTCCTTGTCCCACTCGTGATCTGATCACGCTCCAAGGGGTTGGTGAACTTCGTGAAGGGGTCTGGGAGACCCTCGGCTTCACGTTCCGCGTCCTCCTTATCCCATATGGGCCTTTTACCGATGTAGCCACGGCTTCCGAGGCGATGCTTCCCCGTGTTCCTTTGCTGAAGTCTCTTGAATTTTGCAGCCTTAGCCTTGGCTACCTCGGTAGCGCAAGTGTCCTTGAACTTTTCGAACTCCTCTTCCGTAAGTGTCGGATTTTCCTCCAGAATCTTGGACATGGGTTCCTCAGCCTCAATAGCTCATTTCACCCTCGCTTTCCAGGAGGCCAAATCATTGCCAAACATGCCCATGGCGTGATTGTTAATCTTTTTCATCTTCGGATCTTCCCACGGTTGTTCTATGTTATCATCCCGGTCGAGGAACTTGAATCTTTTGTGCAACTTCATTAGGAGCAACTGCGTCAAATGTTCTTTACTCCTTAAGTCATCATCGTTGATGCTCGCGCATTCCCGTAGGATGCATCCTACTTGGTTCCCATAGAACTTGCGAGGTTCTTCCGGCTCTAATGGCTCAAACTTGCCAGGTGCCATCTTTGTGATCACAAGTCGTCCAATCCCTAGTTTGTTAGGTTTTCATATCCTCTGCTTCTTATGCTTCCTCTTTTCGGTAGCGGCATCGACGTCGGTACCTTCCCCGCCGGTATCTTCCCCGCCGGTACCTTCCTCGCCGGTCTCGGCGCCGCCATTGGTGTCGGCACCGTCGGTGTCGATGTCGGCGTCAGTACCATCATCGAGGCCGACCTGCAAACCTTGCTTAGCAGTCAAATAGTCGCGGTACTCTTGTTCACTCTCATAATCCATCTCGTCTGCATCTTGGTCGGAAGGCCCAGTTTCTTCATTGCTCGACATGTTTCCTATGATTAAGTGTCCTCGTTTATTTCTAAAAGAATGAATAAATGAGAAATGACATAAAAAAGAAATCTATGTGCCAGCACTCGATATGCCAACTATGTAGCACAAATCATGCCTTTATTCACGGCAAATTTTGGCATGACCTTTGCTAAAAAATGGACATATCGAGCGCCTGAAATTCGCCGGAGTGGAAATGAATCAACATTCCGGCGTAACATAGGCCACTCGGATCATTTACCAAAATTGAACCAAAACATCACAAGTCCAAATGACATGTTCAAATTCCAAACATGACATGTCCAAAACATGACATATCCACATATCACATGTCCAGTTCAAATTTGCATATAAATTTAGCCTACCTAAATTTGCTTTAACAAGGGATGTTGATTTGGACAAATGCTTAAATTATGCCTTTTATTTTAACTACAATTGCTTAACCCTAAATTTCTGTCCTATTTTAAAACCTAGCTAAATTCATAACTAAATAGATAACCTAATTAACCTACTGCCCGAACTAAAACCTAAGTAAATTAACCGAAGAACTCTAGCTAGCAGAGAGAGAGGGAGGGGGGTTACCGAGGGTGCAGGGGCGAGGAGGCAGGCCCGACGACGGCCGAGGTTGGGAGGGGAGGAAGCAGAGGAGGGAGGCGAGGGCCGACGGGTCGGCAGCGAGCGCGCCGGGGTCGGGGGCGAGGGCCGGGTCGGGGACGAGCGCCGGCCGGGGTCGGGGGCGAGCGCCGGGGCGCGGCGGTGCGACGAGGGAAGAGAGAGTGGGGATTTGGTGGGAAAAGAGGTGGGATGAAGATGGGAGAGTGAGAATTTTGGGTTAAGTGGACGTAGCAGTAGCGTGTTTAGACAAAATGCTACTACCCTCACTAGCTGTAGCAGTTTAGATAAAACGCGCTGCTACTACCTTCACTAGCTGTAGCGGTTTAGATAAAACGCGCTGCTACTACCTTCACTAGTTGTAGCGGTTTTACAAGGAAATCGCTACTGCTACCTTGACTGTAGCTATTTTATAAGGAAATCGCTACTGCCAGTTTCCCTATTTCTTTTCCTTTATTTTCTCCCACTTTTATTTCCCGAGAGCAGTGAACGAAGGGAAGGCGATATATATTGCATCATTTGACGGTTAAATATGTATACAAAATAGGAACATATATATTACATCATTGGACCCATGCATAATAATGGCTAAGTGTGTATACAAAATAGGAATATATATATATATATATATATATATATATATATATATATATATATATATATATATATTACATCATTTGATCGATAACATACGGTTCCTCAACGCTGACTTTTTCGTTTTTGAGTCAGCTTCTTTCCCTTCTTGTTCGTCGAAGAATAATTGAGCCCCTCATTGTGACTTTCCCTTTTCCATGGAGTAGATTTTTCTTAGGTAATGTAGTATTGATTCTTCTTTTGACGTATACTTCATCATCATCGTCATCTTCCCTCATTGGGTTGCCGTACTGATCATAGTCTGCCTCGTTGGTGACTCCATCCATTCCAATGATGTTCCTTTTGCCTCTCCTCACGACAACACGACTGGGATTGCATGGGTCGGTTATGAAGAAGCATTGTGTCACGTGCTTAGCGTGTACCCATGGCTCGTTTTTGGCGATAGCGTTCACGGTAGCGCTCTTGGCGTCGGGTATAGTCTTGGTAGTGAAAATGCGGTTTTCTCTTTCGACATTCTTAGCCCATCTGACACGGAACATCGTCGTGTTGTGTAGTCTAGAGTAGTCAAGATCCCAGATCTCCTCGACCCTTCCATAAAATCATTCAGTTGCGCCGTTGTCGCTGCCGGTCATGCATTCCATCGTCACCCTGAGTTCTGATCATCACTATCCATATCTTTGGCCTCCGTGTAGAACGTGTATCCGTTGATATCATATGCCTGATAGGTTACGAGGTTGGACGAGAGGCCATGTGCTAAGGCGTATATGAGCAATCCGTCCTTAGAGCCCTCCTCCGGAGGATTAGCAATAATATGCTCTTTGAACCAATGCAGGAAAGTGGAGTTGTGCTCTCTAGTAACTTCGGCGTCCGTCCTGTATACCCCCGGTCACGATACTTCTTTGCGATAATTTCTTTGTGCAGTGCCACGAAAGGATCTACCTCGTCTAGGTGTTGTAGCACTACCAAGTTTGCTCTGTCAAAGTCGCAACATCGATCTGAGTATGCCACGTGCAGTTCCCTGCGACCGTTGTAGTGACCTTCTCCTTCGAGCCTCCCATCGTGCTTGTTAACGGGTAAACCAACACTAACACCAGGCGGCTGGTCTGCGCCATATAGAAAATTCTCACAGAAATAGATGCACTCTTGTGTCACATAGCCCTGGACGATGCTTCCATCCGGACGGGACATGTTACGAATGAATCCTTTGATGATCCCATTCATCCTCTCAAACGGCATCATGTTGTGCAGGAATGACGGCCCCAGGTCTATTATGTCATCCACAATATGGACACACAGATGCACCATCACGTCAAAGAACACGGGCGGGAAGTACATCTCAAGCTCATTCAGTATCACAAAGATCTCTTCCTATAGCCTTCAGAGCTGCTTCACACTGATCGACTGTCAAGAGATGACGTCGAAAAAGTTGCAGAGACCAATAAGCGTGTCACAGACGTGGTTGTCCATTATCCCTCTAAGGGCAACATGTAGTATCTGCGTCATCATCACATGACAGTCATGGGACTTCATCCTGCTGGACCTTTTATTATCTGTGTCTAGATATCTGTTTATCTTGCCATAGTAACCGGAACTAACTTTGACTCCGGTAAGGCACTTAAAGAATTGATCGATCTCAGCCTGACTTAAGGTGAAGCAAGAAGGGGGGCAATAATCCTCTTTCTTTATTTTCTTGCCCTTCTTCTCCCGTGCCTCTTTCTCCGTCTCTGTCTCGTCTGACATTTTATGGGGCGGCATGTGCAGATCTTCCCTGATTTTCAAATCTTGCAAGTCTTTTCTTGCCTTCGGCCCATCCTTGGTCTTATCCGGCATGTTCATCAGTGTTGCGAGCAAGCTCTCAAGGACATTCTTACAGATATGCATTTGATCAAGGCAATGAGGTGTATCGAGTTTGTGCCAGTACTCCAAGTCCCAGAATACAGACCTCGTCTTCCATACCTTCAGCAGCAGCTCCGGGGCCTTTCTCATTGTCTTTCCCGGTGCGGGGCACTCCTTCCAGTTTTTCAACCGCTCATCGATTTCGGCACTGCTCCGCTTACGTGGAGGTCCTCGATGCTCAGAGTGACCATTGAATAGATCTCCATGGTTTCTCCACGGGTCGTCCTGTTCGAGCCATCTTCGATGCCCCATGTACATGATTTTCCCAGACCCGCCATCTTTCCTTGACGTTAGATGCTGAGACGTCGTATCATCCATGCACCGCGTGTATCCGCAATATCCATGGCACACCTGGCCTGCCACATATCCGTAACCGAGATAGTCCTGCACTGCCGTGATCAGCGCGGCTCTCATATTGAAATACTCGCCTTTGCTGGCGTCCCATGTGTTCGCCGGTGTTTTCCATAACGTGTCTAACTCCTCTTGAAGTAGCCCCAGATACAAATTAATATTATTTCCTGGTTGTTTCGGCCCTTGAATAAGCATGCTCATGTGAATGTACTTCGATTTCATGCACAACCAGGGGGGAGGTTGTACATCCATACAAACACGGGCCATGTGCTATGGTTGGTGTTCTGGTTGCCAAACGGATTCATGCCATCGGTACACGCGCCGAGCATGATGTTCCTTGCATCACATTCAAAATACCGATAGAAGCTGTTCAACGCTCTCCACTGGCTTCCATCCTTGACGTGTCTCAGCTTCGGATCATCTCCATCGCCGGGCTTCTTCCTCTCCACGTGCCAGCGCATTAGCTTTGCTTCCTTGGGATCTACAAAATACCTTTGGATATGGGGAGTGATCAGTAAGTTCCATACCACTTTCGGGGGACATTTCTTCCCGGCCTTCTTGTATCGAGAAGTATTGCACACCGGACAACTTGTTTTTTCCGTGTGCTCCTTCCGATAAATTATGCAATCGTTGATGCATGCATGGTATCTAACATGTGGCAGATCAAGAGGGCACACGATCTTCTTGGCCTCATCAACACTACTAGGACATAAATTACCCGCGGGAACAACATCCTTTAGGTACTTGAGATGCTCATCGAGGCTAGTGTCGGTCCATTTGTTTTTAGCCTTCATCTTCAGGAGTTGGAGCGTGAAACTCAAGCGGGTCACCTCAGGATTGCAACCATCATACAATGGAGTGTTCGAGTCTACCACCAGTTGCTCCAGCTTAGCCTCCTCTCTAGAAACAGCTCTGTCAGTACTTGTCTCCTTGCGAAGCAATGCTTGAACATGAGGGTCCCGCATGATTGAAATTAGTACCGACGAACTCTGCTGCGTGGAGTCCATGTCGTTCTCTCCGCCGCCATGTCTGGCCCCTTCTCCGCCGCCATGTCCGACCCCTTCTCCGCCGCCATGTCCGGCCTCTTCCCCGCCGCCATTATCGATCATCTCTTCATCTTGCCCCGTGTCATCATTGCCTGCCCCGTCGGCATCCTCAACGTCGTAATCCTCATCTTCAATTATCCATCGAGTATAGCCATCCATGAAACCAGTCATGAGCAGGTGCGTTTCGACATGACCATCGTCATGGGGGTCGAGCCAAACTATTCCTTTGGATTTTCGACATGGACATAAAACCTCTGTCCGGTTATTTTCTTTCATGTCCTGCACCGCCGACCGCAACCACCTGTCCACCATCGTTCCACTGACCATCGTCAACTCTGCATGGTAATAATAAACAAATTGATTATAAAAATGCGTGCATGCATCAAAGTCATACAAAAATTCGACATGACCTTCCTTAAAAATAGGACATATATAGATCTAGAGTTTGCCCGGAATTCGCCGAAACAGAAATAAATAGACATTTCGGCAAAACATAGGCAACTCAAAAGCACAATTTGGCATCAACTCATGCCACACACACAATTTCCATAAACATATAACACGCACATAAACATATTTCCATTTTGCAAAAGCATGAAATTTTAATCACCTATATCTCGAGATCGAGCACATGGTGGAGATGATGATGTAGGGAGATCAAAAGTGCACAAAGCTCTTCTTGACAACGATAGATCTAGTTAGGGGGCAAATAGGTCACTTAACTAAATGCAACATCTACCTAGCTACCTAATTTGGGAGGAGACAACTTCAACTAGTGGAGGGGGAAGGAAAAAGAGAAAGGAGATGCATTAATGGAGGTGGTGTAGTTTGGTAGGAGTAATGAAGAGAGAGAAAGGTAGGTAGAAGAGGGAGAGTAATGGGGGAGAAGTATTGAGGAAGAAGAAGAGTGAGAGTGGGAGAGGTAGGGGAAAGGGAGGGGAGGGGGAGAGGGGGGGACGGGTGGGGAAAAGGTGGTGGGTGCGGATTAGCAGTAGCGCGAGACGTAAAACACGCTGCTGCTAAGAAAGTACCAGCAACCCGCTTTTGGTACAAGGGCTACTACTAACCGGGACCAAAAGTGCGCCCGATTTGAAAATTAGCAGCAGCGAGCTCAGAAAAACCGCGCTACTGCTACAGCTATAGCAGTAGCGCGGCTTGCGGCACCGTGCTGCTGCTAAATGGAGTTGGGTGGGCACTGTCGGTCGATATTTGTAGCAGCGCGGGTTACGCCGAGCGCGCTACTGCTAAGCACTAGTCAGTAGCGGGTTTTCCACACACGCGATACTGCTAATTAGCAGCAGCGCTCCTTTTTGAGCCGCGCTGCTGCTAAGATTCTGTGTATAGCGTTTTCCCTAGTAGTGGATCCTTAGGCGGCATGATTGGGTGGTGGTGGTGGTGGGAGGAGGTGGGAGAGAGGCGCCATTTCCCTTCTATCTATTGTAGGTGATCTACAGATGTATCGAGACTCTTCGTTTATGGTCCTCCCCCGGTTCTAAGTTGTAAAGCATGCTGCACTGAACCAGGGAGTAATCATCACTTGTTCTCTCATATTTTTGGGGCCTTCCTTTTTTTATTTGGCCTTTCTATCATTTTTATTTATTTCCTCACATGGGACAATGCTCTAATAATGAAGATCATGACTCTTTTATTTACTTATAACTCAAAAATTACAACTCGATACGAGAACAAAATATGACTCTATGTGAATGTCTCCGACGGTGTACCGGGATGTGGAATGAATCAAGGGCGACATGTATATAAAAAATGATGGACGATGGCTTTGCCACAAATACAATTTCAACTACATGATCATGCATAGCAATATGACAATGATGGAGCGTATCATAACAGGTAGGTACGATGGTTGTTTTGAGGAAGGTATATGGTGGGTTTTTGATACCGGCGAAAGTTGCACAGTACAAGAGAGTCTAGCATTGGTGGAAAGGTGAGAGTGTGCATAATCCATGGACTCAGCATTAGTCATAAAGAACTGACATGCTTATTGCAAAAATCTATTAGTCATCAAATCAAAGTACTACGCGCATGCTCCTAGGGGGATAGATTGGTAGGAAAAGACCATCGCTCGTCCCCGACCGCCACTCATAAGGAAGACAATCAAAAAATATCTCATGCTCCAACTTCGTTACATAACGGTTCACCATACGTGCATGCTACGGGACTCACAAACCTTAACACAAGTATTTCTCAAATTCACAAATACTTACTAGCATGACTCTAATATCACCATCTTCATATCTCAAAACAATCATAAGGAATCAAACTTCTCATAATATTCAATCCACTTTGTATGAAAGTTTTTATTATGTCCCTCTTGGATGCCTATCATATTAGGACTAGTTTTATAACCAAAGCAAATTACCATGCTGTTTTTAAGGACTCTCAAAATAATATAAGCGAAGTACGAGAGTTCAACAATTTCTATAAAATGAGAGCACCGCCGTGCTCTAAAAAGATATAAGTGAGGCACTAGAGCAAAATTTCCTAGCTCAAAGATATAAGTGAAGCACATAGAGTATTCTATTAAATCACGATTTATGCGCGTCACTCTCAAAAGGTGTGTACAACAAGGATGATTGTGGCAAACTTAAAAGCAAAAAATCAAATCATACAAGATGCTCCAAGCAAAACACATATCATGTGGTGAATAAAAATATAGCCACAAGTAAAGTTACCGATAGACGAAGACGAAAGAGGTGATGTGAGGGAGTCCTGGATTAGGGGTGTTCGGACAGCCGGACTATAACCTTTGGCCGGACTCTTGGACCATGAAGATACAAGATTGAAGACTTCTTCCCGTGTCCGGATGGGACTTTCCTTGGCATGGAAGGCAAGCTTGGCAATACGGATATGTAGATCTCCTTCCATTGTAACCGAATCTGTGTAACCCTAGCCCTCTCCGGTGTCTATATAAACCGGAGGGTTTTAGTCCGTAGGATGAACAACAATCATACCATAGGCTAGCTTCTAGGGTTTAGCCTCTCTGATCTCGTGGTAGATCTACTCTTGTACTACCCATATCATCATTATTAATCAAGCAGGAGTAGGGTTTTACCTCCATCGTGAGGGCCCGAACCTGGGTAAAAACATTGTGTCCCTTGTCTCGTGTTACCATCCGCCTAGACGCACAGTTCGGGACCCCCTACCCAAGATCCGCCGATTTTGACACCGACATTGGTGCTTTCATTGAGAGTTCCTCCGTGTCGTCATCTTTAGGCCCGATGGCTCCTCCGATCATCAACAGCGATGCGGTCCAGGGTGAGACTTTTCTCCCTGGACATATCTTCGTATTCGGCGGCTTTGCACTGCGGGACAATTCGCTTGGCCATCTGGAGCAGATTGAAAGCTACGCCCCTGGGCATCAGGTCAGATTTGGAAGCTTGAACTACACGGCTGACATCCGCGAAGACTTGATCGTCGACAGATTCGAGCCGCAGCCGGGCGTGCCGCACTGTCATGATGGGCATGACCTAACTCTGCCACCGAACAGTGCCCTGGAGGACGCACCCGCGTTAGCTCCGACCCTTAGCTCGAAGCCAACTGCGCTGATCGAGGACGGGTGGCTAGACACCGCCTCGGGGGCTGCAGTCTCGACGACGATCGAGCCGAACACCAGCCTTATCCTCTGCGAAGCCCATGACTCCAAGGTGCCGGACTCTTATCCGGACTCCGAACCCTCCGCGCCCCTGCCAATCGAATCCGATTGGGTGCAAATCATGGAATTCACCACCGCGGATATCTTTCAGTACTCGCCCTTCGGCGATATTTTGAATTCACTAAAGTCTCTCTCTTTGTTAGGAGAGTCCTGGCCGGATTATGGCCAACAGGATTGGGATGTGGACGACGAAGAAATTCGACGCCCACCCACCACCCACTTCGTAGCCACCGTCGATAATTTAACCGACATGCTCGAATTCGACTCTGAAGACGTCGACGGTATTGTCGGATTTCGGGTTCCGGCAGACCCTTAAGGTTCGAACTCTGGGGTGCGCGCGGAGATTACACTCTCTACCTCTCCGTATCGCAAAGATCTAAACTACTGAAAGAACAACACAAGAGACACAGGGTTTATACTGGTTCGGGCCACCGATGTGGTGTAATACCCTACTCCAGTGTGGTGTGGTGGATTGCCTCTTGGGCTGATGATGAACAACAGTACAAGGCAGAACAGCCTCGCGAGGGCCTGTTCTTGGCTGGGAGGATGAACTGCTAGGAGGAGTTCAGCCGCCCTTCTTTCTCTCTATCTTTCTATCCGGATTCTAGCTCGCTAGTTCTCTCCTTCCGTCTATCCTCATATCCTCTACCCAAGGGGTGGCTAGTCCTATTTATAGGCAAAGGCCCTGGGCCTCTTCCCAAATATTGAGCGGGAAGGGCGCCAACAGTTGGCCATTTTGAAGGGGAATATCTGGTACACTTATCCTGACTAAAGTTGGTCCTCGCCCGCCAAAGGCTCTGGTGATGACGCTGGCTTGGGCTCCACAATGACTTCCTCCTTGTCGCGGAGCTGGTCTTAGTCTCGTTGCACCAAAATAGATGCCTTTGCTTGATCCTCTCGCCTGCGCTTGCCCCCTTTGCACCAAAGAGTAAAGGAGGACACTATGCGGGCTGGCGCCCGCCCGGCGCCCGTGGTCGTCATGGCTTACGTCATGGGCACCTCGTGAGGTACCCCGCCTTGATCTCTCCGCCTCCTCGTGAGACAGCCTGATGAGGTCGCGCCTGAGGAAGCTCTGCATCGTCCGCCCCACGAGGCTTGGCCCCACGCGAGGGTCTTGCGTCTTGTGTTGATGAAGATGGGCCGTGCTGGGCCTCCTTTGAGCCACGCCGCAGGCCGCAGGCAGGCAAGTCTGGGGACCCCCGTTCCCAGAACGCCGACAGGTATGGACGACGATGTAGGAGACGAACATGAACCAGCGCCTATAAGGCACTGGACAGCCACCCCATCCTACGATGTATACATGGTGGACACACCCAAAGGAAACGACGAGGAAGAACGGGTTAACGCAACGAAGGGTCGTTCCTCCGAAAAACAGCCAAAGCGGCGGTGTAAGCGCCGCTCCAAGCCTCGCCCGGACAGAGACAGCGGTCATACAGACCCTGCCAGAGAGCAGGGCGAGCCGGCGAACGATGAACATAGCATCGAGCAACCATACGAACAAGACAAATTGGATAAACAAACCGCACAACCCATCCTCGACGAAGATAACAGTCTGAACGACCTCACGCCGGACAAGTTCCTGGAGCAGAAGAACCTCCACAAAAGGCTCATCGCCACTGCGCATAGCCTGAAAAAGCAGAAGCGGAAGCTCAAAACTGCGGAAGACGAACTCCGAATTAGATGGAGCAAAGTGCTCAACACCGCAGACAAATACGGCGACAGTCGCCACACAAAGAGCTACCCGAAGCGAAAGCTACTGCCTGAATTTGATGAGGAGGCCTTAGAGCCCCCGAAATCAGAAAATAAGGAAGCCACCCAGTCGGATAGATGACCCCATGGCCAGCATAGAGTGGCAAACGGCGCCGCACACAAGCCAACACGCGATCCAACCAAGGATTTGCATCAAAAGGATGGCCCAGCCAGATCTATCTACGGGCCAAGAAAGCAAGCTCTAGTAAGCAATGCAACGCAACAAATATCCGAACAACACGGCACACCCAAATACAGGGGTGCCGCGCACCCCCTATGTTTCACCGACGAGGTGCTGGACCATGAATTTCCAGCGGGATTCAAACAAGTAAACATAGAGGCATACGACGGAACGACAGACCCTGGAGTCTGGATTGAGGACTATATCCTCCATATCCATATGGCTAGAGGAAACGACGTCCACGCCATAAAATACTTACCCCTCAAGCTCAAAGGACCATCCCGACATTGGCTTAAAGGCCTTCCCGAAAACACCATTGGAAGTTGGGAAGAGCTCGAGGATGCCTTTCAGGCAAATTTTCAAGGGACCTATGTCCGACCTCCGGATGCAGACGATTTAAGCCATAAAACTCAATAGCCCGGAGAGTCAGCCCGGAAACTCTGGAACAGATTTCTTACTAAAAAGAACTAGATAGTCAACTGTCCGGACACCAAAGCCTTAGCAGCTTTCAAACACAGCATTCAAGACGAATGGCTCGCCAGACACCTCGGCCAAGAAAAGCCAAGAACAATGGCCGTATTAACAAGCCTCATGACCCGCTTTTGCGCGGGAGAGGATAGTTGGTTGGCGAGATGCAGCACCAGCGACCCAAGTACATCCGAAGTCAGGGATGGAAACGGGAAACCATGACGCAGCAAGGAACAATGCCGGAATAAGGAAAGCAGCTCGAAGAGCCCAGCAGTCAACGCCGGATTCAAAAGCTCTCGACAGAATTAGAAAAATCTGCCCCTCAAGGATAACAGGGACGAGCCATCTAACCTAAACAAAATATTGGATAAGATATGTCAAATCCACAGCACCCCCGGGAAGCCTGCAAACTATACCCACAGAGAATGTTGGGTCCTCAAGCAATCCGACCAACTCAACGCCGAACACAAGGGGCTCGACACACCAAGTGTGGACGATGACGAACCCCACAAGCAGAGCACCGGTAAAAAAAAGAATTTCCCACACGAAGTCAAAATAGTAAACTAACTCCACGTGACAAAAGGGAAAAATAGAGTGGCGCCTATAGAGATACATGCCATACGGCCTACCCCAAAGGAGTCTCGCCACTGGTTGTTAAAACCGATCACCTTCGACCATCAGGATTACTCAAGAAGTATCCAGAGCGCAGGTTGGACTGCCTTAGTATTAGATCCGATAATCGACGAACTCCACTTTACACAAGTCCTGATGGACGGCGGCAGTGGTCTAAACCTGCTATATCAGGACACAGTCCGCAAAATGGGGATGGACCCAACAAAATTTCGCCATAGCAACACTTCCTTTCAAGGAGTAACGCCAGGCCCAAAGGCCCATTGCATGGGCTCTCTCCTGCTAGAAGTTATGTTTGGCTCCCCCGATAACTTCCACCGCAAAAAGCTAACCTTCCACATCGAACCATTTTCAAGTAGCTATCAAGCACTACTGGGACGCGAGGCTTTCGCCCGCTTTAACGCAATACCGCATTATGCATCTCTTATGCTTAAGATGCCCGGCCCTCAAGGCACCATCTCACTAAAGGGAAATATTGAGTGTTTCTCTCGCACGGAGGACTGTGCGGCTGCTTTGACAGCCGCACATTAAAATGGCTTCACCAATCAAAGCACCTAAACAGGTCGTTAAGACCACGAACACAGCTTGACGAGTCCGGCATAAACATACCATTGGTAAATGCTTAATAACCGCATACCCCTGTACAAGGGGCTCCGCGCACGTAACACAAGAGATAATAAGGCTCAATTTCTACCCATGTTGAATTATACTTTGTTTATTTAGTATAACGTACATTTCGCAT
Organism: Aegilops umbellulata; assembly: GCA_032464435.1. Classification (NCBI taxonomy): domain Eukaryota; kingdom Viridiplantae; phylum Streptophyta; class Magnoliopsida; order Poales; family Poaceae; genus Aegilops; species Aegilops umbellulata. The sequence continues at coordinate 399,042,473 of CP136056.1, read as the reverse complement.
GAACTTTTTCAACTGAGTTCCTCTCTTTTTCAGACGAACACCATGCTATACCCGCCAGGACACGGCACAACAGAGACATAGGCGCAGACGTGCAACAGGGACCCGTTCCAAGGATTCTTTTTAGATTAAGACCCTACGTAAACCTTTTTTACTGTATCTTGTTGGTACACATCCCCCTGACTCTCAGTATAGCCGAGGAGGAGGCTGGCGTCTTGTCATGTGGCCACATCAGAATTTTGCACGTACCTGGACACCAGGGGCTTATTATCAAGGGCATTGCTCAGCCCATTTTTCATAAAAACCGAATACCTTAGGGAGTGTTCGGCGTCGCAAGTTTGGCCTTATATGCATCAGGTCCAAATCGTGTCTTTGGTCAAGTGTTGGGTTTGCCCGGCTCCTGTGTTTTGCTGCCTTACGTTCCGCACTATCGGCTCAGGCGGCACCAGGAGAACTTCTGCGATTGTGCCCCGGTTCAGCCAGACGAGCACCTCAGTAGAGAAAGCCGAAAACTGACTGTCATGATATAGCGTGAGACTGGTCAACCACTTGGTGACCCATCAGAATCTTCGGGATTCCTCCGCATTAACGAAGGGCCGTTTCCCGGCCAGGCACACACGCGCCCCGAATTCCGGCAAGCGCGGTGCCACCAGGGGCTATATAGTAGCTCCACGGTCAAACTCCTATGGCTAAGTGAAAGTGATAAAGCATTATAGTCCGGTTGCCTAGTTCGCTGCGCTACCACCTCCTTAATGGACCAAGACGTTGGATCAAGTGTGATGATGCGCCTTTTGCGAACACCCCCGCATTATATGCGTGGGGGCTGAAGCCAACGACTGCAATCTTTCAGGTTATATACACATATACGTAAACAGCCGCATAGGAGGCATTATAATTCTTGCAAGCACAAGTATAAAAAGCTTCTACATTTTAGCAAAATATTATTTTCAATAAAAATACATGTTATTCGAACATAATATCCTTCGAGCACTGCGTCTCTATTAAACGAGCGCCCTCCAGGACTTCTTGAAAGTAGTGCTCGGCAGGTACTCGGCTTTCGCCCGAATCTTGGGCTGCAATAGCGGTGGCCTCCATCTCCGCCCAGTATGTCTTGACACGGGGAAGGGCCATCCGCGCACCCTCCATACACGCTGACCTCTTCATCGCGTTGATATACGGCACCGCACCAAGGAACTGTTGCACCAAGCTAAAATAAATGTTCGGCTTTGGCCTTTTCGGACACAAATGATCCATGACATACTTCATGGCGAGTCCGGATAACCTATTCAGCCCGGCCCCATTCGGCCAAACGATCAGTTAATGGAAGCGGACGCTGTGGATTGTGGAACTGCGACCAGAAAAGCTTTTCCACTTCGTGACCCTCCTGATCTTGGAAGTGTTCGACTTCATCAGCGGCACTCGCCGCTAAATCCAGATACGCGTCCGCCGAACTCCACATCCGGTCCAATGGAGTATATTTAGCATCCCCGAACTTCATCCGCAGCATAAAGGGCTTTCCAGCCGTGATATCTCCGCCCTGACGCAGCTCCTCCTTCATCGCTCTCATCGCAGAACGAGCATCCTTGGCCGCCGTAATGGCCTTTTCCAGGTCTGTCCGCTCCGCCCGATCTTCTTTCTCAAGAAGCTTGCAGCGGTCAGCAGCGGTCTTCAACTTCGCAGCCATCTCGTCCATTTCCTTTTTTTGCTTTGGCAATGAGCAGCCTATTCGGCTTTCAACTCCTTAACCGCCTTTAAGGCAGCCGCATCGCTTTCTCTGGCTTGCTCCTTGGCTCGGGCAAGCTCTGCCTGAAGGTCCTCCACAGCGGCAGCCCCATCTGCATCGAGTGCAGACACTGTAAGATACTGGCGTCAAGCTCCTCTTACCAGATGTCTTCAGAGAAAATTACATACCTTGTGCCTCGTCAAGCCGCTTGTTGACAAGCGGATGTCGGCATCCGCCACGTCAAGTTGCCGCAATAGCTCGGCAAATTCATTAGTCTGGCTAGCCACCGGACACTTCGCCACCTGCAGAAGAAGGCGGAAAAATTACACCTAGGAATATGATCCTCTGTGTGACACCGTCTTCGGCAACACACAGAGTCTCAGGGGCTACTATCTACACGCGGCGCATCTTAAAATATGCGGCACTTTCCAAAAAGGTGCATCATTTCATGTACCTCAAAGCCCGTCAGTAGACTCATGACAGCTTCATGCAACCCGCTTTCCGCGGATGAAATCTTTCCAATCTCCGTACCCATCAACGTAAGGTGCTCCTCCGAGATAAGCCCTCGCCCTAGAAGATCCTTCAGTACCTCCGACCGTGCGCCAGACGGTGCCGGGCTCGTCCGATCGCCTTTTTCGAAAGCAGGACTCGGAGGGCTTCAGGTGGCCGTATTACCACCTTTCGGCCTTACTGGATCAGGAGAAACCCTCTACGATGACACCTCAGGGTCGCCCGCCTCATGAGGAGGTATGGCAGGGGGAGGCGTTCTGCTCTCCATCATCTCCGGAAGAAGATGCCCCGAAGACGAGCTCTGCTGAGAAGGGCTAAGGTCCGAACTACAAGGTAAATTTTTGGTTATTCTTCTCAGAGTTAAAAGCAAATATTTCTCTCATTACTTAAACATCCTCTCTACTTACGGCTAGGTGTAGGGCTGATCTCCTCGGGGGCACAGTACGGCCGAGGTATCCCCCATCACAGGACCCTCTGGCGAAGATTTCTTCCCCCGCTTTGAGGCCATGGTCTCTGGGTCTTCAGAGGCGGTCCTCTTCTTCCCCTGGGTGGAGGAATTTTCGATTCCTCCCTTCCTGACAGCCTCCTTTGCGGAGGCGGTAGCTTCCTTGTCTCCCCCTTCGTTTTCCCCTAAAGGAGCGATCTCCAGCATCCTGGTTAACACGGGATCCGGCGAGGTCTCAGGAAGAGGGGCCAGACACCTGATTAACTTCGCCTTCGCTACCCACTCCTGTTTCAAAGGCAACTCTTTTAAGGGTGATGTTGTGATAAATGAACGGAGGTGATGTCCAGAAATGGGGTTACTTACTTGAGTATCCGGACGATTGCAGCTTAGTCCTGCGTCCTCCGTACAATCCGGACGCATTACTTGTGATCCGAAGAACAATTTTTACATCTCCACGGGCGTCATGCCAAGAAAGTGTTGGAGAGCTCGCGGTGCCTCCGGATTGAACTCCCACGGGCGGAGAGGGAGACATTTGCAGGGCAGAACTCACCAAATTAGCATAACCTGCATCACCACGACCAGGCTGATGTCCCTTTCTAGGAGATCTCGGATGCGGCCCTGCAGCAGGGGCACGTCCTTTGCCGGCCCCCAGTCTAGCTCCTTATTGACCCATGACGCTAGTCGGGCTGGGGGGCCCGAGCGAAAAGCAGGTGGCACCACCCACTTGGTACCCCTGGGAGGTGTGATATAAAACCACTCTTGTTGCCATAAGCTGAACTCCTCTTGAAAAGAGCCCTCGGGCCATGGAGCGTCAGCATTCTTACTTATAACAGCACCTCCGCACTCCGCGTGCTGTCCCTCGATCATCTTCGGCTCTACTTTAAAGGTCTTAAGCCACAGTCCGAAGTGAGGAGTAATACAGAGGAAGGCTTCGCACACAACGATGAATAACGAGATATGGAGGATGGACTCTGTAGCTAAGTCGGGGAACTCCAGCCCATAATAAAACATGAGCCCCCTCACGAAGGGGTTCGTCGCGAAGCCTAGCCCTCGGAGGAGGTGAGACACGAACACCACGCTCTCACCAGGCCTGGGAGTGGGAATAACCTGCCCTTGAGCAGGCAGCCTATGCGAGATTTCACCTGTCAAAAACCTGGCCTCTCTCAGCTTTAGCACGTCTTCCTCCGTGACGGAGGAAGGTATCCATCGGCCTCGAAGGTCGGAACCGGACATCATCGAAGGTCCGAAGAGCCTAAAATCTGGGGCCTTGGGTGTTGGAACTCGAGGCGAGAGGCGGATTCGATTGAGATCGAAAGAAAGGAGTGAGGCCTTGGTCTCTTTATAGGAGGTTGAATACCAAGAGCCCTCCCCCCCCCCCGTGACCGTTTGAGACTCGCCTTTGATCGAGGAAACATACAAATGGGCACGATTGGGTTACCCACGTCCGTATTGATGAGGATCCGGTAAAGAAAGGGGACACAATCTCTGCTTCGACAAGACGTGCCAAGGAAACCGCCTCGCGAAATGCACTGAGGTGGGACAGTAAAAACAATTCGAATAAAGACTTGGCCGTGGTGTGATGTCACACTATCGAGTACGTTAGCAGATTAGATTTGCGTAAATATTATTCTCTCTATGGCAATATGTGGAACTTATTTTGCAGAGCCGGACACTATCCTTGTGTTCAAAATCTTCTATGAAGTATTCGGAGGAGGAACCCGCCTTGCAATGCCGAAGACAATTTGCGCGCCGGACTTATCGTCATTGAAGCCTGGTTCAGGGGCTACTGAGGGAGTCCTGGATTAGGGGGTGTCCGGACAGCCGGACTATAACCTTTGGCCGGACTCTTGGACCATGAAGATACAAGATTGAGGACTTCTTCCCGTGTATGGATGGGACTTTCCTTGGCGTGGAAGGCAAGCTTGGCAATACGGATATGTAGATCTCCTTCCATTGTAACCGACTCTGTGTAACCCTAGCCCTCTCTGTTGTCTATATAAACCGGAGGGTTTTAGTCCGTAGGACGAACAACAATCATACCATAGGCTAGCTTCTAGGGTTTAGCCTCTCTGATCTCCTGGTAGATCTACTCTTGTACTACCCATATCATCAATATTAATCAAGCAGGAGTAGGGTTTTACCCCCATCGAGAGGGCTCGAACCTGGGTAAAAACATTGTGTCCCTTGTCTCCTGTTACCATCCGCCTAGACGCACAATTCGGGACCCCCTACCCGAGATCCGCCGGTTTTGACACTAACAGGATGCCTTCCCGGGGCATCCCCAAGCTTAGGCTCTTTGGAATCCTCGAATATCATCTTGGTGTGCCTTGGGCATCCCGAAGCTTAGGGTCTTGCCACTCCTTATTCCATAGTCCATCAAATCCTTACCCAAAACTTGAAAATTTCACAACACAAAGCTCAACAGAAAATATCATAAGCTCCGTTAGTATAAGAAAATAAATCACCACTTTTGGTACTGTTGTGAACTCATTATTTATTTATATTGGTGTAATATCCGCTGCATTCCAACTTTTCCATGGTTCATACCCCCCGATACTAGCCATAGATTCATCAAAATAAGCAAACAACACGTGAAAAACAGAATCTGTGAAAAACAGAACAGTCTGTAGCAATATGGATATATCGAATACTTTTGTAACACCAAAACTCCTGAGAAATTAGGAAGTCCTAAGAATTTTTTCTATTAATCTTATTCAAAAAGAATCAACTAAAAGCACTCTTTAGCTAAATATGAGAATTGTTTTCGTGAGTGCAAAAGTTTCTGTTTTTCAGCAAGATCAAATCAATTATCACCATAGGTTATCCCAAAGGTCTTACTTGGCACAAACACTAAGTAAAACACAAAACCACATCTAACTAGAGGCTAAATGAATTATTAAGCGCAAAGCAGGACCTAAAAAGCAAAAAGAAAAAATAAAGTTGGGTTGCCTCCCAACAAGCGCTATTGTTTAACGCCCTTAGCTAGGCATAAAACACGAATAGATCTAAGTGTTATCATCTCTGGCAATTTAATTTTATTTCTAGGGAAGATTTCCATGCATTTCCTTAACAGAAATTGAAATCTAATGTTTCCTTCTTTCATATCAATAATTGCACCAATCGTTCTAAGGAAAGGTCTACCAAGAATAATAGGACATGTAGGATTGCAATCAATATCAAGAACAATGAAATCTACGGGCACATAATTCCTATTTTAAACAATAAGAACATCATTAATCCTTCTAATAAGTTTCTTAATAGTGGAATCCGCAAGATGCAAATTTAAGGAACAATCATCAAATTCACAGAAACCTGACACATCACATAAAGTTTTTGGAATCATGGAAACACTAGCACCCAAATCAAACAAAGCATAACATTCATAATCTTTAATCTTAATCTTAATAGTAGGTTCCCACTCATCATAAAGTTTTCTACGGATAGAAACTTCCAATTCAAGCTTTTCTTCAAAAGATTGCATCATAGCATCAACGATATGTTTAGTAAAAGCGTTGTTTGGACTATAAACATGAGGAGAATTCAACATGGATTGCAATAAGGAAATACAATCTATTAAAGAACAATTATCATAATTGAAGTCCTTGAAGTCCAAAAGAGTGGGTTCATTGCTACCTAAAGTTTTGACCTCTCCAATCCCACTTTTATCAATTTTTGCATCAAGATCTAAAAACTCCGAATCATTGGGACGCCTTCTAACTAAAGTTGACTCATCTACAGTCCCATATTTATCAAGATTTACGTTGGAAAACAAAGATTCAATAGGATTCACATCAATCACTTTAAGATCTTCATCATTATTCTCATGGACACTAGAAGAGCACGCTTTTATAAACCAATCTTTTTGAGCATGCATCTTAGTGGTTCTTTCTTTGCACTCATCAATGGAATTTCTCATGGCTTTGAGAGACTCATTGATACCATGCTTAGGTGAAATAGATCTAAGTTTCAAAGAATCAACATCAAGAGAAATTCTATCCATGTTCCTAGCCAAATCATCAATCTTAAGCAATTTTTCTTCATTCAAAGCATTGAAATTCTTTTGCGAACTCATAAATTCTTTAACACTATTCTCAAAATCATAGGGCATCTTATTATAATTTCCATAAGAGTTGCTATAGGAATTACCATAATTATTAGAGGAATTACTAGGAAACGGCCTAGGATTAAAATTACCTCTATACGCGTTATTGCCAAAATTGTTCCTACCAACAAAATTCACATCCATAAATTCATTATTATTCTCAATCAAAGTAGACAAAGGCATATCATTAGGATCGGTAGGAGCACTCTTGCTAGCAAATAATTTCATAAGCTCATCCATCTTTCCACTCAAAACATTAATCTCTTCAATTGCATGCACCTTTTAACTAGTGGAAGATCGTTCGGTATGCCATTGAGAATAATTAACCATAATATTATCTAGGATTTTAGTAGCTTCTCCTAAAGTAATTTCCATAAAAGTGCATCCCGTGGCCTAATCTAAAACATTTGTAGAAGCAAAATTCAATCCGGCTTAAAAGTTTTGTATAATCATTCATAAATTCAAACCATGAGTAGGGCAATTTCTAATCATTAATTTCATCCTCTCCCAAGATTGTGCAACATGTTCATGATAAAGTTGCTTAAAATTCATAATACCGTTCCTAAGGGAGATGATCTTAGCGGGAGGAATATACTTGGAAATAAAAGCGTCTTTACACTTATTCCATGAATCAATACTATTTTTAGGCAAAGATGAAAACCAAGTTTTAGCACGATCTCGAAGTGAGAACGAAAATAGCTTCAATTTAAAAATATCATTATCCACATCTTTTTTCTTTTGCATATCACACAAATCAATGAAATTATTAAGATGGGATGCGACATCTTCATTGGGAAGGCCGGAAAAATGATCTTTCCTAACAAGATTCAGCAAAGCGGTATTTATTTCACAAGATTCCGCATTAGTAGCAGGAGAAAACAGAGTACTAATAAAATCATTGTTGCTGGTATTGGAAAAGTCACACAATTTGGTATTATCTTGAGCCATCATGACAAAACAAGCAATCCAACACACGAGCACACAAAAAGCAAGCGAAGAAGACGAATGGAAGAGGGGCAAAGAAAAGTTGAATCTTTTCGAAAATCGTTTTCAAAGTGGGGGAGAGGAAAACAAGAGGCGAATGGCAAATAATGTAATATGAGGGATGAGAGTTTATGATGGGTACTTGGTATGTCTCGGCTTGGCGTAGATCTTCCTGGCAACGGCGCCAGAAATTCTTCCTGCTACCTCTTGAGCTTGCGTTGGTTTTTTCCCTTGAAGAGGAAAGGGTGATGCATCAAAGTAGAGTAAGTATTTCCCTCAGTTTTGAGAACCAAGGTATCAATCCAGTAGGATACAACGCAACAAGCCACCGAATACCTGCACAAACAAACACCAACTTGCACCCAACGCGACAAACACTACAAAAAAATACACTTCCGTGATGATACATGTTTGTCACAGTAGGTCGCTTTTTTGTCATGCATGTACATCCATGAAAAATTTATGACAGAATCAAGATAGTCATACCTGTGTTGTCGTAGAAGTGTTCCATGACATTACCAAAATTATCATCACAGAAGTGTCCACTTCCATGAGAATAAATCGCGCGTCACAGAAGTGCTTTCGTCAAGGGTGACCGACACATGGCATCCACCGTAACGGAACGCCGTTAAGCTATCGGGTCGGGTTTTGGATCCGATAACCCGTTAACAGCACCGACCAATGGGGATTTTCCATGTGTAAAATCATCATTGGCTAGAGAAAACATGTGTCGGCTCATCGTTGGGACAGATGTCATCCACTCACTGGACATAAGGCGCCTATGATACGTCGACAGGTGGCACGGCCCAACAATGGCCCATTCCTGTGAAAAGGCCGGCCCGTTTGACTTGGTCAAAAGCTGGCGGGGCGGCACATGGAAAGCCTGTTAACGGCCTGTTCGCATATAGCCCATTTACAGCCCGCTAACCCAAGGCCCGTTACGCCCTATCCGAATTAGGCGCAGTAGCGTCATCTAGGCCGTCCAATATGATTTCAGCCCGTTTTCACTTCTGGCCCATGTATAGCCCATGACGTCTTTCGGCCCATATGAGGCCCTTTGTAACTCTTGGCCCATTAGCGGCCCGTGCTGAAACGGACCCGTAATGAACAGTGTATTACTTTACACCCATTGACGGCCCGTGGTGAAACTGGCCCGTAATGAACAGTGGATCACTTTATACCCATTAATGGCCCGTTATTCCGTTGGGCCGTTTCCAGCCCAAGTTAACTTTCGGCCTTCTGAGGGCCAATTTATTCTTGGGCTCATTTGCAGCATTCGGTCACTTACGGCCCGTTACTGTCATTTTCTGCTTGTGGGCCAAATTCAGCCCGTCTTTATAGTCGGCCCGTTTGTGGACCGTTAGTCTGTTGGGCCATTTTCATAGCATCACCAAATAGGGCCTATTAACGGCCCGTTATGGTCAGCCCATAAAACGTACGATTTCCATTAAAGGCCCGTCTACGGCCCATTAAAGGCCCGTACAAGACCCATAAATGAGCCGGCGGCCCATGGATCCTATGAGACATACAAGGCCCATGGATCCTACGAGACGTAGAAGGCCCATGGATCCTACGAGACGTAGAAGGCCCATGGATCCTACGAGACGTAGAAGGCCCATGGATCCGATGGCCCGTGAAGGGCCATGTTCGGGCGAATTGGCCCCCGTTTGAACGATATAGCATATTCAAAGAATTATCCTACTCAATACTATCACCTCTAAAAATCCTACACTATTACAACAAAGAGATCAAGGCATAGAATGGTAGAATAATCCTACACTATACAATAAAGAAATTACAGCCGATTATACCCACTGGGCATTATGGTTCGGCACAGGTGATAATAAAGCATACACAAACAGCAAATTACATACACTGGGCAAATACAACTCATCCATCATGGACGCGCATCAACTTAACTCCATTTCAACTATAATATCTTCAGAAAATAGGCTTTGCTGGATTTAGATAGCACAAATTTCAGTCTGCAAAATCTCCAACTCCTTCATGGTTACCTCTGTGTCTTGTTTCATTTTTTTGACTCCTGCATCTAATACCTGCATGTCTAGTCTCAACTTATTGATTATATGTTGACAATCATGTACACATTGTCTTGCCACCTCTAGTTGATGCTCGAGAACATCAACACATTCCAATTCCAATCCATAATCATTTGGTAACGGCCATGCCACACTGCTCGTAGATCTTTGTGTTGATGTCACTTCATCCTGAAATGTTTCTGTAAGTACACATGACTAGGGCAAAAATATAGTTAAAACAGTGAAGCGAACAATACACTATTTTGTACTACATGGCAAAACAGGACCAACAATAATGTTACACGTCACTTTCAAAAAAAATTCTTACACGTCATGAAGCATAAGCAGGTGATATTTTAAAAATTATAAAAAAAGATAGTCTGTGCAGCCTGCATACAGAAATCCCTCTTAGCTCACCAGAGGAGCATGATATTGGGGCCCAATCGAAAACACAGACAAGTTACAAATTTATACAACACGTTGCGTATAAGTAAGCAAGCAGTTGGCCGTTCTCTGCCTCAATTAAAGTCTTAGGGAGAATAATGAACAGCAGAGGGTTTCATACAAACATACTACAACAGGCAAAACTATGCAATCATTAGCGTAGTATAAACTAGATTGTGAGCCTCATGCAATAATAGTTGGTTAATAGACTTCAAAGCTTCAGGCACATTTCGGCAGAGTAATTAAATGGTAAGGCCTTTAATTATGTCAACTAATAGTCATACAAGTACGGAACATCAGGCATGATTATTTGGGCATCCCATTAACTGAGGACAAATAAAGCAATTGAAAAGAGAAAATTAACTATGCCTGAAACAAACAAGGAATTGAACTGTTGAGTTGCATACAATGACTTACCTTAGCAGGTTGAAGAGGCTCAGCGCAGCTCCTACTTCTCTTGCAAGGCTCCTTCCTAACATGTTGTACTTGGAAATCCTCAATCTTATCTTCATTGCACCCCCTCTGCAAGGTGACACAAACTAGTTACTCGTCTACTTGGAAGATAAATATGCATACTTTCCAGTGTGTGAACACAAAAGGATGAGATTATAACAAAACAACACCACATAATGAAACATGCCGCATCTCTTGCACTTGCACACAATGAAATGAGCATTTACTATGTCTGCACTATATAAAAACTAGGCATACCTTCGAACTGGATCTCCAGGTACTCTTGGAGAGCCTACTGTAGAGTACAACCAAACCTTTATGTCGCCTGTGAGTTAGACAAGGCCCCACTACAACAGCCCTTAGTGTTTAAATCGTTGACATGCTCTGTTAGAGTGTTAGGTCAAGAACAACTAGTAATCAAAGCGAACAGTCCTAGTATGGCTGGCTGATGCAAACAAGCAATTGAACAGATGTGTGAGCAAATCTTACATATCAAGAAAAGAAGCAAAGAAGGAGGCTTAAAGACCATCACTTGACTGACCAGATTTAAGGGGCATTTAAACATCATGTGCAACGTATGAACTAACATAAACATTGCATATTCCAGATTCTAGAATGGAATGCACATGTATTAGGTTATGCCATGTATGATGATGCCTAAATGTACAGATAGCAGGCAGGAGTGATTCATCATTGCACACACATTTGAATTGCAGGTTAAGGGCCAGTTCGATTCCACCTTTTCAGGGCATATTGTCAAAATAATCCATAAAAGATGTAAAGAGGTCATTTTTGAGTTATGGGCTTGGGTTTAACTAATTTTGCTTTGGAGGGGGGTGTTTCGGGTAGAACCTCACTAAAAATTGAAGGGAAGGGGAATAGTGAAATGACTCTGTTGTCTGCCTATATTACACTCAAAATGCAACTGCTGACGCCTGTGTCACACCTGACCCTCAAGTAAAAACAAACACGCAAGCATTCACTGCCCTACCCGCTTGCATCTCCTCTCCTCTTTCCCTCAAGTAAAAACAAACACGCAAGCCTCTATAGCACTAGGGTTCCTCCAGCGAGCCGTCGCCACTGGTCCCATCTGGCCTTGTCCTCGACGATGCTATGTCCAGCTAGGCTACATGGCCGGCGGGTAGGGGCAAATCTCCCTGGCTTCTCCTCCCTCTGGTGCCGCCCCTCATTCTCATGGTCTCCAGCAGCTGCTCCACTGTGGTTCGTCCAACGCACTACTCCGGCGGGCGCTGCACAACTACGGCTGATGCCACACTGCGGCAGAAGGCACCTTATTCCCCCTCCCCTCCTCCCAGGCCATGGCCTTGAGGTGCTTTTGAAGGATGAGCTCATCCAACAAGGTGAGGATCTCCTCTGTTTTTTGCCAAATTTTCATTCTGATCCACTATACAATGAATTGCTATGAGCTGCTTCTGCTGCTGCTATATGATGCATTGCTATGAACTGCTCCTGCTGCTGCTATATGATGAATTGCTATGAGCTGCTGCTGCTGTATGATGAGTTGCTATGAGCTGCTACTGCTGCTATATGATGAATTTCTATGAGCTGCTGCTATTGCTATATGATGAGTTGCTACAAGCTGCTCCTGCTGCTGCTGTATGATGAGTTTCTACAAGCTGCTCTTGCTGCTGCTATATGATGAATTGCTATGAGCTGCTCCTGCTGCTGCTATATGATAAATTGCTATGAGCTGCTCCTGATACTACTATATGATGAATTGCTATGAGCTGCTGCTAATATATGATGAATTGCAGACTGCTGCTGCTGTATGATGAGTTGCTATGAGCTGCTGCTGCTATATGATGCTTTCAGGTGGTGCTGCTATACGATAATAACCAGCCACTTGGACCATCAAATTTCAATAAATAATTGTTCTTCATTTAAATGTGGGTCATGCGTTCTTCGTTTAAATTAGGCAATGGGATCTCTATGGAAAACATTGACCAAAGTAGATTGTGCCAAGTAGATGGTATCTTTGAATTTCATTTTGAGCAAATAGTGATGGTCTATTTTCCTATCATATTAATTACTGCACTGGGTTCAATTTGTGATGTTTTCAAGTCAAATTAATTTCCATATGGGCAGCAAAATGAAAAAAATATAATGCAATCTGGACTTTCCAATGATCATACCGAAGATAAGCTGAAAATGCAATGAAAAGAACTGGTTGGCTTATTACATGGAGCTTATATTCACAGGTGCTTATTTTCTTAGGATAACTCGTAATAACTGTCCCTAAGAAACTTGGCTAACAGAACTGGCATACAAATAACATGTCACGATGATTGCAATGGAGGAGTGACGTACCATAACACACTATACAGGCTCACCGAGGGAGTCCTGGATTAGGGGGTGTCCGGGTAGCCGAACTATACCTTCAGCCGGACTCCTGGACTATGAAGATACAAGATTAAAGACTTCGTCCCACGTCCGGATGGGACTTTCCTTGGCGTGGAAGGCAAGCTTGGCGATGCAGATATTTAGATCTCCTACCATTGTAACCGACTTTGTGTAACCCTAACCCTCTCCGGTGTCTATATAAACCGAAGGGTTTTAGTCTGTAGGACAACACAACATACAACAATCATACCATAGGCTAGCTTCTAGGGTTTAGCCTCCTTGATCTCGTGGTAGATCTACTCTTGTACTACCCATATCATCAATATTAATCAAGCAGGATGTAGGGTTTTACCTCCATCGAGAGGGCCCGAACCTGGGTAAAACTTCGTGTCCCTTGTCTCCTGTTACCATCCTCCTAGAAGCACAGTTCGGGACCCCCTACCCGAGATCCGCCGGTTTTGACACTGACATTGGTGCTTTCATTGAGAGTTCCTCTGTGTCGTCGCTTTTAGGCTAGATGGCTCCTTCGATCATCAACAACGATGTAGTCCAGGGTGAGACTTTTCTCCTCGGACAGATCTTCGTTTTCGGCGGCTTCGCACTGCGGGCCAATTCGCTTGGCCATATGGAGCAGATCGAAAGTTACGCCCCTGGTCATCAGGTCAGATTCGGAAGTTTAAACTACACGGCTGACATCCGCGGGGACTTGATCTTCGACGGATTCGAGCCACAGCCGAGCATGCCGCACTGTCTCGATGGGCATGATCTAGCTCTACCGCCGAACAGTGCCCTGGAGGCCACACACGCTTTGGTTCCGACCCTTAATTCGGAGCCGGCTGCGTCGATCGAGGATGAGTGGGTAGACGCCGCCTTGGGGGCTGCGATCTCAAAGGCGATTGAGTCGAACACCAGCCCTGCACTCCGCAAGGCCCGTGACTCCGAGGGTCCGGATTCTTCTCCGGACTCCAAGCCCTCCGCGCGCCTGCCGATCGAATCCGATTGGGCGCCGATCATGGAGTTCGCCGCTGCAGACATCTTTCAGCACTCGCCCTTCGGTGACATCCTGAAGCCACTAAAGTCTCTCTTTATCAGGAGAGCCCTGGCCGGACTACGGTCAGCAAGGTTGGGATACAGACGATGAAGAAATTCAAAGCCCACCCACCACCCACTTCGTAGCCACTGTCGATGACTTAACCGACATGCTTGACTTCGACTCCGAAGACATCAACGGTATGGACGACGATGCAGGAGACGACCAGGAACCAGCACGTATAGGGCACTGGAAGGCCACCTCGTCATACGACATATATATGGTGGACACTCCAAAAGATGGAGATGGCGATGGAACAGCGGGGGATGACACCTCCAAGAAACAACCCAAGCGCCGGCGTCAGCGGCGCCGCTCTAAATCCCGCCAAAGCAAAAACGGTGATTCCGGCACGGGAGATAATAATACTCCGGATAGCGCCGAAGAACACCCCCTCCAGCAAGATTCAGCATAGGAGGATGGAGAAGCCAACCCTCATGAGAGAGCGACAGACAGAGAGGTTAAGGATGATAATTATATGCCCCCTCCGAAGACGAGGCAAGCCTCGACGACGACGAATTCGTCGTGCCAGAGGATCCAACCGAACAAGAGCATTTTAAACGCAGGCTTATGGCCATGGCAAGCAGCCTCAAGAAAAAGCAGCAACAGTTTAGAGCTGATCAAGACTTGCTAGCCGACAGATGGACTGAAGTCCTTGCCGCCGAAGAGTATGAACTCGAACGCCCCTCCATGAGTTACCCAAAGCGCGGGCTGCTACCCCTATTAGAGGAGGAAGCACATAAACCTACATCACCGGCGCATGACATGGCTGACTGGCCACCTCGTGGCCATGACACAGAGGCCTCTCGGACCTCCACTCAAGCCGCGCCCCGGCGCCGCTCAAAATATACTAAGGCACGGGAAAATGCGCCAGACCTACAAGAGATACTGGAGGATGTCGGCGTTCGGGGAACGGGGGTCCCCAGACTTGCCTGCCTGCGGCCTGCGGCGTGGCTCAAAGGGAGGCCCGGCACGGCCCGTCTTCATCAACACAAGACCCAATACCCTCGCGAGGGGCCAAGTCTCGCGGGGCGGACGACACGGTGCTTCCTCAGGCGCTGCCTCGTCAGGCTGACTCACGAGGAGGCGGAGAGATCAAGGCAGGATACCTCACGAGGTGCCCATGACGCAAGCCATGATGACCAAGGGCGCCAGGCGGGCGCCAGCCGTGCAGTGTCCTCCCTTTCCTCTTTGGTGCAAAGGGGGCAAGCGCAGGCGAGAGGATCAAGAAAAGGCATCCATTTCGGTGCAACAAGACCAAGACCAGTCCAACAGTGGGAAGGAGGTCATCGTGGAGCCTAGAACGGCGTCACCACAGGGCCTTTGGCAGGCGAGGACCAACTTTAGTCAGGATAAGTGTACTGTATGTTCCCCTTCAAATTGGCCTGGAGAGTAGCCGACTCCTTTTGCGCTGCCTCAAAGGCGGCCCGGGAAGCGTCGGCCCGCTGCGTCGCCTCATCCCGTTGGGCCCTCAGGGCTGCGGTTCTCCCCTCAGCCTCAACCCGGATCGACTCCAGCTTCCTCTCGAACTCGCGCTCGAGGCCTTGGCGCGCTGTCGCCAACCGACGACCAACCTCCTCCAAGACACGTGCCTCCCGTGCAACAACTTCATCTTCCGCCTGCGTCACCAGGCGCTCCCTCGTCTCCAGCCGCTCGTACTCGCGGGTGCGTTCAGCGGCTTCCAGCGTCAACGCCGCCTCACGTCTCTGGAGCTCAGCTGGGTCGCCAGAGGCCACCCTCATCGACGCAAGGGCCGCCTCACGCAGTTCCACTTGCTCCTCTAATGAGTGGCATCGGGCCAGGAGCTCCCGAGCCCGCTCCTCCACTGCTTCTCGCCGTCGGTCGGCTCCCAGGGCCTCCTCAGCGGCCTGGGATCGGGCCGCCCGAGAGGCCTCCAGCGCCGCCTTCGCCTCTTCACCATCAAGGTCACGCTGATGTTGCGCGAGGGCAACGACGACCTCCAGCTCGCGTCGCCCAGCAGCCAGGCGCAGGCCCTCGGCCTCCAGACGTGCGTCCTCACCGGCGAGCTCCTCCCCAAGCAGGTCCACTACGTCGGTTGCCCTTCGGAGGAACTCTTGGCGGCGAGAACGACGCTCCCGAGCGCGTTCAAGCACGTCTTCCGCACCGTCATCCGCCCCGAGCAGGCGCCGGAGGCCGCAAATCATCACTCCCCTTCCGGGCAAGGGGCTGGGGGCTGGCGCCCTCACGACGGCCGGGTGCGCCGTACCAGAAGCCCGGCCTGAGGCCAGCCCGTCTTCAGAAGAAGGGCGCAGGGGGCGCCTCAGCCAGTCGCAGCCCGCGGCCAGGCGGGGAGCCCATGGCAGGCTGGCCGTGTCGAGCGAGGGCTCGCGGAGGAAGATCGCAGGAAGAGAAGGGCTGCAGGGCACCTCGGGACGGTCCGCCCCTTCACTCGTCCTCACCACAAGAGCAGTGCCGCTCGGAACGCTTTGGGATGACAGGGGAGGCGAAGCCAAAGGAGGCGACGCCTCACCAGCCCCCGCGAGCTCGGCCGGAAGGGGCCTGCAGAGCAAGGATCAGTAGACGCAACAAGGGTAAGGCATACTCGTCGGTAGCAAAGTACTTCCGGCGCTTTAGCAACCGGCAAGGGAAGTCATCACCCAGGGCCTCCCTTTTCCTCCAGAGGGCCTCGAAGTCCACACGGAAACGGCCCAGGAGAAGAGAGCAAGGATCAACCTGTGACGAAGACGGAGCAGCAGAGCGGACCACGTCAGGGGTGCCTACCTGACGCGTACTGCCAATCACCTCGTCAGAAGACACGGCCGGGGCCTCAGGAGCCTCGGCCCCAGGCGCTGGGAGTAGCTGCTTGCCGCCCACATCTTCAGTAGCACGGACCTCGGGAGCCGTTCCCTCGAGGGCATCACCGGGCGCCGTCACCTCCTCGGGAGCCTTCTCGGCCTCCGCCACCTCATGCCTCCCTGCTCCGCCACTCGAGGAGGATCCGCCTTGACCGACCAGAAGGGGGGTCACCACCACAGGGTTCTCGCGATGCCCTTGGAAGCCAGCAGGGCGCAGCCCCTATTCGTCAAAGGAGGGCATCTGCTTCACGAAGTCGTCCCTGTTCTGGCAGAGGTACAGCAGGGCCCCTCCCCGTTGGATGCTGCCCGGGTTGGGGTCACCAGTCAGGGCCAGGAGCACTGTCCTTAGCGCCCCAGGCGCCAGGTCTTCTTCCTGGAGCCTCATGCGGTCGCCATGCCCGCTGAAGGCCCACATTCGGCGGGAATGGCGCTGAAGAGGGGCAATACGGCGAAACAGGAACTCCTTCACCACCTTGGGCACCGTCACGCCTAGCGATCTCAAGAACGTGAAGCGGCGCCAGACGAAGGCGAGCCGGGGGCTCAAGAGCGTCTCCTGGCCCCAGCCCGAGTTGGGTACAGCGGGCGAGGTTGGCTTCGCCAGCAGGGGGCCGGGCACCCCGATATCGACGTACAACCACCATTCGCGGAACCCAGCAGGAGGCGAAGGAAGCTTGAAGTCGATCCCTGAGGGCGCAGTCTCAGACGCGGCGACGAAGCTCACGCACGCTAAGCATTGAGTGGGGTCAGCAAGGCACAAAGAGAAGAAGTGGCGCAGCAAGGCAACGGAAGGAGGGATGCCCATCATCGCCTCGCAAACAAAGGCGAAGACCGAAAGGAGGGTGATGGATTTACGACCCAGATGCATCATATGGATCTGGTAATGAGAGAGGACGGCCTTGAAGAAATCGGAAAAGGGGGAACCAGACCCGCCCACAAGGCATCGGCAAAATAATGGACCTCAGTGATGATCCTGTCGGTGGGGAGGTGAGATGAGGACCAGGCCGTCGTCCTCCCACACTCGTTGAAGATGGTGGCCAGAGCCAGGCTGAGCTTATCCAGGCACTCTCGATTGAGTATGGTCGACCGACCGATGGCGGGGGCCACCGGCGGCGGCGAGCGAGACGGAGGCATGGGGTTCTTCCCTTTCTCCTTCTTCGTCGGATCCATGGCGATGAAAAGGAAGGGGGAGATGTGAGATGGATTTGGAGGCAAGAGTCAGAGTCGGAAGGGAGGAAGAACAGGGGACGGTCGAGCAACAGGAAGGGGAGCGACTGTGTATAACTGCGAGTCCACCTAGCAAGGCGCAAAATAAGGAAGCGTGGGGGAACAGTGCCGCCCACGTCCAATCAACTGCCACGCGGCGCCCGAGGCCGCAGGCTGTTAGGGCCCACGGCGCTTCGCCCTTGCCCTTTCGCCTCTCAGCACGGCCAAGTCCGGGCGCGCCTTGGGCCCGCGGGCTACTGTCGGCGTTCTAGGAACGGGGGTCCCCAGACTTGCCTGCCTGCGGCCTGCGGCGTGGCTCAAAGGGAGGCCCGGCACGGCCCGTCTTCATCAACACAAGACCCAAGACCCTCGCGAGGGGCCAAGTCTCGCGGGGCGGACGACACGGTGCTTCCTCAGGCGCGGCCTCGTCAGGCTGGCTCATGAGGAGGCGGAGAGATCAAGGCAGGGTACCTCGTGAGGTGCCCATGACGCAAGCCATGACGACCAAGGATGCCAGGCGGGCTCCAGCCCGCGCAGTGTCCTCCCTTTCCTCTTTGGTGCAAAGGGGGCAAGCGCAGGCGAGAGGATCAAGCAAAGGCATCCATTTCGGTGCAACAAGACCAACACCAGTCCAACGGTGGGAAGGAGGTCATCGTGGAGCCCAGAACGGCGTCACCACAGGGCCTTTGGCAGGCGAGGACCAACTTTAGTCAGGATAAGTGTACTGTATGTTCCCCTTCAAATTGGCCGATTGTTGGCGCCCTTCCCGCTCAATATTTGGGAAGAGGCCTAGGGCCCTTGCCTATAAATAGGACTAGCCACCCCCAGGGTAGAGGCATCTGGTATCCAGAATCCGAGCAGAAAGAGAGAGAGAGGGAGAGAGAGAGAGAGAGAGAGAAAGAGAGAGAGAGAGAGAGAGAGAGAGAGAGAAGGGCGGCTGAACTCCCCTAGCAGTTCATCGTCCCAGCTAGAACACACCCTCACGAGGCTGTTCTCCCTTGTACTGTTCATCATCATCAGCCCAAGAGGCAATCCACCCACCACAAACTAGAGTAGGGTATTACACCACAATGGTGGCCCGAACTAGTATAAACTCTGCATCCCTTGTGTTGTTCCTTCAGTAGTTAGATCCTTGCGAGACCGAGAGGTAGAGGGCATAATCTCCGTGCGCACCCCAGAGTTCGAACCTTAAGGGTCTGCCGGAATCCGAAATCCGACAGAGGACAAGGCAAGACAAACAAGATCGATCTACGGATCGCATGGGCGCCCCACGACACGTGACGGAGATCGTCACTCCGGACATAATAAATCCGGCCGGGCTGAACACAATAGACAAAGCTCATTCGATTTGCGTCGTGATATAGCCCAATACAGAGGCGCCACACACCCACTATGTTTCACAGATGAAGTGATGGATCATAAAAACCCCGAGGGTTTCAAACCCGTGAACATCGAATCATATGATGGCACAACAGATCCTGCGGTATGGATCGAGGATTATCTCATTCATATCCACATGGCCTGCGGCGATGATCTACACGCCATCAAATACCTCCCGCTCAAACTTAAGGGACCGGCCCAACATTGGCTTAACAGCTTGCCAGCAGATTCAATCGGTTCTTGGGAGGACCTAGAAGCCGCATTCCTCGACAATTTCCAGGGTACCTATGTGCGACCACCAGACGCCGATGACCTAAGCCACATAATTCAGCAGCCAGAGGAATCGGCCAGGCAATTCTGGGCACGGTTCCTAACAAAGAAAACCAAATAGTCGACTGTCCAGACGTAGAGGCCCTAGCAGCCTTCAAGCATAACATCCGCGATGAGTGGCTTGCCCGGCACCTTGGACAGGAAAAGCCGAAATCTATGGCAGCCCTCACGACACTCATGACCCGCTTCTGCGCGGGAGAAGA
This sequence comes from Aegilops umbellulata, assembly GCA_032464435.1. NCBI lineage: Eukaryota > Viridiplantae > Streptophyta > Magnoliopsida > Poales > Poaceae > Aegilops > Aegilops umbellulata. The sequence goes on along the minus strand of CP136056.1, from coordinate 399,022,396 downwards.
CAGCTGGCTAGCTCGCAGCAACAACTTACCCAAGAACCTTGGTAATTCGGATACCAAGGACAAAAGTGGCAGGTCGCGTCGGAACAAGCAAAAGCGCCGCGTTAACAGCGACAACAACAAGGATACGACAGTCAATGCCGGATTCAGAGGCTACAAATCCGGTCAGCGGAAAAAGCCATTCAAAAGAAATACTCAGGGCCCATCCAGTTTGGACCAAATACTCGACTGCTTGTGTCAGATACATGGCATCCCCGAAAAGCTAGCCAATCACACCAACAGGGATTGTTGGGTGTTCAAGCAGGCAGGCAAGTTAAATGCCAAAAATAGAGACAAGGGGCTACATAGCGACGACGAGGAGGAGCCCAGGACGCCGAGCAGCAGTGGACAAAAGGGTTTTCCCCCACAAGTGCGGACGGTGAACATGATATACGCAACCCACATCCCCAAGAGGGAACAGAAGCGTGCGTTACGGGACGTATACGCGATAGAGCCAGTTGCCCCAAAGTTCAACCCATGGTCCTCCTGCCCGATCACTTTTGATCGAAGGGACCACCCCACTATCATCCGTCATGGCGGGTTCGCCGCATTGGTTCTAGACCCAATTATTGACGGATTTCATCTCACAAGAGTCCTTATGGACGGCGGCAACAGCCTGAACCTGCTTTACCAGGACACTGTGCGGAAAATGGGCATAGATACCTCAAGGATTAAGCCTACCAAAACGACCTTTAAAGGCATGATACCAGGTGTAGAGGACAACTGCACAGGCTCAGTCACACTTGAAGTGGTCTTCGGATCTCCGGATAATTTCCGAAGCGAAGAGTTAATCTTCGACACAGTCCCGTTCCGCAGTGGCTATCACGCACTGCTCGGGCGAACTGCATTTGCAAAGTTCAATGCGGTACCACACTACGCATTCCTAAAGCTCAAGATGCCAGGCCCTCGAGGAGTAATCACGGTCAATGGAAACACCGAACGCTCCCTTCGAACGGAGGAGCACACGGCGGCCCTCGCAGCGGAAGTACAAAGCAGCCTCTCTAGGCAGTTCTCCAGTCCGGCCGTTAAAAGGCCGGACACTGCCAAGCGCGCCCGAAATAACCTACAACAAGACCACCTACCACGTTCTGAGCAGGCGTAGCAATGCGGCCCCAACCCCAGCCCTCGCGAAATAGCAAAACCATTGCTTCGCGTACATAACTACGCTCTCAAAATACCATGGGCGCAGGGGAAGGGGCACCATCCCGGCACGCCCAAAACACGGCTTAAACCGTACTAGGGGCTGCTGAATTCTTTCTTTATCTTCTCTTACTTTCAGGACTCCATACTTCGGACGACCTGTTCGGCAATTCAACTGCCGCACAAATGATGCAAGAACCAGGGTAGCAGACAAGTCATGCCGCATTATGGACGCCCAGGTGGTCTCTATCACGAGGAGTATACCTGTTTTGCATATAAATTCCGCGGCCCGCCCCTGGACCGGACATGTTAAATAGTCCAACTTTTTGCTTATCGCACTATTTGTATCGTTCTGCTTTGATCGCGGCCCTTTTAAACAATGCATAGTCTTTATCAATTTTTTGCATTACCTTTTTTTCCAAATATATGTTCATTAATGACATGTTGCACCCGTACACTGTGGTACGACAAATACGCCAGGGGCTTCAGTACCCCCCAATATGGTGTGAGAAGTCCGAACAATTTCACAAGTGCGGCACCCCGAACTTATAGCATTATATGCATCGGCTCCGAATCATGTCTTGGGTCAATAGTTGGGTTTGCCCGGCTCCTATGTTTTGGTGCCTTACGTTCCGATATATCGGCTAAGGTAGCACTAGGAGAACTATTGCGATTGTGCCCCAGTTGAGCTGGGCTGAGCACCTCAGTAGAGAAAGCTAAAACTGACTGTCATGATGAAGCGAGAGACCGGTCGCTGTTCGAGAGGTTTTTCGAGTCCCTAAAGACTTATGCCGCTTAGAGCGAGGAACCGGCTTTGTCCGGCCAAGGCGTGGATAGCGCCCCGAACTCGGTCTTCCGAATTCTAGGGGCTTCGCCGAAATTTAAAATTATAGAGTTCTATGGCTAAGTGAGAGTGTTCAAGCATTATAGTCTGATTGCCTTGTTCGTTGTGCTGAGCGCCTCCCTCGAAGGACCCAAACATGGGAAAAGAGCGCTTAGGTTCATCCCGAACACCCCAGCACTAGTGGAATGGGGGCAGAAGCCGACGACTGGCCATCTCTCAATTTTTGATAAACGGCCGCGCAGAAAGTAATATTTTAAATTCAAAAGCATTGCTTAGCGCACATGAACAAGTTTTCAGTGCACAGGACAACACGAGCGAGTTCGTTCAAAAATTACATCCTTGGTACATTCATCCGCCATAAGGCGGGCACCCTTCAGAACATCCTTATAATAGTTCTCGGGTTCGCCTACCTGCGCCTCAAATTTCTCTCGCTCGATGCGCTCTGAGGCCGCTCTCTTCTCGGCCTCGGACAGCGCCTGCTTGAGGGTCGTCACCTAAGTTGTGGCCCCTGCAATAAGCAGCACAATCCTGTCATTTTTGCAATTGCATCTTTTTATATATTTTTCTATAAGGTATCTCTTACCTTCTTTCTCCTCGAGCTGCCGCCTGGCAAGGCCGAGCTCTTGCTCGGACCGCTCGAGACCCTGCTTCAGGGTGCCTACCTCCGCAGTCAGTGCGGCGGTAGCAAGCAGCGAAGCCTGCACACGCATATTGACTCATTTTTTGTTAGACTCCTGCAAAATTATTTGATCCTCTATTCAGCTTTTCTATCCGAACGCCAAACAGAGCATCAGGGGCTACTGTCTATACGATATTACTTTTGCATATTTTTTACTCACCTCGAAGCCTGTTAGAAGGCTGGCACAAGCTTCAGTCAGTCTGCTCTTGGCGGACTGAACCTTCTGGATCACCGTACTCATAATAGTACGGTGCTCCTCGTCGATGGAGGCGCCGTTAAGCACCTCCAGCAGATTGTCCGGCGCCCCCGGTTGGACGGGGGCCGCCGGCTCAGAAGGCTTGCTCCTCTTGGAAGGAGTTCGCCTACCGCAGTCCGGAACCATTGAGGATTCCGGCGCGGTGTCCGGCTCAAAGCCGGACTTGGAGCCCTGGGGGGTCTTGTCCCCTTCACTCCTGGAGTCCGGGAGGTCGCCTCACGGCTCCTCCAGGACCACCTCCTCTTGGACCGGGGCTTGTTGCGACGCCACTTCGGCGTCATCCGCAGTGCGGGGGGAGGTAGCGGGCGGAACTGAATTCACGTCCGACGAATCCAGGGAGCCGCTCGACGACTCGTCGAGCCCGGCCTTGGGCGGACTGCATAATTATATTCGACATAAGGAAAAAGCTGTGCAATAAAGGAATGCTATGAGTTACTCTAGTGTCCGAATACTTACGATGCCGCTGGGCGCCTGGCCCTGTGCGGCCACTCCTCTTCGCCCTCGTCGGCGTCGGTGGAGTGGTCCAGAGGGAGGGTCTTTCCCTTCTTGGACCCTTAGGCCTCCCCTGTTGGGACGGCCTTCCTCTTCTTTCCTCCACCCGCGGGAGGGGGAGAGGTTTCTTCTTCCTCCTCCTCGTTTTCACGGGGGGAGCGCGTCTCAGATTCGTCGGATGAAGAATCCGACACCTCCTCGCGCCGGGAACTCTTTCGAGTCCCCGTGGCCCTCTTCTTGGCCTTCTTCTCCGGCACCATGTAAGGTGTTGGAGCCAGCAGCTTCGCTAAGCGAGCGTCGGCTGGGTCTTCGCCTGCCACTCCTGTCAAAGGTAAGGGAGTTTAGATCCCACATAGAGTCAAAATATGAGAAACAAATGTCCTGTAAAAGGTAAAAGATAACTCACCGCATTAGCTTGACGCTGTGTGCTGAATCCGCGATCCTCGGAAGCGGATGCGGGAGCCTCGGCGCCCCTGAATAGCACCTTCCAGGCATCTTCGTACGTCGTGTCGAAGAGCCTACTCAAAGTTTGGTGCTGCGCTGGGTCAAACTCCCATAGTGTGAAGGCCCGTTGTTGACACGAGAGGATCCGGCGGACGAGCATAACCTGGACTACATTGACAAGCTTGAGCCGCTTGTTCACCAGGGATTGGATGCATGTTTGCAGTCCGGTCACCTCTTCCTTGTTGCCCCACGACAGGCCCGTCTCTTTCCAGGACATGAGCCGCGTAGGGGGTCCGGATCGGAACTCGGGGGCTGCGACCCACTCAAGGTCGCGCGGCTCGGTGATGTAAAACCACCCCGATTGCCACCCCTTCAGGGTCTCCACAAAGGAGCCCTTGAGCCATAGGACATTGGCTATCTTGCCCGCCATGGCGCCTCCGCACTCCGCCTGGTTTCCGCGCACCACCTTCGGCTTGACGTTGATGGTCTTGAGCCAAAGGCTGAAATGGGGGCGGATACGGAGGAAAGCCTCACACACGACGATAAATGCCGATATGTTGAGGACGAAGTTCGGGGCCAGATCGTGGAAATCTAGGCCATAGTAGAACATGAGCCCCCGGACGAACGGGTGGAGAGGAAAACCCAGTCCGCGGAGGAAATGGGGAAGGAATACTACCCTCTCATGGGGCCGTGGGGTGGGGAGGAGCTGACCCTCTTCGGGAAGCCGGTGCGTGATGTTGTTAGACAAGTATCCGGCCTTCCTCAGTTTTTTGATATGGCCCTCCATGACGGAGGAGACCATCCACGTGCCTCCCGCTTCGGACATGGCTGGAGAAGGTTGAGGTGGGAAGTACGGGCTTGGGCGCTGGAGCTCGAGTGCGCGGAAGATGGGTAGGCAAAGGAGGAAGAAGGCGTAGGTAAAAGGGTGGATCCTTATCCCCTTATATGGGCGGATGCGACTATGCGTCCCCACCAGCCTGGTAAAACTCGCTTATCTCCCAAGCGCCATGATAAATGGCGGGTTGGGTTACCCACGTCTGTATTGATGAGAATCCCGTAAATGAGGGACACGATCTCTGCTTCGACAAGACATGCCAAGGAAACTGCCTCGCAATATGCGCTGAGGTGGGGAAGTGAAAACGATTCGAATAGAGGCTTGGCCGTAGTGTGATGTCACGCTACGGAATACGTCAGCAGATTAGATTGGTGTAAATATTATTATCTCTATGGCAATATGTGGAAACTTATTTTGCAGAGCCGGACACTACCCTTAGTGTTATCAATCTTTTATGAAGTACTTGGAGGAGGAACCCGCCTTGCAATGCCGAAAACAATCTACGCGCTGGACTCGTCGTCATTGAAGCCTGGTTCAGGGGCTACTGAGGGAGTCCGGGATTAGGGGGTGTCCGTGTAGCCGGACTATACCTTCAGCCGGACTCCTGGACTATGAAGAATCAAGATTGAAGAATTCGTCCTGCGTCCGGATGGGACTTTCCTTGGCGTGGAAGGCAAGCTTGGCGATGCGGATATTTAGATATCCTACCATTGTAACCGACTTTGTGTAACCCTAACCCTCTCCGGTGTCTATATAAATCAGAGGGTTTTAGTCCGTAGGACGAACAACAATCATACCATAGGCTAGCTTATAGGGTTTAGCCTCCTTGATCTCGTGGTAGATCTACTCTTGCACTACCCATATCATCAATATTAATCAAGCAGGACGTAGGGTTTTACCTCCATCGAGAGGGCCCGAACCTGGGTAAAACTTCGTCTCGCTTGTCTCCTGTTACCATCCGCCTAGACGCACAGTTCGGGACCCCCTACCCGAGATCCGCCGGTTTTGACACCGACACTCACCGCTGCCTCTCCTTTTTTTGCAATGTTCCATGAAATTGCCACATACATCTTGTACTTTTTCATTGGGTAATCCTATGTGCAAGTTGACACAGCTAATTTCAGACATCTCTACATGATACTACATTGCATATCCCTTGCGTATATTTAAACCACCAATTCACGATTGTGTGCGTACCATAAACTAGCCATGACTCTGTATGCTAGACTAGCAGGCACTCTAAGGGAGCCTAGTGTAGTGCATTGGAATTCCTACATGCCACCTTCGATTTTGCGTAATGTACTGCCCCTGTTCCTAAATATATGTCTTTGTAGAGATTCCAGTATGGACCACATACAGATGTATATAGATGCATTTTCGAGTGTAGATTCACTCATTTTGCTCTGTATGTAGCCTATAGTGGAATATCTAGAAAGACTTATATTTAGGAATGGAGGTAGGAGGTAGTATCATGTATGACATCTACATATCTAATTTAGCAGCCAATAGTAGAAATCATTGTCTACACACAGGGGTTACTGGTCGAAAATCCTAGCAAAGCACGCTGGCAGGCACAGAACAATACAAGAGAGAGAGACGCGCTTACAAGATCATAGCAATGCCTCAGTCCAGGATCTTGGTTGGCCAAGCTGCTAGATCCAGAAGAAACATCGTCCTTGTAGTTTTTGCCAGCTGCATAACAGGTAACAGCGACCGGTTAGTATATTTGAAGTACATGGGGCAGGTGATGCTGGATGGGTTTAAAGGTGACAAGTACCTAGGCTGTGGCAGGTGCTTGGCATCTCTCCAGACTGTGGGAATCATGTTAGAAACGTCGAGGGTGATGATGCTACGCTGGCTGTCGGGGTCCGGTAAGGAGATCTAGAACCGTCGAGTAGGGTGTTTGTGGATCGGCTCCGGTAGGGTGGACTACGGTGTGGGTGAAGCGGATCTATGGCCGTGGACGAGGGCGTAGGTGAAGCTGCTTTAGTGGTTGGGTTAAGGATGGTGTCGATGATGCGGATCAGCGGCCGGATGGGGCGTTAGAAGCTGCTCTGATGGTTGGGTTAAGGGTGGTGTCGACGATGCGGATCTGCGGCCGTGGATGGGGCGTCAGAAGCTGCTCCAGTAGGTTGGATGAGGGTGCGAGGAAGCGGATCTGAGGCCGTGGACTTGTGAGTTGGCAAAGCGGCCCCGGTAGGGTTGAGAATGGTATAGGCGAAGCTACTCCGGTAGGGTTGAGGAAGGTGTCGGCGAAGCGGCTCCGGTAGGGTTGAGGAAGGTGTCGGCAAAGAGGATCAGAGGCCGTCGACGGGGGCATCGGTGGGGTGGCTCCGGGGTGTGTGGACGAAGCGTCTCCGGTGGGGAATATGAATGAGCCGCTGCAGATGCGCGGCGGTTGACGAGAGTACCGGCGAAGCAGATCCGGCGCCGTGAACAATGTCGGCACTGAATGGGCTGCGATACAGTGGTGGGTGAGCAGTCTACTTGTTTCTAGGGGAGGTGGGAGCGGTAGATGCGGCCGCAGAAGCAGATCCGGCGAGGTGGACGCCGCTGGCAGTGAATGGGCTATGGTACGCCGGTGGATGAGCAGTCTAGGGTTTCGAGAAGGAAGGGGAGAAAGGGCGATGAAGTACGGACGGCGTAATGTAAGATGCTCTAGTGCTGTGGAGTTAGTCGTTTTTGCGTGAGGGGGAGAGGAAATGGGGGTGCCGTGTAGTGGGGGAACCGGAAGTTACCAAACAGCCCTGACCTATCATGTAGATGAAGGCGGTATTGTAACTATTGGTCTCCGTGCACCAAGGACAAAAGGGGGATTTCGTATGCTAAAGACTAAGGTGGCGGAAATTTTAGAAGGAGGCGGGAGATTTTGCCGCCCGCGGGATCGTTTGTATCCAGTTTCAACTAATTTTGGACCGTGCTAGCGGGAAGGTCATGCTAGACTGTGTACACGGGTCACGCGTCAGCAGTGAATAACTGGTGTGAAGTTCACCCCAGAAAAAAGACAATAACTCGGACGTTCACACAGGCGCGGCCAATGGTACAGGTGTAGTGGCGCGTTCACAAAAAAAGGGATCAAACGCTCAGCCTATGTATTTCTCGTGTAAATAGATAATTTAGTGCCATTGGTTATTTACTTTAAACATAACGCATTCACGTGTTAGTGTAGAGGCGGACAAAAAGAAATGGATATTGTAGTCAGCTACTTAAAAGTGTTACCTCATATGATTACATAGCCTCCATTTCATAAATTGCGTACCCGTTGAATTCATATATGAATATTACATATATTACTTCAAAATAGAAACTTAAATCATCCAAGACTAATGAATTTGAATGCAAGAGTAACAATGGTGCATGTTCATGATAGCTACATTGGTTGTTTGAAGAAACATCACTGTAACTTTGGCATGCACAACTAAAAAGGCTTAATTAAATAGACAAAAATGTGATATGTGAGTGTCCAATCTTTATAGCGTTGAATCGATATTGTACCTTTGGCCACGATACGAAGTAGATATTGACTTATGTTCAAGCGATGCATGTCCACGATCGCTAGATAGTGATACGTGAATGAATTGTGCAATCTCTCTCACACGCATACATATCTCATTTCCCTATGGGCATCGGAATCACACAGGCGCACTTCGTGTATTTCTCTCCCTCCGTCAGGGTTAAATTCGTCTTTCTACCCCGTCCTACAAATCTCTCACACAGAAACACACACGCTCTCTATGTCTAACATGCCCACCCCTTTAATTCCGCCCACCCACAACCACTAATGTCTCTCACACATATGCTATCTACCTATCCCTTAATATAGGTAGATATGTGTCACACAAACTCCTTATCCCTACTAGCAAGATGCCCATGCGTTGCACGGAACATCAAGATGCATTTGTATGAGAAGTTTATCTTGTGGGAGAAAAGGATGAACGAGGGAATGCCTTATTTGCAAATGCGGAGAGGGGTGTGGGTATCTTTTTGCAAAATTGCCATAGTTTCCTTCCTGTCCATCGGATATAAATTGGATGGCCTATATTGCAGGATGGCAGGAACACCATCATCACCAACTCTGTTTTTATAAGAGCAGAGATATGTGAGTGTCACTGCCCCCACCCCCACACACCCACACTTCCCAACACCGAAGGAGTAGGGTGACACCTCGATTTTGATACTAATCTATCGACTGGCTTCTCTCTCAAACATACACACACACACTACCCGGCATCGAAGGAGTAGGGTGGCACATCGATCTTGATAATAATCTATCTACTCCTCTTTCACACACACACACACACTCGCTAGTTGTGCCTCTGTGCCTACCGCGCACACTCTCAATACGTCTTTCTCTCCCTCCCCCCCAACAATGACAGCAGAAGGGTGACAACTCGATATGATCATAATCTGTCAATTGGTTTCTCTCTCAAACATTGTGTCTCGGTGCCTCACTCGGTAGCCCCCTCGATATGTAGACTTCTCGCGCGCGCAACGCTGTAGTGACGATGACGCTGAACCCAGTCTGCCTTGTTTTTACTGGCCTCATGTGATAGTTTTCACCCTGTTTTTCTGTTAATTAACAAGGCAACCTTTTCTTTGTTACTACTAGTGAATCTGAAATCATTCGGGGCAGACATAAAATATATCACTTCAACCCAATTATCGCAGCAACTATTTTGAAAGAAATTAGCTAGCTGCTCGTGCGTTGCACGGACCATCAAGATGCATTTGTATGAGTAGTTTATCTTGTGAGAGAAAAGGTTGAACGAGGGAAGGCCTTATTTGCGAACGTGGAGAGACGTGTGGGTATAGTTTTGCAAAATTGCCATAGTTTCTTTCCTATCCGTTCGATATAAATTCGACGGCCTATATTGCAGGATGGCACGCACACCATCATCACCAACTCTTTTTCTACTCCCTCCGTTCGAAAATACTAGTCATCAAAATGGATAAAAAGAGATGTATCTAAAACTAAAATACGTCTAGATACATTTCCTTTTATCCATTTTGATGACAAGTATTTCCGGACGGAGGGAGTATTTGTCTTTTTAGAGATTTCAACAAGTGACGATGACCGGACCTAACCAACATACTCAAAAAAGTAGTCCATAATTTTGATGTTACCCTCTTTTCTTGGCGGTGCAGTGCCATTTGGATACCTCATAAATAAATCAAGGACAAATCTGACCCCTTCCTGAAAAGACATACGGAGCAAAATGAGTGAATCTACACTCTAAAATATGTCTACATACACATCCGTATGTGGTAGTCCATTTGAAATCTGAAAAAGACAAATATTTAGGAACGAATGGAGTATATATAAGAGTAGACATGGAGATATATCTCCAGCATGGTCTACAACAAAAATGTGCTGGGCTGGTTAACGCCGGATGCTCCCAACACGATGACATGAGTTTGAATTTTGTCTTTTAACTTTATATTTTTATATTATATATTACTCTACTTATTTAATATATACTTCTTTCACTACTGTACTGACAGTGGAACCCACAGAGTACTTAGAATACAAGATTAAGGATGGACTTGTTTCTTTTTAACTTTCTGTACGAAGCTGTAGCCACCCTGCAAGTCACGTGTACACTATACATGCAATTAACTTTTTATAGAGGGACAATCATACATGCAATTAACTCAAATGGATTGGATGTCACCAACATAAAGAGCATGTCCAACAGCAGCCGGCAAATTTCCTCCCGCTTCCTTAAGCGGAGGACGACATCAAACGCCAGCGGCATACATTTTTACAACTCTAATCAACCAGATGAAATTCGTGCAAACACGGACTGATTTCAAATAAGCATGAAGGATTTCGTATAAAAAAGCCGGATCTTCATATAAACATGATGGATTTCATTACATTAACATGAACTAAGAGGTGCCAATCCGGCTCTCTTGTATAATTAATACTCCCTCCGTCCGGAAATACTTGTCCTAGAAATGGATGTATCTAGACTTATTTTAGTTCTAAATGGCCGCCCGCGGATCCGTTTATCTTCCTCATGTCCTTCAGACACTTGCGGGGTCGACAAAGGTCCTCGGAAGAGACGAAGCAGCAAAGAAACCACCTGAATCCACGGTCGTCGCCTCGGCGGTGGCCTTCATGGGTCCCAAGTGGCGGCGGCCTCCCGTGTTCTACTTCTCCTCGATGATGGCGGCGGACACGTAGAAGCTGGCCACCTTCTCGTCGCTCTCCACGCATTTGGCTTCTGTCTCTGCCTGCATGGCGCTGCCGCAGGCATGGGAGGCGCGTCCACAGACACGGGAGGCGCGGCCACCGCAGACACTAGTGGCGTGGTACGACGCGGTAGTGACGGCGCCCGTACCGGCGTGGAGCAACTCGCCACTATTCATCGAGCTGAACTGGAGCGGCGAGTTGCTGAACCACACGCCTGCTTGGGACGACAACTGGCTCCGTCGGGCCAAGCAAGGTTGGTGAAGCACCGAGCGGCCTCGCCCGTATCCGGAGGGCTTGGCAGGCCACCCAGTCGGGTAATATGCCGGTGAACGGCTCATCGGAAGCCATCGGAAGAGTGGAGAAAATGGTGAAGGAGGAGATGGGGAAGCGGCGGAGGGGTGCGATTCTTGCCCGCTGTCTGTCTAGCCTCGTGTAAATAGAGGGCGGACGGTAGGAGCTTGGCCGGCGTTTGGCCTCGTTTAAACTGAGGGCGGACAGTAGGAGCTCGGCCGGTGTTGCATTTAATTCCGGCCCGCTCATGAACGGACGTGTGGCCGGAGTAGGATTCTCGGTTTGCATGCGGGTTTAACGGAGGGGTTTAATGGAGGCACCGGGCGTGCAGCGGGCGGTGCAGTACTATTTGATTTGACAGCAATAATGAGCCGGCAAATCACAAAGGCCCTCGTCTCTCGTGAAACCGACCGAGCTAGACTGCCCCGCCCTCTAGCCTTTTAAAAAATGTATATAGTCCACTTTTGTACAGTAGTAGTATCGATGGATTGCGCCATGGAGCAAAACTTGAAATTAAAAAAGGTGGTACATATAGAGAGCGCTAGTCGCCAATTATGCATATATTACTATTAAAAAGGCTTGTCACGATAATGGTGTCCAGCATAAGTGCACAACCCACCCCTCAAATAAAACTAAGCACCCTGGAATTCTTTGACAAAACTAAGCACCCTGAAATTCTTTGACAACTAGACTGCTGGCTATATGATGTTGGCCATATATATTGTACGTATATAATGTGAAGAAACGAGTGGTTTTCGTTAGATGACTTAATACTCACCTAGACAGAGGGAGTATTCGATTTGACAGTGGGCGGCGCAATTCCCGGTATGGCTTTAATACAGGCGAGGGAGGGAGTAGCGGTTCCTGATATGTTGAAAGGCCAATGCATCCTCCTTCAATTAATGCATGAGGGAAGTAATGGGAGGAGGTCCGGGAAAAGAGGCTGCACGATGTGAATGCAACGCAGTTTGCCCTCATTGCCCTTATATAAAGGCGCCCCTCCATTCCAATGCATCTAACACATCGTACGCACCTAAGCATTTGCCTAAGCACCTACACTAAGCGCAAAAGAGCTCACTGCAGACCCATGGTGGCGATGCGCGCGAGCGGCCAGCGGCTGCGCCAGATGGTCCATGATGCCGGCCTGCGGCATGGCGCCGAGGATCGTCTCCAGACGGTGTTGGAGACCAGCTCGTGGATGGCCGCCATCCACGCCAACTATGACTCTCAGTTGGATCAGATGATCGTTCACACCAGCAACAAGTTCACCGTCATCAAGAAGCTCGCGGACGACATAGCCGTACTCCTCCAGCCCGCGCGCCCGGGCTCCTCATTGCCTGCCACCCTAATTGGCCTCCATGGCCGGAACCTCTTTCAAGCACTGGTGGCCCTGTGACTACCCGCCGACGCCACGAAGAATGTCCACCTGGAGGTCGCACTCGCCTTGAGGCGCCTCGCCCTACAAGAATTCGTCGACCTACACATCCACGTGTACGAGCAAATCGTGTACATAGGTATCTATAAGGCCAGTGAGGACGCTACGACGTTGGCCTTCCTAAACCGGCTGGAAGCCTTGGATGCCTTTGCTGAGAAGCACCTCGACCTCGCCACAAAAGCCGCCGCTCCTTAGCCGCCGGTCGGTGGCCCGACGCACTAAGTTGAGGAGGAGGAGGAGGTTGTACGTTCGTGGATCCATCTTTCTTCTTGCCTTCTGTAACCACCACTGTGATCGCATCATCATGGCCTTAATTCTTATTGTGCCGTTTCATTCTCGTTCCAGTCAATACCAACATGTGCGACCCCTTTGCTTAATTATATGCATCACTGTAACTAGTACTCCATCCGTCAATTTATAAGTTGTGCTTACCTTTTCCATCAACTTTGTGCAACTCGCGGGCATCTTGCTAGAAACACTACTCCCTCCGTCTAGGTGAATAAGTCATCTTAGATTGTGTGTATGTCATGTGGGGCCTTAGTGTAGCTTGCCTAAGGTGTGTCTTGAACCAAACACTCACCTAAGTTAATCAAACTTGCCTAACCTTACATTCCACGAGATTTTGCCACATGTTAGAATCCAGAAAGCTCCACATGTAGAAGCATAATGCACAAACCACCATAATCTCATGCGTGCAATGCACGTGTACCTTACTAGTACTAGTTGGTAGGAGTAGTAGTAAGAAACAAATTCTAGTTTTCGCACGAGCTCGTACTGCGGGAGCACCACAAGGCCTGCCACAGGAGTTACATTTCCCTCTCGGGCCCCACGGGACCGAACTTCAGTGGCTTAGTGCCCGGCCTATGAGTCAATGACATGCGGACGTTAAATGCAGCTGGCCCACATGTCCTTCTCATGGTGGTGGCGTGGTTCGCGACTCGCTCGTTCGAAATGGACCGGTTGGTGGTGGCGTCACCGTGGCGAGGCTGCCACAGCTGGGCGTCGGGGCGTTACGAGGCGTAGATGGCCACACCGGCGGGTCCAGCTGAGGATTGATGCCCGGGACGAAATGTGTCAGAGCCGCTAGATGAAAATTCGATGCTGCGTGTGACGCCCGGATAATAATGCTACAACGATACTCTGCTAATGATGCCACGTTACCTCCGTTACTGTTGCTAATCTATCATTAGCTCAAAACAGGTCCAAAATTCAAATTCAAAATTTGGTAAATAATAAAAGTTTTCAAACATTAAAATAAAAATGTTCGGTTTGTACTAAATATTACATCGATAATTATGGTGTAGAAGACACAGTTTTATAAAGTGCATAAATATTTTAAATTGAATTAAAACAGAAGAGAAAATAAATAAAAGAAAGAAATACAAAACGGTAAACGAAAGCTAATAATTGAAAATGCCAAAAGCCCTTCTCTCCCGGGGCCTCTCAGCCCACCTGGCAACCGGCCGACCCAGCCCCCCTTTCTCTGGCCTACAAGGCCACCTCCCCGAACCCTAACCCTCACCCGACCCCCACACCCCCACTCCTCCCACTCTCCCTAGCGCCTCCCCCTCTCCCCCCGATTTGGACGCGCCGCCACCCAGGGGCTGGACCTCGCTACCCCCGACCCCGGCGCACCGACGCCGCTCGTCGTCTTCGGCGCCGCCCGCCACCTCGCTCGGAGTCGCCCCGTCGCCGCTGGACCTCGTCGTCCACGTCCTGACCTCCTCCCCGACGGCCCGCATCAAGCCACGCCGCCCCGACCTCAACGTCACCCTCCGTCTCGACCTCGCCGCGCCGTCCTCGACCTCCTCCTCGTCGGACTCCGTCGAGCCTCGCTGGCGAACCCCTGCAACGGGGGTGAGGACCCCGACCCACTCCGCCTACCCCTTTTTCCCCTGTCTCCGTCGCTAGCGCCGCCCCCGCCCGATGTCCGCCATGACCGCGCTCCGGTCGCGTCCTGCCTGGCCGCTCGCATGCTCGCACCCGCCCGCGCAGACCCGCGCCGTGCTCGGCTCGCGCATCGTATGCGCCCTGCTTTCCTCGGCATGCTGTGCGTGCGCCGCACCTGCCCCTCGCCGCACGCCTTCGCATCGCACCGTCGTGCCCGTGCCCACTGCCTAGCTCGCCCCGCTGCGTGCTCGCTGCCGCTCGCCTGCGGCCACCCCCACCCACGCCAGGCTCATCCATCGCCCCCGTCGGTCGCTCTGTGGCTGTGCCCAGCGCCCGCGCCCGGATCCGTCGCCAGTCCGGCGCCCGCGCCCGCTTAACACCCGATTGGCCTCATGTGCCACTGAACCGTGGGGCCTAGCCCCTGTAAATGAAATTAAAAGAAATAGTAAAAATGAAATGAATTAATTAATTAACTTAATTATTTTAGCTTAATTAACTTAACTTAATTAACCTGTCTAAGAACCTAGTTAGACTAAATTAATTAGTTAGTTAATGTAACAGTCAATGACAGGGGGCCCCACCCCCTGTTGACCAGTCAAACATTGACTGGTCAACTGGGACCCCCTGGCCCACCTGTCAGCCACTGGGTACACTTTTGTGTACACTATGCTGGGTGTGCCTAGCATTTTAGCATTTATTTTCAAATTAACTTAATTTCAGAATATTAATAAAACTTTGAAAAATCATAGGAAATTAACCGTAACTCGGATGAAAAAGTTTTATACATGAAAGTTTCTCAGAACGACGAGACGAATCCGGTTACGCAGCCTGTTCGTCCGCCACACACCCCTAACATATCAAACTCGCAACTTTCCCCCTCCGGCTCCTCTGCCCGAAAACGCGAAACACCGGGGATACTTTCCCGGATGTTTCTTCCCTTCACCGGTATCACCGCATACCGCGTTAGGGCACCCCTAACACCAACACTTGTCATGTCATGCATCACCATGCATCTGTTTGCTTCAATATTTATTGTTTCTTCCCCCTCTTCTCTCGCTAGACACCGAGACCGACGCTGCTGCTGCCCTGTGCGACTACGGAGTTGACGACCCCTCCTTCTTGTCTGAGCAACCAGGCAAGCCCCCCCTTGATCACCAGATATCGCCTACTCTTCTCTATATGCTTGCATTAGAGTAGTGTAGCATGTTACTACTTTCGTTATTCCTATCCTGATGCATAGCCCGTCCTTGTTACTACTTTTGATACCTTTACCTGCAATCCTACCTGCTTAGTTTAGGATGCTAGTTTACCATCAATGGCCCTACATTCTTGTCCGTCTGCTGTGCTATACTATCGGGCCGTGATCACTTGGGAGGTGATCACGGGTATATACTGAAGGAAATATGCCCTAGAGGCAATAATAAAGTTATTATTTATTTCCTCATATATCATGATAAATGTTTATTATTCATGCTAGAATTGTATTAGCCGGAAACATAATACATGTGTGAATATATAAACAAACAGAGTGTCACTAGTATGCCTCTACTTGACTAGCTCGTTAATCAAAGATGGTTATGTTTCCTAACCATAAACAAAGAGTTGTTATTTGATTAACGAGGTCACATCATTAGTTGAATGATCTGATTGACATGACCCATTCCATTAGCTTAGCACCCGATCGTTTAGTATGTTGCTATTGCTTTCTTCATGACTTATACATGTTCCTATGACTATGAGATTATGCAACTCCTGTTTACCGGAGGAACACTTTGTGTGCTACCAACCGTCACAACGTAACTGGGTGATTATAAAGGTGCTCTACAGGTGTCTCCAAAGGTACTTGTTGGGTTGGCGTATTTCGAGATTAGGATTTGTCACTCCGATAGTCGGAGAGGTATCTCTGGGCCCTCTCGGTAATGCACATCACATAAGCCTTGCAAGCATTGCAACTAACATGTTAGTTGTGAGATGATGTATTATGGAACGAGTAAAGAGACTTGCCGGCAACGAGATTGAACTAGGTATTGGATACTGACGATCGAATCTCGGGCAAGTAACATACCGATGACAAAGGGAACAATGTATGTTGTTATGCGGTCTGACCGATAAAGATCTTCATAGAATATGTAGGAGCCAATATGGGCATCCAGGTCTCGCTATTGGTTATTGACCGAAGACGTGTCTCGGTCATGTCTACATTGTTCTCGAACCGTTGGGTCTGCACGCTTAAAGTTACGATGACAGTTATTATGAGTTTATACATTTTGATGTACCGAAGGTAGTTCAGAGTCCCGGATGTGATCACGGACATGACGAGGAGTCTCGAAATGGTCGAGACATAAAGATCGATACATTGGAAGCCTATATTTGGACATCGGAATCGTTCCGGGTGAAATCGGCATTTTATCGGAGTACCGAGGGGTTACCGGAACCCCCCGGGGGGTTAATGGGCCTTCATGGGCCATAAGGGAGAAGAGAGGGGCCGGCCAGGGCAGGCCGCGCGCCCCCTCCCCCTAGTCCGAATAGGACAAGGAAGGGGGGGGGCGCCCCCCTTTCCTCTTCTTCCTCCCCCTTTCCTTCTCCAACAAGGCAAGAGAGGGGGGAGTCCAACTCCCGGTAGGAGTAGGACTCCTCCAGGCGCACCCCTTGGGGGCCGGCCGCACCTCCCCCTCCCTCCTTTATATACGGGGGTAGGGGGGCACCCTAGGACACACAAGTTGATCTTCGTGATCGTTCCTTAGCCGTGTGCGGTGCCCCATCCACCATATTCCACCTCGGTCATATCATTGCAGTGCTTAGGCGAAGCCCTGCGTCGGTCGAACACCATCATCATCATAAGGCCGTCGTGCTGACGAAACTCATCCCCGAAGCTTTGCTATGTCGGAGCCCGGGGAGCGTCATCGAGTTGAACGTGTGCTAAGAAATCGGAGGTGCCGGAGTAACGGTGCTTGGATCGGTTGGACCGGGAAGACGTACGACTACTTCCTCTATGTTGCGTCAACGCTTCCGCTTCGGTCTACGAGGGTACGTAGACAACACTCTCCCCTCTCGTTGCTATGCATCACCATGATCTTGCGTGTGCGTAGGATTTTTTTTGCAATTACTACGTTCCCCAATAGTGGCATCCGAGCCTAGGTTTTATGGTTTGATGTTATATGCACGAGTAGAACACAAGTGAGTTGTGGGCGATATAAGTCATACTGCCTACCAGCATGTCATACTTTGGTTCGGCGGTATTGTTGGATGAAGTGGCCCAGACCGACATTACGCGTACGCTTACGCGAGACTGGTTCTACCGCCGTGCTTTGCACACAGGTGGCTGGCGGGTGTCAGTTTCTCCAACTTTAGTTGAACCGAGTGTGGCTATGCCCGGTCCTTGCGAAGGTTAAAACGACATCAACTTGACAAACTATCGTTGTGGTTTTGATGCGTAGGTGAGATTGGTTCTTGCTTAAGCCCATAGCAGCCACATAAAACTTGCAACAAACAAAGTAGAGGACGTCTAACTTGTTTTTGCAGGGCATGTTGTGATGTGATATGGTCAAGGCATGATGCTAAATTTTATTGTAAGAGATGATCATGTTTTGTAACTAAGTTATCGGCAACTGGCAGGAGCCATATGGTTGTCGCTTTATTATATGCAATGCAATCGCCCTGTAATGCTTTACTTTATCACTAAACGGTAGCGATAGTCGTAGAAGCATAAGATTGGCGAGACGACAACGATGCTACGTTGGAGATCAAGGTGTCACGCCGGTGACGATGGTGATCATGACGGTGCTTCGGAGATGGAGATCACAAGCACAAGATGATGATGGCCATATCATATCACTTATATTGATTGCATGTGATGTTTATCTTTTTATGCATCTTATCTTGCTTTGATTGATGGTAGCATTATAAGATGATCTCTCACTAAATTATCAAGAAGTGTTCTCCCTGAGTATGCACCGTTGCCAAAGTTCGTCGTGCCCAGACACCACGTGATGATCGTGTGTGATAAGCTCTACGTCCATCTACAACGGGTGCAAGCCAGTTTTGCACACGCAGAATACTCGGGTTATACTTGACGAGCCTAGCATATGCAGATATGGCCTCGGAACACGGAGACCGAAAGGTCGAGCGTGAATCATATAGTAGATATGATCAACATAATGATGTTCACCATTGAAGACTAATCCATTTCACGTGATGATCGGTTATGGTTTAGTTGATTTGGATCACGTGATCACTTAGAAGATTAGAGGGATGTCTATCTAAGTGGGAGTTCTTAAATACTATGATTAATTGAACTTAAATTTATCATGAACTTAGTCCCTGATAGTACCTTGCATGTTTATGTTGATTGTAGATAGATGGCCGTGCTGTTGTTCCGTTGAATTTTAATCCGTTCCTTGAGAAAGCAAAGTTGAAAGATGATGGTAGCAATTACATGGACTGGGTCCGTAACTTGAGGATTATCCTCATTGCTGCACAGAAGAGTTACGTCCTGGAAGCACCGCTGGGTGCCAGGCCTGCTGCTGATGCAACTGACGACGTTAAGAACGTCTGGCAGAGCAAACCTGATGACTACTCGATAGTTCAATGTGCCATGCCTTACGGCTTAGAACCGGGACTTCAACGACGTTTTGAACGTCATGGGGCATATGAGATGTTCCAAGAGTTGAAGTTAATATTCCAACAGAATACCCGGATTGAGAGATATGAAGTCTCCAATAAGTTCTATAGCTGCAAGATGTAGGAGAATAGTTCTGTCAGTGAGCATATACTCAAAATGTCTGGGTATTGTAATCACTTGATTCAACTGGGAGTTAATCTTCCGTATGATTGCGTCATTGACAGAATTCTCCAATCACTTCCACCAAGCTACAAGGGCTTCGTGATGAACTATAATATGCAAGGGATGGATAAGACGATTCCCGAGCTCTTCGCAATGCTAAAGGCTGCGAAGGTAGAAATCAAAAAGGAGCATCAAGTGTTGATGGTCAACAAGACCACTAGTTTCAAGAAAAAGGGCAAAGGGAAAAAGAAGGGGAACTTCAAGAAGAACATCAAGCAAGTTGCTGCTCAAGAGAAGAAACCCAAGTCTGCACCTAAGCCTGAAACTGAGTGCTTCTACTGCAAGCAGACTGGACACTGGAAGCGGAACTGCCCCAAGTATTTGGCGGATAAGAAGGATGGCAAGGTGAACAAAGGTATATGTGATATACATGTTACTGATGTGTACCTTACTAGAGCTCGCAGTAGTACCTGGGTATTTGATACTGGTTCTGTTGCTAATATTTGCAACTCGAAACAGGGACTACGGATTAAGCGAACACTGGCAAAGGACGAGGTGACGATGCGCGTGGGAAATGGTTCCAAAGTCGATGTGATCGCAGTCGGCACGCTACCTCTACATCTACCTTTGGGATTAGTATTAGACCTAAATAATTGTTATTTGGTGCCAGCGTTGAGCATGAACATTATATCTGGATCTTGTTTGATGCAAGATGGTTATTCATTTAAATCAGAGAATAATGGTTGTTCTATTTATATGAGTAATATCTTTTATGGTCATGCAACCTTGAAGAGTGGTCTATTTTTGATGAGTCTCGATAGTAGTGATACACATATTCATAATGTTGAAGCCAAAAGATGCAGAGTTGATAATGATAGTGCAACTTATTTGTGGCACTGTCGTTTAGGTCATATCGGTGTAAAGCGCATGAAGAAACTCCATACTGATGGACTTTTGGAACCACTTGATTATGAATCACTTGGTACTTGCGAACCGTGCCTCATGGGCAAGATGACTAAAACACCGTTCTCCGGTACTATGGAGAGAGCAACAGATTTGTTGGAAATCATACATACAGATGTATGTGGTCCGATGAATATTGAAGCTCGTGGCGGATATCGTTATTTTCTCACCTTCATAGATGATTTAATCAGATATGGGTATATCTACTTAATGAAACACAAGTCTGAAACATTTGAAAAGTTCAAAGAATTTCAGAGTGAAGTTGAAAATCATCGTAACAAGAAAATAAAGTGTCTATGATCTGATCGTGGAGGAGAATATTTGAGTTACGAGTTTGGTCTACATTTGAAACAATGCGGAATAGTTTCGCAACTCACGCCACCCGGAACACCACAACGTAATGGTGTGTCCGAACGTCATAATCATACTTTACTTGATATGGTGCGATCTATGATGTCTCTTACAGATTTACCGCTATCGTTTTGGGGTTATGCTTTAGAGATGGCCGCATTCACGTTAAATAGAGCACCATCAAAAACCGTTGGGACGATGCCTTATGAACTATGGTTTGGAAAGAAACCAAAGTTGTCATTTCTTAAAGTTTGGGGCTGCGATACTTATGTGAAAAAACTTCAACCCGATAAGCTCGAACCCAAATCGAAGAAATGTGTCTTCATAGGATACCCAAAGGAAACTGTTGGGTACACCTTCTATCACAGATTCGAAGGCAAGACATTTGTTGCTAAAAATGGATCCTTTCTAGAGAAGGAGTTCCTCTCGAAACAAGTGAGTGGGAGGAAAGTAGAACTTGATGAGGTAACTATACCTGCTCCCTTATTGGGAAATAAAACATCACATGAACCGGTTTCTGTGACGTCTAAACCAATTAGTGAGGAAGTTAATAATGATGATCATGCAACTTCAGATCAAGTTACTACAGAACCTCGTAGATCAACCAGAGTAAGATCCGCACCAGAGTGGTACGGCAATCCTGTTCTGGAAATCATGCTACTAGATCATGGTGAACCTACGAACTATGAAGAAGCGATGGTGAGCCCAGATTCCGCAAAATGGCTTGAAGCCATGAAATCTGAGATGGGATCCATGTATAAGAACAAAGTGTGGACTTTGGTTGACTTGCCCGATGGTCGGCAAGCAATTGAGAATAAATGGATCTTCAAGAAGAAGACTGACGCTGACGGTAATGTTACTGTCTACAAAGCTCGACTTGTCGCAAAAGGTTTTCGACAAGTTCAAGGGATTGACTACGATGAGACCTTCTCACCCGTAGCGATGCTTAAGTCTGTCCGAATCATGTTAGCAATTGCCGCATTTTATGATTATGAAATTTGGCAGATGGATGTAAAAACTGCATTCCTGAATGGATTTCTGGAAGAAGAGTTGTATATGATGCAACCAGAAGGTTTTATCGATCCAAAGGGATCTAACAAAGTGTGCAAGCTCCAGCGATCCATTTATGGACTGGTGCAATCCTCTCGGAGTTGGAATAAACGCTTTGATAGTGTGATCAAAGCATTTGGGTTTATATAGACTTTTGGAGAAGCTTGTATTTACAAGAAATTGAGTGGGAGCTCTGTAGCATTTCCGATATTATATGTGGATGACATATTACTAATCGGAAATGATATAGAATTTCTGGATAGCATAAAGGGATACTTGAATAAGAATTTTTCAATGAAAGACCTCGGTGAGGCTGCTTACATATTGGGCATCAAAATCTATAGAGATAGATCAAGACGCTTAATTGGACTTTCACAAAGCACATACCTTGACAAAGTTTTGAAGAAGTTTAAAATGGATCAAGCAAAGAAAGGATTCTTGCCTGTACTACAAGGTGTGAAATTGAGTAAGACTCAATGCCCGACCACTGCAGAAGATAGAGAGAAAATGAAAGATGTTCCCTATGCTTCAGCCATAGGCTCTATCATGTATGCAATGCTGTGTACCAGACCTGATGTGTGCCTTGCTATAAGTTTAGCAGGGAGGTACCAAAGTAATCCAGGAGTGGATCACTGAACAGCGGTCAAGAACATCCTAAAATACCTGAAAAGGAATAAGGATATCTTTCTCGTATATGGAGGTGACAAAGAGCTCATCGTAAACGGTTACGTTGATGCAAGCTTTGACACTGATCCGGACGATTCTAAATCGCAAACCGGATACGTGTTTACATTAAACGGTGGAGCTGTCAGCTGGTGTCGTGGATTTGTCACGGCAGATGTCCTAGCAAAAGGACTTAGTAGTGGAGCCATTGCAACGGGTTAACTTGAAGGGGTTTAAAATGGACGCAAGGACACAGTGTTATACTAGTTCGGCCCCTTCGATGAAGGTAAAAGCCTACATCTAGTTGTGATGGGATTGATGTGTTTCGAGGGCTAGGGAGCAATAAGCTTCGCCTAAACCTCGAGTTGTTCTTGTCTGTCCCTAAACCGTCGTCGGGTCGTCCCCTTATATACATGGGTGATGCCCGTCGGTCTACAAAATCCCAACCTCCGGTTCATAACGTGCCCGGGTTGGTCTCTCTATTCCTAACTTACAATGCAAGTTTACCTCAGGCCGGTTTACGGCCATAAACCTTTAAACCGATTATAGGCCTTGGGCCCTTCTATTTCTCCTTGGGATTTAACATCTTGGGTCCATTGACGGAGCTAACCCTGGCCCTGTAGGCCGGTTTATCCCAAATAGCAATATCCCCAACATTAGGCCCCAGATTGATTTGAACAGGTTCATGTCAATCCTTAATAAAAATTTCTGTCTTCAAATGTCTTCCAGTAACTGTTAAACCGCCGTTCCATCGTCTCCTCTTGCTGCTGTAAACCGATATGACGTCAGCACAAAGTTACCGTTTCTTTTTACTAAATCCGCAATAATCAAGGCGACAGCTGGGCTCCCGAAATCACCGGCTCCTGGATTCGCGCGCCTGGCACGCGCGCCGCGCCTTATAAATAGGACTAGAAGGCCATCTTCCTTTCCTCCCTTTCGTCCCCTTCTTCTTTGTCTTCCTCGCGACTCAGACTCCGGAGCTCCGCCGCCGCCGTCAACTACTGCATCAACTCAGGCCGCTGCATCAACCTGACCGGACCAGAGTACCGCGGCAACCCTCCGCATCCGTTTGGATCCCGGTAAGGCTCCTGTTCTTCTTGCTTTAGATCTGTTCTAGGGTTCGTCATCCCTATCCGGCCACTGTTCATTGGTCATCTCCATAGCAAGTTTTTGTGAACAGATTATGATACTTATATTGTGATTTGTAGTCGCTCTCAGTATTCGCCATAAATCTGTACTCATCTCCTTAGATCTCACTCATTTCCCTGCTTGTCGAACTTGTGCTGTTCTGCTGCGAGCCAAACCTCATATTTTTACTTCTTTTTTGCCCTAGCTGTAGATCCATTGTTTTGAAAGAATCCGTACGGGATCTGTTTCTGCTTTCATATTCACAACTGTTAGATCTGGTCGGTTTAACTTTTAGCAGAGCGAACAACCCAAACTATATATCCATTAGTCCCCTTGATGAACCGCCAGATGATATCATTCTAGATAACTCCGGTCTATATAAGAGCATCTTCGGTTTACAATCACGCCTGTTCTCAAACCGGAATACCTTTGTCTTGTAGATTTCCTCATGGCAAAACAGATATACGAATGCAACTGGGTTCCCTCTCGCATCACCGAGACCCAATTAAACAACTTAGTTCTGACTGGCGCCTTGAGTAGCAAAAATGCCATCCATTGGAGGGTTCCAGGGAATGAATGTCCTCCTACCCCATAGGAAGGAGAAGTTGTTGTGTTTGCGGATCACCTGGCCCGGGGCTTTAATCCACCCGGTTCAAAATTTTACCGGGACGTCCTGGCTAATTTTCAGTTACGCCCACAAGATGTTGGTCCAAACTCAGTCACGAATATCTGCCATTTTCAAGTGCTTTGTGAGGTGTACTTCCAGGAGGAACCTACTGTAGAGTTGTTCCGAGACTGTTTTCATTTAAACCGACGTACTGAATTCACCGATGGCCCTAACATGGAACTGGGTGGTATGGCGATTCAAAAGAGGAAAGAAGTGACTTATCCTCACGCCAAGCTGCATAGTCATCCGCAAGAATGGAATCACACTTGGTTCTATTGCAAAGATACTTCCCCTGCTGAAGAAAATCCTCTGCCTGGCTTCCGTCCAGAGAGACTTAGCAATACACACCCCTTCCCCCCAAGGCTAACCGCCAAAGAGAGGAGTAAATATGCCCCTCAACTGTCCAAGCTCAGAGCCTTCATGGCTAACGGTTTAACAGGAGTGGATCTTGCCCGTTGCTGGATTTCATGGAGTATCCTGCCCCTTAGTGTCCGCTCCGGTTTAATGTGCAAATACACGGGCCGGGTTAATGATCCTTTGAGGTATTGCAACATTCAGCTGACGGAAGACGAAGTTACTGAAGCTGTGAAAAAGATGCTGAATGAACCGGAATATGTTTGCACCCGAACCGGCCTGCTTCCCTTTTGTGCTACAAATAAACCACCTGCTGTAAGCATCTCACCTCTGTCTGTTATAAAATTTATGATCTCCTTATATGTATACTATTAACTCCAATCCTTTTTGAACAGAGAGATGATCCGTTTTGGAGCAAGAAGCTTCTTCAAGAGCCAACAGAAAAGGTAACCCGACCCAAAACAAGGGTGAAGAAGCCTGCTCAGAAGAAAAGGAACACCGCTTCCTCTACCCCGGAATTAGATGAGGATGATGTGGGTAATCCGGACCTTGAGGTAGACCTTGATTCAGTTGGCTTACTTTTTATACGCCTTATTGATGATGATATTTGTCAGGACGACGCTGAAGCGAGTAATGCTGAAGGCCCAGAGGTAGCTATTCTTTCTTCTGATCCAGTCCCTTTGCCTTTGAAAAAACCTCGCCAAGCAAACCGGAAAGTTAAATTTTCTCATCCCCTTGCTTACTTGGATCCCAAATTTCTTGTGAAGACCCAGCAACATGAAGCTCGTCGCACCACCCGGCGTAGTGGCCAGGTAGTTACCTCCGCCGGTTTACCGAACAGCCCGGTTCAGAAACGCCGCTCAGAGGTCTCCGATTTATGCGCTAGCTTTCCTCCTAAAGCAGGTTTAATTCGTCAGCCTCTTAATCCATCTGACTCCGATTATCAGGTCACTTCCCATTCATCTTCTGGTGAATCTTCAGCCACTCAACTGCCACCGCTAAAGACAGTTATTGGGTAAGTTGGACCGATCACAACATATTTCCATATGGGTTTCTTAATCCATCTTACACCGTTCTTCAATCTTTGGGTCTCTCCCAGGGCTAAACCTAGACCGAGCAAGAAGGCTCGTCTGGATAATCCGGCCGAAGGAACTGCCGCTCCTGAACCAGAGAAAACTCCTGGTGCTGATGCTCTAGTTCGTGAAGACATTCAGAATTATCCAACTCCACAAGATGACGCCTATGCTGAAGAAAGGCCTACCAATCCTGCCAGCCATACCGATCAGCCTACCAGTCCTGTTCGGGTTGAGGAATCCATCCACCCTTCTGGAACTGTTGATAAACTGACAGTGCCAATGCAGAGCAGCGATTCCAAAGATGATGATGTTGTGATTACCGGCATTGGTCGCTCTGAACCGGGGAACTCTGCTACCTTAGCCAAGCATACTGCTAAGGAAGAAATCTCGGCCATAAAGGGCAAATGGGACGTTGATTCCTCAACATATGCCGCTTTAAGTGCCCAAGATCTTTATTCTGGGTATCTGAACCGACTGTATACCAGTCGCGATTATGAAGCTGGCATGATCAGGATGATGAAAGAAAAACTTGAAGTAACTCTCTTGTGCTTCATTCTATTGCAACTTAGCTTCTCAATTTCTTCCAACCCGAGATGGTAACCAGAATCATGCTGCCTTGACAACCAAGGTCCGGTTTGATAAAAACAGGGCTTCAACATAGGTCGTAACCAGAAAACATCATCAAATAACCATTAGCCCCCAAGTGCCAAGTTTAAATACTTGTATTAATCTTGGGACTTTTGTAATGTAAAACATGCGTTAAGATCAAGTACGCATTAGCCCCCAAGTATCGAGCACATAACTTGCTTGTGTGGTTGATACTTCCAAACCGTGCAACATTTTCTGAACACTGCTGATGACCTACTGCAGGCGGATCTGAAAACCAAAGAGAAACAAGTCTCGGACCTTCAGGAAATCCTAAAAACCCAGCAGGCTGAAACTGCAAAAGCGAAGGAAGAATTGACCAATGCCTTAAACGTCATGGAACAGCTGAAAGAAAGCCGCAAGAGGGAACAAGCTGATTGGGCTACAGAAAAGGCTCTTTTGATTAAAAGGGCTGAAAATGCCGAAGCTGCTCTCAAACCGGTGGTTGATGAATTATCCACCGTAAAGCGACAAATACACTCCATGACCTCTGCCGTCTTTGGTAAATTTCTTTTGATGCCCTTCCTCCAATTTGCACTTTGTCTGCTATATCCTATGTCCGGTTTGTAATCCATCTTGAAACACTGCAGGCACACGTATTGGACACTGGGGTTCTGATGTGCGGATGAAACTCAAAGCTGCTTATACTTTGATTGAACAGTTGTATACTGGAGCACACAGAGTTATCACCACTGCATCGCATAACAACCCCGCACCGTCTCTGATTCAAGACACGTTAAAAAGGTTATCCATGCTTCCTGCCCGGATTGAAGAGTTAAAAAGATCAGCTGCTCGAACCGGAGCCATCACTGCCTTGATCCGGGCCAAAGCGTGGGTACCAGACTTTGATCCTGTCGAAGCGGCACAAGGATACCCCAGCTTGAAAGAAGACGGTTCAGATTTCGGCGAAAATGACTTGATGGCGATAAACCGGGCGGTGCGCCCCCTAGCTTGCCAATTGGCTGAAGAAGCAGATCTGACACATTATCAGGCCCAATATGATAACCAGCACAAGCGAGTAGCTGCCCCGATCCCTGAAGCGGAAAACCTTATTCCTCCAATCCGTAAGCATACCTACGCCCATGACATTGAACCATCTTTGCTGATTCATGAAGAAGCTCTCTTTCAAGCGTTAA
Organism: Aegilops umbellulata; assembly: GCA_032464435.1. Classification (NCBI taxonomy): domain Eukaryota; kingdom Viridiplantae; phylum Streptophyta; class Magnoliopsida; order Poales; family Poaceae; genus Aegilops; species Aegilops umbellulata. Next base: position 398,995,042 of record CP136056.1, on the reverse strand, counting down.
TGGGAATCGACTGGACCACTGCTGATTTCCAGCCAATGGGTAGCCATGAGGAGGCTGAAGCGGCGCAGGATGATCCACAACCTTCGAACCGAGGCGGCGAACAGGCGTAATCAAAGCTCCAGTTCACCTTAATTGGTGACGTTAACCCGTCCAAAAACAATATATTCAGGCACTATGCTGCCTTGTAATAAGATAGTTAATACCTCTGCCTTTGAATGCACCTTTGTGCACGGGTACTGATGCCCTTGCCATGACTTTTTCCAACTTGTGTTTCCTGTCTTTACTGGGTACAAAGGACGGTCTTTCGACCATACGAACCGTGCTGCGCCTTTGCCAAACCGGGCAACTTGCCTCCAGGTTAAAAAACGGACCAGGCTGTGTCAGCTGAATCGGTTTAAAAGTATTTGTCGTTCCAAAGAACAAAGACACCACGAGAAGGAAGATAACAAACAACCAAATACGAGAGGAAACGCAATAGTAAAACGCGTGCAAATGGTGGCTGCTATGAACCGTTCAGAAGGCATTACCATCGTCAAGACAAAAAAACCAAGCCCCCAAGGGGTGTAGCTACGGTTTAAGTCGACTAGGTTCCTATCTGAATCGTGGCAAATATGCCGGTCAAATGGCATTGCATTGGTTCGGATTCGACCAAGCCCCCAAGTGACTCAGTGGCCTAGGGCCGATCAAGTGGCATTGCATTGGTTCGGACACGACCAAGCCCCCAAATGACTTATTGGCTGTTTAAAAGCCGATCAGAAGGCATTACCATCATCAAGACATGACCGAGCTCCCATAAGGTGTAACTACGGTTCAAGTCGATTAGGTCCCCAACTGACTTAGTGGCAAATGTGCCAGCCAGAAGGCATTACCGTCGTCAAGACATGACCAAGCTCCCCGGAGGTGTAGCTACGGTTCAGGTCGACTAGGTCCCCAACTGACTTTGTTGATCTTCTGTGAAGCGACCTCAAGGGGTAAACCGGAGGTTGCCCTAAAGCGAATCAACTCTGTGTAACCACGCATGATATGAAGAAAAACAGAGACCCCGCTTTACTCGAGGCTCCGGTTAATTATATTGATCATAATATATACATGGTCATGATATGTACATAAGCAGAGCCCAAGGCTCATGTATAGTAAGGTCGAAGATGAGCTATGTTCCACGGCCTGCTGGTCTCCTCCTCTGATGTGCGTGAATCTTTGCGCTCTCGAATATCAATCAGGTAGTATGACCCATTATTCAGATTCTTGCTGACCACAAAAGGTCCTTCCCAAGGCGGGGATAATTTATGCATATCAGACTGATCCTGGATGAGGCGGAGCACCAAATCCCCCTCCTGAAAGGTTCTGGTTCTAACCCGACGGCTGTGGTAACGGCGAAGATCTTGCTGGTAAATCGCTGAACGGGCAGCTGCTAAGTCACGTTCCTCATCCAACAAATCAAGAGCGTTCTGCCGTGCCTGCTCGTTGTCCGCTTCAACATAAGCTGCCACACGAGGTGAATCATGTCGTATATCACTTGGGAGAACCGCCTCTGCTCCATAGACCATAAAAAACGGCGTAAACCCCGTGGATCTGTTAGGCGTGGTGTTGATACTCCATAATACAGACGGTAGCTCCTCAACCCAACAACCCGGCGTCCTCTGCAAAGGGACCAGAAGCCGGGGTTTGATACCTCTCAAGATCTCTTGATTCGCTCGTTCTGCTTGACCATTAGATTGTGGGTGAGCTACAGAAGAAACATCAAGCCGTATATGCTCACGTGCGCAGAACTCTTTCATGGCACCTTTGGATAGATTGGTACCATTATCTGTGATGATGCTGTGTGGAAAACCAAACCGGAAGATCACCTTCTTTATAAACCGAACCGCCGTGGCCGCATCACATTTACTGACAGGTTCTGCCTCCACCCACTTTGTAAATTTGTCAACCGCCACCAATAGGTGGGTCTTCTTATCTTTGGAACGTTTAAAAGGCCCAACTATATCGAGTCCCCAAGTCGCAAACGGCCACGTAATTGGAATCATCCTTAATTCTTGAGCCGGTATGTGCGCTCGTCTAGAAAATTTCTGGCAACCATCACATAGCCTGACCAGGTCTTCTGCATCAGCATGAGCAGTTAACCAGTAGAAACCGTGGCGGAACGCTTTAGCCACCAATGATTTTGAACCGGCGTGGTGGCCGCAATCCCCTTCATGTATTTCACGTAATATTTCGCACCCCTCCTGAGGGGATACGCACCGTTGCAGCGCTCCTGACACGCTGCGATGATGTAGCTCCCCTTTGAGAATGGTCATAGACTTGGACCGCCTTACTATCTGCCGAGCCAAGATTTCGTCTTCTGGCAACTCACCCGGTTCATATATGCCAGATAAGGAAGCGTCCAATCCGGGATGACGTGAAGAGCCGCCACTAATTGAGCCTCCGGATCAGGAATAGCCAACTCCAATTCACCGGGGAGCTGTACCGATGGGTGATACAATACATCCAAGAAAACATTGGGAGGGACCGGTTTGCACTGAGAGCCCAAGCGGCTTAAAGCGTCCGCTGCCTCATTCTTTCCGCGGTCCACATGGTCCACTTGATAGCCTTTGAAATGCCCTGCCACCATATCTACTTCACGACGGTATGCAGCCATGAGCGGGTCCTTAGAATCCCAGGTGCCAGATACTTGCTGAGCCACTAGATCCGAATCACCAAAGCACCTAACGCGGCTCAGATTCATCTCTTTAGCCATCCGAAGACCATGAAGCAAAGCTTCATACTCAGCCGCATTGTTTGTACAGGGGAACATTAAACGGAGGACATAACAAAACTTGTCTCCTCGTGGGGAAGTTAAAACGACTCCAGCCCCCGAGCCTTCCAATTGTCTGGATCCGTCGAAATGAATAGTCCAATATGTGTTATCTGGCTTCTCCTCAGGTGCTTGTAACTCTGTCCAATCGTTTATGAAGTCGACAAGTGCTTGTGACTTTATGGCCGTCCGGGGTACGTATCTTAAACCGTGCGGCCCAAGCTCGATAGCCCACTTGGCAATCCGACCGGTCGCCTCCCGGTTCTGTATGATGTCACCCAAAGGAGCAGAACTGACCAGCGTGATGGGGTGCCCTTGAAAATATTGCTTCAGCTTCCGGCTTGCCATAAAAACACCATATACCAGCTTCTGCCAACGCGGATACCTTTGCTTGGACTCGATAAGCACTTCGCTGATATAGTAAACCGGACGCTGAACCGGATGCTCCTTCCTAGCCTCCCTGCGTTCTACCACAATCGCCACGCTGACCGCTCTGGCGTTCGCAGCAACGTACAACAGGAGTGGCTCTTTATCAACGGGGGCTGCCAACACTGGCGGATTGACTAACTGTCGCTTCAAGTCCTCAAACGCTTTATCAGCCTCCGGACTCCAGACAAATTGATCTGTCTTCTTGAGCATTTGATACAAGGGGATCGCCTTTTCACCGAGGCGGCTGATAAACCGGCTTAACGCAGCAATCCGCCCGGCCACGCGCTGAACATCATTGACGCATTTTGGTTTGGCTAGGGAGGTGATGGCTGTGATCTTTTCCGGATTGGCCTCAATTCCTCTATGGGACACTAAGAATCCCAACAATTTGCCTGCAGGTACACCGAAAACACATTTAGCTGGGTTGAGCATCATTTGGTACACCCTCAAGTTATCGAAGGTTTCCTTCAAATCGTCAACCAGGGTCTCCTTCTTTCGTGACTTGACCACAATGTCATCCACATAGGCATGTACATTACGACCAATCTGTTCATGGAGGCAATTTTGCACACACCGTTGATAAGTAGCCTGCGCACTCTTGAGCTCGAAGGGCATAGAAACATAGCAGAAGGCTCCAAAGGGAGTAATGAACGTTGTCTTCTCCTGGTCCTTAACTGCCATCTTGATCTGGTGATAACCCGAATAGGCATCCAAAAAACTCAAACGCTCGCAACCTGCCGTAGCATCAATGATTTGATCAATACGGGGGAGAGCAAAAGGATCCGCTGGACAAGCTTTATTCAAGTCTGTGTAATTCACACACATGCGCCAGGTGCCGTTTTTCTTAAGAACCAGCACCGGATTAGCAAGCCACTCGGGATGAAAAACCTCAATAATAAAACCAGCTGCCAGGAGCCTGGCTACTTCCTCACCAATCGCTTTACGTCTTTCTTCGTTAAACCGGCGTAGGAACTGTTTTACCGGTTTATACTTAGGATCCACATTAAGAGTGTGCTCAGCGAGTCGCCTCGGTACACCAGGCATGTCAGACGGCTTCCATGCAAAAATGTCCCGATTCTCACGGATGAACTCGATGAGCGCGCTTTCCTATTTTGGATCCAAGTTTGCACTGACGCTGAACTGCTTGGACGAATCGCCAGGTACGAAGTCAACAAGCTTAGTTTCAGCAGCTGATTTGAACTTCAAGGCCGGATCGTGGTCCGTAGTTGGCTTCTTTAATGAAGTCATGTCCTCCGGATCAACATTGTCTTCGTACTGCTTTAGCTCCTCCGTAACACAAACCGATTCTGCATAAGTCGCATCTCCTTCCTCGCATTCCAAAGCGATTCGACGGCTCCCATGAACCGTTATAGTGCCCTTGTAACCCGGCATCTTGAGTTGCAGATATACATAGCAGGGACGTGCCATAAATTTTGCATAGGCCGGTCGTCCGAACAAAGCGTGGTATGGACTTTGGATTTTAACCACTTCAAACGTCAGCGTCTCTGATCTGGAATCATGACTATCGCCGAAGACCACTTCTAGGTCTATCTTACCAATAGGGTACGCAGACTTGCCAGGCACTACCCCGTGGAACACCGTATTGGTCGGTTTGAGATCCTTATCCACCAGTCCCATGCGACGGAAGGTCTCATAATACAAGATGTTAATGCTGCTTCCTCCGTCCATGAGTACCTTGGTGAGCTTGTAACCTCCCACCTGAGGCGCCACCACCAATGCTAACTGACCCGGATTATAAACCCTGGGAGGATGATCTTCTCGACTCCATATGATTGGTTGTTCCGACCAGCGCAGATAGTGAGGCGCGGCCGGTTCAACAGCACTAACTGCCCGCCTCTGAAGCTTTCTATCCCGTTTATCCAAGCTTGTAGTAAAAACATGATACTGTCCACTACTCAACTGTTTCGGGTTGCTCTGATAACCTGATTGCTGCTGTTGCTGCTGGCTGTAACCACTTTGATTACCTTGATTATTTTGGCTGTTCTGTCCGCCTGGATTACCATTGAACCCTGGACCGGAATTTCCGCCGCCGTACCCTGATCCGGAACCTGAACCGCCGCCAGAGCCATGATCATATTGGAAAATGTTTGAGCTTTTGAATTCCTTCATGATGTAACAATCCTTCCAAAGGTGGGTTGCTGGCTCCTCCTTTGTTCCGTGCTTCGGACAGGGCTGGTTTAAGAAAAAGTTCAAACGCTCCGGATTAGGACCGGGATTTCCGCGAAAACTTGGCTGTTTCCCCTTACGTCGCTGGCCCTTATTCTGTGCACTGGTGTTGGCCACAAAATCCATGCTCCCATCCGGTTTACGCTTACCTCCGCCTCCATTGCCTGTTGGTTGATGCTGCTGGCCTTTGGTATTGCTATTCTTCTTTCCCTTCCCTGCTTTGTCGTCACCAGAGTTAGGATCCTTGGTACTGTCAGAATCCGCATACTTCACTAAAGCGGTCATGAGCGTTCCCATATCCGTGCAATCACGCTTCATCCGACCTAACTTTAGCTTCAAAGGGCCAAACCGACAGTTGCCTTCCAACAGCACCACGGCGGTGTCTGCGTTGATGCGATCTGATGAGTGCAAAACTTCTGATACCCGGCATACCCAATGGGTAGTTGACTCCCCTTCTTGCTGAACACAAGCTGCTAGGTCAACTATCGACATTGGCTGTTTGCACGTGTCCTTGAAATTCTTGATAAACCGGGCTCGCAACTGGGCCCACGAATTAATGGAATTAGGCGGTAGGCTCTTTAGCCAAGTCCGGGCCGTCCCTTCTAACATCATGGTAAAATACTTCGCACACGCCGTGTCATCCACATCCAGCATCTCCATAGCCATCTCATAGCTCTCCACCCATGTCTCCGGAGGCTGATCCGCCGTGTAGTTTAGTACCTTGCGGGGGCCTTTGAAGTCCTTAGGCAGGCGTACGTTGCGCAAAGCGGGAACGAGGCACGGTACTCCCAAGGAACTAGAAGCCACCCCCGGTTCAATCGTAGCAGTTGGGAAGATAGGTGTAAGCTGACGAGCCTGATGCTGCGCTGCTAATCCGGCCTCCTGCGCACGAGCGCGATCCACCATCTCCTGAGCATTGTCGACGCCAGCCGGATTGTTGCCGCGGAGCGCTTCACGCCTGGCATTACTTGAAACAGTCGGCTCCTCCATGCGCCTGCTATAGCTCCTGCTGGGGCGAGGGGTGGAGTGAATCCGATCACGTCTTTGCGAATATGCTTCTTGTTGGGCCAAAGCGGTCCTAAGGAGCTCCTTGACTCGGCGTGTCTCTACATCCTGCGGTGAATCGCCTTCGATCGGAATGGCTTCCAACCGAGCTGCCGCCGCAACGAGGTTATCCATGGGGTTGGAATAATAGCCCGATGGTGTTGGCACGGCCTGTGGTGTACCAGTGTTGTGACGAGGCGGGTTTATTATACGGTGCTGAACCGGGGCGCCAACTGTTGCTTCCGCACGGTTTACCCCCGGCGGATTATTGGCCCCCGCTCCAGGGGTGTTGAAGAGATTTCTGGCATCGAGGGCGGCGGGCAATCGAGATCGGAATTTCCTCTTCAGGACTTCCTGAGATGCATTCTGGTCCATCATGAGCCTGTAAGCCTGTGCATCTAAAGCGGCGCGCTCTGCCATCATCCTGGCCTCTTCTGCTGCCAGCCCTGCTTTAGCTTGAGTGATCTGTTCTCTCACTTTGGCAATCTCGGCATTGTGAACCTCCTGATCCACCGGGTTGGCCTCCGCCATAAGCACTGCCAGTGCGTCAAACAGATCTGACAATACTTGGGCTGGTGAGTCCGCAGGGCCCCCTGCTCGTGCAGCCGTTGCCGCTGCCGATCCGGAGATCACTGCTGCCGCAGTTGATGAATGTGGCGCCGTCTGTGTTCCAACCATGAAGATCCCAACTCGATTGGGCAGACCAGAGGGGTCCGGAATACTGTCGCCATCGGAGCTGCCCCCAATCCGATCATCTTGCAGCTGATATAGAGACTCGGTTTCCCCGGTTGACGTTTCATCGCCGGAGTAGATGGCGGTTTCGCCACCGGATTCGGATCCTTCCTCGTAGCTTCCTCCGTGGATGACTCCCACAAAGGCGCGCTTCCTGGTCGGTTTAACCAGGGTCGATCTCGTGTGCTGAGCTGTCTCGACAAGGTCGGTGCAGATGCCCAGGTCGGGGCCTGGTTCACCGATCTTGCCGATGAAAACATGGATGCCGCCAAAGGGGACCCGGTACCCGTACTCGATCGAGCCGGCGTCGGGGCCCCAGCCTATGCTGTCGATGTAGGGTTTTCCGCGACGACTTTTGGTCATCCGGCCCACAGCATAGCCCTCGAGTCCTTCAAAGCGGCCCTCCAAGAACTTGAAACCATCTCGTGATAGCCCCACGGTGGGCGCCAACTGTCGTGGATTTGTCACGACAGATGTCCTAGCAAAAGGACTTAGTCGTGGAGCCATTGCAACGGGTTAACTTGAAGGGGTTTAAAACGGACGCAAGGACACAGTGTTATACTAGTTCGGCCCCTTCGATGAAGGTAAAAGCCTACGTCTAGTTGTGATGGGATTGATGTGTTTCGAGGGCTAGGGAGCAATAAGCTTCGCCTAAACCTCGAGTTGTTCTTGTCTGTCCCTAAACCGTCGTCGGGTCGTCCCCTTATATACACGGGTGACGCCCGTCGGTCTACAAAATCCCAACCTCCGGTTCATAACGTGCCCGGGTTGGACTCTCTATTCCTAACTTACAATGCAAGTTTACCTCAGGCCGGTTTACGGCCATAAACCTTTAAACCGATTATAGGCCTTGGGCCCTTCTATTTCTCCTTGGGCTTTAACATCTTGGGTCCATTGACGGAGCTAACCCGGGCCCTGTAGGCCGGTTTATCCCAAATAGCAATATCCCTAACAGCTGGTGCAATTCTAAACAAAGCGTCGTGGCGGGATCTACATGTGAAGTGGAGTACATAGCTGCTTCGGAAGCAGCAAATTAAGGAGTCTGGATGAAGGAGTTCATATCCGATCTAGGTGTCATACCTAGTGCATCGGGTCCAATGAAAATCTTTTGTGACAATACTGGTGCAATTGCCTTGGCAAAGGAATCTAGATTTCACAAGAGAACCAAGAACATCAAGAGACGCTTCAACTCCATCCGGGATCTAGTCCAGGTGGGAGACATAGAGATTTGCAAGATACATACGGATCTGAATGTAGCAGACCCATTGACTAAGCCTCTTCCACGAGCAAAACATGATCAGCACCAAAACTCCATGGGTGTTAGAATCATTACTGTGTAATCTAGATTATTGACTCTAGTGCAAGTGGGAGACTGAAGGAAATATGCCCTAGAGGCAATAATAAAGTTATTATTTATTTCCTCATATATCATGATAAGTGTTTATTATTCATGCTAAAATTGTATTAGCCGGAAACATAATACATGTATGAATATATAAACAAACAGAGTGTCCCTAGTATGCCTCTACTTGACTAGCTCGTTAATCAAAGATGGTTATGTTTCCTAACCATAAAAAAAGAGTTGTTATTTGATTAACGAGGTCACATCATTAGTTGAATGATCTGATTGACATGACCCATTCCATTAGCTTAGCACCCGATCGTTTAGTATGTTGCTATTGCTTTCTTCATGACTTATACATGTTCCTATGACTATGAGATTATGCAACTCCCGTTTACCGCAGGAACACTTTGTGTGCTACCAAACGTCACAATGTAACTGGGTGATTATAAAGGTGCTCTACAGGTGTCTCCAAAGGTACTTGTTGGGTTGGCGTATTTCGAGATTAGGATTTGTCACTCCGATAGTCGGAGAGGTATCTCTGGGCCCTCTCGGTAATGCACATCACATAAGCCTTGCAAGCATTGCAACTAACATGTTAGTTGTGAGATGATGTATTACGGAACGAGTAAAGAGACTTGCCGGCAACGAGATTGAACTAGGTATTGGATACTGACGATCGAATCTCGGGCAAGTAACATACCGATGACAAAGGGAACAACGTATGTTGTTATGCGGTCTGACCGATAAAGATCTTCGTAGAATATGTAGGAGCCAATATGGGCATCCAGGTCCCGCTATTGGTTATTGACCGGAGATGTGTCTCGGTCATGTCTACATTGTTCTCGAACCGTAGGGTCCGCACGCTTAAAGTTACGATGACAGTTATTATGAGTTTATACATTTTGATGTACCGAAGGTAGTTCGGAGTCCCGGATGTGATCACGGACATGACGAGGAGTCTCGAAATGGTCGAGACATAAAGATCGATATATTGGAAGCCTATATTTGGACATCGGAATCGTTCCGGGTGAAATCGGCATTTTATCGGAGTACCGAGGGGTTACCGGAACCCCCCGGGGGGTTAATGGGCCTTCATCGGCCATAAGGGAGAAGAGAGGGGCCAGCCAGGGCAGGCCGCGCGCCCCCTCCCCCCTAGTCCGAATAGGACAAGGAAGGGAGGCGGCGCCCCCCTTTCCTCTTCTCCCTCCCCCTTTCCTTCTCCAACAAGGCAAGAGAGGGGGGAGTCCTACTCCCGGTAGGAGTAGGACTCCTCCAGGCGCACTCCTTGGGGGCCGGCCGCACCTCCCCCTCCCTCCTTTATATATGGGGGCAGGGGGGCACCCTAGGACACACAAGTTGATCTTCGTGATCGTTCCTTAGCCGTGTGCGGTGCCCCCCTCCACCATATTCCACCTCGGTCATATCGTTGCAGTGCTTAGGCGAAGCCCTGCGTCGGTAGAACATCATCATCGTCATCACGCCGTCGTGCTGACGAAACTCATCCCCGAAGCTTTGCTGGATCGGAGCCCGGGGAGCGTCATCGAGCTGAACGTGTGCTAAGAACTCGGAGGTGCTGGAGTAACGGTGCTTGGATCGGTTGGACCGGGAAGACGTACGACTACTTCCTCTACGTTGCGTCAACGCTTCCGCTTCGGTCTACGAGGGTATGTAGACAACACTATCCCCTCTCGTTGCTATGCATTACCATGATCTTGCGTGTGCTTAGGATTTTTTTTTGAAATTACTACGTTCCCCAACATATACTATACTTTATACATGATACATTTGGTGAACAAAGACAGGTCGGCTCGTAGGAGTACCCGTGAGTGGATCTTTGAGGCGGAGCGACAGGGCAGGTTGGGGTCACCTAGGAGAGAGGTGGGCCTGGCCCTGTCGGCGTTCGCGGATACTTAACACGCTTAACGAGATCTGGGTATTTGATATGAGTCTGGCTACTAGCCTATACGCACTAACCAACTACGCCGGAAAGATATGGGCACTCGACGTCGTGGTATCAGCCGAAGCCTTCGTGATGTCAGCGACTGAGTGGCGCGCGCTGCATTGGACCGTAAGCTCGCGCTTGTATTAAGGGGGCTAGATCTGCTTCCTGCCGCGTTCGCAACATGCAGGTGTGCTATGGGCGATGGGCCCAGACCCCTTTGCGCTTAGGATTAGACCGGCATGCTGACCGCTCTGTTGTGCCTAGGCGGGGCTGCGACGTGTTGATCTTCTGAGGCCGGGCATGACCCAGGAAAGTATGTCCGGCCAAATGTAATCAAGCGTGTTGGGCTATGTGGTGCACCCCTGCAGGGAAGTTAATCTATTTGAATAGCCGTGTCCCTCGGTAAAAGGACGACCTGGAGTTGTACCTTGACCTTATGACAACTAGAACCGGATACTTAATAAAACACACCCTTCCAAGTGCCAGATATAACCCGGTGATCGCTCTCTAACAGGGCATCGAGGAGGGGATTGCCGGGTAGGATTATGCTATGCGATACTACTTGGAGGACTTCAGTCTACTCTCTTCTATATGCTGCAAGACGGAGGCTGCCAGAAGCGTAGTCTTCGACAGGATTAGCTATCCCCCTCTTATTCTGGCATTTTGCAGTTCAGTCCACTGATATGGCCCTTTACACACATACCCATGCATTGTAGTGTAGCTCCTTGCTTGCGAGTACTTTGGATGAGTACTCACGGTTGCCTTGTTTCCCCTTTTCCCCATCTCTCTACCCGATTGCTGCAACCAGACGTTGGAGCCCAAGGTCCAGACGCCACCGTCGACGATGACTCCTACTACTCTGGAGGTGCCTACTACTACGTGCAGCCCGCTGACGATGACCAGGAGTAGTTAGGAGGATCCCAGGCAGGAGGCCTACACCTCGTTCGATCTGTTTCCCCGTTTGTGCTAGCCTTCTTAAGGCAAACTTGTTTAACTTATGTCTGTACTTAGATATTGTTGCTTCCGGTGACTCGTCTATGATCGAGCACTTGTATTCGAGCCCTCGAGGCCCCTGGCTTGTATTATGATGCTTGTATGACTTATTTTATTTGTAGAGTTATGTTGTGATATCTTTCCGTGAGTCCCCGATCTTGATCGTACACATTTGCATGCATGATTAGTGTACGATTGAATCGGGGCGTCACAAGTTGGTATTAGAGCCAACTGCCTGTAGGAATCCCCCTTCCACACTCCTTGGCCGAAGTCGAGTCTAGACATTGCAAAAACTTTTACTAACTTGGCTGTGTGCCTTACGGGCCCACGTCGCCATCGGGTGGTATTAAGATCTTTAATTCCTCGTCTATACTCTGGGATTCTGATCTCTCTTCTATTCGGGTTAAATGATTTTGCTAAAATCTAACTCTAGGTTCTCGTTACCACTTCCTGTCGGAGAGCCCCTTCATTACAGATGATCGACTGCTCCAACAGAAGAATCTGACAATACTCTCCGATGTTCTCCCGAGACTTTGTGCCATTGCTTTTGCAATTCCCTACCAACGAACTATCCCTATGGATAAGTATTTACACCTGTCGTGCTTACTTTTATTCCCAGTCGATCTTGTTATTATAAGATACCCCGAGAATACCTTGTGCCTATTGCCTTGCAGTTCTTTGCCACATGAATACCCCTACGGATAATTTCTCGCATTTATCGAGTATCCGCTCATCCCCAGATGATTCATGTATTTCACAAACTTCTTCGAAATACCATTCGGTCTTCTGAAAATCCTGAGCAACCTATTGCTCCTGAAATTCTTGCTTGCTTGCATTATGGTTAATCCCATAAGTATAGTAATCTTATTGGAAACCTTTGTCAATATCATTTTGAGTCATTGATTCAATATGTTGCGAATGCTCGCGATTCTCACTCAGATAATAGAATTCATCCTTCCGGCTCAGACGTCATTTAAAACATGAGCTGGTTCTCAACCAATCAAATTGCCGTCGATTGCACCCGTCAGTCTATTCAACTTATCCATTCTTAATCAAAGCGTCTGCTACTGATCCTTTATTTTGGAAATCATAATTCCTTTGTTATCTAAGCATCGAATTATTCAGATGTTCTATAATCAGATGCCTTTGCATTGTTTCCTTATCTGATTGTGTACCGATGCCTACATCAGATCCCTTGTGGACCATCGGTCCCTTTGTTGGATTTTGTCCGATAGTGTCCTTCATATTGAATAACCTTGTGATCCTTTCCATGGGTATATAATGCCTTTGGTAAATTGTATCATCTGCTTTTGAATGATGCTCTACTTTCGAGCTGGTGATGTTTACTATTGCAGCTTGCGGTATATGTTTCCACGATACCCCGATGGGTTGAACCTATGCCTCCCTTATGATGTGTGAAATCGAAAGTTTTCACGAGTCATACTCTTCTGGTATTTTGCTAGATAAAATTTCTACACTACAACTTCATCAAAAGCGAGAAGTAAAATGAAAGGTTATGCATGGAAGAAGTGGGAGTCGACCTTGAGCCTTTGCGTTCATGCCCATGGACCCGATGTGAAACTTATCATCGAAGCTTCTTGTAAATGATATTAATTCCCTTGGTATAAGTTCATCTTATATCTGGGATCTGGCCTTTTGCAATCGTGGTCCCGACCATGTTCTCCTTTAAATACCATTTCTCGGGCAAGTTTAAACACTTGTCTTCTGTGGATCAATACACCAGTCCAACCTCTACTTTGATCTCTCATCGAGTATTACCCCCTCTGGTATCTCGAGATTATCACGGAACTGCATAATTTCTTATGAGTTCTTCTTCAAGTATTATTTCTCACTGATTCCAAAATTTTCCCCGGGTTCTGAGTTGTTAGACACTCAAGGACGCCGATAGTGAGTCGAGTCTGTACTCCGATTCAATAACTGTAAGTAATTTTCATTGCTTACGAGTTTGATAACCCTTCAAGTCATTCCTAGCCCGGTTGGCTATATCATTATCGTGCAAAATTTTAACTGTGCTACTTGGTCCTTCTTCTCGGAGCAAAATTTTCGAAGATGACCTAATCTTACGTCGATCTTCCTCGTCATATCATTTCTACTGGAATAACAAACTTGATTTCGAGTTTGTGGCGTACCCTTGGTTCCCATAACCTTTCACTGCATCATCATTTGACTTGATGTCATCGCCGATCGATTACATCCTCATGAAATCTCTCGACAACAATTTGTCGTGATCATCATCAACATTTGACTCCTTCAGGATATCGATCGAATTCATGATGATAACTACCATCCTCTTTCCTTGGTAATTTGCGTTGCCACCGACAACATCCTTAATCCCTTTATTCACAAACTTGTTCATGTTATGGATGCTATATTCTTTCCAGCTTGTATTTTCTTCTACCTTGAAGTAGTACTATCTTTTATGTCAAGAATGTTAAGGGAATTACCTCCACTATTAATTCTTGATATAGTAATACTTCTCACCATCACCATTCTTTCTTGGTCCCCGTGTTGGTTCTAACCGGGATACCAACAGGTGAACTGTGCTGTTTGGATTCTGCCCTTCTAGCAACCCTATTGCTTTGAAGTTAATGGTCGAATGTTCATTCTTAGACTATTGGCTATTGAATCACCATTCTAACTTGATCGTCCTACTTGGTCCATATTTCAGGTCCATTTTCGTCCAATATTTAAATGTGGATGTTCTCATCGAACATACCTCATTATATACTTCGGTGTGTCTATTGTTATCACCTTGTTCACTCAATTGTTGAAATCCATCTTTTTGGAAACCTTGATGAATTTCCGCTGGGTCCATCAGCCACCTCCTCATCCTCTCGTTGGTTTAAAGATGAACTCCTATTCCGGAACTCGCCTCCATAGTTCAATTCCCGAGAATCTTAAAATGTCATCTCGACAATTGGTGTTGCACTTTCTTCTCAGGTATCCTGAATCTGAGTTATCCTAACACCATTCAGATCTGAATCTCAGTCAGATATGATGGTTGGAACATATTTCCAAGAGTTATAACACTGGTTTTTTTATGACCCGGTAAGGTGATGGCATGCCCAGCACACCTGCCGGATGACCTGCTGTTATAGTTTCCTTATTAGCAAGACTATCCATTCTTCCATGAGGAAATTGTAAGACTTACTCTACAAGTTGTTCCTGATGGATCCTTCCTGTTTCCAAAGTATGATCTTCACCTGATGCCCATGACAATGCTATTTTGAAGCATGTCTATGGTACTCCGATTTTCAACAAGAGCATTTGAAGCCAATGCTAAATGTTTCCTGCTAAATTATCCAGACACCGCTGTATGGGTAATGTCATGAAATTTTTCTCCCCTACCTAAATAATTTTCTACATTATATCCTGTCATGGATATCATGCTCTGATTGTTCTTGGGAAGGATATACCCCTGAAATATATGTTTAAACACATTTCCCTTTCCTTTGTTTTGTTTAATCTGATGATCATATTTTCCTTTGCATTGATTGGTTTAATGTTGCTTGTGATCTATATGATCTAAGCAGTAATATTCTCCTGCTTATGTAAACACCCCGGTGTACAATTCTGTCAGCGAGACCCTGTTACTATTGTTGATGACATTCCGGTAACCACCGATGGACGAGAACTTTGCCTAATGGTCCGCCTCATTCGACGAGCAGGAAAATGGTTCTCTTCGCCCCTCGCCCTTGGTACCGACATTGTTGCCGACATAACTGATAGGCTACCCTATGACATGCCTTGCTATTGTGACCGCGCAAGATGTCACCGCTCCTATTTTTAACCCACATGGTGGGCCCATAACCCACAGGTCCCAGGATCAAAACCTGACTCTCCTGTACACCCTGTTGTCAAAGTTATTCCTCGCGCTTGACTTTGTATGTAATTCACGGGCCACCTGCCTGTTGATCTATTCAGGTATCAGATACAATGCTTATTCACATTGCTCTAAACCCCTTCAACACTTTGTTTCAGGCATCGAACGATTGCCTGCCCGCTTGAAACTTCCCATGATACCTCTTTATTTTGCTCTCGATATTTTCTGAAGTTTCAATTCAAGAGTTACTTTCCGCCACCTTCCCCGATGATATCGACCACATAGTCAACCTTGCAGAGGTCCGTTCTTCTGGAATAACCACTCTTTATTCTTTCGTAAGAACTATGGAGTTTCTGAAGAAAGGATGCCAACGTCGTCATGATGACTTGAAGCAGAGAAATGAAGACAACAATGTAATGGATTGACCTCTTCGAGAAGAGCAACCAAGACCGAGAAGATTCGTTAGAATTTCGTAACCAAACCTTTCCCCCTTAGACCCCCTCTTAAATCTCGGGACGAGATTTCTTGTAGTGGAGGAGAATTGTGACGCCCGGATAATAATGCTACAGCGATACTCTACTAATGATGCCACGTTACCTCCGTTACTGTTGCTAATCTATCATTAGCTCAAAACAGGTCCAAAATTCAAATTCAAAATTTGGTAAATAATAAAAGTTTTCAAACATTAAAATAAAAATGTTCGGTTTGTACTAAATATTACATCGATAATTATGGTGTAGAAGACACAATTTTATAAAATGCATAAATATTTTAAATTGAATTAAAACAGAAGAGAAAATAAATAAAAGAAAGAAATATAAAACGGTAAACGAAAGCTAATAATTGAAAATGCCAAAAGCCCTTCTCTCCCGGGGCCTCTCGGCCCACCTGGCAACCGGTCGGCCCAGCCCCCCTCTCTCTGGCCTACAAGGCCACTTTAACGCCCTCGATGCGGCTATATCTCCCACGTGTTGAGGCACGACTTAGAGGCATAACCGCATTGAAAGCAATGTCGCAAATGAGGTAATCTTCACACAACCCATGTGATACATAAGGGAAAAGGATACATAGTTGGCTTACAGTCGCCACTTCACACAATACATAAATAAACATCCATCATTCAAAATACACTCAAGGTCCGACTACGGTAGCAAAATGAAAGAAGACTACCCCAACTGCTACACAGATCCCCGAATCACCCCAACTGGGCTCCACTACTGATCATCTGGAAAAGACACATAGTAATGGCCACGTTCCTCGTCGAACTCCCACGTGAGCTCGGTCGCGTCATCTGCACTGGCATCGTTGGCACCTACAACTGTATTGGTAGAATCTGTGAGTCACGGGGACTCAGCAATCTCACACCCGCGAGATCAAGACTATTTAAGCTTATAGGTAGGAAAGGATTGTGAGGTGGAGCTGCAGCAAGCGACTAGCATATATGGTGGCTACAACGCAAAAGAGAGCGAGAAGAGAAAGCAAAGCACGGTCGTGTAGCTAGAAGTGATCAACAAGTGATCCTAGAACAACCTACGTCAAACAAAACTCCAACACCGTGTTCACTTCCCGGACCCCGCCGAGAAGAGACCATCACGGTTACACACGCGGTTGATGTGTTTTAGTTAAGGTCAACTTCTGGTTTTCTACAACCGGACATCAACAAATTCCCATCTGCCTCATAACCGCGGGCACGGCTTTCGGAAGATAATACCCTGCAGGGGTGTCCCAACTTAGCCCATTATAAGCTCTCACGGTCAACGAAGGATATTCCTTCTACCGAGAAGACCCGATCAGCCTCGGAATCCTGGACTACAAGACATCTCGACAGTAATAAAACAAGTCCAGCAAAGCCTCCCAGATGTGCCGACAAATCCCGATAGGAGCTGCACACATCTCGTTCTCAGGGCACACCGGATGAGCCAGACGTCGGGTTGGCATAGACCCTAGTTGCCCAAGGGGCGCTGGACATCGCTCGGTTTGGACCAGCAATCGAAGGAGAACTGGCCCGGGGGTTAAAATAAAGATGACCCTCGGGCTCGCGAAAACCCGGGGGAAAAAGGCTTAGGTGGCAAATGGTAAAACCAAAGTTGGGCCTTGCTGGAAGAGTCTTATTCAAAGCGAGCTGTCAAGGGGGTCCCATAAATCACCCAATCATGTAAGGAACGCAAAATCCGGGAACATAACACCGGTATGACGGAAACTAGGGTGGCAAGAGTGGAACAAAACACCAGGCATAAGGCCGAGCCTTCCACCCTTTACCAAGTATATAGATGCAATAATTAAATAAGAGGTATTGTGATATCCCAACAAATAAACATGTTCCAACAAGGAACAACATCTCCATGTTCCAACAAGGAACAAACTTCATCTTCACCTGCAACTAACAACGCTTTAAGAGGGGCTGAGCAAAGCGGTAACATAGCCAATCAACGGTTTGCTAGGACATGGATGGTTAGAGGCTGACATGGCAATACGGGTGGCATGATATAGCAAGTGGTAGGTATCGCAGCATAGGCATAGCAAAAGAGCGAGCATCTAGCAAGCAAAGATAGAAGTGATTTCGTGGGTATGGTCATCTTGCCTGCAAGGTTCTCAGAGTTGACGAAAGCTTGGTCCTCGTAAGCGTTCTCGACAGGTTCCTCGTTCACGTACTCGTCTCCCGGCTCTACCCATAACAAGAACACAGCAAAGGGGACAAACATCAATCACGATGCAATGCGCAAGCAACATGATGCAAAACATGGCATGATATGCGAGATGGGATATGCAATGCATATGCGTGCTTCGGAAGGAAAAAGATGAACAAGGCATAATCTTGGCAAACCAAGTATGCCACTGGATAGGTGAGGTGATCTCGGTTGAAATCGATATAAAGATCACCGGATTCGGATGCACGGTTTGCAAATAACAAGCAAAACAAGAATGACAAGAATCTGCCATTAACAACATGATGCTACTTAGCAAGCAACAAGAAATTAAGCTACTGCATCCAAACATATAAACAAAGCATATGAAAGTAATCTACAAAAGATGCTTGACAAAAGATGAACACTGAGCAACGGCTAAAAAACAACACAACAGGCTCAAACAAGCATGGTAAAAGTGCAAAAGATAACAGGTTCACAGACTGAAAATAACATGCCAGAAATTAACATCAGGATGACATGTTTAGAGCAATGAAACAACATACTACGAGAACAGGACATAGAAAAATAAAGCATGGCATGAATCTACTCAAGGCACTTAACAAAAGTCATTTACTGACCATGAGCCAAAATGGATCAGAAAATATGATAACACTCATGTCAATTAAGGAAGTTGCGTTACAGGTTTCAGACTTAGCAGAAAACTGGACATGTCAAAAACAGATAACAAGTAGGCATGTTCGTGAGCTCGATGCACTCACTACAGAGCATTTCATGATAAACTAAGCATACATACATCAAGAAGACATGGCATAGAAGCTAGAAATGGCAAGAACAACATCATAGCATGCAACGATCAACTACAACAAGCTTGGCAAAATCGAATAACATGTAAACAATCTGCCAGCAACATTTTATAGCAAAAGTAGAGCTCAATTGACACAAGCTATGGCACTCCATAAATACAAAAAAGGCATGGATGGATAGAGCAAATCCATATGTTCAAAACACTCTTAATGATCATGCTCAAAAGAGGCATAGATCTCTCTCAAACAACATGAGCACATGGCATAAAAATAACAGCAGGCAGGGACTTAGTGAAATTACTAAGTCTCTGAAATCAGCAACATTAAGTACCCTAGTTTGCATGCTTGTGCTAGTCACCACAGAGGTCACAAAAATATATGGCATAAATCTCTGGAAAGATAACATGGCATATTACAAAACTCATGTAGGACTCAACTTCATAGGGTGCACACATCAATCATGGCAAAAATGACAAAAGTGCATGTTCTGATAAGAATCAGAAACTAACATCACATAGCCCTCTTCCAACAGCATTTAGGGCATCAAGATGAACTCAAATGAAGACGATGCAATTGAATGAAATGATGTACCCATCGAGGCGAACAATTTGACATATTATACGCACGAAACGGAGCTATGGATGCCAAGATATGATGCGATGAACATGAGACAATTAAGAAAATATCTCCGGGACTTGGCAGATTTCGGGGGAGAGGGAGAGAAGTCAACCCGCGCGGATAACGAGGATGGCCGGCGCGAGCTCGCCGGAG
Source organism: Aegilops umbellulata (assembly GCA_032464435.1). Classification (NCBI taxonomy): domain Eukaryota; kingdom Viridiplantae; phylum Streptophyta; class Magnoliopsida; order Poales; family Poaceae; genus Aegilops; species Aegilops umbellulata. The sequence goes on along the minus strand of CP136056.1, from coordinate 398,975,513 downwards.
TTCGGCCGGAGAGGCTCGGGGAGGCGGCGGCGAGGCGGATCCGGCCGTCCCCGGGCCGGATCTGGAGGAGGAAGGCGCGGGCGGCGCCGGCCGCGGCGCGGCGCGGCGGGGTCGCCGGTCGGCGGCGGATCCCGGCGGGAGCGGGCGGCGAGCGGGCGCGCGGGAGGCGCGCGTCGGGGAGGCGCCTGGGCGCGGGCCGGCGGAGTTGGGCCGGGAGGGCCCCGCACGGGCCTCGCGGGCCCGCGGGGTCGGCGGCGAGCGGGAGCGGCGGCGCGCCACGTGTCGCGCCTTGGTTGGCCCGGGGCGGTGGCGCGGACAGTGTCCGGCGCGGCCCGGACACGTCCGGTTGCGGCGGGGACGAACGGAGCTAGGGTTAGGGTGGTTTGATCCGGGATTTTGGAGGGGGAGGTATATTTATATGTAGAGGGGGCTAGGAAGCTCCAAATGGAGTGCGGTTTTCGCCCACACGATCGTGATCGAATGACGATGGACATGGGAGTGTCTTAGATGGGTTATTGGGCTGTTTTGGAGGGGTTTTGGGCTGCAACACACACGAGGCCTTCACGGTTACCCGGTTAACCGTTGGAGTATCAAACGACCTCCGATTGACCCGAAACTTGACAGGCGGTCTACCGGTGCTATACCAAGGCCACCTGACAAACCTCGGTCCATTCCGAGAATGTTTAATACCCGCTCACGAAGAAATGTAAAAGGGGACGCCGGGGGACATAGGAGCGCCGGATTGCAAAACGGACAACGGGGAAAATGCTTGGATTCATGAGACGAACACGTATGCGAATGCGATGCACATGATGACATGATATGAAATGCATGACATGAACAAAATGCAAACTGACGGGAAACCCAACCACGGAGGGAATATCATATCACATAGCCGAAAATGGCAAGAGTTGGAGTACAAATATGGCAAGTTACATCCGGGGTGTTACAACACTCCACCACTACGAGAGGATCTCGTCCCGAGATCTAGGACTGAAAGAACTCCGGATACTCGGAACGTAGGTGGTCCTCGCGCTCCCAGTTGGCTTCTCGGTCTGAATGGTGTGACCATTTCACTTTCAGGAATTTTATTGACTTGTTGCGAGTCTTGCGCTCAGTTTCTTCAAGAATAGCAACGGGATGCTCATGATAGGACAAATCTTCTTGAAGATCAATCTCTTCGAAGTTGATGGTGCGCTCAGGCGTCTTGAAGCACTTGCGAAGCTGTGACACGTGGAAGACATCGTGCACATTGCAAAGTTGGAGGGAAGCTCAAGTTGATAGGCGAGATCGCCTCGTTTGCCGATGATCTTGAAAGGGCCCACGTATCTAGGGGCAAGTTTCCCCTTGATACCGAAGCCACGAGTCCCTTTCATTGGAGAGACGCGGAGGTAGACATGGTCTCCGATCTCGAATGCCAAATCACAATGTTTGCTATCGTAATAGCTCTTCTGGCGCGACTGCGCGGCTTTGAGATTCTCTCGAATGACCTTGCACATAGCTTCAGCCTCTGAGATCAAATCGTTGCCAAGCAGTTGGCGTTCGCCCGTCTCAGACCAGTTGAGAGGAGTACGACACTTTCTGCCATAGAGAATCTCGAATGGGGCTTTGCCTGAGCTGGCTTGAAAACTGTTGTTGTAAGAGAACTCAGCATAAGGAAGACAATCCTCCCACTTCATGCCAAAAGAGATAACACAAGCCCTGAGCATATCTTCAAGAATTTGGTTGACACGCCCGACTTGGCCACTAGTTTGAGGGTGGAAAGCTGTGCTGAAGTGAATATTTGTGCCCATGGCCTTCTAGAAAGAATCCCAAAACTTGGAGGTAAAGATGCTGCCACGGTCTGAAGAGATCAATTGTGGAATGCCGTGCAAGGAGACAATTCTGCAGGTGTAGAGCTCTGCCAGCTGCGCTGCTGTGATAGACTCTTTGATAGGAAGAAAATGAGCCACTTTGGTGAGCTTGTCGATGACGACGAAGATAGCATCATTTCCGCGCTTGGACTTGGGAAAAACAGTCACGAAGTCCATTTCGATATGATCAAACTTCCATTCTGGAATAGCAAGAGGTTGGAGAAGACCAGCTGGTTGTTGGTGTTCTGCTTTCACCCTTCGACAGACATCACATTCATTCACGAATTGAGCAATCTCTCGCTTCATTCGAGTCCACCAATACGACTGCTTGAGGTCATGGTACATCTTCGTACTTCCCGGATGAATTGACAGAAGAGAGTTGTGCGCCTCGTTCATAATGACTTTACGAAGATCACCCTTTCGGACCACGATCCGGTCCTCGAAGAAAAGAGTATCTCTGTCATCAACTCGATAGCACTTGTATTTGGAAATGCCCTTGTCAATACCACGTTTCACCTTGTTCACCATGGTATCCATCAGTTGTGCCTCACGAATTTGATCTTCCAAAGTAGGAGAGACGATGAGGTTGGCAAGAAAACCTTGAGGAACAACTTGGAGATTCAACTTGCGGAAAGCTTCACAAAGATCCGGTTGAAAGGGCTTGAGGATTAAGCTGTTGCAGTAAGCCTTCCTGCTCAAAGCGTCTGCAATCACATTAGCCTTGCCTGGAGTATATTCAATACTCGGATTATACTCTTGAATCATTTCGACCCATCGAGTCTGCCTGAGGTTGAGGTGGGGCTGAGTGAAGATGTACTTGAGACTCTTGTGATCGGTGAATATGTCCACTTTCCTTCCCAACAGGAGATGTCTCCATGTTATTAGTGCGTGGACAACTGCCGCCAACTCAAGATCGTGAGTGGGGTAGTTCTTTTTGTTGGGCTTCAACTGGCGAGAGGTATAGGCCACAACCTTCTTCTCTTGCATTAAGACGGCACCGAGGCCCTGAAGAGAAGCATCACAGAAAACTTCATAAGGCTTGTCTTCGTCAGGAGGAGTCAAAACTGGAGCAGTGACGAGTTTCTCTTTGAGAGTGTTGAAAGCAACGTCACATTCCGGAGACCAGACATACTTCACATGCTTCTGGAGGAGGTTGGAAAGAGGCTTTGCAATCTTTGAGAAATTCTCAACGAATCTTCGGCAATAGCTTGCAAGTCCAAGAAAACTGCGAAACTACTTGACATTCTGAGGAGGTTCCCAATTCACAACTGCAGACACCTTCTCAGGATTCACAGCGATGCCCTTGGCAGAGATGATATGGCCAAGATAAAGAACTTCATCAAGCCAAAATTCACATTTGGAGAACTTCGCATATAATTTATACTCTCTGAGCTTGTCGAGCACCAATCGCAAATGTTTGGCATGATCCTCCTTATTCTTGGAGAAGACCAAAATATCATTGAGATAGACCAAGACAAATTCGTTGATGTAGTGGTTGAAGATGAAATTCATCAAGCGAGTGAATGCTAGAGGAGCATTGACAAGGCCGAAAGACATGACCGTATATTCATAAGAACCAAAGCTTGTTCCGAATGCTGTCTTGGGTATATCTTCTTCACGAATGCGAATTTGATGATACCCCATACGAAGGTCAAGCTTGGAGAACACTTTAGCACCTTTAAGTTGCTCGAATAGCTCATTGATGTTGGGAAGTGGGTACTTGTTCTTGATTGTCTTCTTGTTCAATGGACAGTAATCGACGCAAAGTCGGTCCGTGCCATCCTTTTTCCGGACAAAAAGAACACCACAACCCCAAGGATAAGAACTCGGTCTGATCAGACCCAGACGCTCTTGTTTATCGAGTTGTTTCTTCAATTCATTCAACTCATCTAGTCCAATCTTGTAAGGACGCTTGCAAACGGGTTCCGTGCCAGGCTCAATATCAATAACGAATTCAACTGGCCGGCGGGGAGGCATACCCGGAAGCTCTTCTGGAAAGACATCTTGGTACTCACAAATGACTGGAATCTGAGATATAGCCTCCAATTCACCATTCTCATTGAGAGAAAACAACCGAATGGTATCATCACGAGCGGCATAGATGATCACATCGTCAGAAGAGTGAGTCAATTTAATTTCCCTGGCAGCACAATCAAGCTGAGCCTTGTGCTTAGAAAGCCAGTCCATCCCAAGAATAAGATCAATATCAGAGTCACCAAGAACAATTGGTTTAGACAAGAATCTATAGTCGCCCATCTTGATAGAAACATCCGGAACAAAGGAGCTTGCGTTCATGAATCTACCCGGAGATACAACTAATAATGGTCTAGCCAAATCTTGGAAAGACAACTCATGCTTCGATGCAAAAGGTATTGAAATGAAAGAATGCGATGCTCCCGTATCAAATAAGACTGTTGCAGGAATATCATTAACAGGAAGATTACCCATGATCACGTCAGTGGAATCCTCCGCTTGAGCTGCATTCATCATGTTCACCTTTGCAAACTTAGGATTATGCTTGACCACTGCATTGTTGGAAGATCTCACAGGAGGAGGAGGCGGAAGGCGCCTTTGGTTGAAGCACTTGTTCGCATAGTGACCCTTCTGCTGACATTTGTTACAAGTCACCTCTGAGAGCGGACGATGGTAAGGAGCACTTGGCCTTGGAGCTTGATTCTGAGACTTGTTCTGATAGCCAGGGTTGGGTGGGTGGGAAGATCCACGACCACCTGAGTTCTTCTGCTGATAAGGCTGACGGAACGGAGGAGGAGGAGGCAACCAGAACTTTTGTTGCTTAGTTGCCACAAGTGAAGAAGAAGAAGACTGAACTGCGTCTCTGACTCTCTTCTTAGATGCCTCACACTTGAGCTGAGCAGCTTCTTGTTTCAGTGCCATGTTGTAGAATTCATCATACTTTAACGAATCAAAAAGCACGAGAGCAAGTTGCAGATCTTCTCTGAGACCACGTCTGAATTGGTAGATCATACTCTTCTCATCAGGGATGTCTTGGCTCGCAAAACGAGAGAGCTTCTGGAACTGAGTGTTGTATTGATAGACAGACATGTTGCCTTACTTGAGATTGCGGAACTCCTCACGCTTACTCTCAACAACACTTTCTGGAATGTGGTGAGCTTTGAAGTCACGGCAGAAATCATCCCAGGTAATCACACGACCTCCTCTAGAATCTTTGTATTGCTGGAACCACTCAGCAGCTTGATCCTTGAGTTGAAGAGAGGCAAACTTGACAAAGTCCTCAGGTCTGACATTGCTGCACTCGAAATGCTTGCTGATATCCACGAGCCAATCATCGGCGTCTGTGGCCTCAACACAGTAGCTGAAGGTCTTTGGCTGATTAGCAAGGAACTGATTGAGTGAAGCGAAGTACGGCTGATTGTTGCCTTGGCCTTGATTCCCTTGATTACCTTGCCCTTGGTTGCGATCTTGCAAGAGCTGAATCAGAATCTGAGCGTTGGCATTTGTGGCAGTCATCAGGGCTTGCCATGCCTCCGGAGGCGGAGGTGGTGGCGGAGGGTTAGCCTGACTTCCTTCACTGCGTTCCGGATTCTGACGCGTTGGCGGAGCCATCCTGAAGAGGGTGACATCCATTAGCATCTTGAAAGACATATATTCAAGCTGAATCAAAGGAATGAAATTGCAACATATAGTCTTCACAATAGACATCCGAACGAGAATGAACTAATGAATTCCAAAGTAAAGCATCACACTTTCATAAGTTGAGAAGCCACTTAGAAAAAAAGTATGGAATAAAATCAACAAGGTACGGATGTGAACAAATACTTGGTAAGGATTACCCAATCACAAACCAAATATCTGCAGAAGAAGTACTAGAGCTACATGAATTCCCACTTATAAACTCCCGAAACTTTCTGGTTATGCAATCAGGTGTTGGGGATACAGGGGACACAAAATATATCACCCAAACTAACAATACCTAGATCCAGCTGTATCCATCCATCAACACATAACCAAGAAATCCTCGGAAATCATCTACCTCAACCTTCGAAAAGCATCCGTTATACAAGTCATGGCAATACTCCCGCACTCGTCTCAGTACTGGGCTATCAGGGTTATCTCACCAACAACTGTACAAAAGAGATTTTGGATGTCGGCGTACTAAACTCAGGTATTCCAGAACTGCAACGATAAAATTATGACGACAACACCTCGGAGATCAACTCCCCGGGACACCTCCTCTAAAACCCCTGCTGACGGGAGGCAACCAAGACAATGTTGTCATCATAAAACCATCGGAACGATTCTAAGATACCCGCGTGATCCTAAATTTTTTTTAGTGAAATTTGAGAAGAGAAGAGTCAAAACTCTACGTCAGGATGCCTTACCAGAGCGATGAGGAGACTGGGAAGTAAAAAGAATTCCTAAGCTCTCCGATATATAATTCCTTGATGACTCAAGACATTTTTTCTAGACACAACTCGGCCACTAAAAACGATCAATCAGTGGGGGCTCCTAAGGTCGGGGAAGGCTCTGATTACCAACTTATAACGCCCTCGATGCGGCTATATCTCCCACGTGTCGAGGCACGACTTAGAGGCATAACCGCATTGAAAGCAATGTCGCAAATGAGGTAATCTTCACACAACCCATGTAATACATAAGGGAAAAGGATACATAGTTGGCTTACAGTCGCCACTTCACACAATACATAAATAAACATCCATCATTCAAAATACACTCAAGGTCCGACTACGGTAGCAAAATGAAAGAAGACTACCCCAACTGCTACACAGATCCCCGAATCACCCCAACTGGGCTCCACTACTGATCATCTGGAAAAGACACATAGTAACGGCCACGTTGCTCGTCGAACTCCCACGTGAGCTCGGTCGCGTCATCTGCACTGGCATCGTTGGCACCTACAACTGTATTGGTAGAATCTGTGAGTCACGGGGACTCAGCAATCTCACACCCGCGAGATCAAGACTATTTAAGCTTGTAGGTAGGAAAGGATTGTGAGGTGGAGCTGCAGCAAGCGACTAGCATATATGGTGGCTACAACACAAAAGAGAGCGAGAAGAGAAAGCAAAGCACGGTCGTGTAGCTAGAAGTAATCAAGAAGTGATCCTAGAACAACCTACGTCAAACATAACTCCAACACTGTGTTCACTTCCCGGACCCCGCCGAGAAGAGACCATCACGGTTACACACGCGGTTGATGTGTTTTAGTTAAGGTCAACTTCGGGTTTTCTACAACCGGACATCAACAAATTCCCATCTGCCTCATAACCGCGGGCACGACTTTCGAAAGATAATACCCTGCAGGGGTGTCCCAACTTAGCCCATTATAAGCTCTCACGGTCAACGAAGGATATTCCTTCTACCGGGAAGACCCGATCAGCCTCGGAATCCTGGACTACAAGACATCTCGACAGTAATAAAACAAGTCCAGCAAAGCCTCCCACATGTGCCGACAAATCCCGATAGGAGCTGCACACATCTCGTTCTCAAGGCACACCGGATGAGCCAGACGTCGGGTTGGCATAGACCCTGGTTGACCAAGGGGCGCCGGACATCGCTCGGTTTGGACCAGCAATCGAAGGAGAACTGGCCCGGGGGTTAAAATAAAGATGACCCTCGGGCTCGCGAAAACCCGGGGGAAAAAGGCTTAGGTGGCAAATGGTAAAACCAAAGTTGGGCCTTGCTGGAAGAGTCTTATTCAAAGCGAACTGTCAAGGGGGTCCCATAAATCACCCAACCGTGTAAGGAACGCAAAATCCGGGAACATAACACCGGTATGATGGAAACTAGGGTGGCAAAAGTGGAACAAAACACCAGGCATAAGGCCGAGTCTTCCACCCTTTACCAAGTATATAGATGCATTAATTAAATAAGAGGTATTGTGATATCCCAACAAGTAAACATGTTCCAACAAGGAACAACATCTCCATGTTCCAACAAGGAACAAACTTCATCTTCACCTGCAACTAACAACGCTATAAGAGGGGCTAAGCAAAGCGGTAACATAGCCAATCAACGGTTTGCTAGGACATGGATGGTTAGAGGCTGACATGCAATATGGGTGGCATGATATAGCAAGTGGTAGGTATCGCAGCATAGGCATAGCAAAAGAGCGAGCATCTAGCAAGCAAAGATAGAAGTGATTTCGTGGGTATGGTCATCTTGCCTGCAAGGTTCTCAGAGTTGACGAAAGCTTGGTCCTCGTAAGCGTTCTCGACAGGTTCCTCGTTCACGTACTCGTCTCCCGGCTCTACCCACAACAAGAACACAGCAAAAGGGACAAACATCAATCACGATGCAATGCGCAAGCAACATGATGCAAAACATGGCATGATATGCGAGATGGGATATGCAATGCATATGCGTGCTTCGGAAGGAAAAAGATGAACAAGGCATAATCTTGGCAAACCAAGTATGCCACTAGATAGGTGAGGTGATTTCGGTTGAAATCGATATAAAGATCACCGGATTCGGATGCACGGTTTGCAAATGACAAGCAAAACAAGAATGACAAGAATCTGCCATTAACAGCATGATGCTACTTAGCAAGCAACAAGAAATTAAGCTACTGTATCCAAACATATCAACAAAGCATATGAAAGTAATCTACAAAAGATGCTGACAAAATATGAACATTGAGCAACGGCTAAAAAACACCACAACAGGCTCAAACAAGCATGGTAAAAGTGCAAAAGATAACAGGTTCACAGACTGAAAATAACATGCCAGAAATTAACATCAGGATGACATGTTTAGAGCAATGAAACAACATACTACGAGATCATGACATAGCAAAATAAAGCATGGCATGAATCTACTCAAGGCACTTAACAAAAGTCCTTTACTGACCATGAGCCAAAATGGATCAGAAAATATGATAACACTCATGTCAATTAAGGAAGTTGCGTTACAGGTTTCAGACTTAGCAGAAAACTGGACATGTCAAAAACAGATAACAAGTAGGCATGTTCGTGAGCTCGATGCACTCACTACAGAGCATTTCATGATAAACTAAGCATACATACATCAAGAAGACATGGCATAGAAGCTAGATATGGCAAGAACAACATCATAGCATGCAAGGATCAACTACAACAAGCTTGGCAAAATCGAATAACATGTAAACAATCTGCCAGCAACATTTTATAGCAAAAGTAGAGCTCGATTGACTCAAGCTATGGCACTCCATAAATACAAGAAAAAGGCATGGATGGATAGAGCAAGTCCATATGCTCAAAACACTCTTACTGATCATGCTCAAAAGAGGCATAGATCTCTCTCAAACAACATGAGCACATGGCATAAAAATAACAGCAGGCAGGGACTTTGTGAAATTACTAAGTCTCTGAAATCAGCAACATTAAGTACCCTAGTTTGCATGTTTGTGCTAGTCACCACATAGGTCACAAAAACACATGGCATAAATATGTGGAAATATAACATGGCATATTACAAAACTCATGTAGGACTCAACTTCATAGGGTGCACACATCAATCATGGCAAAAATGACAAAAGTGCATGTTCTGATAAGAATCAGAAACTAACATCACATAGCCCTCTTCCAATAGCATTTCGGGCATCAAGATGAATTCAAATGAATATGATGCAATAGAATAAAATGATGTACTCATCGAGTCGAACAATTTGACATATTATACGCACGAAACGGAGCTACGGATGCCGAGATATGATGCGATGAACATGAGACAATTAAGCAAATATCTCCGGGACTTGGCAGATTTCGGGGGAGAGGGAGAGAAGTCAACCCGCGCGGATAACGAGGATGGCCGGCGCGAGCTCGCCGGAGTTCGGCCGGAGAGGCTCGGGGAGGCGGCGGCGAGGTGGATCCGGCCGTCCCCGGGCCGGATCTGGAGGAGGAAGGCGCGGGCGGCGCCGGGACGGTGGCGCGGCGCGGCGGGGTCGCCGGGCGGCGGCGGATCCCGGCGGGAGCGGGCGGGAGCGGGCGCGCGGGAGGCGCGCGTCGGGGAGGCGCCTGGGCGCGGGGCGGCGGAGTTGGGCCGGGAGGGCCCCGCACGGGCCTCGCGGGCCCGCGGGGTCGGCGGCGAGCGGGAGCGGCGGCGCGCCACGTGTCGCGCCCTGGTTGGCCCGGGGCGGCGGCCCGGACACGTCCGGTGGCGGCGGGGACGAACGGGGCTAGGGTTAGGGTGGTTTGATCCGGGATTTTGGAGGGGTAGGTATATTTATAGGTAGAGGGGGCTAGGAAGCTCCAAATGGAGTGCGGTTTTCGCCCACACGATCGTGATCGAACGGCGATGGACATGGGAGTGTCTTAGATGGGTTATTGGGCTGTTTTGGAGGGGTTTTGGGCTGAAACACACACGAGGCCTTCACGGTTACCCGGTTAACCGTTGGAGTATCAAACGACCTCCGATTGACCCGAAACTTGACAGGCGGTCTACCGGTGCTATACCAAGGCCGCCTGACAAACCTCGGTCCATTCCGAGAATGTTTAATACCCGCTCACGAAGAAATGTAAAGGGGACGCCGGGGGACATAGGAGCGCCAGATTGCAAAACGGACAACGGGGAAAATGCTCGGATTCATGAGACGAACACGTATGCGAATGCGATGCACATGATGACATGATATGAAATGCATGACATGAACAAAATGCAAACTGACGGGAAACCAAAGCACGGAGGGAATATCATATCACATAGCTGAAAATGGCAAGAGTTGGAGTACAAATATGGCAAGTTACACCCGGGGTGTTACAACCACCTCCCCGAACCCTAACCCTCACCCGACCCCCACACCCCCACTCCTCCCACTCTCCCTGGCGCCTCCCCCTCTCCACCCCGATCTAGACGCGCCGCCACCCAGGGGTTGTACCTTGCTACCCCCGACCCTGGCGCACCGACGCCGCTCATCGTTTCCGGCGCCGCCCGCCACCTCGCACGGAGTCGCCCCGTCGCCGCTGGACCTCGTCGTCCACATCCTTGACCTCCTCCCCGATGGCCCGCATCAAGCCACGCCGCCCCGACCTCAACGTCACCCTCCGCCTCGACCTTGCCGCGCCGTCCTCGACCTCCTCCTGGTCGGACTCCGTCGAGCCTTGCCGGTGAACCCCTGCAACGGGGGTGAGGACCCCGACCCACTCCGCCTACCCCCTTTTTCCCCTTGTCTCCGTCGCTAGCGCCGCCCCCATCCGATGTCCGCCGTGACCGCGCTCCGGTCGCGTCCTGCCTGGCCGCTCGCATGCTCGCACCCGCCCGCGTAGACCCACGCCATGCTCGGCTCGCGCATCATATGCGCCCTGCTTTCCTCGGCACGCTGTGCGTGCGCCACACCTGCCCCTCGCCGCACACCTTCGCATCGCACCGTCGTGCCCGTGCCCACTGCCTAGCTCGCCCCGCTGCGTGCTCGCTGTCGCTCGCCCGCGGCCGCCTGCGGCCACCCCCACCCGCGCCCGGCTCATCCATCGCCCCCGTCGGTCGCTCTGTTGCTGTGCCCAGCGCCCGCGCCCGGATCCGCCGCCAGTCCGGCGCCCGCGCCCGCTTAACACCCGATTGGCCTCATGTGCCACTGAACCGTGGGGCCTAGCCCCTGTAAACGAAATTAAAAGAAATAGTAAAAATGAAATGAATTAATTAATTAACTTAATTATTTTAGCTTAATTAACTTAACTTAATTAACCTGTCTAATAACCTAGTTAGACTAAATTAATTAGTTAGTTAATGTAACAGTCAATGACAGGGGGGCCCCACCCCCTGTTGACCAGTCAAACATTGACTGGTCAACTGGGACCCCTGGCCCACCTGTCAGCCACTGGGTACACTTTTGTGTACACTATGCTGGGTGCGCCTAGCATTTTAGCATTTATTTTCGAATTAAATTAATTTCAGAATATTAATAAAACTTTGAAAAATCATAGAAAATTAACCGTAACTCGGATGAAAAAGTTATATACATGAAAGCTGCTCAGAACGACGAGAAAAATCCGGATACGCAGCCCGTTCATCTGCCACACACCCCTAACATATCAAACTCGCAACTTTCCCCCTCTGGCTCCTCTGCCCGAAAACGCGAAACACCGGGGATACTTTCCCGGATGTTTCTTCCCTTCACCGGTATCACCGCATACCGCGTTAGGGCACCCCTAACACCGATACTTGTCATGTCATGCATCGCCATGCATCTGTTTGCTTAAATATTTATTGTTTCTTCACCCTCTTCTCTCAATAGACACCGAGACTGACGCTACTGCTGCCCCGTTCGACTACGGAGTTGACAACCCCTCCTTCTTGTCTGAGCAACCAGGCAAGCCCCCCCGTTGATCACCAGATATCGCCTACTCTTCTCTATATGCTTGCATTAGAGTAGTGTAGCATGTTACTGCTTTCGTTATTCCTATCCTGATGCATAGCCTGTCCTTGTTACTACTGTTGATACCTTTACCTGCAATCCTACCTTAGTTTAGGATGCTAGTTTACCATCAGTGGACCTACATTCTTGTCCGTCTGCTGTGCTATACTATCGAGCCGTGATCACTTGGGAGGTGATCACGGGTATATACTATACGTTATACATGATACATGTGGTGAACAAAGACGGGTCGGCTCGTAAGAGTACCCGCGAGTGGATCTTTGAGGCGGAGCGACAGGGCAGGTTGAGGTCACCTAGGAGAGAGGAGGGCCTATCCCTGTCGGCGTTCGCGGATACTTAACACGCTTAACGAGATCTGGGTATTTGATCTGAGTCTGGCTACTGGCCTATACGCACTAACCAACTACGCCGGAAAGATATGGGCACTCGACGTCGTGGTATCAGCCGAAGCCTTCGTGACGTCAGCGACTGAGTGGCGCGCGCCGCATTGGATCGTAAGCTCGCACTTGTATTAAGGGGGTAGATCTGCTTCCGGCCGCGTTCGCAACGTGCAGGTGTGCTATGGGCGATGGGCCCAGACCCCTGTGCGCTTAGGATTAGACCGGCGTGCTGACCGCTCTGTTGTGCCTAGGTGGGGCTGCAACGTGTTGATCTTCCGAGGCCGGGCATGACCCAGGAAAGTATGTCCGGCCAAATGGGATCAAGCGTGTTGGGCTATGTGGTGCACCCCTGTAGGGAAGTTAATCTATTCGAATAGCCGTGTCCCTCGGTAAAAGGATGACCCGGATACTTAATAAAACACACCCTTCCAAGTGCCAGATACAACCCGGTGATCGCTCTCTAACAGGGCATCGAGGAGGGGATTGCCGGGTAGGATTATGCTATGCGATGCTACTTGGAGGACTTCAGTCTACTCTCTTCTATATGCTGCAAGACGGAGGCTGCCAGAAGCGTAGTCTTCGGCAGGATTAGCTATCCCCCTCTTATTCTGGCATTCTGCAGTTCAGTCCACTGATATGGCCCTTTACACACATACCCATGCATTGTAGTGTAGCTCCTTGCTTGCGAGTACTTTGGATGAGTACTCACGGTTGCCTTGTTTCCCCTTTTCCCCATCTCTCTACCCAATTGCTGCAACCAGACGTTGGAGCCCAGGGTCCAGACGCCACCATCGACGACGACTCCTACTACTCTGGAGGTGCCTACTACTACGTGCAGCCCGCTGACGACGACCAGGAGTAGTTAGGAGGATCCCAGGCAGGAGGCCTACGCCTCATTCGATCTGTTTCCCCGTTTGTGCTAGCCTTCTTAAGGCAAACTTGTTTAACTTATGTCTGTACTTAGATATTGTTGCTTCCGCTGACTCGTCTATGATCGAGCACTTGTATTCGAGCCCTCGAGGCCCCTGGCTTGTATTATGATGCTTGTATGACTTATTTTATTTGTAGAGTTGTGTTGTGATATCTTCCCTTGAGTCCTTGGTCTTGATCGTACACATTTGCGTGCATGATTACTGTATGATTGAATCGGGGCGTCACAGTGAGGGAGTATGGATCGGAGCACAGCAGCGGAGCAGGCAAACCGCGTCCAATCAGGTGTGTCTGTGGTAGAAAGTTGATGGTCGCCGCAGTTCAGCTGGCCCGCATGTCATGCACACAAAGGCAGATGAGCGGTGGGGCCGAGAGGGATGAGGGGCACGTCGGGGGTATGAGGATCCCCTGACGTGAACAATCCTACCATTCTGTCACTGACATGTGGGACCCATAAGCGTGGGTCCCACCTGTCAGCGAAGGAAAGACAGGGCAATGCAGTGATAGTTACGTCAGAGGATCCATGTCCACGTTGGGGGACGTTGTGCCGTGGGTTGGAGCGGCGTCGTGGGAATCGTGTGTGGGTGTGGCAGTGGTAGAAACAAGAAACGTGATGGTCGCCGTGGTTCAACTTCCATGGATAAGCTGTCATGGCTGCTGACACATGTATATCAAAACTAGAGTGTTTATATTTCAAGCACGTGAACAAGTATTATTCTACTATGTTGGATCCATTGCAACGCACGGGCCAGCACATTGGTAGTAGTAGTGTCCATCTCTATCTCTAGAGGCCTTCCCTCATTCATCCTTTTCTCTCACAAGATAAACTACTCATAGAAATGCATCTTGATGTTCCGTGGAACGCACGAGGATGTTTCCTTGGGGGTCTCTCCAGCGCGGCGTGGCCGTAGTTGCAAGTTGACGCCCCTTGAGATGCCGACGTTGAGGGGCACTCGGATTTCCTCCGATGAGCAGGTAAGATGAGTTTGATCACGTTGTAAATACATTCTAAAGACTATTTCCGTGTCCATTTCCTAATTCTCCCCCTGCCCATTGTTTCACAGGTTAGGCTCGGTGCAAGTGGAGATTGGCTTGCATATGTACGGGAGGGTACCAACATCAATTTGCAGAACATTTACAATGGTGACGCCGTTCCCGTAGAACCTTTGTCCAACATTGGGATTAGCCATGCAACGGGCCACCACATGAATTGGTACGATGGAACCATGGTGAGATTGAATAAGATAGCACGAACCTTGCACATGGTGGTCAAAGGCGGACCATGCTGTCTGCGGCCGATTTGTTGCCGTACGAGTAGGAAGACGTTGTGCTCCTTTCTAACCGCATATTCGCGGTGACAAACCAGGGGACTTATTTTGTATGGGACACATCCTACGATATACTCCCTCTCTCCCAGTTTATTTGTTTTGAATCTTTTCGTTTTATTAGTTTCCAATTCAAATTTAGAGCTCCCCATCACTTGTTGAGATTACAATGTCCATTAAATCATTGCGTGCATGTATAGTAAAGAAACAAATCTCGAGTTTGGCATGAGTTCGTGCTGCAGGAGCACCACAAGCCCTAGTGCAGGAGTTACATTTCCCTCTCAGGGCCGTCGGGACTGAGCTTCAGCGCCTTACTACACCTACCTTTGAGTCAATAACATGTGGACCCGATAGGTGACTGGTCCACATGTAATGCTCCCGTAGGCAGAGGGGCAGTGGGGCCAAAAGGGGTGAGCCGCAGGTCGGGGGACGTGTGGTTTCATGGGTTCGAGCGACGTCGTGGGAATCGCGGGTGGCTGTGGTAGAAACTTGATGCTCGCCGCATTTTAGGTGGCCCACCTGTCATGCACACAAAGGCAGAGGGGCGGTGCGGCCGAGAGGGGTGAGGCGCACATTGGGGGGCGTGGTGCCGTGGGTTGGAGAGGCGTCGTGGGAATCGCGAGATGAAAGGTGATGGTCACCGCAGTTGAACTTCCATGGACAAGCTGTCATGTCTACGGAGACATGCACTGCATACCGATCACTGGAAGGAGTAGCAGAGAAAGCAATATATGCGAATAAATAGTTCCTTATAGTCAAGTGGACCCACGCTACTACTCTGTTCCCAAGACATGCACACCATCGAAATAGTTCATCTATATCAATATACACCGAGAGGGAATAATTTTTTTTATAAGAGAGGAAATAGTTCATCCATCCATAATGCCCTCCTGCTGGTGCAACCTCTTCTTCTTCTTCTTCTTCTTCTTCTTCTTCTTCTTCCATCCATCCATAATGCCCTCCTGCTGGTGCAACCTCTTCTTCTTCTTCTTCTTCTTCTTCTCTTCTTCTTCTTCTTCTTCTTCTTCTTCTTCTTCTTCTTCTTCTTCTTCTTCTTCTTCTTCTTCTTCTTCTTCTCTTCTCTTCTTCTTCTTCTTCTTCTTCTTCTCTTCTTCTTCTTCTTCTTCTTCTTCTTCTTCTTCTTTCTTCTTCTTCTTCTTCTTCTTTTCTTCTTCTTCTTTCTTCTTCTTCTTCTTCTTCTTCTTCTTCTTCTTCTTCTTCTTCTTCTTCTTTCTTCTTCTTCTTCTCTTCTTCTTCTCTTCTTCTTCTTCTTCTTCTTCTTCTTTCTTCTTCTTCTTCTTCTTCTTCTTCTTCTTCTTCTTCTTCTTCTTCTTCTTCTTTCTCTTCTTCTTCTTCTTCTTCTTCTTCTTCTTCTTCTTCTTCTTCTTCTTCTTCTTCTTCTTCTTCTTCTTCTTCTTCTTCTCTTCTTCTTCTTCTTCTTCTTCTTCTTCTTCTTCTTCTTCTTCTTCTTCTTCTTCTTCTTCTTCTTCTTCTTCTTCTTCTTCTTCTTCTTCTTCTTCTTCTTCTTCTTCTTCTTCTTCTTCTTCTTCTTCTTCTCTTCTTCTTCTTCTTCTTCTTCTTCTTCTTCTTCTTCTTCTTCTTCTTCTTCTTCTTCTTCTTTCTTCTTCTTCTTCTTCTTCTTCTTCTTCTTCTTCTTCTTCTTCTTCTTCTTCTTCTTCTTCTTCTTCTTCTTCTTCTTCTTCTTCTTCTTCTTCTTCTTCTTCTTCTTCTTCTTCTTCTTCTTCTTCTTCTTCTTCTTCTTCTCTTTCTTCTTCTTCTTCTTCTTCTTCTTCTTCTTCTTCTTCTTCTTCTTCTTCTTCTTCTTCTTCTTCTTCTTCTTCTTCTTCTTCTTCTTCATCTTCTTCTTCTTCTTCTTCTTCTTCTTCTTCTTCTTCTTGTTCTCATTCTCTGTGGGAGACGGCTTCGCAACAAGCTCTTTGGACCTTGCAGCTATCTCAAAACTCACACGGGCATCGGGGGCAGCATATTTTATCCGCTCGTATGTCAAGGGATATTTGTCCCATCCAGACGACCTTAATGCCACCGTCTCGTCACCCTTCTGAAGATTTGTACCGAGCACAAAATTTGCTACGTCGAATAGGGATGGTGTATGTTTATCACAAACTTCTACATGAATTTTGATTCTGGTTTGTAGGTCAGCGATGCTTTTCAAATCAAGGTTGTACGGCTCCAGCTTCTGTTTGTCCCCTTCGATGGCTGCCCCACAGAAGTATACGTCCTCCTGAGACAAGAAATGTGAAGCTCACCTGGTATGGAAGGCGAGTGTATGATGTGGTAGACCAAAACATCATCTTCGAGGCATAGCTGAAGGACGGCGGGCGCGCTGGATCTTCCCAGGGGCATGCTCCGTGTACTCTGCGTCGAGACCGATGACCCTCGTCTCTACCTTTTCGAGGGAGTTGGATACATTGTTGATCCACTGTCGAACAATGCTTGGTGTACGGTGACGTGGCAAACTATGCGCATTGAGCCTTTGACGAGGACATGTTGGACGCTAAAAACCTGCATCTCGATCTCTATCCCCATTTGGAACCGCTAGAACGGAGGGCTATGGTTTGGAGAATTAGGATTAGATGGCTAGTCTAACTGAAGTAGTATATGATTATTTAAAGAGGTTAAAACAATGTGAACGCAGTGAGGTTTGGATGCAAATGAAGACGAAGGGGAGGTGAAGAAGCCGAGGAGAATCGGTTCCCGATGGAGAGGTAAATGGGAGAAGTGGCGTGCAGGCAGTTGATTAGACGGCTAGGTAGAATAAACGAAAAGGCTATGCGGGCAGACTGATGAGTCGTACATGTTCGTGTACGTGCCCATCCTTCCTGATAGGTGGGACCTATGCAAACAGATAAAAAAATGTGTCGTAGTTTTTTGAGCGCGTGAGTGGGAGACACAACATTCTCTGGTTAAGGAATACTCCCTCCGTTTAGGTGAGTATAAGTCACCTTATGAAAATCAGGTTTCCCAAAACCTTTAGGCGTGGAGCATTAACTTCCTGCTCGATCCCCTCCCAGCCTCGTTAGCCAGCGTTCTCTTCCTCTGCTGCCGCGTTTTACCTTTCCATTTTTCCTCTTCTCAAGTGTGGAACGATCTGCATGCCGTCCTTGATGCACCAGAA